>FR989955.1:2400000-3600000 GCA_905404175.1 Anthocharis cardamines
ATAAGTAATTGACCCACTGCAAATCAGTGACATACTAGACATTATAGAATAGAAGTGGGAAAATTAACATAATCATATCTAAAAATATTTTTATTTTTCTTTATGAAGACTACATTCTGGCAGGATAACGTCTGCTGGAACCGCAATTTAGTTATAAAATAAAAATCATAGTAAACTAAAACCCAAATAGATTTAATTTTGTTTTGAATAGCAATTACGTTAAAGTTTCAAATATCTTACTAATGTTAAGTGGGTGTTGAATAGGAAGTGTTGTTAATATTATGCAATTGGTCGGTTACAGATGACGTCATTGCAGAGCATACAGTGCTAGAGCACGTGCTAGCGCTTATGAACTAAATGTGAACAATTTTAAGTCGCAAAAAATCGGGCGTCCACGCGTCGCGTCGCTTGCATAAAATCAGGCCAATTTTTGTCGTATAAGTTTATTAGTTCCATTATTTCCCAGTTTTAATAAGGAATAAGGATGAATCTTGTCTAGCCTTCGCCAAAATGCCAAGCTTTTTACCTGCCAACAGAGCCTTTTTTTGGATAAACTGTCCGAAGTTGAGATCCGACGCCAAGGTAACGCTCAGCTACTCATGGTTGGTCACTTCAATCGGCATTCCGCGGAATGATGGAGTTCAGTGAAAAGATCTCTAAGAAAATAACAATATAATTATAGCATAGGCATACTCGACTATCAAGAAAACATTAACAATGTCCTTAAAAGTATCTCAAGAGACACACAACGCAACTATAAAACCCGTCTTCGTAAGCCCTTGCAGCTTAATAGGCGATGAGTGTTCCGCGCGCTCTATAGCGCATGTATACTCCAAACGTCATCTACTCCGGAGGTGGTAGGTTCACGGACAAATTCCAAGTTCATAACATATCGTTTAGATTTAGAGGAAGAATACGTGTTTAGTTCCATTCATTTTTACTCAAATACTTTTTATGTATGTTTACGAGGCCATATCTAATTCATATTCTACTTGTTAAAATGTAACTGTGAAGGTTTTTAAAGTGAATACAATTTTATGAATAAGGAAACTATATTTTTATTAATTTAATATGCATTTATTTTGTGTAAAATATTTTTGTTACTGAATGGTTCATTTTGTTTCGAAATTCGAATTACAAATTATAGAACAAGTTATCATATTTACGTTACATTATATACTCGTATATTGAAGATGTCAACAAACATACTTAATTTTAATACATACGTATATATAAATACATGGATAATTTAGCGAAATTACTAGCGTTAATTCAGTAACTCAGGCGCAGTGTACTACGTAGTCTCTTTGAGTTAACTCAACTTTGCGCCATGACTCAACAAAAATCCTGCGCAGTGAAGTGAGTTGACGCAAAAGCGTGGCGCAGCGCAGTATTACACGCCATATCTAGTATACATAAAAATATTCGACATTGGCAATCAATATTGTACTACACTTTCGATAACTTGCAAAATGACACTGATGGTAAGATATCTACAAAAAATAACAAAATAAAAGAAACTAACAACAACTCCAAATATACAAAAGTGTATTGTGCAGTTGTGGACTTCCAGACATCGAGTATGCGTGGTATTTATGACGCGATGTCCGATGGCGAAATTCATGCTCATCTATCGATATCCTACATAAAAATAATCCTTAGCATGCATTTTTTTTATGTTAGATATCGACAGACGAGCATGAGGTTTACTTGATGGTAGGATACCTCAGATACAGAACATCAGTCAGTGATGCGCTGTCGGCCTACTTTTTTACTTCGAGCATTCGGAAATCCATAGACTGAAACAGAAACGCGCAATGTGCACTTCACGGTTACCCGGTCGGAACTTCGATTTTTCTCCCGAGATTCTTGATCAATGCCCGAAGTTACCAGACGTGGGAAAAACATGCTAACAGAATATTATAAACATGTTGTCCCGGTGGGATTCGAACCCACGACCCATCGATGCGCACGGCAGGTGTTCTACTGAATGTGCCCATGCATGTATAACACAACAGGGCTGTAACAACAATAAAATAACTAAACTAAACGTTACTTGTTAAATTCGTAGTTGCTTTGCCTAATAGTTGGATTAGTAGTGGAATATACTCGAAGCGGATGGACCGAGTTACTTAGATATTCGAAGTGCGTTCAGGCGGTTGCTATTGACAGTATACGTTCTATATACACATAAAATAACAATAAGACTCTTCTATGAATGCTATGCTAATGCTTTTAAGAAGTTGATGTTCTGGATAACAATTATATACAACTGTATACGTAGGTATAGGTAGCTCCTGAATTGTAACTCTGTCTCAAAGGAGTATTGCAGGTTTCGTTGACGAATGACTGAGACAGAGCTACGAGTAATAAACAAGTGTTCATTCTGTCCCCTTCTCTCGTAAAGTATGACGATAATTATACTGCTTTTAGAGATCATGGTATATGGTTATGGGGTGAAATCGTAACCATAAACAATTTTTTGAGATGTCTGTTAGCACTGTTATTGTCATTGTATTGGATTTTATTTATTTAGGTACCCATAGCCGGGCTAGCATGACCGCCACGAGATATATCTCGCGCGAGAGAAGACAAACTAAGATTTTAAATATCTCGATATATTATATCTCGACATCGACAATTTTGATAGAAAAGATATCTCGATCGACAAATGTATCTATTTTTGATATTAAAAGTCGAGTTTTAAGTGTAATTGTCATGTTAGACCCGAAAGAAAGCGATAGTCGATTGAAACACGAGAAAACGGTAGACAAAATTTTGTCGCGCTTGTCATGCTAAGCCGGCTGAGAGATAATAGATACAGCAAATAGAGAGCTAGATTGATTCCCAAAAACCTAGTATACACAGGGGAATAACAGTGAATACGTAAAAGCTATGCTGAAACTAAACTGCTATTAAACAACACTATTTGTGAAAAGCTCAGCAGAGGAGCTGTTGTAACTGTGATGTGAAAATCGATTACAATTTATTTTTAATTTGGTTGATACTGTTAAAAATAGAGTTCTGATTTTTAACATACTTACGAAAATAAGTACGTAAGTTATTGGAATAACCGTGTAATTAAATGTATTAATAAACGTTTTTTATGTTAGATATCAACAGACGAGCATGAGGTTCACTAGATGGTAGATGGCAGCCACAGAATATTAGTCAATGATGCGCTGTCGACTGACTTTTTACTTCGTTACACTTCGACTTACCGGAAGTTCCTATACTGAAGTATAAACGTTCAATGAAAGCTTTTAATCAAATTAACGATGGTCGGTCCTACCCTGTGTAGGTAATAGATTTTTAAGTTCGAAATTTAAATAAAATCAGCGACTTCATTGAAAAAGTTTTGGCGAATGTGATTTTTTTTTATTTTTGAAATAGGAAAGCGTTCGTTTGTCATCACAGCTGATCCCTATTATTGATGCAAACTAAGGTAAGGTAAATCACACTTGCCTATAATGAGCCTATTACCCTTAAATTGAAGAGCCCAATATTACGTCTCTGGAAAAACCGACGACGATAGGGAATTCCAATCCTTGGCTGTTCATACTATAAATTAGGAGGCAAAAAAGCGTCCTGTACTAAATGCATATAATTATTATATTGCTCTTAGGAGCATCTTCTATAATATATCTATATTTTATTTTGATTCCTCGTTAAATGTTTTTATCGGAATACGAGCGATGTGAATATCAATAAAAAAGTGACCAGTAACTAATAAATATTAATTTTGCCAGATATCAGTAGTGAGCAGAGCTGAGCGAAAGGCTTGCTTGATAGGTTATGAGCCACAGGACATCAAGCAATTATGCGCTGTTGACCTATTTTACTTCAAGCATTCAGAAATCATAGATTGTCATCGAAAACATGATACGGTTTTTCCATCTATGAACGGTGGCGTTCCTGTTTAGAAAATACTACTATAACTTACCAGAAAGCATAAATCTATACAAAATGAAGTATGAAGTAAACAATAACTACTAACAAAACGAGTTTTTAGCGAAGGTCGACGCCATGATGTCATAATAGATTCTTCATTTATCTACTATTGTTTCAGTTATTTTGTATTCAAGGGTTTTAATTCCTCAGTTCCCTAATGGGGCATGGGGTGGACACATTCCTCACTGATCTTTTTATTTACAGGCAAGTATTTGATGTTGTCCGGCTTGACCAAAATAAGGTTTTTTTATTGTTTTCCCGGAATTCGAATCCGTGACGTCCGGGTTTAATGCATCGCGTATACCACTGAGTAACGGAGGCGTACAAGTCATTAAAATATTGCCTACTGAATGTTACTTCAGCGCCATGTATAAATTCTGTAGTACCATTTCTACTTGTAAATGAAAAAGTGTTTGTTGATTTGTACATATTTCACGCATAAACAGAGTTATGGGTCATCATAGCATTTGGATAGGGATATTCTAAGTGGAGGGTTCTTTTCAAGCAAAACCTCTGGCAAATCTGAAAGCACAAAAACTATTAAATTCACACAACATAATCTAGCTTAGGTTGCATAGTTCTGCGTAGCACGTTTGCACTTCAAGGCCGACGCTTCTATGATATCGCCCTTCTCATCAAATATAAAGGTGTCTCACGAAACTAAGTCCTAGGTGTGGTATGTTTAACGGAAGTCGAGAATTTTCCCGCTTGCATTTGTGTGTA
Organism: Anthocharis cardamines; assembly: GCA_905404175.1. Lineage (NCBI taxonomy): Eukaryota > Metazoa > Arthropoda > Insecta > Lepidoptera > Pieridae > Anthocharis > Anthocharis cardamines. The sequence goes on from FR989955.1 coordinate 2,404,675, forward strand.
TTCGACTCGTGCAACTATTCGTTCGAGGTCGCCAACATTTGATCCGTGCAAATTTCGTGCGCTAAGGTCGCTGGCCGCTTCCAGGGTCGAGCGACCAATTTTTGCTTGTTAATTATAAAAATAATGCGTTATATAATGCTACTTATATCTCCCTTACACCACTCGAACTTCCATATATCTGTCGCGATCGACGTCGTCGCCGCGAACGCACACATCGACGCCGGCTAGAAAAATACATCCACGAATTTCGGCTAACGCGTGCGTGTGTGCGTGAATGACGTTATCATACAATGCGATTACAGGGCCGTATTGGAATATTTCTATTTATTTTTTAGCGATGCGTGTTTTCTGCTTATTTATACGTTATTTGTGGGTTTTTGTTGCATGCGTCTATTGTTGAAAATGTAAGGTTTATTATTACATTGAGGAAAATGGAACAAAGTTGTTATCGGAGCGTTGGTTAGGCGTTATTGCAGCGTAGTGCATTGAATATAGTTGCGGTTTGGATTCGTCACTGTTCTTACACGTGCCGCGTTTGGAGGTCCCCTGGATGCGATCTTTGGCAGTCATTGTATGCAGGCATCGTGTATTTGCGCACTAGCGCCTTCCCCCCGCGCGCCGCCGCTCCGCACCCCTCCTCCACCCGCGATGTCGAATATTTTGTACAATGCAGGCAGCGTAGTTGATAATTTATAGGCTGATTATCCTTCAAGTTTAAATAAATTATCTTTTAGCTAAGAATGTATTGAGTTAGATTTTGTTTTTAATAATGGATTATTGGAATATTAATTTGTTTTTTGTATTAGTAAAAACTTTAAACGTTTTGCTTACGTTGATAAATATTTTTTGTTGGGTTCGTTGGTGTGTTAGTGCAGTAATGCGTTCCGATGTGTAGCGGGTTCGAATTTGAGCAAGTGTGACATAGATATATATAAATATTTACGTCTGACCATTCAGCGTATTAATCGGGTGGGATGAATACTGAAGTTTTTGTTGGAAAAGACGTGAAGGAGAGATTGCGTGTTTGTCTATACTGAGATTATAAGGAGGAAATATTTCTTTGTTTGTTAAGATTTAACTCAAAAACTACTCGACCGATTTTAAAAATTCTTTCAACAGAAGAAAGCTACATTATCAGGGAACAATATAGGTTACATCTACATTGCATCCAAGCGAAGCCGGTTGTGTTGCTAGTCTCACATAAAATAAATATTAAAAGTATTTTTTACCTAAGTAGATGTAATTTATGACTTTGCTATAAGATTAATTCTGAACGTAATTGCGTAAAATTCGTGAAATCAATATCTTACGCGTCTCTTCTACGGAGATTATATTTTTTAATGTTTATTTGTCTTTAGGTATACAAGACTGCTTTTTTTTTGAGAACTGCACTGTTGAGTATCACTTAGAAGCACTTAAACGAAAACCATTTTACCTAATACTACGCTACCACCAGCAATTACCTAATACTACGCTAACTTGAAAAAGTATATTTATGTAAAATACAGTTTAAAGCAAATATGTGATTACTTTTAAATTATCTTAAATAATTTCAGTTTTAACTCCTCTGGCGTAAAATATACTTTTTAAGTTTTGCTGACCATTTCTATTTTTTTTATGAAGAAGAAAAAAAAACCATTTCTAACCGGTAAAAAGGCAAGAGGAATCCTGAAAATCGATCGATCCATTTGGGTTCGATTCCCGACGCGTCTGACCCATTTGGGAGTTAAACGGATATCCAGGAGAAGGAGGGGAGAGAGGATATTACTAGGAGACACCCATATAATGTTTTAACTAATTGAGTTTTCCGTGTGACGTCACAAACCCCCACTTTGCCAACTTACATTTTCTTGTTAGCTATGTAAATGACTTCGACCCAATTTTTCCTGTGCTATTTCCGTGGATGTTCCACAGATGCATTCTTTGACGGCATTCTTTGATTTACTGCTCTCGTAATAAAAAATAGCAGGAAAATGAAAATCCGTCTACTTTGATTGATTTCTGATATTTTCTTAAGAGTCGAAAGGGTTACATTTTTACCTAACAGCCAAAAATTTGTACCTAAAAGCTACTTCTTCGTTCAGTGTATCGTCGGATCAGTATTTTTTTATAGAATAGGGGCAAACGTATACACTTGCTATTACTTTTTAGTATTATCGTATTACGAGTACTACAAACCATTACATTGTTGGCCAAAGACGTACGTAACTTCAATTTTAATACTATTGGGATGTCTAAAAATAGGCAAAAAAATGTAAAGAAGCGCATCATATGACCTACTTGTTGACGGTCTATTTCAGAAAGGAGCACACCAGCTGCATAAGATTTGGACGTCTGTGATGACCTGGTTAAACCTCCTTTGTTCTCGATAGCGATAATATTCTCCTGAATCTAAGTAAAAACTTGCATTTGGTTTTTATAGATCTGCCGGCCTAGCGTGACCGACACGAGATATGTCGCGTACGACAGATGACAAACTAAGACGTCGTAAGAAATCTTGATATATTATATCTCGACATTTTTGATAGAAAAGTTATCTCGATTGACAAATATATCTATTTTTGATATTAAATGTCGAGTTTAAAGTGTAATTGTCATGTTGGACCCGAAAGAAATAAAAAGATAATCGATTAAAACACGAGAAAATGGTCGACAAAATTTTGTCGCGGTTGTCATGCTAGGCCGGCTGAACTCAAGGAATAATATCGAAATCTGTATTATATTATCTGTATTATCGAAACTTGCATTAGGCATATTGCATCAGCGCTGTGTTGGGCTCTTGACAACACAGCATATGCTGAGTCATCGTTATAGCTACATTTAGTTAATAAGTTTTAATGTTGTAAATCTGTATTGGACCTCATATAAAGGTTAAGTTCTTCTTACATTTAAAAATGAACAAAGACCTAAATATGATTGGTTAAAAGATCTTTAGTTCTCTTTTGCGTGATTAATGAAATAGTTTAGATTAACTCATTTTTCTTAATTATTGACTAATATTAATTATTACTTATTATTTATGATTACTATTATTAATATATCTATATTAAAACCTTAATACAACAATAATTAAATGTTGCTAGAGAGAAATAAATCAATGCGGTTGAAGTGTTTTGCAAGTTCGCAACAATTCCCCAACATTGTGGCAACATTTAAATTACACACGCTTACCCACATTTTGTATATAATATGACTTATCTACTTACCACGGCTTGGAACGCATAATATTATATACTACTAAAAAAAGCTTTGTGTGGTGGATAAGTTGCCGAACATCAAATATTACCTCGCAGATGGCGAAGGAATTGATTTTGCTAGTCCATGCGGATTTCAAGTTGGCAGGCGAATTACTGGACTCTTATCGGTTCCGCACCTTAGTGAAAGAACTCTTTAAAGAATGGTGAAAACAGTAGTATATCTATTGTATAGAAGTTAACAAACAGAAGCGCAAGTAGTTTGTTTATAAACTATGGCTTATTTAATCTTGAAGGTTGGTAGTTATCAAATATCATAGGTATCTAACAGATTTAATTCCAATAGGTTTTAGAATCAGATCTAGAGGACAAATACGTCTTTTATTTCCAATTTTTGCAACAACGCATCATGACGTTAATCAACTATCTCTGGTCTCTATCAAAGAAAATTGCGAACAAAGCATTTTAGAATTTCTCCATACCCATGACCTAATAAATCAACCTTACCCGTTGTTAGTTAGAGATAGAGTACATCATCGAACCTTATTTCAAAACGTATCGGCTTAGCGACGCAGGTGTATAATTGATCGAGGCTGAATTCAGTGGAAGCGTTACGCAATGCATTTTTTAGGGTCTGTGGGGTGGCGTTTCAGCAGCGGGCGGCGGGGTGGAACGTCGGGATATGACGTTCGATTTAAAGGGTGGGCTCGTGCAGGGGGCTGCAGGGCTGTTGACGGGCGGCGCGCGCTTGCGCACACCAGCCATGCCTTGCCGCCGCCCGATTTCCGTGCGAGCGATGACAGTTCGCTCGCACTTACTTCCTCGATACCGCGCGTCCGCCGCGCTGTTCAAGGGCCCCATTGCCCCGCGCGCCTGGCGGCCGGCCAAACTCCCGTTCGATTCGAGACGCCGATGGCTAACTGAAATTTCACGTAAGTATCGGACATTTTAGAGCGGCCTTCTGTCTAAATTGAAAACTAAATGAGGCCAATCACGCTTCAGTGCTTTGTCTATGTGCAGTGGTTCCGTGTAATTTTATGTTTGTGTACGTGTATGCGTCTATGGAGTTTTTGTGGAGTAGATTTATCTACGCGTATTTTTTGTTATTTATGATCTGAAATATAGCTTCTCTCAGGTTTTTTGTAGGTATCATTTGTATTTTGTTTATCACACCTGTGCGATGATTTTTTTTTGTTCGATTAAGTCGAATGTGACGGTATGACGAAATAATCTTCTCTATGTTTTTCAATCAAAATATTCACTTATTACAGTTTACTGCCCGGAATACGTCATTAAAGCTTGAGTACTTAGGTGATTGCCGTATTTCCTTCTTTCTCTTTACAATTTCGTCCTATTTGTAAACCTTGTAATATTAATGTTGATATCTCATTATAACAATACTATATATATTTTTTTCAACAATATCTTTTTATGTATGTACTTTCTCAATATTTTTTGTAGCAATAAGATGATGCGGCGGCTATATCAATACAATGTCTATTAATTTTTCATTACTTTATCACTTTCACATCCTGGGTGACAGGATACCACCCAGAAAAGGCTTGAGGATCTTGGGGGTTTATTAATTTGGTGTAAATAAAGATTTTTTTTTAAATCTTAGTCGAGTATAGTCTAGTTAACAGTCTAACGCTACATTGATCTAAAATCTATGAGATTTTGCTTACATTTACAAATTAAAAATGTAACGAATTTCTTTACTTCATATTTTGAGGAACGTGGCTAATTTGAGAATATACTTTTAGTATGACATAAAAATAGATGGGAAATGAAGGGTTTTTTTAAACGTAAGAACAATGAAGTAAACAAGTAGGTACTTAGAATAAAGATAATTTGATATTTAGTCATCTGATAATAATTATTTGAGAATGAACGTTGAAAAGTAGGAAAATATTCGTATCGTAATAAAAATATTCTGTTCACCTAATCGAACCTCACAAGTTATTATAGCAATTAATAACCGACCCTTAGACCTTGTAAGAAAATCGTGTTTTTACCGGACTTAAAGTTGTAATTAATAATAATTTTAATAAATTAAGTTAATTAGAATATTAAATAAATGGTTAAAACCAAAAAAATAAAATAAACATAAGATGTATTTTTGCATCTAAAGTGGTTTTCTTACTAGATTCGAAGTGGGTTATATAATTAATTAAAAAATAAAATTGACTATTCGGGAGTCTAAGCACAAACTACTTGCAAGAAAGTATTCTTAACGTCAATCTGTCATTTGTATTTCTACTGATACAGCTACAATAGAACTTCAATTATCCGAACATCAATCATCCGAAGCCTTTATTATCCGAACGTTCGCGTTGGCCTGAAAAATGCATTGTCGTTCGCTGCCACCAACTGCAACTGCAACTGCAACAATGTATCTATGCGCGAATCGCGGGGATGCAATACGCGTAGGATATCGAAAGTATTGAAACGCGTTTTATTGTAATACTAGCGATCTGCTCTGGCTTCGCACGGGTACAATGTAAATATACCAACATAGCCTACGTTACTAGCTGATAATGTAGCTTTCTATTAGTGAAAGAATTTTTAAAATCGGTCGAGCAGATTTTGAGTTAAATTGTAACAAACATACAAATCTTTCCTCTTTATAATATTAGTGTAGATTAAACAAATGTATGTACTGTTTTTATGTAGAAAAGTTTAGTCTATGATCTCGTCCCAAAAATTCCTCGTTTCAATTATTATCCGAACTTGTCTCGGTCCCGACCTGTTCGGATAATCGAGGTTCTACTATCAGATTAACGATACGAATATTTTCTCCCAAGTTGTTCAAGCTTGGACCTTATAAAACTCAGAAGTTGTATTTTTAATGCAAAAACTCAATTGATCAGTAATACGAAAAGTAGCCTTACTTTACAAATTGATGTAGAAGTTGGCATTGAGAGCTGTTTGTCTAGTCATATTTCAATATTTAATCAGTTGTTAAATGTAACATACGAAGTTACATATAATTATAACATCTTAAGGTCTTTTAGCCTGAATAGGAGCATAAGCTGGGATTTGATATGCATAAGATTGAAACCTTCTTATTGTTGCTCTCATATATGTAGGTATATACATAACTCCTCGAACTCTTTTGTGGTAGCATCGAAGGCCGTGGTCAAAATACTTGAGGATTACTAAAAATCAGGAACACGTGGGATTTTGTATCTGGATAATTTTATGTGTTTTTGACGGGTGTTAAATCATTATGAGAGATCATTGACATATTTAATACTGTCTCTGTTGTTTAAGGAACTGTCTAATTTCAATGGGAGCTTGTTATGGTATTGCCCTTCACAAAACCTATGATATTTTAATAACTACATTTGTAAATGAACCCAGATATGAAACTTTTGCTACGAATATCTAACATTTAATTTTCTTTTTTTTATGTTAGGTATCGACAGACGAGCATGAGGTTCACTTGATGGTAGGTGATACCTCAGCCACAGAACATCAGTCAATGATGCGCTGTCGACCAACTTTTTACTTCAAGCATTCGGAAATCCATAGACTGAAACCGAAACCATCTATTCCATCCATTGTTTTTCCTTCTATGAACGGTGGTTCGTTACCCGGTCGGAATTTTGATATTCCTCCCACCCGATCAACGCCCGAAGTTACCAGACGTGGGTCCCGGTGGGATTCGAACCCACGACCCATCGGCTCGCACGACAGGTGTTCTACCAAACGCGCCAACGAGCCTGTCAAAATAGTTCATACAGGATACATCAATAGATATTTCTAATGCAATTCATATGTAAACCAATGTGACGCTATTATTCGTAATTAACTGCCTACTACCTATGATGTGTTCAGTTTAAAGCCACGGATGTAACTTAGAATAAATTATACGCCCAGGCTTAGAACATTGCGTATGCGAAGGCTGTCACTTGACGCCTAATAAGACAATAGTTGGCGCCACTTGCAACGATTCTGTTTTATCATAGTTATTTTTGGATACGCCTTAAAATATTGATTCATTATCAAGGTAAAGTATTTACCAGTAAGATAGATAGAAACAAAAAAGCAAAATTTTTCAAACCATAAATATGCTTTCTCATTCGAAAACGAACGAGACCCTAGTAGAACTATTTTGCACTTCCGATTCTTATATACAATGTTACTAATAAGTTTATTAGTTGGTGAACTTCAAAAGCTCTATTTTTTATTGTTTTCTGATCAAGAGGCTTACAAGAAAACAAAAGGTATTTTGAATGGAAGACATAATTGCTCAGAACTTACCAATACCAAGAGCATTTATTCCACGAACTTTTGTCAGGAACTTTTCAGGTTAAGCACAGTAAATAAAATTTTAAAAAAACATGATTTTTATAATTATCAATTAAAATATAAATTGTTTGGCGGCCTAAATGGTGAGGATGCTAAGCGTGTCTTATACCAACTGTCTTGATATAGCGTTGATATTCTGAACCTCATCAACAATGGAGCATCACACATGATACGATTTTAAAGTATTAAATAAAAAAAAAAGTAACTCGCTATTACATCAAAATGTTTGCACACAGAAATTTAATAATAAAATAACCAAAAACTAAATATTTTACGTGAGGGTGGACTTATCGCAATATATAATCTCCTCTGGGTAAGCCTCTGAAGTCCGAATAGGTTACAATGTAGAAAAATAGTTGGTAAATATATTATAAAAATTAGCTATATCTCGCGGACGAGTGAACACAGACTAAGATATCGAGATATAGTATGTCTCGACTCTCGACATACCTAAGTACCATAATTGAGTTGTAATGATGTGTTATGGTAAACCCGGAAGACATAAAGATATAATTGATTTAATTGAAACACGAGAAAATGGTCGACACAATTTTGTCGTGGTTGTCAGGCTAGGTCGGCAGGTATAAGTAGATATACATAAGTCTTGAACTTGCTACGAAGTTCAAAATTCCAGTCTTGTGATTTATCATTCGGAGCATAACCGTTTGTGTTAATCTTTTTGTTGAAAAGGGACATGATACTTTATGAGACAGTCTGTCCCTGACCTCGTTCTCTGAAAAGTACTCGAAACGTCGGAATAAATAATATAAATAACAAATACTTGCATTAATAAAAGACAATATTAAAAGGGACGATTACGACTTCCTAATTATATAATAATAATTACCTAATATTTTTCCTATTATTTACTAACCAAGATATAAAATGTAGATAGGAATAAAGTGCTATTTTTTGTACATTCTACATTAAAAATTGATATGCCTATGCAGAATGCTATGATAAAATAGATTAGATAACCCTACAAGAATTTTGTAAGCCCTCTAATATACAGGCGGATCCAATTCCAAGGTTGAATAACTATAATAAGCATTTAAAATTAAACAGCGGTAATGTGTTACGGCTTGACTAGAAATAATGGTACTTTTTTAAAGCGATATGAATCAATTGTTTTGGTTCCACTGTATTTATCAGTTTTCAACCTCAAATAGTGAGATATAATGTTTTTATTTTTTGAAATTTGAAAATTAAGTCTGAGTTATACGGCTTCACTGCGTCCGCGGGCGTCAACAACAAATATTTTCAAAAAGAAGGCATAGTAATGTTAATATATGGAAAAAGTAACACTACACAGATGGATTTCTATTAATACTACAATAAAAACCATATTGTAGTATTAATAGAAATCTATCTAAGCTATTTGAAATTCTAAATCGTGACTGAAAATATACTAAATCTACTGAATTGTTAGATTTATTTAAAAAATATTATTTTTTTGATAATATTTTTTTGAATCGAATTCAAAGTTCTAAATTAATTCTTATTCTTAAATACTCTCCTATGGCGAAGAGAAAATTAACATAAATACCCTATTTTAAAATAAATAATTGATAAACTTATTTTTTATTTTAAAATATCATTTACCAAGGAATAAAAGTGAAATAGAATTTGTGTTGAAAAACTAAATATTGTCTTTTATGTCGCATATCGATACACAAGCCTGAAGTTCACGTGATTGAAGGCGACTTTTCAGCCATAGGCCATCAATCAATGATCCGGTGTCGACAGTTTTTTACCTCGTCGTTCAATTTAATAGCCATGCTCTTGTATACCAACAAGAGCTGATGAATGATTGATGAATGAATGAATGATGTACCTCTTATCACTGTTTTCTATAAGTGCTACCGCATATTAAGCCATCGGTGGCGTCCAGGCTGAACGCAGCCTCTAGTAGCGGTCATTAATTAATTATGGGACAAGGGCTATGGAGAATTTAAAGCTATGGAGGCTTTGGGGCAACAAAAAAGTGGAGGCCTCCTGGCCCCAAAACTATTTTCATATTAACAATTTAATCATGTTTGTACATAGTACAGTAGGTAAAAGTATAAAACAGCGAAAAAAAATATCAAAAGAAAAGTTGTTTACTAGTGTTTAGTCGTCGTAATTTTAATATTTTTTTCCGAATTCTCTATGTATGTGTTGGTAAACCATTTTCCTAATGAAATATTGGGTATCAGAGTTGAAAAATAAATGCTATATTTAAAGAATTGTGATTGCTTGAAAGCCACCACACCAATTTAATAGTTGAAGCCTCTGTATTAGATATTTGCGAAAGGCGTTTTACAGTTACATTAATATTTCTGCATAAATAATTAATGTTACATAAAACGAATAATGATGTTGGTAACTCTAAATATTTATTACGACATAACTATATATTAACATACGACTATATTTTATAGAAAAAGTTAAACAGTTATTGCTAATTTATGTGAATTTAGTGATAACTGTACGCATTTACCACGATTTAAATCGACAAAATAACGCAGAATATATTTTTTTAAACCTATAGAATAGATTAAGTGTTTAATAAGTAAAATGGTAATTTTTTCCTTCAATATGTTAACACATTTTGTTCAATTAACTACATAAATTAAAGCGTTGAGTTATATAGGGATATATATTATAATTACTAACACTACTAACACTAATACTAACACTAGTTTGTAAGCTTGCAAATTGTACTAACAAATATGGATGTAATCTCAGGATGGATCCGAAATAAATGAATTATTATTATTATTATAATGGTTAATACAAATAAAATAAAAGGGACCAAATTACTGGTGAGGACTAGAAGACTTCTAATGATGATTTTGGTAGCTGCCGGCCTAAAATGACCGCCACGAGATATCTCGCGGAGAGAAGACAAACTAAAATATAAGACTAGATATATTATATCTCGAAATCGTCAATTTTGATAGAAAAGATATCTCGATCGACAAATATATCCATTTTTGATAGTAAAATTCGAGTTTTAAGTGTAATTGTCATGCTAGACACAGAAGAAAAAACACGAGAAAACGGTCGACAAAATTTTGTCGCTAGTAATTGTTGTCATGCTAGGCCGGCTGAAGGTGTATAAAAGATGATAGAAACAAATCAAGAGAGACTATGAATGAAAAATAGACTACTCATAAAGTCACGGGCCTCTTCAAGGTTAGAGTACCTTCTGAGCGATTGTGACTTTGACCATAACCATTTGGCTTCAGAGGGATAGTGGTCAAACAACTGCCTATTTCAACAAAAAAAAACTTATGCGTTTAGCACAACAGACGATTATCCGCTTACCTATTAATAAAAGTACGTTTTATTTTTATACATTTAGTTTTAAAGTCAGATGATTCTCTACTTGTGACTTCATTTTTCTGTCGAATAATAAAATTCTACGTTAATTTCCCTTTCGCTTCCATATTTAAATCTCGCTTTTGCTATCTTCACCCTTCGAACTTTCTTATTGGTGTTAATTTTCCAGTCGTCTTTTTAATGTTAGATATCGACAGACAAGTGTAAGACTCATTTTATAATAAGGGATTATTAACCACCCACGGCCACATTAGTTAATTATGCTCTGCTGACCATATTTTTTTAATTTTGCAAACACAGTCGTTTTTCGTCAGGGTTTCGATATTCGACCCATTCCGGTGATCAATGACCAAAATGAGTGGACGTAGTTAAACATGATTACATGAAATTATAAACACGTTATCCTGTCGGATTTTGAACCCGCGATCTATCGGTTAGCCAATGAGCCAATGAGCCCGTCAAAAACGTGTTGTTCTTATTGAATTTTACTACTAACTTTTTATTTATGTCATCTTAAACTTAATAATTATTCCAAACATCCTGTGTTCTAATTTCGAAACTCATGCCCTATCATAATTCACGTGGCCTTGCCAAAAGTAATGATAAGGAAACTGTACTATATTGAAATTATTTTACCTATTATAATATTATTGCATTTTATAACGTTGTTTTACGAAATTCTAGGATTAATAGAAAATTGTATATCTACAATTTTAGTTGATTTTTACATTGAAATGGATAATACTTATTTCGTCCTACAGATAAAATTTACTGTATTTTACATCTAGGTTACAGAATAATTTACAATAAATTCTATGTACCTTGTTCTTGGATCTTAGGTCTCTGGTTGTAAAAAATATCCGTTTTTTAACTAATACAAAACAAATTAATTATTATACACCTAATACGTGAAAAAACTACGAAATGTCTTCAGGGTCGTTTTGTTTACATAATACATTTGAAAAAGAATGTATATTTTTAATTTTAATATAGCCAATAAATAGGCTTTTATTTTTTTTTAATAATAATAATAAAATGATTTATTGCCAAAAAGAACTTAAAAAATAAAAATACAAACATTATAACTTATTTCTAGTCTTAAATTAACTTATATACTATATAATCAACCTGAAAGATACATTTATAATTTTTTGGCAACGGTACCAGTCTCAGCGTTTAGCTGTCGAAAATGGCGAACCATAAATTCGATCAGCGCTGGTTTTCAGACTGGCCCGGTTTTCGCGATTCGTACGTAACAGTGATTATTATAACTGAGTTTTTTAAAAATATATATTTATATATGTATATACACACAAATATATATATATATACTATATTTATAAATAAAATATAAAACAATTACTAAAAATTTAAAAAAAATAAATATATAATTATAATAAAATAATAATATTGCCGTAGCTTGGATTGCAATAAGACTTATACACCTTCTTAGATTCTTCCAACTGATTCCCAAGGAGATATGTTTTCAGATTCTTCTTGAAACATATCTCCTTGGGAATCAGTTTTTACCTACTTACTTATTTATTTTAAGAGTGTTTTGCTTTTATAGAATCTCAAGACTAGAGCGTTTCAAGGATTTTCTCATGGTACCTTTTAGCCGAAAATATTATTAAATCCAGAAATAAAATCCCAGCCCCAAGTCGATATCAATTCGAATCATCTCCTTGGGTACAACTTCAATTGGTAAATTATTATATTTACATAAAATGTGTGTAAAATGTAAATGTCCTTTAAAAAATATTGTTGTATTTTTCATAAATAGATTAATTTCGTAATGAACGAAAAGTAACGGTGTTTTTATATATTGTTAACAATAAAAAAAAATCGAAATTCATTTTTACTTTCTTGGAATTTGTAGTAGCTTTCGTTGCTGTCTGTACATTAAGAAACTGGCGCTCAGTACAACAAGGTCACGTCACTTTTATGGTCATACAATTGCGAGCTGCATCATTGTTATTTGAGGCGATTGGTTTGAACATTACATCATTGTAGATGTGACCCGCTCAACTTTTGGGGACTTGTAAATTATAGGTACCTAGACCTAATCTAGTATTCAGAGGTTTGATAAAGGTTTTCTTTTCAGCGAATCAATAATAAGCCTAGAAATAAGTTCAGAAAAGTTTTTGGTATGAAAAATGTTAATACAGATTTTCTTTACTGAATCTTACACGAGACTAGTGTCAAATCTCAGTAGGTATAATAAATATTATAGGTAAATCAGTATTTTAGTGGCTGGTTTCTCTGTATCCATGAAAAATAACGATACGTGAAAAAAAAATTTTTAGTAATCCTAGACTAGACGTTACCGTAGACAAGATTCTGGCTTCAAAACACTGCGATGAGCCTTGTTAGATTAGAAACAAAGCAAGTGAGGTCACGACTCACGAGGCGCTGACGAATGCGGCAGTGTGTGCAGAAGTGCTTGCATCTAGGCGCCCGCGAGAGGCTCCGATCTAGCTGTCTTTTTTCATTCTGCGTGCGTCTTTTTTTGGCAACGCGCGTTAACCTTGGATTTTTTCATAGCGAAGCGCTGCACGTACCTACGCTTAGTTTCGGATAGACGTACTCATAGAGCGTCCCCCACCCGGCGCGCCCGAATTTTCTGCATTCGAACGGAGTGTGGAGTTTTCGGCGGTCGCATTCGCGAGCGAGGCTCACGATATTCGACAGTTACACGCGACGCGGTTCTACTGCGCTGAGATAGGCGCGAGCGCGCGTTGCAATATGCGGAAGTGAGCACGGACATCGCCCGGAGCTAATGCTAGTGATACAAGTGATACGCAGTGAACACTCTCAGTGAATCGAACTAACTATGCGATTTATGCACGGATCGGCAGAGTATTGATGATCTGAAAGTATACAAGGACTTCATATTTGGGATTTCATGGATTCGAGGAAAGTATTGTTCAATTGTTTTCTTTAATAGCTAGCAATGACTTTAGACAAAAATCATCCAGCCTCATCTGCGAGTCAATCTGGGCTCGAAATACGATGTCATTGATAAATGTCTGTTGACACCCCGAAGCTTACGATAAATACTAAGCGCGCAGTCGTACCGCAGATTACGCTTTAAAATGTTCAGTCGAGAGGATATTTTTGCATAGATCTCAATCGTTTCCCAGTTTTTGCATACACGTGCTGTCGTCTTGGGGCTATTGAACTTGATAATGATACAGTCGTATCTATTTTTTTTATGCCTATATTGCATCACTATTTTTTGCGAGATTCGCTATCAGACCGGTTCCGACCGCGAAGATTTCGATAAGTCGTTAATAAAATGAATTTTATCTGTGGGTTTGTCGTCAGCTTGTAGAGCATGCTTTTAATTAATTCATAGAATAATCCAGTTTGCGAGCATCGTTCCGAAATAATTATAGGCGTGAATAGGCCGGGCAAGAGTAGGTAGGCCCGGAACCGCTTTGAGGCGAGAACTGGTCTTGCGACGCATTAACATTTGCATAGAAACTGTCAAACTGGCCCCGCGATCGCCTAATAATTAGCGCCTCCCGCCTTGTATCGGTGATCGGTCACAGAACTCACAGACCACAGTGCTAAATGCTCATGGCTGATGGTACTATGGAAACGATAGGCCGCAGCTTGCCTGCCTTGTACTTTGTCACTTAGGACTAATCCATACCTATAAGCTCGACTAATAAAATTCCGAATATGTAATCCTAATCTCTATAGATTTGAATTGCTGTCAACAATTAAGTAGTCAAATTAAGATTAGAAATATAATATTATTCCTAATTAATATTTTAAGTTCCATATAATAAACATTTGGTATTTCTTTGGATATTCTTAGTAGACTTGGTTAGTATGGAGAAATCTTGATTATTCATTTTCTATTCCCAAGATATTAATTGCACCCTATGCCCTATGTCTGCAAGGTAAAGAAAATACAGGATATTCAATAGGTATCATCGCATTTTTCCATGCGAGCATAGAGGTAGGTATCTACGCAAAACCCTCGTAACTATATACTTAACAAAGAATTGAATACATTTAAATGACATTGAAATAAATTATTCATAATAGATAATTCAGTTTAATAAAAAACAAATAGCTTTAACCACGTATTACTTATTAGAATAATAATAGTTTATAATTTAAGAAGTCATATGGCGCTTATTACATTCAAGACAATCTCATCAACGACATAAGATGAAATCGCAAATAAAATCGTGTCAATTTTGAATCAGGGACTGAAACCGGTTAATTTACTATGGGAGTAATACCGGTAAAATAAAGGTTTTTGTTAATATTCTTTCGTTTTTATTCATATTTACTGAAAAAAAATTAAAACTAATAACTCATGGTATCTCAGTCAGACATGTATTTTGGAAAATAAAAATTAACCGGTTTCAGTTCCTGTTTTGAATCGTATCAATAATAAGAAAACTGAAAGCTAATACGAGGGCTCGAATAGGTACTATGATGTACCTATTCGAGCCCTCGTATAGTAGAACAAGTATATATTACCAAAAAAAATTACTTGGCTAAACGTGATTAGATTCTCCGTGACCACGTGGTATCTGCAATTGATAACCTTTATTTCATAGACTTGCAAAGATAAGACGGCATTAAATAAATATCAGCCTATACGGAAATGTTATAATTAAAAAAAAAACATTCAACAAATAGCTAAGTATGTGCTGATAAATAATATTTGCCTAATCTTTTAAATAGGCGATTACGTTCAGATACATCGTCAGAATATAAGACAGTAAAAGAAACAATATTTTTTTTAATGTCAGATATCGACAGACGAGAATGAGGTTCACTTGATGGTAGGTGATGCTACAGAACATCAGTCTATGATGCGCTGTCGACCTAATTTTTACATCGACCATTCGGAAATCCATAGACTGAAACCGAAACGCGCAATATGCACTTCACGGTTTTTTATGAACGGAGGTTCGTTACCCGGTCGGAATTTAGGTATTCCTCCCACTCGATCAATGCCCGAAGTTACCAGACGTGGGGAAAACATGTTTACAGAAAATTATAAGCATGTGCTCCCGGTGGGATTCGAACCCACGACCCATCGATGCGCACGGCAGGTGTTCTACCGAACGCGCCAACGAGCCCTTCAAAATTATGATTAAAACTGGTGACGTGACTTTACTTTTGATACGTGTCAAATAATTTTTTCTCTTTGGAAATTTGACAGTAATCAAGAATAGATTTCGACTTGAGTAAAGTTTTGAGATA
Organism: Anthocharis cardamines; assembly: GCA_905404175.1. Lineage (NCBI taxonomy): Eukaryota > Metazoa > Arthropoda > Insecta > Lepidoptera > Pieridae > Anthocharis > Anthocharis cardamines. The sequence continues at coordinate 2,420,742 of FR989955.1, forward strand.
CCCCAGTTTGCCGGTGACGCTGAGTAAACGTGTGCCTTGTAGGTATTATATTTTAAATTTAATGTAAATTGCAACCTGTAAATATTCGCACTGACGACACGCACATTAGTATACCATTAAAGTCATTGAGTTATCAAGAACCGGTTACACTTTTACTTAAATTTAAATAGGCTCAAATATACATAAATTATTTCCGAATGACTAATTGACGCACTTTTAATAGTTATAAAATTATCGACTCCATGTCGAATCTGTAGCCATAAAGATTATTTTTGTTTCTTTATAATAAAATTTAGCAATTTTAACATTTTGAATGTTAAGCTATACGAATGATACTATTTTGAGCTATGGAGGTTCGGGAATATAAAATGCGCTTCAGCCTGTCTTTATAACAATACTAGCCGTCCCCGCCCGCCCGCTTCGCTGGGCGAATTGTAAAGGATAGACGAATATGAACTATCCACATAAATTTGAAAAAAATGGTAAAGGGTTGATGGAATTCAAAAAATGAATAGCCTAAAACCTTCTACAATTAATTCCGCGTCGAATGGTCATGGTATCATGCCGATCGGTCCAGTAGTTTTCAAGTTTATCGATAACAAAGAAAAAAAAAGTTGCTTATATATATATAGATTAATGCACATTATACATCAGTCATCACTAGTGTTGCCAGGTGTCCCGATTTCCGCGGGACGTCCCGATTTTCAAGGGTCTGGGGACGCGTCCCGATTTATACCTAATCGGGACGCCAAATGTCCCGATAAATCAAAAAGTGAAAAAGAAAATCATAATTTTTTTTAAGTAGGTAGGTGCGTAGTTTTTAATTTTTTACTCATCACGTCACTATTTCAAATTCAAAATGGCATCAGCTTCACGTCACTTCGCATTGCATGAACGAGAGAGCGTAATGTAATGGATAAAAACTAACTTCAGTATGACTTGTAATGAATTTTATAAATATGCTTTAAAAAACAAGGCCATTTTTAAGGCGGCAAAGTCCAATGAAAAATATAATTTTAATATAAATACTTTAAGTACACTTTAAATACGACTTTATTTTTTAATTTTCACTAGTACAGCAAGCAAGACTGACTACTTGTTTTAGAATAAAGACATATTTGATATAGATAATATAAAACTAAACTTGCACTATTAATATAGAATGCAATAAATTAAACCCTAATTTAAAAACACCTTGTTTTTTTGTTTGTCCCGATCTGCAACCCTAAATCCCGATTTTCTTGACCTCATGTACCGACTGAAAACAAATCGGACCTGGCAACACTAGTCATCACCGATCGTCATTTACTTCGACATCACTGAGAGACTATTTTATCGAAGAATTTAGGTTATCCAATAGAAACTAAATTACCTACAAGTTTCCAAACGTTACTTCGGATATTTCCTCTCGTTGTCTAGGCTCAGCCCTGGCGACGGTGTGAGGTGGGGGAGCCCAGGACAGCCTCCCGGAGGACCTTCGAGGCGCGACGCTTACGTAACGTTGCCAAGGCCACCAGCCATTGTGGCCATGTGTGCAGCGGGCGAATACATGATATTATATGTATGATTGTGTACGACAATACTACAGACAATATAGCATATTGAGGTCATGTTTGAGATGTGAGCAATTAAAACCATTTCACACGTAACTTTATACTAGATGGAATCAAATTATCATTTATTCATTTAGGTAATACAATGTACACTTATGAACGTCAATAAAAACATACTTCTAATTACATTTACTGTCAGTTCTAAAATCATGACGAAGATGAGAAGAACTGCCAATAAACTCGCCGCCACTCTTTTGAATCGCCAAGTATTTTGTTTTACAAAATGTTTGTAAGGAGCTGCAATCAAATATACGAATTCGAGTTCGATCAGTCACCATAAGTGAACGGGTGCTTTACGAATACGATTACCTTATTGGACAAAGTTTAATTAGTAAGAAAAGGTTTAAGTTTTACTAGTTTTTGCAATCTTGTAGCATTGCTATGCCTGCCATCTGGTTCACAAAGATTTGCTCACAAAATAATACCTCTTATTAAACAGCAGTGCCTACTATGGATGGAATCTCTTGTTGGGATAGTATCTACAGTGAATCATCAGTAACGATTACCTTAGAGTTAGATGACTCCTGTTTCCAAGACGCAGTTCTAACATTTCCGGCAATGATCACATGCATGATGACGCACATTATTTAAAACTTTAAAACGAACTCGAAATCTTTATCGATCTTGGCATATTGAAATTAAATGAAATTAACGACGAATTAGATGTACACAAAAATCTATGTTACTCGCTGATAATGTAGCTTTCTATTGGTGAATGAATTTTTAAAATCGGTCTAGTAGTTTTTGAGTTAAATCGTAACAAACAAACAAATCTTATTTCTTTATAATATTAGTGTAGAATGTAGATGAACTCACGAGCCGTCCACCTTCTCTGACGATTTATTGTCACATTCAAATATTGTGGAACAATTTTTACTAAACAGCTCAATGGCTTCGAGAATCGATTAGCACGTAGATATTAAAAAAAAATTTGAATCATTGTTTGCATCTCTTACGGGAACATTGATATGTCCTTGACCCCAATGGCCGGAAATGTGTGAACAGCGCCTGATAGCCCTTTCAGCCGCATTGCCCGGACTTCCGCAGCATCAGGAGTCGCTGAATGTATATGAAGGGTACGCTACGTATTGTATGTATGGGAATTGTTAGTTTATGTTTGGAATTGCGCGACTCTGTCATACATATAATATCTTTTTCACCGAATTTCTGGTATAAATCATTTCTTCACTTTGTTTTTCTGTGAAAGAAAACACCCTTAAGCTCTTAAAGCGCGTTTTAGGTACGTAAGAGTAGTATGTGACTGTAACTTCACTAGCAATGACGGGCTTGTTGGCGCATTTGGTAGAACACCTACATTGCGCTACGGTAGGGCGCGGATTCGTATCCCATCGTGTGAGCATGTCTCCCCCGCATCTAGTCATTTTGGGCATTAAACGGGTGGTAGAAATATCGATATTCCGACCGGGTAACGAACCATATGTTAACATTTACATATTATATTAAAACCGTGAAGTGCACATTGTGCGTTTCGGTCTGTCTATGGATTTCCGAATGCTCGAAGTAAAAAGTATATAAAAGACTTTTTGTAGCTGGACAACCTACTATCAAGTAAATCTCATGCTTGTCTATCAATATCTAGCATAAAAAAAATATTTAGGGTAAAGTTACCTGTCATTCACAAGCTTCCTCTGTACTGAATAAAAATCAAAATTGATTTGAGAAATCGTTACAGAAAGACATACTCCCGAACTTATAATATGTATTATGTATGTATTCAAACAAAATATGTCGTCGTGATCGTAGAACAACGACGGTTCTGATTTTTTACACTTTTAGTTTTATTGCCTAAAACTATCTGACTAATTATCAAACTCAATTTTTTTATTTGTTCTATTGATAAAGGGTTTTTAGACAGTTCTAAATTATACATACAATATCGAACTGTCAAAGAGTTTCATGTTATGATTAATACAACAGAACAAAAATCGTAAAAAAATCAGAACCTTCGTTGTTCTACGATCACGACGATATGTATGTTATAATAATAATTGTCAATAACAGTAATTTAGATACAAACAATCGACGTAGGTCGTAACAAAGCTACGCGCGCATGCATTATTGTAGCCTTTCACTTCCATTGCAGCTGGAAAGCGTTTTAAAATTCTTGTAACGGAAAGGGCTTCGCAACGTGCTCATAATTTTTCCTCTAACAAAGATAAAAACTGAAATTGTGTCTTAAAAGCAGTGTTATATATAAAAATTATTGCTATTTATGTAACTCGTTATTTATCACATTAATACATACAAAAGTAACGAAAGACGAAGTATAATTAAGGAAAAAGGCGGCCTTATTAATTTTCTAAAAATGTTTGCCTTGAATATGTTCTAAACAAAAAAAGAAAAACAGAATTTGTTTATGGATTTTTAGTAACCTAAACTGATTATTCTCTTAATTGTAATATTATGCGTTACTAGCAAAACGCCCCGGCTTCGCACGGGTGCAATTTAGATGAAAATAAGTTACACGCTGATAATGTAGCTTTCTAACGGTGAAAGAATTTTTAAAATCGGTCAAGTATTTTTTGTATTAAATCGTAACAAAACCGCAAAAATTGAAGAAAATGACAAAGTATATACAATACTACCCCTCGCAGCATTGCTCGCTGCGCTGCGCTGCTTGAAGCCGCACCGGCCGCGGCGCGACGGCCGCGGCGTGTATTTTTGTTTGTATTGATATTTTTAATTTCGTAATATCTTTTGAATGGAATGTCCGATTTCAATAATTCAAAAAGTAGTCAATAGGTATTGAAACAGTCTTGGATATGAAATAATTTATTTGGATAAGAATTAATATAAAGGTATGGATAACATGGTCTGATTTTGAACGGCATTTCTTTCAATTTTTTAAATGTTAAAAAGTAGTTATAGTAACATAACTACAATAGCTAGATATATGATCTCGCGAAGTTTTTTGTTGATATTGATATGTTCTATAATATTGTAGAACATTTTTTTGTTCTATCGTTAATACTTTCCGCAGCGCATGCGATGAAAGACATATTTTGGCTAATTTTTTTACATCTTGAGTTGGTTTTAGTAGGAATTTCTAAGGAACTCTATTTTTTTCTAGTAATAAATATAGCCTATGTTACTCAGCGATAATGTAGCTTTCTATTGGTGAAAGAATTTTTGAAATCGGTCCAGTAGTTTCGGAGCCTATTCAATTCATACAAACAAACAAAAAATCAAACCTTTCCTCTTTATAATATTATATTATAGTATAGATAAAAAATCTCAGCGTCGCTTAAAAATATCCTGGTACACAATTAAGTAATTGTATTGTGATCTTTATTATACATACGTATAGGGACTAAAATTGCATAACACTTGTAACAATAGGTTTATATACGATTTAAAATCGTGTTTTATTTGACAATAGGTAATTGAACCTGTGTGGGACAGTTGTTCGTCCCAAACTGGTTACGTGTATATTTGGGTCAAGGATTAACCACGGTGCAATTGTTAATGTCCCCACGCGGAAATGTTCCCCCTTTTCTAAAACTGCTCCAACCATTTTGATCGCCTCCGTCGCTCAGTGGTGCTTTGCTTTTAGCCTGATACTACACAGAAGTCCCGGGTTCTAGTGCTGGGTCATCAATTTAAAATAAAAAAAATGATCAGTGAAACAGACTCAGAAATGTGTCTGCCCCATGCCCCACTAGAGGACTCGAGAACTCATTTTAAGTTCCCATTCTCTTACTCTTGCAATAGTGATATAATCGGAAGTAAAAAAGGAATAACAATTATAGCGTACAAAAATGCAAAAAATTCATTGTTTGAAGTCATCCATTTGCAATGAAATTTCAACAATCCATTCGACACTCACATTAGGTATCTTCGTTCGAGATTTCTCAACTCCAAGGTACAAAAGAGTTATTTACTATTGGGGTCAAATTACATGAAACCCGTTTTACCCTCCGAACTCAGGACACGCTAAAGACCTCTCTTATAGTATGATGACTTTGTCGTGAAAGAAAACGTATTTTATTTATTTATATTCATTTCCGTATGGTATTGTGTGAAGACATTCGCTCGGTCCTCATGAGACTAATTATGAGACGCTGACATATCAAGTTCGACTTTATTATCACACTAGCGATTCGCCCTGATTTCGAATTCGATGGCTAAAAGAAGATGGATCTCGAAAAAGATAGCCTATGTTACTCGCTGATAATGTAGCTTTATATTGGTGAAATATTTTTTAAAATCGATCGAGTCGTTTTTGAGTTAAATCATAACAAACAAACAAATCTTTCCTCTTTATTAGTATAGCAGTAAGCTTCATAGTGATATTATCGAGGTCAACTGACGCGAAGTTCAGTCCCAAACGTCGATGCGTGTACGCACTGCAACGTACCTGCAACTTTCTATTCGCTTTGTCGTGCCGCGTTTGAAAACGCAGTAGAAAGTGTGTTAGGATATACCTGCGTTGGTCTCTGGTCATCACAGTTATGTTAAAAGTAGAAATAATCTAATATGTAGTGTATATTAAATAGATAGATAAAACGTTTATTCATAAATAATAACTAAATCTATGTTAGTACAGTCAAGTCGCAGTGTGCACTGCGGTCGCGAATAGGAACAGGTCAGCATATGCTGTGATATTCACGTCACAACGCTGTTAATTCTGCCAGTCCCCTATTAGTGTTCGACGTGTGTATATGATTTATTTAAAATACAGAAATTAAAATGTTATTATATTCATCCAAATGTTTCGATGCTTTACATAAAGCGTGGTTAGGTACAGGCAGATTATGAGATAATTAATAAAACAATATCTGTAGAGGATACATAATCATAGTATTCCCGAAAATTAATTGTACTTATGCTAATACTGTCTTTATTTTAATTGGATACCTGAAGTGACCATTAAAGTTTTAACTTCCACAAATATAGTAACAGATGTATTTATCGTCATAAACGAAGTATTGGTAAAACCGTGAAGTGCATATTGCGCGTTTCGGTTTCAATCTATGGATTTCCGAATGCTCGAAGTAAAAAGGTCGACAGCGCATCATTGACTGATGTCGATGAAAAAATAAATGTCCTAAAAATATTAGCATTCGAATTTCAAATTTATTGCGTTCCGGTCTTCCTGAAAGAGTTACACAGTCATTTTAACTAGATGCTCTATAAAGATCAACTGCACAGAACACAAATTTTCGTGAACGTTCATAATATGTGATTAGATGCATCCAACACGTTTGAAATTTAGAAAACTGGTCTGCGCATGCGTTTCGGCATTGCTTGCGTAACGAATACGAAATCAGTGAGTAGAGACAAAGAATGTACAAATGTACTTTTAAACTTGGCAGGAAACGGTAATCTTAAGCATGTGGACATGTATTCGGATATTTCGAACGACATGATGTAACTGCAGAGGAAATATGAATTACTGATAGTCTTATTTTTTATTGATCAGCTCTGTGGCTTCGTGGCTGAGTATCACTTCCGGATTCAGGGGATTGAAGATAAGGGTTGATGATTATTATACATATTATGGCTCATGATAGACAGGCGAATAGACACATAAATATATCTATCTAGGGTAGTAGGATGAAACAGATATCTGGGGACACGGCAGTTCTGTTGTCTTGTCTTAGCCCCGCTAAGAAAGCTAAGGTAGCTTGGCTCTCCATAAGATCTGATAAATTTTTAAAGTGCAAGTAATAGATACGTACCTACTCGTCTTGGCGTTACTTTACATGAACTACTTTGACGGACGTTCGGTAGAACACCTGCCGTGCGCATCGATGGGTCGCGGGTTCTAATCCCACCACAGACATGTTTATATGCTTCTGAAATATCATAATAATAATTATAATATCGAAAAATCCGGCCGGGGAACGAACAACTGTTCATAGATGGAATAACCGTGAAATGCATATTGCAATTTCCGAATGCTCGAACTAAAAAGTAGGTCGACAGCGCATCACTAACTGATGTTTTGTGACTGAGATATCACCTACCATCAAGTAAATCTCATGCTCGTCTGTCGATAATTAAAATTCTTTCCCAATATTGAACTATGTCACGATAAATTGAATTCTAATCCAAACATTTCCATTGCTGTTAGTATTAAAATTGTTTATTGTACATTATCCGTCACTGAGAGTGAAAGGTTTTTCAATAAATGACAGTATTGATGAAGTTCCCACAGCGATACGACGCTCGCTCGCTGTGGATCGCCTACGCAATGCATTTGACCCATTTACCTATTTACAAACGAACGGATGATAAGTACAATCTGTGTCACACACACTGCAATGCATTGTTTACAATTTTTATTTACTTTTTACGTATATCTATTATCTAGTGCCATGTGATACGCAAACACAGATGTTTCATGAAAAACTAATGCCGCTCTTAACTTAAACTTCATCGGAACGGATTATAAAAATAACTAAATACATACATATACAATATACATACATATACATCACGCTTCTTTCCCATTGGGGTAGGCAGAGATCACGGAATTCCATATGCTCCAATCCTTACATACCACTTTCGCTTCTTCTACTTTCATCAATGCTTTCATACACACTCGTCGGTTACGAGTACTTTTGATTTGGCCCTTATGAAGAACGTCCCCGATCAGATCGAGGTACGTTCGCCTAGGTCGACCACTCCCGACTCTACCACTCACACCAGTTTCATAAATCTTTTTCGTTTCCCTACTTTCATCCATCATGTACCTACCAATAACTAAATCATGTTTTTTTAAGATTAATATAGGCTGTATACCTGTAAGATTAAAAATTAAGGATACGAAATTGCCAAATCATAAAATACACGTAAATTGAAAACACATTATTAACTTGAGCGGTTTCGCTTTAGCATTCAAAAATTAGTCCATCTGTCCATGTTATCTATATAATGAAACAGTACAATCAAGATTTCTGTACACTGAAAATTTTACCAGAAATGTAGAGGGGACGGTGTTAGAAAAAACTGGCCAAGTGCCACTCAGACAAACTTTTAGTGAAGTAAAGATTTTCTCATTTATATAAAAAAATACTATATATTTACATTTTTACATTGCTCCATGCCAAATATCATAATATAGGTTTTGATTCCCTTGCCAAGGTTGTCAAAAAATGCGGCATAAATGGGGCATAAAATACATGAAGGTTTCTGTTTTAACCCTAAAACATACAGACAGGACCATAGATTAACAGTTCCAGTAACGCTAAGATAGACGATAAACATCCAAATAAAATACTGTATACCGGATTAAAACGCGATTTATTATTTATATTGTTTAAATTATTTATCCCGACGTTTCGGATACTTTTCAGCAACCGTGGTCGCGGTGTCTTCCCGTATACAGTATTTTATTTGGATGTGTGATACTCGCGTTAATAAAAGAAAATAACTTAGTTTACACTTTATATAATAACATCTAAGTTAAAATCGTATTTTGTTTATTCTAAACTTAAATTTGCGAAAATAAATTGAATAGCGGAAACCGTTAATTTTTATTGTTGATTATAAATGCAAGCCTCTTTCTAAAGCAGGGTTAGGAAATTTGCAAGTAGGTCGACTTGTGGCCTCACGTGTGCATTAATTGTCAGGTAAGAATTGTCTAGCCAATAATTATTTTTGCGTATTCATTAAGAAGTCAAGTATTGATAGACCAGCCTAGCATGATAACCACGACAAAATTTTGAAGACCGTTTTCTCGTGTTTTAATCGATTATAGGTAGGTATATACTCGTATATCTCTTTATGTCTTGCGGGTCTAACATGACATACTTCTAATGTAGAGATATTTTTCGATCGAGATATCTTGTCTATCAAAGTTGTAGATGTCGAGATCTCGATATCTTAGTTTGTCTTCACTCGTCCGCGAGATATCTCTTGATGGTAGATGTTATACACCATCACTCATACAATTAGTGATGCACTTTTAATCTACTGTTTACTTCCGAGTATACGGAAACTCATAGAATAAGAACTTGCATTTTCCATTTCATTACCCCAACGGAATTTATATATTTCTTCTTGGTTTTAAGGATATTTAGCCTATAATATAGTCATATTATAGGCTATATTCTGGATTGATTTAGATTTTTAGATACATAATCTCTTAAAATCAGATCATCAATATTATGGACGTTGACAGAAATGTCCTCAAATGAAGCGAAACGGGAAAAACAATATCTGTGGTTAGATGCGCCACATCCGACCCTTATTCGGGTTAACACGCTCCGCGAAGCGAAAACCATCGGAATCTATTCAAATGTTATGACGGTGCAAACGGGAATACTCACAGCCAATAAGGCTTATATGCGTTCGATTTATACGTAGTTTTCCGAGCATCCGTAGTGAGATGTTATCACTTACATCTAAAGGCCCTTACACGATACCTTTTACACGATGCCATTTTCTTGTACATACAAGATAAATAATTGAATGCTTTAATTGACATCCAAGAATTGTAAGCTACAGCTTACACGCGGATTATGTGTTGTTTAAATCAAGAAAAGTATTGAAACAAAACGTGTATGACAGATCAAGAAAACTAAGTGTTGTTTAGACGATGCAAGTAATTTGCTTCGTGTTAATGGGCCTTGTCTTATTAAAAGATGTTACGGTATATTGCAAGGTTTTCATCACTTAATGTTATCAATTTTTGAATGAAATAACAATATTGTCCGTTGTTAACCCGTGTATCACGCATTTAAATTTTAAATGAAAACACTTTTATCGGAATCAAACGCGACTTATCACGAATGCTTTTTATAGCAAATGTTTTTCATTCATAAAAAGCAATTGCTTTTAAATTTAAAGTGTAGGTAGTATTTACATTCCTCACTTCCCCTATGCATCTATGCCCTGGTGAATCAATATAATGGTAGAAATGTACTTACTAGTTAGGGTTTTCCAAGGCGTTGTGCATATTTAAATTCTGAGATATCGAAATACGGCGTAGCAGTATATTCAATGCATTTTATGCATAACATCATATCAATGGGCTGCTGCGTAAAAAAGTATGTATGTATACACTAACAAAGAAATATTTTCTCATTTTATTGTGTTACTAGGGATTCGCCCGGCTTAGCAAGGGTGCAAAAAAAATAGCCTATGTTACTTGGTACTACTGCAACTGGTAATGTAGCTTTCTATTGGGGAAAGAATTAAAATCGGTCGAGTAGTTTTTGAGTTAAATCGTAACAAATAAACAAACAAACAAATCTTTCCTCTTTATAATATTAGTATAGATTTGTTTGAAATTCCCTTAACTGCACGCTACGCACATATAATTATTTAAAAAAAGAATATAACTTTTATACACCGCTAATTCAAAATAATTCCACCAAAATACCGGAACATTTCGAAACATCGCGTAACGGTCTCCTAGAACAAAGCAACAGATCGTCGTATCATTATGACCTGCAAGTGACCGTGCGCTTTGCGCAACTCGATGCAACCACCCTCCCCGCCCCGCCGGCCTCACCCCCCCTCTCTACGCGTGCGCGTGCTGCATTCCGAAACCAGGTCGTAGCCGAAATACGGGTCCACCATAAGCTGACCTCCCCCATACGTCTGATACCGTTTGATTGAACGGAATAGGAGGGTTCAGCTTACACCGGTGAAGTATATGTGCACGCATGCAAATGTACAGTTAGGCTGTAACGGAGTTGGGACTGGAATCGATACCGTATCGGCCCTGCAGGCCTATTATTTAGAGACGTTACGAGTTCACACAGACTATGAGTTGAAAGACATTTACTTTATCTATAGAAATTCAAAATTAAAAAAAATATCATCAGGCCCGTATTCCAAAACGTGACTCAGGTTTGAATCTAGTTTTAGTACTTGTCAAATCATTTTTATTCTCTATAGAGGCATTTTGACAGTTCTCAAGAATAGATTTCGACTTGAGTAACAACTAACAATAACAAACAAAAATATTACACTTGGTATATAACTTTCTATACTATACATATGTAATTTAATTATGTAACAAGACTACGATTAATAAATTAAAAAAAAATCATTTTCATATTTTTCAATATTTTTTTGTGTGTTGAAATTTCATTTTCGTGTAGGTATAGAAATAATAAATGGCATAGGTAACATTCTTTGTACTAAGACACCATACGATACATATTGCTATATATATTCATCCAGATATAATTGGGTAAAAATAACCTTTAATAATCGATAAAATAAAATAGCATTGTGGGAAAAGTCACGTTGTTAATTAAAAATTCATTGCATACACTGAATCGATCGTTGTCCTACCAAAAGCTTCTTTGAACCAGGTTCATAGTTTGGACAAGTCTTTTATTATCGCATGTTTTTAAACACTTTAACCCGATGTAACATAATTTAATCGTACAAAATTTTATATGAATTGGGTTTTCTTTACATAATACTAGCGATCGGGTGCAATGTATGTAAATGTACAGACTTTACACGATAGCTTTTGAAGTAAAATTAATTTAATAAAACCTAATTGTTTACATTTTTGCGAGATTATAATACTTGATATGATTTTTATTACGTCAAAAGAGTTTATGCAATATTATTTGTTTAAAAATTCAATTTTGTTATAATAATACTTATGTTTTTATACTTACCCCGTAACGCGTTTAACTAGTATTTAGATTTACCAACTACAATACAATTAAAAGAGAAACAAGATAGGTATATTACATCCTATAACCTCAAGCCATCCTCAATAGAGAAGATGGTTTGAGACTTTGACTGCGAACCAATAATTTAAATCTAAAACCTCAAGCCAAACATAATAGGAATCAACATAATTACAAATATTTAAACGCAACTAAAACCAACATGCATACATATATTTAAAGAAAAAAAAACTTTAATTTAGATATTTATCAAATTATTATTTTTTTCATTAAGTTCTTTCTATATGTTCAAAATTATCAAATTTTACCCCATTCTTAGGTATTCTTTGTAGTGACCGCTCGCTTTGTCAACAGGGCAGGTATCCGAGGAGGCCCGGGCATGGACACCCAGCAGCAGCAATACTGCTTGAAATGGAACAGCTTCGGCTCCAACCTGGCCACCTCGTTCGCGAACCTCTGGAATTCGGAAAGCCTCGCCGATGTCACATTATACTGCGAGGGTGAGTTAACTCCTTTAACATGTTGCCACCAACACCAACACCTGTTATTTCGTCGTGATCGTAGAAAAACGACGGTTCTGATTTTATATGATTTTATTTTTATTCTATGAAACTATCCAAAAATACCCTTTATCGTCGGAAAAAAACAAAAAAAAAATTAATTTGATAAAAACAATAGAGTTACTGTCTAGATTCTAGAATAACGGTTGAGTTTTTACACGCAGTGCAAAAACGCGTGTGTATTGTACTACGTCGTCCCCTCATCAGTCGAAATTTAATACTAAAAAAAGACACCAAATGTTATAATATTGTCGAGTTTGAACCCGAACAGATTAGCCGTGTTTTAATCACGCACTAAACAACTCAATCTTTAAAACACTCTCCTGTAAAGAAGTCGTTTTGCCGTTGATCTACGTGTGCGACGATTTTTGCCAATTTACTGGGATTACCACTGTGGCGTCACCATCACCATATACATATTTTCTATTATGCGATACATATACGATTGAAAAATTATGTTCAATAGATAAGTTATATTGTATATTTGACATGCGACTTTAGACCACATTAAAGATAGTAATAATAAATAGCTGGTGCACGATTTTAGCTGACCTTCTGAGCAAGCTATTTAAATGAAGATAACTCTTTTTGCTCAAATTATGTGTCAAAGCTACAACTAAATCAGTCCTAATCTTCGGAGATTAGCGTGAACAAATATTTATTATATCGACTGCGCATTGATTAATGTCCTGTGTTTGAGGCATCACCAAGTGAGCCTCAGGCTCATCTATCTACCTGAATATAGTAGCGTATGATTTTGGTGCTAATATGCAGCATACAATCATAATATCGAAGAGCACTGCCGAGGTCAATATAAGGCGCTAATTTGTGATTTCAAACTCAAGAAGTTGTGATTTTTTAACTGTGTTACTATACTGGCTTGTTTCAATCAGTACCTACGTCAAATATTAAGTAACGAAAGGTTATGAAGGTTGAAACGTCAAAAACCATTGCTAATTTTCCATATAAAGTGGGAGTATTGCTAAGAAATTGATAAGACTATAATTGTTTGCTATATACCTAATACTTTACACGTGTCGCATAATAAAAAGTGCACTGATAGTGAATTCAAAAAGTTATCGCCGAATAATGTCAACGAACTCCTTATCAGACCAAGATTCGCGAAGTTCTTTGCATTAATTGAAGATCATATTATTATTGTATTATTATTTATCATCATGTTATGCGCATAATTTGAGAAGATAATATTTTATTGATTTCGTAGTAATTCGCGGTTTATATTGTTTTGATATCTCAATTTAATCGTAGAAGATAGCGGAGTAAAATTTACTCTTTCATTATATACAATATAGCTAATTTAAGACCATTAACAGCTATAGATGATTTAAAATTAGTGAAAATCTCAAATGATTAAATTCTTAATTACCTATTCGTAATAAAAGCATTGATGAAAGTTGATGAAGCGAAAGTGGTATGCAAGGATCGGAGCATATGGACTTCCGTGATCTCTGCCTACCCCAATGGGAAAGAGGCGTGATATTAATGTATATAAAATTAGTTTGTTCGGAACTACAGTAGAATACAAGTTGTCCCAAAAAATAATGTCTATTAGCCAAAAATAATATTTTTCTCCAAATTGCAAAAAGGTTAAAGAAATAGGTATTATCAGGTGCAGCGTGGAATAACGTACAATTTTATGAGGAAAACGATACCTATAATTTCAAATATGAAATCGAGTAGTTTATATCACCTAGTAGGTATTATCAGAGGAAATTGCAACCTTGCATTGCTAAAATTCAAGTATAGATTATGTAGTGTCGCAAATATCTACGCATTACCAGTTTATCTTATCGGAAAGCAAACTCAAAAACAAATGACGAATGCATTTTGTCAAGGCTGAAGTATATTTTTCTATATTATGGTCTACGCATCGTGTCATATACATATATCATAGATAATTATCACGTCTATTAGTGTGAGTGATGTGTCAGTGTATGCAAAGAGTATAAAGTATATAAATAACATCTTGTATTGGCGACGATCAGATTTAATTCATAAAAATAACTTCTATGAAAAGATCTTCTTTCTAAGAAATATATTTTAATATTATTATTATGACTATGTATTTTAGGGGTTGTTTATAGTGGAAATAGAAATTTTGAGTCTGATTTTTGCTTCCGCAATAGCTCCTGAAGAGAAGGATTACTAGATCTAAAGAGTAAGGTTTCAAAGAAAATTGTTTTCCTCGCTTACATTTATTTCTAAGAACGTATAATTTTTTTTTTTTGTAGTTATACTTCTTTAGGTGCGTTATGAAAAAATGATCAGAGTGAAATTTCACCATGCGCGCGCACAGCGAGACACAAAATTCTCACGGGAGATTATTTAATTTTTTAAATTTAAATTGAATTTTATTGACTGTGTTGACAATCCTTTTATCTACTATATAAAATAAGTCGGGTTTTCCTTCCTGACGCTATAACTCCAGAACGCACGAACCGATTTCCACGGTTTTGCATTCGTTGGAAAGGTCTCGGGCTCCGTGAGGTTTATAGCAAAGAAAATTCAGGAAAAATTTCAACAGAAAAGCGGGAAAATCTTTTTTCTTTAAGAATAATTATATAATTTCGAAGCCAAAATTGTGGCAGAACAAAGTCTGCGGGGTCCACTAGTTGTAATTAATTATTTGCATGCAATTAAAAACTATTTTTTAATAATGCCAAAGAAGTATAACTTCTCACGCGCGTTCATAAGTACACGCACCCATTTTTTATTACCAAAATTGTAATATTCAAAAACATTTATAAAGTACCTTAGAACTTTATACACAAATAAAATATAAACATGTAGTCTCTTTTTATAACTGCCACCATTTCTGAATGTTACATCTTTCGAAAATAGCCGGCAAGAAAATCTATTATAGTAAATCTTTTAAAAATCAAAATTATACTGATATACATACAATACTACTGAGGTGAAGTCTTAATTTCAAATTGCGCGTTACGGTTTCAGTCTATGGATTTCCGAATGCTCCAAGTAAAAATTAGGTCGACAGCGCATTCTTGACTAATGTTCTGTGGCTAAGGTTTCACCCATCATCAAGTGAACCTCATGCTCGTCTGCCGATGTAAAAAAAATGATCTGATTCATTTCAAACGTATTTTAATAGAAATTGTATTAATTAATGTTTAAATATATTATAGTCGAGTAAATATAAGGACATTGGACCGAATTAACTTGCGTTGGATAGAAATTCCTAATTTATTCTTATCAAATAGTGTTTTCCACATTTCGTCAAAATTATAATGTTGTACAACTGAAATGAACCCTTTTTTTACTCTCCTTAAATAATAATCAATGTATGACGAAAGTGACATTTCAAAATTCAATTTTCCAAAAAATATACAAAGTTCGATGCGTAATGACTGACTGACAGTTACGACGATTTACTAGTTTTTTTTTCTTCCATCACCAACACCAATAAGTACACAGAACAGAAGAAGTAAGAATAAGTAGGTATTCAAGCCTTGCATTTTTTGTTGGCGTAATTTATATATTAATAATTAAGACATTGTTTATGTATTATGCTTAACCTTGCCCCTTGTGATATTAAACGTTTTTTCCTATTTATATTTAACGTAGGCATAAATTATCTTAATAATATGAATAATAGAATTGAATATAAAGTCAACATATATATATTCTATTAGATTACTTTTCTGCTTTGGTTTTTGTGTTGTTTTGTATGTTAAAATAAGGAAAACGTAGACTTATTCAGGAAATAAAGACAGAAATTAAAATAAATATTAAATACACTCCGGCTGGCTCAGTGACCCAAAATAAGCCCAAAATTGGCCTCCGAAACGAGAGTGAAAATAAAAAGAACCATGTAGGTACTTTTGGTATTTTTTTCGTATTTTTTAAACATCGTATTTTAGGTATAGTGCTTAAGTTATATGTATACGGAGAGGATAGAGAGATCTATACTAATATTATAAAGAAGATAAAAAATATAAATATTGTTTGTTACAATTTAACTAACAAAACTACTCGCTGTTAATGTAGCTTTATATTGATGAAATAATGTTGTATGTAGATGTATTAATTATATTTATTGGCTAGTAGCAAAAAAATCTATGTCATAATATCTTCATATACAAAATATAATTTATATTATAAAGAGGAAATATTTATATGTATGGAACGAATAAACTCACAAGCTACTCGACCGATTTTAAAAATTCTTTCAACAATAGAAAGCTACATTATCAGAGAGTAACATAGGCTTTTTGTGTATAGTACATCTGTATCCGTGTGAAGCCGAGACGTATTGCTAGTATCATATACGATAGAACGCTTTCAATGCCACACAAGAACTGCCTACCACGTAAATAATATTGACTAATTGCGTCGTACCTGTTCGTTTGGTTGACGCTGAAGTTTTCGAGGTCGGGTTGGGGGCAGACGTCACCCTCGGCCCGGGCCACCCCCTGCGTGGGAACCGGGCCTTGAGTGACGTGCACATAGATTTTTGTGTTAGTGTGCTCGTGCCGTATTTAGATCGTATTAGTTTCAGACTGTACGATTATCGCTTAGAGATTTTTTTATGGAATAAGGCTGTGGAGTCGCGAGCACATAGATTTTTGTGTTAGTGCGCTCGTGCCGTATTTAGATCGTATTAGTTTCAGACTGTTATCGCTTAGTTTTTTTTTATAGCATAAGGCTGTAGACGTGCATATAGATTTTTGTGTTAGTGCGCTCTTATTTTCAACAAATTATGTAAATACAATTATTGCTCAGATATTTTTTTACGGAATACGGCTGTCGGCTTTGCTGATAGTAAATAATTATCGGAGCCCATAGGCATTTGCGAGAAATTGCAGATGCGTTGTCGGTCTTTGAATTTTCTCCCGTTTTGTAGATATATTTGTGGTGATTGAGTTCCTAATTAATTTTAATTTTAGCTCGGATTTATTTTTAAATCACGCAAGGAGCGTGAAAGTATTCGTATCGCCATCTTTCAAATGTGTGAGAAATTAATTGTATAAATATAAAATAATTGAACTCATATAGTAAATTATACGTATAAGTTACTACCTATACTAAATGTATGTATATTTAACATAGAATCGTCAGTTCGCATTGTACTCCTGAAATATGTTTTTTTCCATCCGATAGTAACGTGTTAAATGTTTTATTCAGTGAAAAGTTTCGTACTTCTTACTATTTTTATTATTTTTTATGATAACATGATTACGGACCAAATCAATACTTATCGAGGCACGCCTACATAGTACTCATTCTATTTATAAAATGGCTGTTCTGCTGGGAAATATTGTTTTGCACCGGTATATTCTCTGCAAAGATAAGACGTATAAATATGTGGCGTCTTTCAAAGGATGTACCTTTAAAGACCATCAGTGTGGTATATTTAATCATCGCCTTTTCTTGTGTCTGGCTACTTAACACAGTAAACGGATGAGAGGAATATCATAATTTCATCTGGGTTCTCAGTCGAACAGGCCATACTTTTTTTTTAATGTTAGATATCGACAGACGAGCATGAGGTTCACTTGATGGTAGGTGATACCTCAGTCACAGAACATCAGTCAATGATGCGCTGTCAAACTACTTTTTACTTTGAGCATTCGGAAAAAATATACTGACAGGATTGACCACATCTTAAAGTAGCATATATTATTAAATAACTCTATATATATAGAACGAGAAAGACGTAAAGTAAGACTGCTTTAAGATATCGTGGTTCAGCCCCCGTTTCGGCTTCACTCTATGGATTTACGAAAGCTTAAAGTTAAACGAAAATATATCCTGTGACTGAGTCAAAAAACGCCTTCCAGGAGTCGATCTCATTTGTCATCTTAAAAAAAATATTCTTACATAACATCAAAACAAGCGCTCCATTTTCAACTCATAAATATTATTATGTACTAACACTCGAATGAAAGAAGCCATTGACCTCGAGTACCTACTCAGTATCATCTAACGAATCCGATCGACCATGCGTTAATAAATACGCACTTGTATCTCAAAATAATAATATGAAAATACGATATCACCATCTTATGATTTTTTTTATTCAATCAGGCTTCATTAAGTTTTTGCCTTAAATTTTCAGAAGAGAACTACCTATACGTATTAAAATTAAATCCCAGAAAAAACAGAATATTTGAAGAAAATACGACTTTTTCATAACTCGCAATCGATCATGAAAAATTATATTCGTCCGATTTACGACGGTTTTTTTACCTAATTTGGAATCCAGGTTTATTGGGATACCACTCTCACGCCGAACAAAGAACTGTAATACCAGAAATGCCGAAAATTAAGGGCATATGGAAACCTTATATGCGGGCTCTACCTATTTGCCGAGTACTGACTGAGCATAATGTGCGAACGGACAATATACAGAATACAGATGTATGTATGTACCTTGAAAAGCATAGCGTTTTAAACTTAAATTCAGAATAAAGTGATTATTTTTTAATTAACCGATTTAGGTTTAGAATATAGCCTTGCAATTGTAAGAGCGCGGCAAAAAGACGATGTTTTGTCATAGCTTATTGTTTATTATTATCAAGGTTTTTGTTGCATTTTATTTGTCTTTCTTAGCTAGAACAAATCTATAACTAGAGTAGTTTACCTTTCACAAAAATATATATCAGTATTTTACCGTCTAACATTAAACTGCCTGCAAAGATTGAATGAACTCCGTTACGAGAAAGGAAAATCAACTCAATCAACATAAAAATTACTAAAATAATTAATGTTTACATAGAAAGTTTAATTTTGAATTATTTCTTGAATGGGCCAATTAAAAGTTCCTAATATTGAAAGTAGGAATTACATTTTAAAGTAGGACTATTAGTCTAGGCTCGGGAATCATATTTTAAGTTTAGTTGTTAAGTCAGCTTAAGTTTGATGTAACGTAAGAGCTTTCTTTTTCTTTAGGTACTTGTTGATAAATAAGTGCTTATAGTCAGATCACGTTTCAAGTTTTTATTTGCTTCAAGCACGTGTTGTTTACAAAAATGTACAAAATTAATTATATTTATCTATACGAAAGCGTATTAAGACTAATTTTCTGTTTCTGTATATATTTTTATAATATAATTAATTATTAATACTCATTCTACATACTTTTTTAGATAGGTTTTTATGTTCAGTTTTTGAAATATATTTAATCAAAGGATTTTTTTAAATTTAGAATTTCGATCACGCTTGCTAGTAATTTCTCTTTCGATATTAGAATTAAACACTGTTTGGTTTTGACATTTTATATAATGACATTTGAATATTTAATAAAAAATAAATAAGTTATGACTTATGATGTTGAACTTATTTTTCGCTCTCATATTTGTATGACAGTCATAATCTTACCCTTCTTTAAAGAATTATGATGGTATTTCCCGAACAGTCGTACAGAAACTTATTGCGTGTAATGTAATCAACAGCCATAAATCTTATGAATAAATCATTTTACAAGTGCACTGTGCCAAATGATGAGGAGAATTAAAAGTCAAGTGTGATCGTGTCAGCTGGTAGGGGGAACCCCCCGTCAGTGGAGGTAGTGGCACACATAGCGACGGGTCGATAAGACCGGGCGCCAATGCGTTCCGCATTTTAACGCAAGGCTGTTGGAAGGTTGGTTGGGAACAAGGTTTGTTTTTCATGCGGTTTCGCCCGCATTGAATTTCTGCTTCACAAAGCATTATTATTACTGGCAACTTTTTTTTTGCTAAGATTCAATTTCGGTTTCAAGATGCAATATCTGAATTCTTCTGTATGTCGATCAGGTATTTAATAAAAAAAAATCAGAGTTAACCGGACTTATTTGACTACTCACTTCTTAATACCTTTCTATACGTGTATATTTATACGTGTATATTTATACGTGTATATTTATACGTGTAAAACTGTAGTAGAATTATATTTTATATTATTAGTAGTTTAATGTTAACTGTAGCAAAATTACATTACTTCAAATACTGTTTCAAAATATTATAATACGCTCTACAGTACACTGTTTGCATTGAATATTTCACTGAAAATCATGGCGTTTGAGGCGTAGAGATTTATGAGGGTAGGGGTTACTGCTAGCACACATGTAGGAGTGCATTGAAACACGTATATTACCACCACACGCGTAGTATATTCGTAGTTGTGCATAGATAACTGGTATTGATTTCGTGCAGGAAGGGTTAGATGTGTGTGTTCCGCGCCAGTAATTAGTGTAACGTATAATATTTTGTTACCATAAGGTAGAGACGTAGGTAAGGTAGAAGGCAATATGAGACCAGACACGCTTTTTTTTTAATTGTAGAATAGGCAAGCGTTTGCCCGCTACCTTACCTGGAAAGTACAGATACGGGCTATGATGTTAAATCACGCTTGCCTACGAGATGCCTTTTTATTCTGGACTTATGGACCGCCTCCGTAGCTCAGTGGTAAGCGTAGTAGTACAAAATTGATTTTAAATCGTCATACTCCAAACCTTAACTCTTGAATTATATCGAGCTTACTCGCAAATTAACGAATTGCTTTACATTTTTTAAATTATAATAAACTTTACTTCACTTAAATATTACATGTATATGTTTGATAAAGATTACGTATATAACTATTTTAGACAGTCTAATATCGCCATTGTCTATGATAACAGTGATACAGCAGGGAGGCGCTTTACGCCCAAGTCCCAGAGGAATTGTTCGGATTAATACCAGCCGCTAAATTTCAAGTTCCACCCGTACCATCTTGACGCTTGGAAGTCTAGCACTGTGCGCTTTATGCGCAATTTTCTTCCACGCACTACGCTATTGTGGAATGAGTTGTCGCCAGCGATTTTTCCGAACCGGTACGACTTGGGGTCCTTCATGAAGAGAGCCTATTCCTACCTTAAAGGCCGGCAACGCATCTGCAAGTCCTCTGGTGTTGCGGATGTTCATGAGCGGCGGTGTTCACTTTCCATCAGGTGAGCCGCAGGCTCGTTTGCCCCCTATATTATAAACAAAAAAAAAAACGTAGATACAAAGTGGAATTAATTTTACATTATATAATTTAAACTAATACAAATCACTAATAATTATTGTTTTGTATTAATATTAAACATGGATTGACTGTGGGAAGAATGATATGTGTTTTAGAGGTCTGACTGATGATATGGCGAGTGAAAAAAGAGAGTGGAAAAAGTGAACATACTGCGCCGACCCCAAATAAAAAAAAGTTAACAGGGCAGAAAGAAGAAGATTGATTTCAAACCAAAGTATCGATTGAAAACTAATTGCAGTAAAAATGAGAACAAAGGCGCCGTAACGTCTTTCCCCACGTTCGGAACTCCATGATTCACCTAGTTTTCAGTACCGTGGCTCGTGCAAGATCGATTTTCCTGCACTTTGGGGACTTGCTGTCTCGCTCTAGGGGGTACCACCCGTGCCGACCTTGAAATTGGGCGGCACACAGACGCCTGTTCAACTAAGGTTGTCGATAGTTAATAAAATTACTTTTTTTTTATGGGCGTGAAAAGTTTTTTTAAGGGCAAATTAAATTTTCAATGGATTCCACTAAATGTTTTATGTGTTTAAGTATGTACGGTAGATATAAAATTGATCATAAGTAACATTTGAAGTATGTACATATAAATATAAGAATTACTGTCTCAACAGCCTATAATTAAATTAACATCCCTGTTATAGTATTATAAAGGCGAAAGTGTGTTGTTGGTTTATTGTTTATTTCCTCAGGAATGGAAATACCATTTTTTTTGCATATGCTTAGTGAAAATGGCTTTTATGAGAAAATTCTTTTATGATATTATATATTTACGAGCAAAGCAATTTGTCAAACTCTACTTTGTTTGTATCAATTTAAAAGTGTTTTGTGCTTTGTGTCAGCCCTACGATGATTTGTAGTGTACGTTTCAAGGTGTGAGTGAGCTGAAACGGGGTTAGTCGACCTCCCACCCCACCCCCACCCCCTTAGATACTTGCATCCTGTTCAATGTTCAGATATATACGTTGTATAGCCTATGTGATCAATAACTTACATAAACTAGAAATTGCTTGCGGCTGCGCCCCGTAGTATTTGAAACTTTAGATTTTCTAAAGCTATTTTACCGATTGTAAAATAAACATCGGCGTTGGCGTGATGGCTAGTGCATTTGCTTTGCGTTCTGACGGGTCGGGGGTTCGAATCTAGCTGACGTGTTTATAATTTACTATTAGAATATTGAATCGCCATTTAGATGGCCTTGAAGTTTATAATGTGCATAATGGCTTTTGTCTATAGATTTTCGAATGCTAGAAGTAATTATAAATAGGTCGATAGCGCATAGTAGTCGATAATATAGTCGATATTATACATGATGTTCTGTAACTAAGTGTACTTATACATGGGCATCACGATTATTTATAAAATCTTACTTAAAAATACGATTTATTTATTTATTTATTGGTATCCAAACAACATACATGTATTAAACTTTACAAACTAACAATACTTAAGGTAAATCATGATAAACATATACATCAATTATATGGATACACATATGATGACGTGATATATAACTAAAAATAAAACAAATACAAATTACTTTAATTGATATATTGCATAGGATAAAACGATGTATTTTATGCAGAAGAATTGTTTAGTTGAATGCAACTTAGTTGAATATCATATTATCATTAAAATTAAGAAATTATTTAAATAGATCGAAATATATTTTTACATTACATTATTATAAATCTTCTTCTTAAATAAAAGTTAAAAGAATAATCGTAATACCTAAAAATATTTTTTTAATACCTATTAATATACCTATATTAAAATCCAAAAATACATTAAGTAGAAAATTTCGGATAAGTGAAGAAAATTCCGACATTTCACATCATTGATTTCTGAGGCGTAAAATTATTTTTTTAATTCCTCTTGCATTCCGGATAAATATCTATAATAGCGGACATATACAGCGAATTCCAGAAGCATGACAAATTATAGTAACTGGGTAGTCAGAAATAGTAGATACTTCATGATGTCAGGAACGTCAATGCAGTTTTCATACCGGATAGTTCGAAGATTTGTGGCCAAAACGCTAGTATCCATTCCAAATAAAAAAAGTACTTTTCAATCATTTTTAAACTCTTTTGCATAACAATAGCGCAGTTGGACTGGTGTGCGGTTGTCACATTTAATATGCATGAAGGACGGCTATTTGATAGTCACGTGGTAGGAAGAACACATTAATACTGTAATTTAAATTATTTAATTTAACATTAAAAAATAATTTGACGCGTTGTTTTTTTTTTGCTTAAAAAGGGCAAATGATTCATTTGATGAAACCTCAGCCACAGAACATGAGTCAACCTATTTTCGTCGTGTCGGTTCTGATGTTCTGTGGCTGAGGTATCATCTATCATCAAGTGAACCTCATGCTCGTCTGTCGATATCTGACATAAAAAAGACATGTAACTTTCGAAAGTCTATCGACATCCAATATAAAAAAAGCTAAATATTAATAGATATTACACGTCACGTCGCGCTTCGTTTAAATATAATTACACAGTGTTAGATAAAAGTTAGTAGGTCTACCGAATGAGGTCAATGCCAGTGTTGCAAGCTGCGCCGATCAATGTCAAACCATTTCCTTGTTAGCTGTAGTGGAACATACGGAAATTTGCTCATCTAATATTATGACAAAAAAAACTTTGTAAGTCTATTTAGATTTTTACTATTAAACTGCTGAACCGATTTTGATAGAATTTTGCATGGGTATTGTTTGGCCCTGGGTACGGATAAAACAGATGGGTACAACGCACAGGTGTTTTATTTGAATTTTTTAAGCATATAATATTTCAAATAGATTAACATTTAACACTGACTAAAATAATTAGTAAATACAATGGTAAATATTATTTTACTAAATAAAGGATCAGAAAAACACTAAAACCAGCAGAATAAAGTACAATGTGGATATATTGATGAGAAAATGAGACCGGAGGAGTGCGACCACAAACACCGTGACACGAAATTTTTATTACCTATTATATCAAGATAATTAAGGCCTTTAATTTAAGTGGGTAATATGTGTAATAAATGTTTGATTTTTAATATTTTACATATTATCCTTTTATGCAATAAAAGTAATAAAAATTAACACATTAAAATTTTATAATAATCTACCATTTCGGCCTAATAAAATTGTTAAATTTAAAATGCTAATTACAAATACACAAATAATTTCAAGTATGATAATGGTATGAATATATGGACGCTGTTAAGTAATATATAGTATCAACCCACAAAATATATTATATAATACAAATATATATATAGTAGATCGGGGACGTTCTGCAAAAGGGCCAGATCAAAAGTACTCGTAACCGTCGAGTGTGTATGAAAGCATTGATGAAAGTAGAAGAAGCGAAAGTGGTATGTAAGGATCGGAGCATATGGAATTCCGTGATCTCTGCCTACCCCAATGGGAAAGAGGCGTGATGTATATGTATATGTATGTAACCCACAAAATGATAAAAAATTAAATTTTGATACCAATCGCTTCCTTATAAGCTGGAGTACCTACATAGCTCATTTATACTGTGTTTTGTGAATAAACCAGTGTTGCCAGCTGTGTGATGTCAAAAGTTACCTAATAAAAAAGTAACCTTTAGTATGAAAAATAACCTTTATTTTTGTATTTACTTACATAAATATGGATACTTTAGTAATGTTTTCCATTTTACGAGTAAGTTGCATTTACCAGCAATCTTTTTAAACATTTCAGTAATTTACAAGTGAAATAAAAATTATAGAAATGTACCTTAATTCTACCGAATAGCCGATTGAAAATTTTGCTACAATATCAGTGCGGCAGAGAAAGACTTGTTTTTAGAAGTTGAACCTTAGAGGATTATTAGTCTGAGAATTGCACTTACATTGCGCGTATGAATGAAATTTTTCGTTAGCCAACATTGCTTTTCGTTTCAAGGTGATTTCTTTCATGTAAGAAATTAAAAATTAATTCTACAAATTCCGCAACATCACCTAAAAGTAACCTTTCGACTCGTGAAACCAAGAAATAGCCTGAAGGAGTTAAAAATCACCTAAATGGTTACAAAAGTAACCTTCTGGCAACACAGGAATAAACGGTTCATTTGTCTATCTATCTAAAACAGCAGACTCAGAATAAAGCTGTCAAACTAGTGTCAAACAGTCCTAAATCAAGCATAATATTATAAGGTGTTATTATAAGTTTGTTCTGGTAATTAGAAATAATGCTCAAATTACTCTAGGTCAAGTATAAATCATAAACCTTGAGAGAGACCTTTGGATTTTATCGTTTTAATTTTTTTTATGTATGAGTAGGTCTATATGCTTGGTCACGCAGCGCATGTGTGGTCTTTGTATAGGGCTACTACTGCTGAAAGAAATCAACCTATCCTTAAAAAAAAATCCCCTCACCCCTCAAGCCGCCATAAGCCGCGGTAGCGTACTGCCGCGAGCACCCGGCGGTCAGGCCAAACGGCCCCCCTCCTCGTCCCGCTTGTGCATCCTTCCCATGCTCAACATGGGAGGTGTCCGCGGGACGAATTTTAGTCAAACTTGTTGACACACAACTAGTGTTAGTTTTTCCGCCTTACGTGCCCTCAGCACGGGTTTCACAAACTTCCACTAATTTTTATGTTATCAACCCTTCCGGGCGTCAACAATCCCTCAAATTCTTCTTCATCAAACTTTGATCACCAACCATTTCCACACTTTTAAAAGCGAGAAACACTTAATGACCAACCTGGGAATCGAACCCGGGACGTATGCTCTTACGGATGAACGTGCGACCGCAAGGCTACATACGCAGTTTACCAACCTATCCCTAGATTAACTACTTCTACAAATTTAAATATATCATAATTTAGAAAATTACAGCAAATATCAACTCATGCGAAGCCGGCTCATGCGAAATTTAAAATTTAAAAAAAAAAGTGTAGGTACATAATATAAGCCTAGCACTGACCTAAGTAAATAAATTAATAAGTGACACTGAAAAAAATATTAATAATATTAGCATAAATAAAGCATAAAGAGCATTTTTAAACATTACACGTTTTTTTAATGTTAGATATCGACATCGACAGACGAGCATGAGGTTCATGATGGAAGGTACAATAAGGTATATCTCAGCCACAGAACATCAGTCAATGATGCGCTGTCGACCTACTTTTTTTACTTTGAGCATTCGGAAATACATATACTGAAACCGAAACGCGCAATGTGCACTTCACGGTTTTTCCATCTATGAACGGTGGTTCGTTACCCGGTCGGAATTTCGATATTTCTCCCTGATCAATGCCCGAAGTTACATGACGTGGGAAAAACATGTTTACAGACAGATTCATAAACCCGGTGGGATTCGAACCCACGACCCATCGATGCGCACGGCAGGTGTTCTACCGAATGCACCAACGAGCCCGTAAAAACCTCTTTAATTCGGTTCGTAAACATGTTTACTTATGCATAAATTATATGCCATCAAAAACATAAATTGTAAAAAAAGCCAAGTCTTGCAACTCAGTTCTTCTATCATAAAAAGTTGTGAGATCCATATAATACCAAGTCGATCAATTTATTCAGTCTCTACTGAAGGATCCTTCTGTCTTTAGTTATTATGTTATTAGCTCACCTAACAACATCTTATAGTGATCATATCAATATCAATATTAAAAATCTTTGATGTTTTAAATGAATAGATTGACTCGGCTATCGCATGAAAACACAATGTATCTTTTTGATTTTATTAAAAAAACTTACATTTTTCTGCATATGTTCCCTACACGATCATTGCAGGCATAAAACAGGTGGGAGATATATTGAAATTCCGATCAGGTAGCAAAGCACCGTTCAAAATTGGAAAAACCGCAAAGTGTAGTTACGCGTTTCGGTTTCGGTCTATAGATTTTCGAATGCTTGAAGTAAAAATATAGTTCGACAGTCGATCATTGATTTATGTTCTGCGTCTGTCGATATCCAAAATAAAAAAGTAATATTCTAACTTTTAATTTGCTCAAAGTAAGTAATTGCTTATATCAGCGTTATTAAACGAACTCCCCTATTGCTTAACTAGGTGTTACCGTGAATTTTGGGGTTCGTATTAGTTTCAACTACAACCCTATTGCAGTGTATGAAGGTACAAATTAGGTTGCCATGTAAGACACTACAAATCTATTTAGTTCACGCGATGGGTCACTCACGTGTAGTTCGCACGTGAGGCTAAAAAATTGTTCATTATATTAGGGCGATTATAATTTGTGCACGTCTTCAAATACATCATTATTATTAACACATTCGCTGCGTACATGACAATAATTCCGGGGGCAAAATAGAGGGATTTCCGTCTTGTGCGAAGGCTATCACTTTAAAAGTTCTAGATGTACAAAGACCAATATTATCTTTTCAGTTTTTAACCTATTAACGCACTCGTGGTAAGTTTATATCCAAGGCTAGCTTGTAGTGACCAAAATGTAGCGAACGTGTTATCTTCTCAGTCGTGCTTTCTAAGTAGGTTTCAGGATTTATGAAGTTACTGCAATATTCTGAGGGGTGAGCACGAACAACTATCGAAAAAGTATTCGTATCGTCGAACTGTCATTTGTATGAATATAAATTTCACTAAAAAGTACTGAAATACATTTCGTTTATTAGGAAGTTTGTATGAAATTTCAAATGATTTCTCATACAACTGACAGTTCGACGATACGAATACTCTTTCGATACTTGTTCGTGCTCACCCCTCTGAAAGCCTAGCGCGAACGTCTATCGAAAAAGTATTCGAATGGTCCATCTGTCAGTTGTATAAGAAATTATTTGAAATTTCATACAAAAGAACAGTTCAATGATACTATTAGTTTTTCGCAAGTTTTTCGTGTCCTCTGTTGTAGCGTAAAAGTGAAGTGAAATAGTAATATATTTTAGAAATATCTCTCACATATCTAAATTATTCCATATAATGATGGAATTCTTGGTGTTAATTCTGACAGGTCATTGACCTTTGCACTAGGTGGTACCATTGATCAAGGTCCCTAGGCAAAAAATATATCAATAGCTGTCGTTTCCTGTATAAAAAGTGTCCATTCAATCTTTGCGGTAAAACGAAAATTATGCAGCAGCAATTTTAAGGTTTTTGTTAGATATATTAAATAGGTACCATAGATTAATAATTGGTATCCGCGCGCTACGACTAGATACCGCACTATAAGGAAAAAGCAGGTTCCTGAATGCGGCAACTCAATATTGTAGTGTGTGTAAAACACTGAGATTCGTTATATTATTTTATGATGAAGGTATTTGATGCCAGTATCTTTCTTGTTTCTTGTAGTACTATTTTTATAGTTTGACTACGCAAACCGGGATTTTGCTCCGGCGGTATGCCGAATTCGTAGTATTTGTTGCCGCATTTTTCAAGCCGCCAACGGTATCTAGTCGTAGCGCGTGGATACCAATTATTATTAATCTATGGTACATATATATTTTTTAAACTGTTAACCTGAAATATTGCTAGTAAACGTCACTCAAAGCCAGCAACGCATCTGCAAATCTTCTGGTGTTGCAGATGTCTATGAGCTTCGGTGGTCACTTACAAAAATATGTAAAACATCATAGTATACGAAATAATACATTCCGAAACCAGTTAAATTAAAAATACTAATTATTCGATTTTTTCCAAACAGGTTTAATATATCTAATTCAAAAGAAATATTTTTCTATACAGCAAAAACAATCAAATTTCCTTATTAAAATCTATTTAAAAATTTCAATGATACTATTGACGTCACAGACTCGACATTGACATTTGCAATTGAAGTTCCTAGTGCAGATTTTATTTTAATTAAACTTTTCTTAATAAATAATCTAAAATTATATCCTTGCTCGAAGATGTATCTGAAGTAGGAAAAATTATGCCTAAATATTGTAAAAAGTATATTTTCAATACATAAAAATGTCTCCAAATATTAACCTCCTATATTAGTGATGTGCTAAGAGGGCCCAACCCGTCTTACTTCCCATACAAAAGCTCGTACGTGATTATGGCGATGTAACCGATTTTTCTTTGAAACTTTTGAACTTATAGGTATCTCGTGCACTATATCTAGGTTTCTATCGAAACAAAATCTCAAATTAAAATAAATTCAGTATAAGCCTCCAAAAATCAGCTTTTTTGCAAAAAAAATACCCGAACTTTGGGCGTTCATAATGTACTCATAAATTGTGAAAGTAAATATTTTTTTATATTAATGATAGAAACCTAGCAAATATAATGGAGATTCTAAATTACAAAAAAATATATCACAAACTTCTAAGGACTACTGAAAAACACGTATTTCCTAGAACAAGTTTTATGAAATTTCCGCACACCATTTTTCGTTCAATGTTATCGCGTTCTCACTCACTCATTAGCGGTAGAGGTATGCGCTGCATGAAACAAAAAGCTTTTCAACCATGCTCGCGTTGACGATAGACGAACGGGCCCTCTTAAAAATGTATATCCGCGGATACGGTTCTTAACTTCGCGTGACCTTGAATATATTTATTTATATAGTTCACAATATAAAGGTGCCAAATAATTGATTTTAAGAAATAAAAAATTATCTTAAGGGTATTTAATAGTTTTCCATTGCTATCTAATCACCTCTATATAGAATTTCATCTATGTATTGAAAAAAAAAAGATCCGCCAAAAAGTAACGGATACGAATACGAATCTTTCTGCTCCCTCGGATATCCGCGGATACGGATACGGATATCCAGTACATCACTAATCTCTTAGATCTTTTAAACTACGCAACTGATTTTAATGTCATCAATAGTCAGAGTGATTCAAGAGGAAGATTTAAACGTAGAGTTAAATATCATTTGTGTTAACTTCTTGAATTATGACGATAAGTTCAAAATGTCGGAAGAAAGCTTTCATTGAAAATGCTTTTTCTCTTCGTTTGTTTTTTTCTTTTCGTGCGAAGCCACCACCATTTTTCGTTAGTTAACAAATATTGCTGCAGCGTTTTAAATTCCAAAAATACTAAGTTACTTCCTTAATAGTCCACATAGATTTATAGTTGACAAAATTTTTGAACTGCCAAATATTCAAATGTAACCTTCGTTAATCAGTATGATTTAAGAATCTAATTGTGAAAGAATGTTATTAATAAGTTTTGAAATTACACATACCTGCTTCAAACAAAAAACTATACTTCTTTTCACCTTCCATTGAATGGACACGTCACTACGACTTTGTAAAATCGCATTAGAATTAGGTACTGGCTTAGCAGTTCGAAGGTCCAAGGTTGCTTATTTCGTTCCGCGCTCCACTGTTATGACGTCACCAACAGATGTACACTATATTCTGTTATGTCTGTTACCTATCAATTTATCATTGTATTGCTGTAATAGTTCTCAAGGAAGAGATAATTAATATTCACTACTTAAACGACCCTGAGATTATGCGTTCGATGGAAATTTTCAAACATAATAAATTATCTTATTATGAAGAGAAATATTTCAATAATAATAATAAAATTATTTATTAACCAATTTTAAATGTAGTTATGACCATTTAGCTATGATATCCTGTGTTAATAAATGTACTATGCGATTCAAATAAGAATAGTCGACATTCGACATATTGTGACGCCATTGCTGTCAATTCAAACCAATTAGGTAGGGTAGGCAAAGCAAGATTTTTTAAAAATTAGAATTTATTTACGAGGTTTGAGCGAAAAAACCTTAATCACATGTAACAAACAGAATTAATAAAAGAAATAGTATCAGTCCACAAGCACAAAGACGACGACGCACGACAAAGTACACCAACAACGAAAAATGGCGATTAGCCGAATAAAAATGGTATGGTTTTAATAATTAAATATTATTTATTTAGCTAATTTATGTAAAGCATTATGGTTATTTTTTAAATTTGATTTAAGTAAGACAAATAAGTTTTTTTTGCAAACTGTACTTTTAAAGTGACATTTGACAAGTGGTCATTGACGTTCCTATTCTTATTTGAATCGCATAGTATATATGCATAGAATTAAGTGAGACATGAGGTGAGGTGTTTGAATTTTGAGGACGTACATAGATGCTTGGGAATGTAGTGCTCCAAAATATCATATTGGTAATATATTACTTATTAGTTATGGTAAATATAACAACTAGCCAAGTACGAGTCGGAGTCGCTCATCAAGGGTTCCGTACAAACATTTGGTTAAGTAAAGATTTTTCCAATAAAAAAACTACTTTACGGTTTTGGGATTTTTCCTTTACTTGTGCAACATGACATTGCTTCATGTTAAATTTCATGATTCTAGGTCAACGGGACCCTAAAAGGGTTGCGTTTATGGCACGGAGTACGGAATCCTAAAAATGACGATTTTAAAGTGCATAATATAAGCTTATTTGTTAATATTTGTATTTTAAGTTTGATTTAACTAAAGAGGCACAGTTTTCTCTTGGGACAGCGTCTTTCCGTACCTACTCTTATTTTGCAATGGGTGAGCGTTTTCCTCATTTGCCTTATACAAAAAATAAAATAAAATATATAATACTTGAAATATTACCTCCAATCTAAAATGATATGAATTATTTAAATATTATGACACGATAATAAAACTACAAAACGCATGGTAATTGGTAATAAACTATAACATCTTGTAGGGTATTTAAACAGCAGTTAAAATGGTCAAGGTTACTGAATAAATATGTATATATATATACAATGTCATGAGTCCATGTTAACATAAGTACCGTGCCTAATTTACCTTTTTTTCACTGGGTACACTCCCCCCCACCTCTTGACAGAGGCCTCCTTACTCTCTCCGCTGAACTCTATCTCTTAATTATTATACAACGCGTTTTAAAAATAATAGAATAGGTATATAATATAGTTAATTTGCGTGAAGCTTGCTTATAGAACATACTTCAAATAGAGGATATATTGGGTATGACTATTTAAAAGTTAATTAAAGAAAACATGTGTATATCGGTAAATATAAATGAAATATAGAATATTGTTATGATACTATATACTTGTAGAATAGTCATTGATATATAATATTATGTTATGTAGTGACATATCATAATATCAGTGGACTATTCTACAAGAAATTTTAAATTGTCATATTCAAATTCGTCGAATTATGTCAAACTTCTCACAAATAAATGATATCTGACGTAACATCACTGGATGACCTATATACGAATCATGCCACTGATCTATATAAATAAAAATCAATGTATGTTTGTCCTCTATGCAATTCTAAAATTTCAAAATTCTCTCACCAATAGAAAGCTACTTTATCAGCGATTAACATAGACAATGTTTGTTTATATGATGTAGATGTATAGTACGTCTACATTGCACCCATATGAAGTATTAAATAAAAATGGAGATATTTTTTTTATTTATATACATTTTTTGTAATTCTAGGTCGCCAGTTCAAAGCACACAAAGTGATACTAGCAGCGTGCAGTAAGCACTTCCAGGAGCTCTTCGATACCGCTCCGCCTAGCCATGCAGGGGCCTGCTACGTCATCCTGGAGGCCACCACGGCCGACAACATGCAAGCCCTTTTGGAGTTCATGTACAAGGGAGAAGTACATGTCAGCCAAGATGCCCTCTCCAGCTTTCTTAAGAGCGGCGAGAATTTACAGGTAAATGCTTATCGAAATGCTATACATATATTATAAAAGCTCTCCTCCTAGCATGACCATCAGGATATCTCGCAGACGAATGAAGACAAACTAAGAAATAAGATATCTCGATATATCTCGCGTAATACTGTTTTTATATCTAAGCCGATATAGAGATTTTACATTAGTTGCAAGTGACACCGCGCCTGATTGCTTGCGCTAGTGTGTATTAATCATAACCTGTATAATTACGCTCATATTCAACAGAATATCAAGTATCCGAAATATAATACGATATTAACATTAGTCTTATCTCGATAGAGTGTCCAAACGAATTTATAAGGAGATCTTCAAACAAGGCTACGTTTAATATTCTTGAAGTCGAACTGTATTAAGTAATTGTAGATAATATATTGTTTTCCTTTGGAATATGAAAAAGGATTCGATTTTCGTTACTCGAGGATTCTTTCAGTCTGGGTTTCCGAATGGTCGAAGTTAAGACATTGATCGATAGCGCATCGTTTATGCTTTGTATTTTTTATGTTATATTTCGACAGACGAGCATGAGGTTCACTTGATGATAGGTGATACCTCAGCCACAGAATATCAGTCTGTGATGCGCTATCGACCTAATTTTTACATCGAGCCTTCCGAGAGTCGGAAATCTATAAAACCTGACGGTTTTATAGATTTCCGACTCCTAACTTCCTCCTTTGTGACTGAGGCTTCACCTACCACTATACATATCTAACATTAAAATAATCGACTTGTATATTGTGTAAAACGATGACCTAATTGCTATGTTTTAGTACGAGTACCTACCGTACGCGTCGTACTAAAGTTCCATTTTGAAATTTCTGGATTACACACAGTAATGTTCCATTTTCAAATTTCCAGGTCAAAGGTTTGTCCATGGAAATGTCCCAAGATGCTTGGGTAAAGCACCAAACTCAACAAGTGTCCGGCGATCGTGTCCAAACTCGTGTGAAGACAAGTCCAGTGTCTGGATCCGGGAATTGCGAGGTCCAAGAGTCGACTCAGCCGCAGTCTCATCCTACAACATTCGCGCCCATCATGCCGCCATATGGCATTCCCATACATGGAAGCAGCGGTGGTATGGGCCGATATGCCCCACAAGCTCACTTGCCGCTGCACTCTTCGTCGCATCGAAGACCACCTCCGCCCAAGCCATCGCCATCACAGAGTCCTCTCACTAGGAATTACAGGTAAAATTATTATACGTGAAAGGATTGCCGGAAGCCATGAACACCTTACGCGAAGTATCGTCAATATGTCATTTCTCATATAAGTTGTTCGTTGTTAAAGTTTCATACGAATGACTGATATAGGATACGAATAGTAGTCTCGCAAGTTTTCAGGCTCCTCGTTACATTAATTTATAAATTACTCCGGGGCGATCCGCCCCGGCTTCGCACGGGTGCAATGTAGATGTTCTATACCTATAAAAATATTCTATAAGTGAAAGAATTTTTAAAATCGGTCCAGTAGATTTTGAGTTAAATCGTAGCAAACAAACAAATCTTTCCCATTTATAATATTAGTATAGATAGATCCATCCTGCAGGTAGATCACTAGTATCGATACCCCATTTTTTTCTCTTTAAGATTACCTCGCTGTTAATAATTCTGTAACTTTTTTGCTTATTCAGTTTTCTTTATGTAAGTCTTATAATATGTAACATTAATCTAAAAATGTTTAATAGTATTATCTTTTCTATTCTATTCTAAATGTCCTTCTCTTAAGTTAATGAATGAAAACTTCTCTCCTGTGACTACACGAACATCTAACGGTTTCAGGCAAAGCTCATCATCATCACACTGCGGCAGCGTAGCAGATGAACCGGACACGCGGTCATCACCCGGTGCCAGCGTACGATACGAGGAGAACCCGCCAGACTGCACATCCAGCATCAACAACCCGATCAAGAACAACGGCTACGAACGGTCTGCATCTGCCAAGGACGAAATTATGGAACGCTTGCCAACGGATCAGGGAGCTGAAGGTGAGTGCGACTATAGTAGAAGCGCGGATCCACCGTTGTGGACACGATGGGCATACCCACAACCCTAAATGACTTGTGACGTCATACTTTCTATTGAGATTTGAGATCGTTAGGCTGATGATATCATATCCAATGCCTTATAATAAAATTGAAATAAAAACAATGAATCGTGAGTGATTCGCAACGCAGGCGGCAGGATAGCCTTTGAAGTTGTAAACATTGTGTCAATATTGGTTGACTAGTTTAAGAGTCTAAATGTGACATCCTCATCCGCCTGTTAATTATTATTATAACAATATTATATTATAAAAAGTACAACGAACATCCCCATCCCTTCGAAAACCTTTCCTTACTATAAATAGTAAATTATATAATATATTTTATACCAACTTAACTTGTATCTACAAAATATATCAAAATGACGGATTTTCTTACCAACTTCTATCCATTTATCAGTCCACTAGCGATCCGCCCCGGCTTTGCACGGGTGCAATATAATACTATTTTTATTATTTTTATTTATTTATTTATTTATTCATAATACTTATATGTCTAACATTACAGGAACCCAATGCGTTAGATAAGTAGATTAGATTACCAAAACATACATTTCAATTTAACAATATAAATCAATTTATCCACTAATTAAAATAATTATAATTATTCCATGTCAAAAAAATTAAAGAGTTTAATAATATATAAATACAAATAAACAGTTACGAATTAAAACATTTATAGTATATATGAAAAAATATAATAATTATATACTACTAATAGTTACTCGCTGATGATATAGCTTTCTATTGGTGAAAGATTTTTTAAAATAGGTCGAGTATTTTTTGAGTTAAATCGTAACCATTAAATCTTTCCTCTTTATAACATTAGCATAGATATAAAAGGGTACCTACAGTATTAATATAGTAGGTAGTTCTAATACTTTAATCCGATACTTCCAGATTTACGGATAAAAAGCGAGAACGAATACCACGCGAGCGGCTACAACAACACTTCGCCGCCCGCGGTGCCGATGCCCACCAGCAACTTCCACGACAACCCGCACGAGACCTCGCCAGTGCCGCCCAAGCCCAGCCCCGACATTTGGCCGCCTAAGATCATCACGAGCAAGTCCGGAGGAATCGCTACTGCTGACGGTAAGTCAAGAAGACAGTGAGGGGCCGTTCAAGTATTACGTAAGCACTATGTGGGGGTGGGGGGTCTTTGTTTTGCTTATTTTGGATGACATGGGGGGGTAGGGGAGTCTAGATGATGATTACGTTATCGGTAGTTATTTATTTTTTTACACGAATGGCAACCCTCACATTGTCTATGCTTGAAAACGAAACGCATTTTCGGGGATTCCCTCAAATAATGCATATGATCTATACTAAATCTATTTTCTTATTCTTAAAAAAAATACATTAATAATTGAAAAATGTTTACGTAAGCATGGGGGAGGGTGTAAGAGCTTTGCTTACTTTTGCTGACAAGGGGGATGGGGGGGTAAATAATTGTAATAAATCTGCATACGTAATATTTGAACTTCCTCTGAGACAGGATCCAGATTCTTCTATTGCATTTCATTAGATGTATGTTACGGTCTCTATTAACAACTTTGGGTGTGAATTTAAAAGTCTGATACGCACTAGACATAGGTGATAACAGATCAGTCATGATATCTGTTATACCTGTTACTGTTATTCAGTAATAACAGATGTAAATATATACTGTTATTATTATAAATAATAGTCTGTTATTTACATACTAATGGATTTACAGATAATACGATCTAATTTAGGAGTAAATTTTCAAGGTGTTTTCCTTCCTGTATAACGTCCAATTGTATTTTTTGAATAATAAATACTAGGTGCATCTCGTTTTTGCACACGATAATCATCGCGTTTAACTGAGACAGTTAACAATCACAGTTATTTTGTAATGACTTTGCTGTTACTAGTATTTGTTGAACAGTTGTTATTTAGTATTGCATGATATTAATATTGTCTTTTCTGTCTCCCCGCGACTACGGTTGCTGAAAAGCATCCGAAACGTCGGGATAAATAATTTAAACTATATAAATAATAAATCGCGTTTTAATCGGTATTCAGTATTTTATTTAATTGCATGATATTTTCTATAACAGATATATCATAACTGCAGGCACAACTGTTATCTGTTATCTTTGAATACCGGTGATTTATATCTGTTACGATAAATACGCCTCACTTCTTATACGCACAGCTTTGTACCAATTCTATTGTCAAAGTCACGTTGTAGACCAGGGTCGATAATTTTTGAAACCAAAAAAAATTACAGTAGGATTAAACCCATTAGAAAAGGAGGGGAATATGATCAAAATGAAAGGAAAAATAAATTACGGTCGATCAGAGTTCGGGAAGTGGAAGTGGGGGGGGGGGGGTTGGTTTAAGGGTAAAAAACGGTTTATCTCGTTTTCCGGCAAAACTACAAGTCCTATGGAAAAAAGTCAAATGGCAAAGTTGTAGATAATAAAAAGATCTACAACTTTTGTATTTACACTTTTTTCACATAACCTCAAAATTTAGGTGAAAAATTCAAAAAACCAAGTTTTTGGTTTTTTATTTATATCTTTTTCAAAAATTATTTTTTTTCTACGAAATTTGGTGAAAACTTACCTTATTATGTCCCAAATACACTGTAATTTATTTGATTTAAAATATTTATTTTTTCGCATTATTTTAACTTAATATCAAAAAAGCACCCTAATTTTCAATCGAAAATTCTGCCGTCAAAATATCAGCTTTTTTCAAAAAGTCGGTGCGCTTTTTGTTCCTTGAAATCTCTACTTTCTGATGGTGTAAAAAAATATATACATTACTATGGTAAATGTTCTCAGAAAATGCAAAAACCAAAAACCAAATAAGTTAATATTTAATAAGACATCTACAATATTTTGAGAAAGTTGCAAAATCTTCTTTCAATTATAAGCATAGATGTCTATTTATTGCTTTTTTAAGATAACTTGTATACCTGAGTGACCTACGGAAAATTTTAGCCCATAAAAATGTATTTCATAGAGAAGTGGGGAAGGCTCTAGTAGGGTCTGGGCCTTACTACATACCTGTTATTTCGTAGCAGCTGTTAAAAAAGTATATATTTTTTATACCATCAGAAAGTAGAGATTTCAAGGAACAAAAAGCGCACCGACTTTTTGAAAAAAGCTGATATTTTGACGGCAGAATTTTCGATTGAAAATTAGGGTGCTTTTTTGATATTAAGTTAAAATAAGGCGAAAAAATAAATATTTTAAATCAAATAAATTACAGTGTATTTGGGACATAATAAGGTAAGTTTTCACCAAATTTCGTAGAAAAAAAATAATTTTTGAAAAAGATATACATAAAAAACCAAAAACTTGGTTTTTTGAATTTTTCACCTAAATTTTGAGGTTAAAAAAGTGTAAATACAAAAGTTGTAGATCTTTTTATTATCTACAACTTTGCCATTTGACTTTTTTCCATAGGACTTGTAGTTTTGCCGGAAAACGAGATAAACCGTTTTTTGCCCTTAAACCCCCCCCCCCCCCACTTCCACTTCCCGAACTCGGATCGACCGTAATTTATTTTTCCTTTCATTTTGATCATATTCCCCTCCTTTTCTAATGGGTTTCATCCTACTGAAATTTTTTTTCACTTTTTACCATTTTTAAAGGCTTCGGCACTGGTCTATTGAGCGTATGGAGAAAATAAGAACTCTCCTTCACTTGAAGAGCACCTTGATAGTCGAAAAAGTCGTAATAGACCAAAGCTGTGATGGATATATGGCGTAAAACAAGACCTAAAGGTGATAGGAAATGGACGAACATATTCGACCAGGCTACGGCCTAATAGGCTGTGGCGAATTAGATAGATTGTCAAGGACTTTTGAAGTAATAGATCAGGGGAACAGATCAGGATTACCTTCATAAATATTGCTATAATAAACCATAATGTTTGAAAATGTATACATTACCATCAATCTTTTGCCTTATAAACCTTTACTTGTGTTCATTGCGTATAGTTAGTCATATAAGTCAATTGCTACGTTTGCTTTGCATTCTAAAAGAGCTATTAAATTGGTTTTATTTTATAGATTGACAAGTTTTGGTCTAATGAAAATAATTATGAAATCAATTAAAAATATCCAACAACATTCATCCTGAACCTTTAATAATTCCACAAAAATTTATAATTCCAGGAAAGAAACTAAAATGTCCATACTGCGAGAGACTATACGGCTACGAGACAAATCTGCGGGCTCACATTCGCCAACGGCATCAGGGCATCAGAGTGCCGTGTCCGCACTGCTCGCGAACGTTCACGCGTAACAACACCGTGCGGCGCCACATCGCTCGCGAACATCGCCACCAGGTCACGCCCCACCCGCAGGGCCCCCTCCCCAACCACACCCAGTAAACCCTTTACGTTGTTCCAAATACAATCAACCAATCTACCTCTTTTCCTTCCGGCCGGTTCGGATGGCTCTATTTTTGAATTTGGAACGCCCGCCATCTTGATCGTGTCTCTTTACGCGTACAATAAATATACCTCGTTTATGCATATTTACGTAACATAAATCTACCTCAAAATTTGATCTTAAGAGTTTTTTAAGATTTTTGGAATCGTTCGATATTAATTGTTACTTAATTCACTAGTGACTGGATGGTTGCTCAGTGTTTCTCTATTCGGTACCGTGTTTTGACATTTCGTACCTCTCATCCCACGTACCTTAATTTGACTGTGAATTGAAGTTACCTTTGTAGACGTTTTATTTTGAGTTCTCGGTTTTTACTAAATAGCTTATTCTATATTTAACTCAGCTAGGGAATATTATTGATGTCGAGACTGACGGCCATTGGCTAAGTATGTAAATAATAGGAGAATATTGTATATCGCCTTGGCCTAGGTTGAAACACGCGTTACTGTGGCAAAACACATTTCTTTCTTATATTCTACATATACAATATGACAATAGACTGCAAAACCGGGTTATTTTTTATAATTTTAACGCATCTGTGATACAATAGAACAGGCTCTATGTTAATTTTAGTTTTTCCACTGTCAGTTAATATTATATACATATAAATTTATTTGAATTGAAAGCGGCAAAACAGAATGTTTTTAGTGAACAGTGAACGGTTTAATTTTGTACCAAGTACAATTTGCCCTAGATACATAAGTAGTTAGGTAAAGACGTGTTAATTTTTTGCATGTAAGTTTGGAGGCGTGAATGTATTAACTGTTTATTACCATCGATCGTTCCCAAACTCGCCTGAACGGGTGTTACTATTGAGACCAAATATTATATGTTGAACGCGATGGTGTCGATTTTAACATTCCGTTTGATGTAGTGCATTTAGAAGGCCACTTAATTTTATATAGCTAGTCATTTCACGTGCAACCAGTTGAGATTTAAATATTTTATGTAGGGTTGCCAGTGTTGTAAATATATAATAATTGAGTAGGCGACATTGGTACCCGGTACATGTTAGTATCAGCATTTTACGAAGCAATTAATGGGACAGTGCCAAATATCCTCTTCATATTTATTTATTTTTTATATTTTTTTTTGTTAAGTGTGAATGTGGCGACTGTGTGCTATTCCTGATATTTAGGAATGAGTTGCATTCATATTTATTATATTTATATTTTAGGTTACAATAGATATTTTATTATGAATAATGCTTTTTGAAGGCTCAGTGATTTTATTATAGTTTCCGTTTTAATGTGTATATCTGAATGTTTACCTCAATTTCCTTAACATATTTAGCGTATATTTACAAGTAACAGCCATGTTAATATCAATCAGTAAGGATAGTAAATTAATTAACTTGTCCTTTAAATACTAAGAAAAATATTTTCGAATAGTTCTGTACAAACAATAAATAATTAATCATTT
The DNA here is from genome assembly GCA_905404175.1 of Anthocharis cardamines. NCBI lineage: Eukaryota > Metazoa > Arthropoda > Insecta > Lepidoptera > Pieridae > Anthocharis > Anthocharis cardamines. Next base: position 2,462,124 of record FR989955.1, read on the forward strand.
CCTGTACAACATAAAGAAGCTATTTTACAAATTAGTAGGTGTCTTTAAAAATATTTATACTTCATAGTTTTAATTGATCTTGTATTTTATAGTCTTTTACCTTAATATATCTCTATTTTATCCTCAATATTTGTTCCTCGGTCAAATAATTTAGCTATTGTGGGTGGGAACGTAGGGGCAACCGTTTAACAGATAATATTATAAAGTGTATTTTGATTGTGGCCTAATTATTTGGTACTCGAGTGTCGGTAGCCCTAGTTGAAGGCGTTGGAATCGGAATGGACAAAATAATTTCAAATTTTAAAACTTCGCGTGTAGCGTTTTTGGCGTGGTATCCGTTTAAGTGTCAAAATTGAAATGTTTTCATTTTAGAAATAAAGCTATTATATTTTCGTTGACTTGTGAAAATATGCCATAAAACAGTTTTAGGACTTGTAAGATTTAAAAATTCATACAAATTTTCGTAGTAAGTGTTTTTGTCTAGTTGGGGAAGTGGGGAAAAGATTTGACTTTTTGTTCATTGATTTGTAATTTAAAGGTACATTTGAATAATGTACTTCGCATTTGCGTTAAGCTATTGTTAAGACATGTTTTCTATATCAATCTTAAATTGTTAAATTTATTTTTTATTATATTTGAAAAATATTACGTAGACGTACCTAATTACTTATTCTGTTTTTTATTATTTGTTTTTATGAATTGAAAATTCATAGATGTGATTTCTTTTGACATTTAATGTTTTTGTGATATGTAAAAGAGAATTGCATTAATGCATCACTTTTTCTTTTAATTTTGTTATTAATCTAGCGAGAAACAGATGAGGCAATGATCGCTGGCTTAAAGTTAAGTACAAATGTAAGATCACAATACCTTCGTCAATTTTCATTGTTTATCATGAAACTTAATATGTTTTATCGTTATTTTATGTACAAAATTCAGTATACTACTAATATCGATAGTTGATCACGTTTAAAATTAGGTTTCCCCTTTGTTATATCTAATGTACGTGGATATTTTGTCCACAATAGATGTATGTTGTATTTGATGTGATAAGGATTCAAATAAGTCGATGTAAGAACTCCCCTCCCTCGGGCCGATCTCTCATATTCTTGCGAGAAAAACTAGAAAATGGGTAATTATATGAAAATTCGTGTTGAGGTTTTGTTGAATATTGACTAATGTTTGGTTTTGAAGTTTGAGCAAAAATATTGTGAACAGTTGAAAATTTAAATGTTTTAAACATACTTTATCTGTCGTATTAATATCCGGAAATTGAATGAGTTTCATAATTGCATACTTTATGTTTATGTAATGTTATTAAGAAGTTTTCAATGTTCGACAAGCGTATGAATACGTACATTTTCAGCAAACATTTCAAACGCAATTATTTACTAATATTTTATTATAATTATTTTAGAAAAAGAAAATAATATCTACCTCTCTCATTCCTGTGCAATAGATTAGAACTCTGGCTCAAAGCTGCATTTAATTTGCTTAAACTTTGTCTCCATTTGGGTTCGTTTAGGTTTAATATTAAGGTAGTTATAATTGTAAATAAATCGCGATATGTCGTGATGGTAAAGCCAAAGATTGTTACGGGTATGGTGACCCTCTGCCGTCACATGAATGTGCTGTGATACAATAATTCATCCATTTTTGTATCGATACAAAAATGCTGGACGCAAAATATCGTTCCATGATTATTTATTACAGCACAATTCAATTTAGCATATAAGTTTATCTACCTCGAGGATTAAATTTATTATAAGTTAGATTTTAAATAGATTTTTATATGATGAAAATTATGTAGGATATTAAGTGTAATGAAAAAAAAATAAATAAAAAAAGTACAAATTACTACCTCAGGATTCAAAGTCACTTGAAGCTTATCACACAAGTATTAAATGTTACGTAAATATAAATTGTATAGAACAGAATTTTCATGTGTCATTAGTCGCATAGTATAGGCATGAGTATATAAATAGGGCTGAATGTGCAAGGAACTAAGTATATATATATATATGTGGGATTTAGGTGATTTTTTTTTAATAAGATTTTATAGCCTGGTAACGAGACCTTTAAGCCATGATGATTTATTATTTTTAAAACAGCACACAAACGTCATACATCTTCTTACAACTTAATTTCCAACTGACATTTAAGATTCGACTTGACAATACTCTACTAATCTGACATTTGACATTTAAAAAATTAAAAAAAAACTTATTATTTAATATTATCCCACATATATGTTTAAGGGATATTGGAAATTGCACCTTCAGTTTGGATGATAGATAGTTTGCATATTGAATCTCTGAAAGGTAGTCAGTGCTTTCAACTCAGTGTTGTGCTCAAAATAACGTTATCATTTTGTGAAAATCGTCACGTAAGCTGAGTTGATGGTATCATATTAGAAGTAAGTGTTACTTAGGATAGATAATATAATCTCATTTGTTCTACCTCATCGTAACGCAATACCTTACGGAGATCGGCCCCGAGACGTCATACAGCGTAATCTTATTGTACCTACTTCACTCTACGGAGTATAAAACCTATTTTTTTTTCATAATTTTTATTAATTTTTTTCCCCAGTTATGTCTTGTGTTACATAGATGTTACTATGTTTTAAGGAAATGAGAATTGAGAAAAAATTATTGTTTGTTAGGTTTCTGCGAATTAAAAATGTAACAAAATTTATTTTATTTTTGTTTATTTTTATTTTCCTTTTGTTTCCTTTTTTTTCTTTGTTTTATCAAGTTACGCCCGTCCATCGTGTTTAACGTTTATTGTAATACTAGAGAAATTATTTAAGGAGTTGACAGTCACTATGAGCGGGATTTTATTGATCATTTGGCGTTTGTATTTTAAGATTGCACTAGTTTTAGCCGCGAATTTGTCTCGTGAATAATTATAACGAATTTTACTAAGGAATATTCGGAATTCCATTACATTTAAAGTAATAAAATGTTTGTGTGTAATATGATAATCTGCTCACATCTTAGATTATACTTCATTTCATCTGAAGCACCGTAAGACACAACAAGAAAATTTAAATAGAATCGGCAGTTTCCGTAACTAATATATTTGCGCAAAAAAATCTATATTTCTAATTAAAATTAATAGGCGACAAATCTTAAGTTCATATATTTGATCATGACAATTGCAGGATTGCATTGAATAACTAACAAATAAATCTTAACTCTAAAAAACCCGATAATTGTAATCACGAAGTTTGAATTTGTTATTTAAGTACCAAATCTCACGAAGTTAAAGAAAATCGTTCAAAGGGTAATTTTTATTAAAAATAAATGTTGTCATTATTGCTTATTTTAAGTCTAATCCTATGGTAAGAACAAAATACTAATTGCGTATTGTGGTCAATAATAAAACTGAAGCGCGATACGAACTTAGTAATTTGTTCTTATCATAGATCGACGCTTAAAATAAGCAGTAAAAGCAAAATTTATTTTTATTCAAAATTACACTTAGTGAGTTTTACCTTTAAGCCGACGGAATATGAATAAAAAATTTGAATTTAATTTAATTTTACAGTTCTATCGATTTGCAAACCACATATGATTTAAACTACGATCCAAGCTTTTGCATTTAGCGTTTTCATTCATGTAAATAATACATTATTTCATAATTTTAAATGATAAATATATTTAAATTGTATACACCTCGTTATGTTTGAAGGTGTTTCGATGTCATTACATGTTCTTGGTGTTATGTGTGAGTGTAAAATCTCCACTAAAAAAAATAAAAACGCGACGACAAAAAAAAAATAAAAAAAAAAACGAGCACGGTTATTATTAAAAAACTAAAGTACAAATTCAAAGTCTTAAAATTAATGTCAGTACAAAATATGTAATAAAAATTAATGGATTTTATGTAAATGTTGCCAAATAGTATTTTTTGGAGCATCTAAAAAATTATTCAACGTAAGAGTCAATAATGAAATTAGTACAAAATTAATTAGTTTGTGAAAAAATGTACGGCAGCCCGCATTGGTGACGAGTTTGAATATCCTTTTGATTTAAAGGTTTCACCCTCCTGTATTTTTTCTTCTTTTATAGTGAGTATACGACTTTAAAATGCCTACATTATTTTAAATAAAGACACTTGTATCTGCGGCTAATAAAAACAGAGCCTACATCAGAAATTTTAACGTTTGTTTGGTTCGATTTTGAGGAGCAAGGGTATACAAAAGTACTAGAACTAGTACTGGCTTAGGGGATAGGGTAAGATTGTATGTAAACCATCGTGGTTGTAAAACTAAGTAAGGTTTTGTACTTATTGCTTAGTGAGGAGTAATCGGTCGGTATCGTGTGTAAAGGAAAGTGATTGTCTGTGATTTTTTCAAGCGACTTTTTTATATATGAAAAATCCTTAACAGTAAGAATAGCACTAACAATATGTGATTATACATAGGTATTTTATTAGTTGGACTTCATTTTTGTACTATATGATATAGAAATAGGTTGCAGGAGTGTAGCGGGTTGATGTACATAAACTTATACATAATATGTACAAATTGGCATACGGTTTGACCATGCGACGCTTAAGTATCTGGTCGCGTGCTCTTCAAAATTTGCCTTCGAAATTCAAATTTCTCGGCTCATACGAATTTATTCCAGGTTGAAGGCGCGCGGCTTAGTAAATTAATTGAATAATATTAATTTAATGTTCTAGCGAATTTTTTAGTGTGGTAACATTTATGCGATTTTTTTCGTTAGTCAAATGATAAATGTATTAGGCTAACGGTTATGTTTGCTTCCCTTATGGGCGAATGATGTTCTGTTTCGAATTAATGACAATTAGTTACTATCTATTTTCTTCTGACTCTAATGACTATAATATTGCCATTTAAATGTGACGTACTGAGCTTTGTGTTTAAATACGATTTGGATATACGCATAGAGCAACACGGGCCACCGGCGAACCGGAGGGGAGTAGCCATAGCGTTCGTTACCGATACCAAACAATCTGTCATTTTTTGCGGGGGGAAACCTGCGCTATGTGTGCGTACTCAAGTTCGCACACACAAGCAATCGTCTGTCACTACGAAACTCACACCGTGACAATTAAAAAAAACACTAACAATTTCACACACACATTTAAACATTCCGTGTCATAACAGTATAATTAAAGGGCGCAACTACACTGACAAGTCCTTTTAGCCGTAGTTGCAACAACTGTCGATACGCAGTATCGATAATTTCAAGAACTGGGTTTGGAAAATTAGTTTTATAAGTTCGACTTAATTTATTTATTTTAAAGATGGAGTTAATTTATTACGTAATACAAATGAACTTGTCGGGTAATGCGCACGTAGCAGGTCACGGAGAGTGGACCATGAGTTGGTACATAATAAAATCTTAGAAATAATTTGAAAAACGATAACGTAATTATATAAGCTCTATTCTAAATATATAAACACATATTATGTTAAAATCGGCAAGACGGGCTTTTGGGCTTGTATGGTAGTCCCGCCACTGAGTAAAAGTAAGGTTATGTTACAATCAATAACTGACATATATATCATAAATCTGTGATCAATGATATTTGTAGTTGTCAAATCGTAACAATTCCTAAATGACGACAATCGGAAAAGCACTCAGACTCAAAACGTAGAAAACACGAAACGAATTAGCACAGAGTAAACAACTGTCATGCGGCATGCCAACGACAGACTAAAATAAAAGATCGATTTTAATCGATAATCATGCATATTCATTTTCTTTAATTAATAATTTATATTTTATTTAATAACATAACTGTAATTATATGCAATATATTGGATTTAAAGTGCATTTAATTACTTTTGAGTTAATTACCTTGTCCAAAGGTTTTTTTTGTGATTGTGTAATCGATTCAATTAATCGAGAATCTCAGGAAAACTATATTTCTCATATTTCTCCTCTCCCAGATTGAGAATTGAGTCATTTTTTAGATCATATCGCAATTATTAAATTTGGGCCCACAATTTTCCATATCCTTTGGATTTTTAGGAAATAAAAAAAACATTATGGTTGAAGTTTACACTAAGTGATTTTAATAAATGTGCTAACGCGCGTAAGTATTATATTATATTTTAACAATGTATATTATCACAATATAATATTTGAATCAGAAAATTTAATCTCAAAAATGTCTCTGTATAGAAGACTCCTTTGCCATTTTTTTCGATAACTTAAAACAATCCGACAACAACACTATTGCTCGGTGACAGCGACTTCTCGGAAATAAACTCGGATCAGTCGCTCGACAGATCCGTGTATTGTATGAGGGCTCGTACAATACGCGGATCTGTCGAGCGACTGTGTTGGTAAAAAAATCCGAAACAACACGACCGATAATATTGTAATATTTTAAGTTTTAAAGAAGTAAATAGTAATAATATGATTAAAAAATACCTACATATGAAAGGTAACGCTATCTTTTTGTAAATTTGACGTGGCAGATATTTTTTGGCAACAAGAAACACAAACAATTCGGCATTTTTTTAGGAGGTCGATTCAGTCGCGCATCTGGATTTAGTCTAGTGAAAAGTGCGGCTACAACTAGTTTTATTGTACGCATAGGACCATTTGGACTTGTACTTTGACAGAGGGGAACGCCTGCGTATGGCTACTCCCCTCCGGTTCACCGGTGGCCCGTGTTGCTCTATGGGATATACGTGTTAGATTCTTCATTGACTCAGGTTATTTTATATGGCTTCAATATATAATAAGACTCAGTAATTAATATAAACTAGATTGAGTTAAACAGGTAAAGCTTTTGTGTTTATTAAACTGTAAACAAGACTTTTAGTTACACAAAAGAAGACTTCTAAGTTAAAGTATGTCACTAATTACGTAGCACGTATGTCCAATACATTTTGATCTAAGAATATGCGTTACGGACTTAAATACAGGTATTTTAATAGTCCATAATATGCACTAAATGTATGAAAAATGCCGTTGTAATCCACTACTTGTACCTAAAATCTGATTAGGCATAGATATTATAATATGGAAGAAATTTGTTCCATTGTGGGATTCTTAATAAAAATGTTGCTAAAATATACAATCTGTCGTTTTATTTCATACCTCTTAGCATAAAGCACACTGTACAGATTATAATGAAACTACAACATAATAATACATTCGTTTGAAGAGCAATATTGAATTTTCCAAGATTTGCTCGCTATTTTAAAGCAGGCGTATGTTTTTTAAACATAGTGTAATTTGTATGTTAGATATCGACAGATAAGCATCAGGTTTACTTGATGGTAGGTGATACCCTAGCCACATAACATCAGTGAATGATGCGCTGTCGACCTACTTTTTCTTCAAGCATGCGGAAATTCATTACCTGAGACCTAACATATCGTATAAGTCTGTCGATATCTAACATAAAAAAATATTATTTATATTGTGTATATGCATATTTATTACTTAATATTATTTCAATGGAGTAGTTTCATGCTGGTATATCAATGCGATGGTCGCACTTTCGACTCTCCTTGCGGTCACATTTTTTTCTGGCCTTTTCCCAATTTATTAATATTCATGTGGCAAAAATGGTTTTTTTTTTTATTTAAAAGAAGAAGTCGCGAATATCTATTATTTGTGGTAATTAGCACCAGGTAACCCGTCTGCTCGAATGTCTGCTGTGTTATAAAAAAAAACTGCTTAAAAAAGTAAAAACGTTGAACTTTTATGTGCACTAGTCTGGCTTCTCATAGCTATAGATACATATACTGTTAGCATTAGCATGTCGGTGACGCGAATCTATAAGTTTTTAGCCTCTAAAACGCTCAACGCTCCTAAAGAAGTGTTCACTTCAAAAACTGGGAAAACATTTTTTTTTCAATCTAGTGACTGCATACTCTCTTTTTTCCTTATCAGCTAAACTTGAGATTAATTAACACCCTGCCAAATGTTTCAATTATACTAGTTTTGTAATAACTTGCCTGTTAAGGCGGCAATTAATAAAAGAAGTTCAAATAACACCGCCTCGTTACTTAATTTTTTCTATTTATCAATTACTACTGTGAGATTTGGAGCCGTTTGAAACCTGTTTCTTTTATATTATGCAAGATATTCGCACACTTATTCCAATAGCGTAATTATAACAAAAAGTATACGCGGGATAGCTTTTAATTATAATATTAAGTTTTTTTTGGAATAGGGAAAACCCGATAATAATTGGCCAGCGTGACGAGACATGACGGGTTCGTTGGCGCGTTCGGTAGAACACCTGCCCTGCGCATCGATGGGTCGTGGGTTCGAATCCCGCCGGGACGACATGTTTATAGTTTTCTGTAAGCATGTCTTCCCCACGTCTGGTATCTTCAGGCGTTTATCGGATGGGAGGAAATTCGAAATTCCGACCGGGTAACAAACCACCGTTCATAGATGTAAAAACCGTGAAGTGCATATTGCGCGTTTCGATTTGACTATGGATTTCCGAATGCTCGAAGTAAAAAGAAGTGAACCTTAAGCTCGTCTGTCGATATCTAACATTAAAAAAAATACATCGGCGACACTAGAGGACTTGCAGATGCGTTGCTGGTCTTTAAAAAATGACTAGACTCTTATTTTAAGATTGGTTGTTGTTTTATCTTATATGTTTAATTGATATTTTTTTAAAATTTAACGGACATTTTAATACTTTTTAACAAAGTCCATACGTATTTAAATGTCAGTTTTCTCCTGTGTAACACCTATGAATGTTGTATCTATAAATAATAAATATACATTATCAATTTATTTACAAAATTTGAATAAGGGTGTAGTAAATAGTAATAAGGATACTTTTAGTTTCACTAGACTATAAGTAACACTTTTATATTTTTATTTTACTTAAAACAATACCAAAAGAGCAAAAAAAGGCTGACCATTCACGGAATGCATAACCTTTTCAACAAAAACATTGCAACTAAGTATTTTTTTAGGTAAGTATATATTATGTATTATATAATTTCTATCGACTTTCACGATTATGAGAGTGACATTTTAATATACCTTATTTAAAACAAGTCAATATCATTTATTTTAACTTAATTGTTATCAATAAACTTTTTTTAATGTTGAATTTTTAATCTATAGATTACAATTGAGTGATGTCTTTAAATAATTCATGATCTTTAAACATTTTTGCGTAACGAGTAGGTATTACTTAAATGTCAGCCGTGTTTTTTTGTCACAGATTGTGCATGCTTCCTAATAGGTTTTGCTATACTTATAAGTCTCGTTACTGAAAAGATTGGACCTATCTATTCTATAATATTATAAAGAGGAAAGATTTGTATTTTTGAATTATTGTATTTTTGTATATTATGAATAAACTCAAAAATATTGGACCGATTTTGAAAATTCTTTCACCAATGGAAAGCTACAGCGAGTAACAGAGGCTATTTTTGTATAGCACATCTACATTGCACCCGTGTGAAGCCGGGGCGTGTTGCTAGTAGTTAAATATTTCGATAAATATTGAAGAAATATAGTGTTATTATGCGAATTGAATATTAAAATAAAAAATATTTATAGTATATCGCACTCTTAGGTATATTGAGTTTTTGTGTTCAGGCTCAATATCAACTGTGCTACTACTTGGCTTTCGCAGAAAGATAAAAATGTTAATATTAAAGCGAATATAAAAAATTATGAATTTATCAATAATATGTATAGTAATATAACATGTAAAAATAACGAATTCCCTGAATCTTGAAACACGTTTTCCCAAAAGTTGATTGTTTTTAAATATTCCTTTACTTTAAGTATTAAGGGTGCGACATATTATACGTTCAGATACTTTGGGTTAAGTAGTCTTATATTATGTAGTTTCGTTATAAAATGTATTAGTGCCATTATACTATACGAATAGCATTCTGAAAGTGTAATCTGACAATTTTGTATGTCCAATTTGAAAGTACTGCATTTATCTAATTGTTCTTTAATCTTACGAATATAATGTCATCCCGATGGGATTCGAACCGGTGACCTTTTGGAACGCAACTCTTGTCTGTTTTTCTAAATAAAGGTCCTATATTTCTCTATCTTATTTCTATAATTGCTAGTGAGAAATAAACTAGTATAGTTGTTTTGAATAGACGCTAAAAATAATAGCCAAGTGGGTTGAATATTTGTTTATCTTATACGTATTAATGTGTAACTTTTATGGTCATGCCGACATTATTTAATATCATTTATTCCTACTTTACCGAATATGCATCGATTTACCGTTTAGGTGTATGTGTGTATGTATGGCTCGTGGGGGATGACTTATTTGTAGTTGTAGATATTGTCTCGAAACGGTAATTGTGTGTAGTGAATAACAATGGTCTATTGTAATAATGGTATATTGTATATTACTTGGTTGCGCCGATTAGGTTTTAGTTTAATGGTCTATGTAAAATCCTATCACCCATCCTTCTCCCGCACATACCTTATAGCTATGACGTCGAATGTGCTGCAATCTGCCAGCGCCGCCTATCGCATTGACTTTGGAGTGTCGAAAAAATATGGCGCCGTGAGTGATCGTTGTCGTGCATCTCCTACCTAAAACTGTATATAGAAAACCCCGTGATCTCATTGTGGTCTTGTGCGGTGTGTGAGGATCGAAGGCTCTCCAGCATCATATAAAGGTATGTGCCACCTTCCTAAAGCCGGAATTGTTTTATTCCATCGCCTAAACTCCTACGCAGTTCCGGCCGTCCATCATTTGCATAGACCATTTGTATTTAATCGATGTTTTAATTGCAACGCGTACCCATTACTTAACCCATTAACTGCCAATTTTTTTAAAAGATATATTATGTTCAAAATTTGTGTTGACATAAAACATTTTCATGTAATGTAACACCAAACGAGTAGGTACATATTGCACCGTAAAAAAGATATCATGGATGGATAAGATTTATGGATTTCCGAATGCTCGAAGTAAAAATAAGGTCGACAGCGAATCATTGACTGATGTTCTGTGGCTGAGGTATCACCTACCATCAAGTGAACCTCATACTCGTCTGTCGATATCTGACATAAAAAAAAAAAATATCAGATCTTATGGAGAACCAAGCTCTTAAGTTTTCTGCAAACCCTACACCTTAGTCAAAATGTGGGTCTTGGCCATTTAGATTCCCTTGGCCAGATCAGCCTTTTAGATTATTCCTTTCTATGTTTGCTTAAACATTCCCATATTAGAATATTATGTATAGATATTGATTCCATAGTTTTTTAGATTAATGAAATGAGTTTTTCTTTACATGCAAGTAAATCATCAGCCTTCTATAACCTGCCTTACCGAAAAAAAATCTTTTTTAAATCATTCCTTGGGTTTCTCCCCTAAACAAGAGCCCGTTGAGCCACAGAAGCGGTCTGAATGATATCAGATAAGAAATATTGCGCTACCAGACATGGAGACAATCAACGTGGTCACGACATAAAGTACATTATATAGATGTGATAGCAGCGTGGCGAGACACGATCTTGTTTATTAGTGTTTATCTTCAATCTAAGTATTTTGTCTCCAAAACTTGCAAATAAATGCAATGAGGCAATATACCTAGTCTTACAATATTACATAACGTCGCTGCGCCTGACAAGTTCCATTTGTGATTTTTGTATAGTTTTGGGAAACAACGAAAAACGTATTATTGATTCACATACGGAGTTTTTCTTAACGGAAAAACACATAATATGGAATTAGTTAAACTCTTTTCCAGTTCGCATATCACAAAAAGGATTTTAGTAACACATAGAGAATAAAACGAAGATTATTTTTTGTGTAAAAAAATCAAAATATGCACATATGGAATTTGGCAGGCGCAACGACGATAAGCTCCATGAACTGAGTCGTAAACCTCGTGCTCGCGCTAGTGTATCAACAAACTAGAGCGCATCATTTATAATTAAAAATCGATATAATTAAAAAAAACATAATTATTGAGGCATCGGATTCCAAGTTTCGGAAAACGATTTTGAAATCGGAAAATCGCATTCATTTTGAATTTGTTTTTCGAATTATTTATGTCTATTATTATCTATGATATAATGAAAAGCTCGACTCAGCCCATCTTTGAATGTAGATAGTTCTTATAATGAAAATCGTAACATTCACTTGATTCAAAGAGATTTTATATTCTATTTAGATGAAAAACTGGAGTGCAGGTAAACTGGTATGAACCACAGACGTTATACACTGAATATTGCAATTATATTATTTGATATTTACTTCGTGCATAGATAGTTTCTTTGTGTTATTAATTTATTTTAATATAAAGTTTATATAGAAAATTTGCTTAAGATGGGTATTAAAATGGATCGCGTTTATATTTTCTACGTCAGCGAATGAATGATCATCGGAAAGCGGCAACGTTGGCTGCAGCGCAATCATTTTATAGAGATACTAGAATCTGTTATACTGAGATTCAAAGTTTTCTTAAAACACTTCTTTTTTAAGTAAATTATACAAATGTCTAGTAGAATTCAACTTTATTTAAAGCATTGTTCTAAAAAATGTACAATATTTACAAAATGTTATGCCTCTAATGTTTACGTGTTTTTAATAATAGTTGACTGGAACAGCGTTATTGTAGTAACCGTTGTAGTAAGGGGTGTAAGCTTGAGAGTAGACACTGGGAGCTACGAGGGAGTTACTGTAGACGGTGGGGGCAGCGTAGCTACGAGCTACAAGGGGGGCAGATGTAGCGTACACAGCTGGAGCAACGGTGCCGGTGAGAACGGGGGAGACTACAGCTGGGGAGTAACTGCGGGCGTAAGTTACTGGAGCAACAACTTTAGCTGCCACAGGGGTGACGTAGGAGCGGGCGGCCACTACAGGGGTAGCTTCAGCTGAGACAGCAACTGGGTCCTTGCGTACAACAGCGTTGAAACCGTTGACGTCATCGGCGGTGTAGTCGACAGTGCGCTTGCTGCCATCGGGTTCGATGAGGGAGTACTGACCGCGGACAACTCCACCGACACGGGACTCGCTCTGACTCTTGTAGTCACCAGTGTTAGGGTCAGCGACACCGTATTCGAAGCTGGTGGCTTCGTTGTCAACGGGGATGACCGAGCCGTGGGCAACGGCGGCGGCGACGAGGAATACGATGAACTGGAAAGACAGATGGAGGAATTATAAGACGAGACGTGTATTTCTTTGGGTGATTGCAAATAAACAGTTGCAATATCCAAGATTCAAATCGTCCATGAATCTCCACAGTTTTCCTGAGATTTGGTTTGATATCCCATTATTTCTGACTAAACATGTTCAAAGCTAAGAGTACCTATAATATTGAATAGGTACCATTAATTAGAGCTACTAAGTGGAAAAAAAAATATTTCTTTTATAAGAAATGTATTTATATATCTCGAAAGAGATGCAATAATAATAAAAAACTAATATTTTATTTATTTCTATTCAAGTGAGAATTTTGTCTTACCTTAGCGGCCATGGTGTTTGAGATGATTGAGTCTGATTGACTGATGCTGATTTGATAATTTCATTAGCTTTTATATGTATCTAGGATATGTCGTCACATGTGGTTGATCTTTAAAAATTTGTACTAATATCAATTAAAATCTGGAAACACAAGGCCGACAATTTGGCTAATAAAGTACTTATAAAGGAACCATTATCATGAATATTGAATAGTTACATTTATTATTAATTAGATTTATTGGTTCAAAGTCAGACCATATATTATTGAGAGGCCTTGAAATCTGCACGGAGTTACTACTTAATTTAATATTCAATAAAGGGTTTTCGATAATAAAATGAGACCAAGTTTTCGGTAGTTTTACCCATAATAGTTAAAGCAGAACTTTAACTTTTATTTTCTAAAATACGTGTCTGACCACCATACCATGATGTTAGTTTTAAAGAGTTTTTCAGTAAATATGATCAAAAACGAAAGAATATGATCAAATACCTTTATTATTTCGGTTAAGCTCCCATAGTAAATTAACCGGTTTTCAAGCCCTGATTTAAAGTATGACCCATTGCTGTCATTATACTTACTGCACTCACTACAGTAAGACTTTATTTGTTATTCTTGTATCTAATGATCTAGGGGTGCTTTTTAAATATTTTCAAAACACTACTTGGCAGAATATCTACTGAATTAGCAGCACACTTAAATTATTTATCCCGACGATTCGGATGCTTTTTAGCAAACGTGGTCACGGAGAGACAGGAACATTTAAACAATTTAATTAATAAATCGCGTTTTAATCCGGTATACAGTATTTTATTTAAATGTGTGATACTCGCGTTAATAAAGACAATATTATGTCCATTGACATAGTAATAAATTATGTCACATCATATTAAATCGATCGATGGTTGATTCTTTTTCATCGGTAATTACTGGCGGAGCAATAAAATGAAATAACTTGTTTTTTATTCACGATAAAACGAATACAAATTATATGTTCTGTACACAATATATGAGTTCGATAAGCTAAAAGTGTAAGTGAATTACTAATGGTGTTCCGAACGATTTAGGGTATTTGTTTGTATTATTATACAATTTACTTAAATACTTATAAGTATTTTTATATTAATTATATCACATTTTCTAAATATTAGAATTGAGATAAATATTTATTTTAAGATAAATCTTTTATTTGTAATTCTATTGTCAAAAAATCTAAGGGCAATACTAACACATGTTGGGGGTGTAGAAGATCTGACATCTGTACATAGAGTCGGGTTTTATCTCAAACTAGGATAGGGGTCACTATATCCACTTTATTGTGTACTTAGTGCTTAAGCTCTCAAAAATAAATACATAAAATCATATATTTTCAGGTAATAAAAACTTGTTTAAAGCACGATGTTCAATTAAATTGGGTTGGATATATAATTTTATTATACTTTATTATTAACTTTTTCACGCTTGCTGTAAAATAATAGCACATTTAATAAATAACATAATATCCGTGAATAGGTTGATAAATTGACTTGGATATAAAACATTACATCATAAATAGGCATTAGGATTGCTTAATTTATAGGATGAATAAACATTAAATAAAATACTAGTAAAACGCTAGGAGTTATGCAAGTCGACTTATCTACCTATTCACGCTTATATCGCCTTTTGGACGCTTTGTAATAATCTTTATTTTAGGATTATAGGCTTCAGCGAGGCCAAAGCACGAATATTTGCGAGAAAGTATTTGAATCGTCAATATGTCAGCTGTATTAAACATAAATAATAATTACTCATACAACTAACAGATTAATTCTATTAGTTGTATGCAAAATGATAATGCATATGCGATGCAATGCATATAGTATATTTTTTTAAAATCTAAAACTACTGTAATCTAGCCAACAGGCAACAGAGGCTAATAAACAGTTCTATTTTAACTTAATCTTCTAGGGTAATTTCTTTAATTTAAAGTTCACCCACTAGTGTCCTTAAAAACATTGTCTTTTACACTAACACTAATAATTATGACTGTGTTCACTTGCACTTTACACTTTGTTCTCACTTTGCATAATAATATGTATGCTAGGTTACACTAACATCGGTTTCGTCCTTCTGAGTCTTCTCACTAGTCCAGTGGTATCGAGGAGCTGGGCAGCCTCGACATTGTACCTAATGAAAAGCTCGACTCAGACCCATCGTTAAAGCTAGATCTTTGAGTGTAGATAGTATTTTATCTACAAATAGCTGCTATACCCCCGGGGTATAACTTATGATGAAAATCGTAACATTAATCAGAGAGTTATTTTTATTCTATTTAAATGAAAAACTAGAGTGCAGGTAAGCTGGTATGACCCACAGACCTTATCCACTAAACATTGCAAATATTTTTTTGATATTTATGTATACTGCAAGTCCCGTGTATATTCACTCGGAGACTGCGTTATTAATTTATTCTAAAGTACATAGTTTTTATAGAAAATTTCTTTATAATGAGTTAATATTTAATAACAGATTAAAATTAAATGTATTTTATTTAATTTCAAATTAACCTTCAGGCAGTCTCGCCACAAAATTGATGGCCCTTTTTAACTATAATTATATAATAGTTATGTAGCAAATATTTCGTGTATATGTTTTATATTATTTAAACACTAACCTGACCGCTTCTCGGTCATTTAATTTAAACGCGACTGATTAATTATCAATATCACTATTACCCATGAGAATTAAAGATCGTCGAGTGTAAGTTATAGCGGCGATATGTAGCAAATAATGCACACACGCCATTTTACAGAGACGCCTGAATCTTTAGCAATGAGCTTAAAACTTTTTTTTTAAGGAAATTATACAAATTTTTAGTAGAATTCAACTTTATTTAAAGCATTGTTCTAAAAAAATGTACAATATTTACAAAATTTTATGCCTCTGTACAGCGTTTTTAATAATAGTTGACTGGAACAGCGTTATTGTAGTAACCGCTGTAGTAAGGGGTGTAAGCTTGAGAGTAGACACTGGGAGCTACGAGGGAGTTACTGTAGACGGTGGGGGCAGCGTAGCTACGAGCTACAAGGGGAGCAGATGTAGCGTACACAGCTGGAGCAACGGTGCCGGTGAGGACGGGGGAGACGACAGCTGGGGAGTAACTGCGGGCGTAAGTTACTGGAGCAACAACTTTAGCTGCCACAGGGGTGACGTAGGAACGGGCGGCCACTACAGGGGTAGCAACAGCCGAGACAGCAACTGGGTCCTTGCGTACAACCGCGTTGAAACCGTTGACGTCATCGGCGGTGTAGTCGACAGTGCGCTTGCTGCCATCGGGTTCAATGAGGGAGTATTGGCCGCGGACGACTCCTCCGACACGGGACTCGCTCTGACTCTTGTAGTCACCAGTGATGGGGTCAGCGACACCGTATTCGAAGCTGGTGGCTTCGTTGTCGACGGGGATGACCGAGCCGTGGGCAACGGCGGCGGCGACGAGGAATACGATGAACTGAAAAGATAAATAGAGGAATTATAAGACGTGACGTGACGGGTATTTCGTTGGGGTAAATTGCAAATAAACTGTTGCAAATTGCAATGTTCGAGCTTCAAGTTATCCATGAGTGGGGAATTGCTGAGATTTGGTTTGCTATCCCATAATTTCTCAGTATACATGTCAATGCTTAGAAAAATGATATAGAATACCATTGAATTGATCTGCTACTTGGTTACCAATTTTTATCTGTTTTTTTGAAATGTAAAACATTCTCGAAAGAGATCCTACAGTAATAATAAATTATGTTTATTTTATTACTATTCAAGTAAGAATTTTGTCTTACCTTAGCGGCCATGGTGTTTGAGATGATTAAGTCTGGTTGACTGATGCTGATTTGATAATTTCATTAGCTTTTATATTAGTCTAGGATATGTCGTCACACGTGGTTGATCTTTAAAAATTTGTACTAATATCAATTAAAATCCGGAAACACAAGGCTGACAATCTGGAAAATAAAGTACCCATAAAGAAACCATTATCATAAATATTGAATAATTACATTTATTACTTAGATTTATTGGTTCAAAGTCAGACCAGAATAATTTAGAGGCCTTGAAATCTGCACTTGCGGTCACTACCTAATATAATATTCAATAAAGGGTTTTGTATAACGAAATACTTAAGTCAACATTTTTGAAAGATTTGCTTGATGAAGGATTTCTATCATTACACTACAGTCACTACAGTAGTTGTGATTAATTTTGTTTTTTTTTTGTATTTACTGATCTGCGGTGCTTTTAAGTTTTTTTTTAAATTTAAATATGCTACTTGGCAGAATATCTATAAGTCCAATCACAATCTTACTTTACTCACCACATACAAGATCTTCATAGATTAGATTGATGATTTATTTTTCATAGGTAGGTAATACAGGCGGAAAAATATAATGAAGTCACTTTTAGTATTTTATATATTTCTTTTTCTTATTCATTTTTTTCAATATGAATTTAAGTGTATTTGTATCTAATTAAATGTCCGTCTTCACGATAAAACGGAACAATGAAATAAAAATGATATTTTTTGCAGTTGTGTGTCGGAGACGCCGAGAGTGCGAGTGAAATACTAATAGCGTTCTGAACGACCCAGGATATTTTTTTGGGTCTACTTAAATATATTCTTAGGTCTCATTTACATTTTTATATGTTAATGTTAGGTCTTAAAAATACACCATATTCGATTAAATTAGATGGGTTCGATTCTTATACCAAATATATTTTTTTGTCAATTTTGTAGACATTTCATTTATTATTAACCATTTCAAGTTAAAATTTTACAAACATTTTTTATACATTATAAATCGCCTTTTGATTGTTTAATAATAAGCTTTCAGCGAGTAGAGGACCAAGCGCGAACAACTTGCGAGAATGTATTAGATAGTATCGTCGTTGTTGTTTAGGAAATGACTCAGTACTAAGCACGTTTCATTTCGGATCGGAAGCCCGGAATAGGGTTTAAGACGATTAGGTACTGAAAATGTTGTTTTTTAAATCAGTGTATCTCTTAAACCGTACATAATTTTAAGAACCAAAAAACATATGATATTATTAAGTCTTTTTTGCATATAGTGGTCGATTTCAAAACATAATTAAACATACTTTAATGTGTTAAAAAAATCTTCAAACATACCTCTAAATTCTGTTTCAAAGCAGTTTTTCTCTTCATTAGCATTTGTTGTAGTAATGAAAAATATTCCATAAAAATTCAAATTTCAAAACGCGTTTAATGATCGATTGTTTTTTGTAATAATTAATATTTAATTTTATATATAAATTTATTTGCGTTTTACGACATACGCTCGCTCATTTCCTCGCTGCCCGCACCGCGCCAGTGTTCTGCGGAACGTTATCGAGGATAGACGTGTATCTCTGCTGCTCGCAAAAATAAAATTTGGAAATAAAACTAACAGTGCGAAGAGATGGAAAGCTGCTCATCAAAATCACTTACTTAAGAATATAGCAAGAAGACGGTAAGAACTTTATTATTATAAGTAAATAATTTCGTAAGTAAAGAAAGTATGAAAAGATATTTCTAGTGAATTGAACTGAATGAAAGTTTTCTTACAATTTACTAAGCAACATAATAGAAATTGGTTTACCGAATCTCATCACTCGGCCACAGAATTATAATACCTACAGTAGGGCCAGCTGCGCTGCTAATACTATTTCAATGATTTTTTTTTTATGTTTTATTTATTGAACGGTAGTTTGTTACCCGGACGGAATTTCGATATTCCTCCCACCCGATCAATGCCCGAAGTTACGGCAGTTCTTCTACCGAACGCGCCAACGCCAAACTTTAGAAAACTGTCCACCGCACGGTCTTCGTTTGGCGTTAGGGTTGTACAAATAATGATAAAATAAAATAATTATTTATTTGATTATCAATAGGTATACTATGCGTAGGGTAGGTACATTACGTGCGATCTTGAGCGAGTGAGCCCGTAACTTTTTATTCGACTACGCAACAAAAAAGAGTGATGTGTTCATCAACATCTATGTTTATTCTAGAGTCCAAACGCGTGGGCCAATTTTGATAAAACATACATAAATGTTTAGTCCAATAATCCAAACTTACCGTACAGTGTGTTTCATTTACAGGGACCATTTTTTGATTGACGTTGGGATTATTTTTATTTATGTACTTAGGCGAACATTGACAAAGGCTACATAAAACACATTATCAAGCGAACGTGTTATCGTTGTATAAAATTAAAAAAAAAACTAGACATCATTATCTGTATATTTGAGTTTTAAAAAAAATATAAACAACTGTATTTCCTTCTCTGAATTTTTCATGTTATATCAAAAAAACAGACAAAAAAAAACACAAACAACAATAATTCATATAGAAAACGACAAAGGTGGAAGAAAACCCATCCATTTGAATAATATGTAAACTGTATCTACTTGCCGGCCGAGTCATTAAAACTTGGTCAAAATTATCTAAGAATGATTTTTCTATTTCTTCGTAGGGCTTCTCTTCGCTGCACAATAATTTCTAAAATATAGTTTTTTAGTTTATTTCTGAATTCAGTATACCTACACGATGCTTTCAAACTAGATAAGGATATTTTGAGATCAATTAATTCACATCATAGTATTACTATTGAACAAAAAATTAAGAAGTTTCTCTGGTAATACTGCAATACTGGTATACATCGAGCTACCACAAATTATAATTTTTTAAAATCTAACTCAATATCTATTATATAAATGGTCGACTATACCATCCGCAACCGCATCAGTGGACTAAAACTTCTTGTATTTTGTTTACAGGACCATCTACCGGCATGGAGTCAACTATTATTATCGAAAGATTTAAAAAAGCATAGAAATGCATAATTGGATATATGGCAGTATTATCTCAGATGGTGACGCTAACACATATTCAAAGCTTTTGCAAAAAAGACCGTATGAAAAATTTACAGTTGAAAAAATTGAATGCCGAAACCACTTGCTGAGGAATTTTTGCAACAAACTGCAAAGTCTTACTACAGACACGAAATTTCTTATTCGGGTCAGAAAACTTCTAACGAAGAAAATAGTTTTGATTATGAGAAAAGTCGTGGTAATTTTTCTAGAACACCACTACGAAACACATATACATACTAACACTCGGTGAAGGTCGCGCATAATGTACATTACATAATGTGATTATCAAATAAATAATTATTTTTATCCTATGTTTTATTTTATTTTTTATTATCTTTGTACAACCCTAACACGTAGCCGTATAAAGATCGCACGATGGACAAAGCGTCCTCAATTCTCAATATAGGTTCAGAAGGTATGTTTTTGCTTGTCAAGTAGGATTATTATTAAAAATTGGTAGAAATATATATATAGCTCTTTACGCGTAGGTTTTTTCACTAGTTATTTTTTAATGTTTTATGTAAGTACCTTATTTACATTTATTTGTGAGCGAAGTTGCGAGGAAAGTCTAATAATAACTGTCTACGGATACATTGATAATTAATAATTATAATATTTTCTGTTTTATACTACGAGTTCTTTGTATATATTTTTTATTGTTTTTGTATATACATACACTTTTTTGTGTACGTATATACTTAAACAAAAAAGTGAATCAATAATTTATAAACTAATAGCTAAGTAGGTGCCTAAAAATATTCTGAAACACTGCATTGAAATGTGTTACTGGCTACCTTTATTTGTATAAGTCAGTGATAAACATTATAAGATATTACGCTACGCGTAATATTAATGAGGGGCGCGCGGGGAATTCTCAGCGGTAACGCCCATTTGATCTAGGTGAACGGTAGCATTATACGCCTTAAGAGGAAACACAAGGGCCGTATTTACATACAAACGTATTCCCCTGTTTCCTCCCTGGATAATGCCAGTAGAGAAATATATTTTTTTCCAAAAATCTATGGCCATTATTTGCATGTCCCTATGTTTTCCTTTTTTTCATAAATTAATAATTAAAAGAGTTATGAACCTTCAAAAACCTAAAAAAATTGCCAGATTTTACGCTGTCATCAAACATCCAGAAAACAAATTTAACTTGATTAAATAAAAAAAAGAAAACATAGGAACACGGCCAAAGCATTTCTTTAATTTTTGATGAAAAAATTAGTTAAATCGGTCAAGTTATGTAGAAGGAATCAGGGGACTACGAAACGTTGATTTAACGTACTTTTGATTTTACGTACTTTAGCTCGGTTGTTCGGGCACTGCGCGACAGCAATAGATTTTACAAATAGATATTATTCAATTCTCTCGCCCTTAGTGTTTCCTCTTAACAAGCAATGATAGGGCCTGTAAATAATGATCGATGATCGGTGCCAGCCGTTCAGCCGGATAGTTCAATCCTGCCTTTGCAACAAACTTTCGAACTGTACGGAGCGGCAGCGGTTAGGTGGCACCGACTTCGAAAATAACTGTTCATAAATATTAAATAGATTTACATATAAGTATCAATAATGTTGTCGATTGTTCTTTAAGCCTCTTGCTTTGAAGTAATTAAAATATATTTTTTTACTTTTTAGTTGAAGTTTGTACATAGTATATGTAGTTATAGTTTTGAAGTCGGTTTTTGTTTTTTTGTTTAAAAATAATATTTTGTGCTTTTTACACGGCTGCCCCATAAAATGAGGTTCTTTAAACAACGATAACTTCTAAATGCCTGTGATGAATTTGATATAGGAGGTATCGTTGGAATGCTATGCTTACTACAATAGGTAAATCGTGTTTTTACACTTTGGAGTTATAAAAGTTATTTAAGTAAGTTAATGTAAACGTAACAAGCATAAAATGCAGTTAATTAACCGTTACTAACGAAAAAGGCATTTTTAATCGCTTGGTTAAAATCGTTAAATACCGGCTTTGCATAAAATATTATAGTCACGGGCATTATTCAGTAACACAATAAAAATATCTAATACTGTGTGCAGGTGTTCATGTTCTCTTTGTACTTAAGAAGAATGATCTCTGGGTGGTTGGCATTTCTTCATATAAAGAAACAATAATTGTAATTTATGATTATGTCAACCTTTAAAAAAAAAAAAACCATCTATATCTATATTGTTCTATAATTCACACCATTCCTTGAAGGTATATCATAACGACACACTACTTTATGATACTGAGAGTCAATCAATCAATGTATGTAATTGATAGTGAATTGACATCAGGGCCGGATTTAGAAGGTATGGAGCAACAAAGGAATGGAGGCCCTAAATTATTTTCCAAATAAAATGAACGATTTTTTTTAAATATTTAAGTTAAATATAATCATGTTTGTACAAAGTATACTAGGTAATGATAAAACAGTAAATAAACCGTCTAAGTGCGATTCAGACTCGCGCACGAAGGGTTCCGTACCGTTATCTATAAAACCGGGAAACAATCATGTCCATTGTATGGGAGCCCCACTTATATATTAATTTTATTCTGTTTTTTAGTACTTTTTGTTACAGCGGCAACAGCAATACATCATCTGTGGAAATTTTAACTGTCTATCACGGTTCATAAGATACAGCCTGGTGACTGACGTACAGACGTACGGACAGCGGAGTATTAGTAATAGGGTCCCGTTTTACCCTTTGAGTATGGAACTCTAAAAATATCAAAGGAAATTTACTAGTAGTTTACTCGTCGGAATTTGAAAGTTTTTTTTTCCGAAGTCGCTATTGTGGGGGCCCCAGGGTGATAGCTCCGGATGACCTCCCTTAAGTCCGGACCTGATTGACATTATTATAAGCTGATGATAGGACTCATTATCATAAACTGTCAGTAGGACTACACAGTTGAATGTGTCGAAGGAAACGCTGAAGGTCTTAGGAAATGAACAAGTAAATGAATCATTTAGAATCATAACGAGTTCCACTTGTCCTTTTTAAATATCAGCAAGTTATGAACCCAGTTTGATTACTATAGCATGCTTATGCAATTTCTTACAATGTCGGTTGGCGGTTCCTTTTTTATTTAGATGACGCGGATAAGCGAGAGGCTTGATGGCAGTGTCACTTGTACGTTCAGCAAAATCATTAAGAATTTAAATTATTATTAATATTGTCTTTTATTAACGCGAGTATCACACATTTAAATAAAATACTGTATACCGGATTAAAACGCGATTTATTATTTAAATTATTTATCACGACGTTTCGGATGCTTTTCAGCAACCGTGGTCGCGGGGAGACAGGACCACGGTTGCTGAAAAGCATCCGAAACGTCGGGATAAATAATTTAAACAATTTAAATAATAAATCGCGTTTTAATCCGGTATACAGTATTTTATTTAAATGATTATTTTAAATTAAATGAACTTTATAATTTCATAATGTGTTACAAATCTATTATTAATCTTCACTTTTTTGCGGACCGTACATGTAGTATCATAATTACTGAAGGGGTTAATAATGTGCTCGAGTCTCCATGTATCGGCTTGATAGATACCTCAGGGTAGAAAAGATTCATGACCCATTTTTTATTTAGATCATTGCACCAATTCCCGATCGATCGCTGTCTAAACTGACCCGACCGGACACTTCATCTATTTTTTGTGTTACATTACCAGTAATGTACATTTATCTCATTTCTCGGTTGAGTATATAAAGGAAAGAGGATTTAGACGATGTGTGTAAAAAAATCAAGAAAAATAGTCATAAAAAATCTTTTGTCTTGTGGTCTTGTTTTAATCTGGTAAAAGACACCGGTATATTTACTAATATTTTAGGGGCTCTAAAATTGGACAGGAAAAGGTATCTATTAGGGTGGTCCTTATTTTTCAAAGTGAAAAATATCATTGGGGCACCCTCTCATTGTGTTATATGTGCTCTAATATGAATATAGATTTTTTATTTTATTTTTTAAATGATGTTTAGGGGTCGCGCCCGTCCTTTAAAAAATTAAAAATAACCTAAAACAAGCCAAACGATCACGAAAGTTATTTATGAAGGAATTTACAATATGTTACGATTTTTGTTTGCTTATATGGCTCATAAACGAGCACTAGTTCGCAATTTCACTTTCCTCACCCCCCTCTTTCCTTATATTTTCAATGGCACGCCTCGCAACTCACTCAAATTAATCCCGTTTCGGCCGTAAACGCATTTCCATGCATGGCGCCATCATATTCTAGAAAAAGTGTTAGAAGCTGCCATGAGCACAGCACTAGGTCCTTCAAGTGGGCCTGATATTTTAATTTTCAAAAGATTTAATCACTACTGGAGCAAAATTGACCAAACTTACTACAAAACAGTCACATTTGATCCTTATTCGCTATAATTAGTTCAAAACGTAGTCAAGGATATGATTTCCTTCGCTAAAAATCAACTGAACCAGTATTAGCCTCGAGATTATTATAAAGAGCTACTCAACCTCAGCATTATTTACCTAGGAGGGGTTCCTGAGAATGGAACATTATATAGAATGCCAGCTGGACTGCACAGGGCTCGCTTGGTGGCAAAAGCTATTTATTGCTTAAAAATATTCTTATTGAGACACCAGTTAAAAATGACCAAAAAAGGAGAAGAAAGCCTCTGTTGCTTCTTCAGCGCCCAGAAACGACTTGCAGCTATTAAAAGACCTAAATATATTCGGAAATATAAGTCCAGCAATATCTAAAGTTGCTCTAAAAAACAGAGTCAGAGTCAGATGTCATTTGCATTTTTTATAATGAAATTGCTTCAGATACTAAACAAAAAATGGTACAGGCATTAGAAAACGAAGGTCTAGATATCTCTACGAAGCGAATAAGTAAGTGAGTACCAAAGATATCGCAAGAAAAAATATCGAAGACTTCGTGTCCAGTAATTCATTTCGTTTGGCCAGCTTATGAGGAGTATAAAGCTGGAAGAGACATAGTGCAGTCAATGATACCCTCATTGATAATGATATTGCATTAATGGAAGAATATTATAAGCTGATCACCATTAATGAAGAGCAAAAGCAATATTTACTTTTGATTGTAAAATAATTTAGAAAAAACTATCCTGACTCTAAAAAATAAACACTTAATTATTTAGTATCTTTTTAATTTTTGTATTTTATGATTAAACTTGTCTATTTTAATGATTTAATATTTAATTTCTTGTTGTTTTCATTTACTACAAATAAATGTGATAATTTATTAAAAAACGTGTTTATATTTACTTTCCCATTTTGAAAGACCCGTCGCGACCCCTAAATATTAATAATAAATTCTGAAAATAATATGATATTTCTTTCTAAGCCTATATTATGTCACTTTGCGAGGGTGCCCCACCAACATTTCAAAAAAAAATTTTTTTGGACAAAATAAGGACCACCCTAGATCTATACTTCTATATTATCTGTATCTATATCTATACTTACTTAATATTATAAAGAGGAAAGATTTGTATTTTTGTATGTTATTAATAAACTCAAAAACTACTAGAACGATTTTAAAAATTCTGCTACATTATCACCGAGCTACATTTAAGTACATCTACATTGCACCCGTGTGAAGCCGGGGCGCGTTGCTAGTTTAATATATTTTTATTGCACTATTGACTATTGGGATCACCATTATGCATTGGCATACAATCCAGAAGGCCGGAGTTACCCATCTAAAAATAACCTGGTGCCAGGTTATTCAAAATCAAAATCAAAAGTTTTTTATTTCAAATAGGCCTTTGCAGGCTCTTATGAAACGTCTAGTTGCACGGTTCCAAAAAGTGGGTCTCATGGAGAAGAACCGGCAAGAAACTCCATGGACACTCTTTTCAACAATGGTTTAGCTTACAAAGACTCGGTTACAATAGTAATAATCGGCTGAGAAGTTTATATAATGCATTTATTTGAACGAATATCATATTATGATCCCTTCAGGGTGCTTAGCTTCAGCTAAGGCGATCAGTTGTCAAAATATATATGACCTAATATAATATATATGTACTTCAAATTAGAAGGACTGTTATCGCGGAGATTGAACTTAACTTAAGAGGGCCCTTCCCGGTTCGTCTATCGTCAACGCGAGCATGGTTGAAAAGCTTTTTGTTTCATGCAGCGCATACCTCTACCGCTAACGAGTGAGTGAGAACGCGATAACATTGAACGAAAAATAGTGTGCGGAAATTTCATAAAACTTGTTCTAGGAAATACGTGCTTTTCAGTAGTCCTTACAAGTTTGGGAAATATTTTTTTGTAATTTAGAATCTCCATTATATTTGCAAGGTTTCTATCACAACAAAATATTTACTTTCACAATTTATGAGTACATTATGAACGTCCAAAGTTCAGGTAATTTTTTTGCAAAAAAGCTGATTTTTGGAGGCTTATACTGAATTTATTTCTGAAAATTTTGAGATTTTGTTTCGATAGAAACCTAGATATAGTGCACGAGATACCTATTAGTTCAAAAGTTTCAAAGAAAAATCGGTTACATCGCCATAATCACGTACGAGCTTTTGTATGGAAAGTAAGACGGGTTGGGCGCTCTTAAGAATAGTATTTAATGCAATCAGTATCAGTCACTTAAATGAAAATATTTTAACGTACTTATATTATGTTTGATTACATGTAACTCAAAATTGGTTGTTTGTTACAATGTAACTCAAAAATGATCGCTATTCAATAATATAATAAACAAATCGTGTCTTAATAGGATAAAAGTTTTACCACTTAAAATGTAGTTTCGTAAATGGCATTAGATTCACTAGTATTATAAAAGAGAAAAGTACTATTCTTTACTCTGGAATTTTAAGTTTGATTCAAATAAATATCCTATGTACGATTTGCTTTTTCGATAGTAATTTGGCTTATAAAATATTGTTGTTGATAAAAATAACCTCAGTAATAATAGTGTTTTTAGATGAAACCTTTATAGTTGTGTCAAGTCAAGAGTGTAATTCAACTATGTAATTCAACTGATTAAAATAATGATTATACAAATGTTACCTTGATTTGATAATATTTGTATTCAGGTATGGTAAATTAAACTATAAAATAAAATTAAGAGAATTCGTTTATTTCATATGCATATATATGTACAAAATACTATTTACATTATATAATTACATGTCGAGGAATTTGGTCTATTTGTGCCTTTATGCGGCCCATTATTTACCAGTAAGTGGAGTAGTAAGGGGAAGCGTAGCGGGCGTATGCAGTAGGAGCTAAGTAGGAATGACCAGAGTAAAGGGCTGGGCCAGCGTAGGAACGGGTCAAGTAGGGGGAAGTAGTGTAGGCACTGGTGAAGGTAGGGGCAGCGTAGGCACGGGTAAGAACAGGGGCAGAGGCAGCGTACGAGTAGGAGCGGGCCAAACCGGGAGCTGATGCATAAATTGAAGGTGCGGCGTATGAGTTAGTCGCTACTAAAGTTGGGTTGGAAGCAGCGTAGTAGGTTGGAGCGACTGTCCTGGCAACAACTGTGGGCACTGACGCAACAACTGGGGCAGAGGAAACAACAGCTGGAGCGGATGCAACGATAGGTGCAGCCACTGTGCGGGCATCAACAACTGCTGGAGCTACAGCTGAAGCTACCACAGGTGCAGCGGCAACAGAATGAGCGATCACAGCTGGGTCCTTGCGTACAACAGCGTTGAAACCGTTGACATCATCAGCGCTGTAATCTACAGTGCGCTTAGTGCCATCAGCATCAAGAAGAGAGTATTGACCCTGGACAACACCTCCGGACCGAGTCTCGACTTGGCTCTTGAAATCACCGGTGTAGGGGTCCGCAACATCGTAAGCGAAGCTGGTGTAATCGTTGTCTACTTTCGCTACTGGTACTACTGAAGCGTGGGCCAAAGCCACCAGAGCGGTAAGAACTACAACCTGGAACAAATAAAGCACTTATTAGCCACTGATTAGAAAAATCATTCCAAAGAAAATCACAAACACTATTGAAAACTAGTTGACACTAAGCTGTAATTGACCGACTATCAACGAGTTAATTAAATATTCAAGACTAAAGTAGATTCTAACACACCTTAGCTGCCATTGCTGCTTGTTCAAGTGAATCTCGTCAAGTGAATACTGATGACTCTAACTGGGAGCTTTTATACAAAGCCAATGTTGCGGGCGTGGTTTGTCCGCGATCTTTTGATATTTTACACCACATGTACATGGTAATGTTCGATGTATCCGGAAACGCAAGGCCGTCCGCTGCTCTGGAAAGTACAAAGAAATGAATAATATGTTTTAATTATCGTGCCTTTCTTTGGGTTCATCGATGATTGATGCCAGCGTTATCCAGCTTGAAATTTATAGCTTCAAGTTTTTGTTTGTTTACGAGCGGTATAATGGAATTTTGAGCCTGTTATGTCCAATGGGAGATGGCATTATTGACTGATTGCTGCGATATATGGGAATTACGTTCAACAACTTGTAACAGGTGGAGATGTAAAAAAATAATTTATGAAATCGCATACAAATCTTCTGGGTACTTAGCGATATTTATACAGTGCAATAAAAGTTTTTATGGTGAGGTTCCGCAAAAAAATGTACATTTTAGCGAATGGCAGTCGTAAGATTTAGATATAATTGTGTTCTGAAATGGTTGGCTGTATAAGGATTAAGGATTTTTTATCAGCAGCTATCTATTTGTTACCATCTCACGTAGTGTCGTGTACAGACATGATAATATGGCATTAAGCGAGAATGCTAATGTTGGTTTCGGTTACCATTGATAGGAGCATTGAATATTATTTAAGGTGATCCAGTTATATATATTATGCATATGCACACATAATGTTATATAGTATGTAAAATAAAAAAATCAAATGTATAGTTTGTTACACATCGTTTATTTTTATTATCATTTTCTTAATACCTATTAGTATTAATACATATATTTTGAAACTGAAAGCTCTATATGAAAAATTTACATTTAAAAAATTATTAAAATGAGTAGGTACTTATATTTCAAATCCTATATCAAATTTCATCAATTTACCACAAAATATAGGAATACAAATTCTGTATTAAGTTCCTAGTTGTTTTTTTCGACGTTTAAGTGGTCAATGTACTTACTGCCAAATATTCTATAAGGCCTATTCTATCTTCTCGCTACTTTCAACAAAAAAATACGTTATTATTTCCAAAATCCTTGAAACGTTTAATGGTCGGTTTTTTAATGTTAGATATCGACATATCCAACGAGCCTGTCAACAGATAATGATACGATTACAGAAATATGTATCCGAGATGTAGACGAGACGGGAATCGAAGCCGCGACCCAAAGATAGGTCTCGTAACCATTGCACCAATACCTACGTCAGAACATATAAAACAATTACGGTAATTGAACAAATTACGTGAATCATGTAGCAAATAAAAGAGACTTATTCGTAATATAAAATATTATATCATTAATTATAAGATCGAAGAAAGAAGTATCGATACTGTGAATCAGCGCAAGGTCGACGAGTGTTATGCTGCGACCACACTTTACGATCGAACGTAGGCGAACACATCGTGAATATTAAAAATTTACGGCCGCTGTGACTATCGCGACAAATCTTCATTTTCAAATTTTACCTTATTCAAGTAAACTTTTAGAGGTGTTAATGAATTATCAATATTTATAAGCTACCACTGGTTTTGCCTACCGAGAAGTGCCGGCAAGAAATAAAAAATAAATAAAATACAACGAGTTCAAATATTAAAAATTAAAACTTTTGACTATGTTATATCGTTTAGTTACTCATATTTTACACATTTTCTTATCGTATTTTTTAAATCTTCAGTCTGCATCTCTCAGACATATAACTTTTTCAACTCACACTAATGTAAATCAGATTTTTTTTTCAATTTCCATTGGAAACCTGGCGCTAAGCTCGTTAACATCACTTGTTGCCGATATTACTATGCACATTAGTCAATTTTGAGTTTCATACGAAGACGTCATAGGAAATGCCTCTGAAGATGGTAAAGACCTCAAATAACAACAAAATAGAAAATTTCTTCTTCATTTTATAGAAAATGAAAAAATACAACAAAACAGAAAGACTTAGATTTTATAATATTTCCGTTTTAATTTGCTTAGATAAATTTCTGTAATGTTATAAATTATTTATCAATCACTCATTACAACTTAACTACAAGTAGATATTTGAATTTTATTTCCAAAAAATACTAAAATAATTTATTCATTAATTTTATTTTATTTTTAAATTAATAGAAATCATAAGTTATAAATAAATTAATTTTGGTTAAAGTTTCATAATGGTAATTGAACATAATTCTAGTCCTGGAGGCCTATTACCAAAACAAAATACGAAGTTTCGGCAGACGGATCGTAGATTTTACTATTATGAATCCGATGATCAACACGTCTTTCGCAATAAGACATTATGTCTTTCGTTTGACATTACTATGATAGTAAGAATAATCGTAATAGAATTTAAAAAAAAAATATTTATAAGTTAAAATACGAAGTTGTTTGTTCTTTCGTTTCGATCCGTTCGTTGCGTTCGTTTTTCGTAATAGGCCTACAAGTAAATGCACCTAGTAAGATAGTATGTACATAGCATAAAGAGAACTTCAAGCGTTCTTAAGGAAGTACACAATTATGTCAACTTGTTCAATCGCGTCATAAGATTTGCCTACTGTAAGTTGTTGGACCATTATTTAATATTTATCTTTATTTAAACTTATCGATTAATAAGAATACATTGGCTACTAATTTTATGGTAGGAATATTGGACTAAAAATATTGTACGCAATTCGACGTCTCGGTAGAACAACGTTACATCTGCAAGACGCTCTACTTTACACTTGACCTTATTTTTTGGAAAAATTGACTTTATAAACCATTATTTGACTGTTATCTTCGAAAACAAGTTGTGTTGTTTTAAAATTTTGATTTTACTAGTCAATTAGGTATATCGGTCAGTTTAGAGAGAGAGAGAAAACATTTATTCACTGTCACACATAAAAATACATAATTTCATACACAACACAGTTGCTTTTTTTTTTTTTGAGCACTTGACAGCGAAAAGGCAAAGGACTCAACATATTGTGGTAAACATTTTTTAACAACATTTACCACGCGTTGGTTTTCAGCCTTTGCCTTAAGAGTTTAGCATTACAAATAGGAAAAAAAAAGGGACTTGGTATCATAATCATATCCGACTTTGTTCTACAGATACGTCGAAATCTTGTTATTTTTTTTATTATATTTTCGAACGTATTATTTATTTAGTATAACGTAAATATTATAATAAACTGGCACTCTATGCTATATCAAATTGAATAGCTGTTGGATTATTGTCTTCGCTTGTTCGTAACATGGAACCTTGCATGGAACATATATTAGGGATCCCAAACTTCTTATTTCTATGCCAATTTTCATTAAAATCCATTTAGCCTGTTTGAATTACACCCATACCTTAACACTTCAACATTTATAATATTAAGTTGTTTTTTTTTTATTTCTGACTTTCAGAAAAGTCAGGTGTTTTTATTTAAAACAACATTGTCTTAAGTTTTAAATATTAATAAGTTGTTATTTAATGCTGTGAGAGACAAAATGCAAATGAAACTAGTATTCATAATGTTGCCGCGATGTCCTAGACTAGATAGAGTGCAATGAACCTGATATTATAATCTGTGGAAAATTGTGAAAACCTTCACAAAATTTTTTGAACATGTCTCTGACTGACATTTAGCACCGGCGGTCTTGAGATCGATTCCCGGGGAAAAATTATTTAAAAAATAAAAATATTGACCAGGCCAAGTATAGAAGACTGATCACTGATCAGTCAGTCAGTTAGACAGAAATGTCTGCCTCATGCCCCACTAGGGGTCTTGGGAATTCATTATAATTAAGCTAAACGAGTGTGGACAACCCTATAGTAGATAAGTATAAAACTTCATCAGTAAATAACGTTTTTTTTTTTAACATGAAGAACTCGAATTTCGACTTAATCGAAACAAAACGGACATCTGAGGGCCTAGCACGAACAACTTGCGAAAAAGTATTAAACAGAAAACCGATAAAATTTTAATAAAAGTTCTTTTTAGTCGCTTTTTATAGGTCCAATATCGATACATGAGCGTTACGTTCACATGCTGTTAGGTAATACTGGATATCAATCAATGATGCGCTGACGACCTACATTATTGAACTTCGATAATTTGGAATCCATAGACTACCCTAACGAAATCGCTCTTTACAGCTTTCAATATATGGAATGGTCCGTATTTCGATACCCGGACGTAATGTCATTATTCATACAATCCGAATAGTCAAATATATAAAAATATAAACGGATTTGAACTCACGAGCCATTAAAAGGCAAGATTAGTGCACCAATAGTCGACAAAATATATTTTTAATGAACCAATTACTCAATTGGTAAGATGGATAGATAAAAATTGTAATAAACGCGTTGGTCAGAAAACGTTTTTTATTGTAATAAATCTATAGGATATTACGGGTATTGAAGGACATAATACGCAAAGCTATTTAAATCGAGTAATGCTGGCCAAAACTGGACAAACAGGAAGTGAACGAAATAATTCAGTTCAAGTAGGCTAGGCTTGTACCTTGTATTTATTACGATATTCAAATCACAGTTTGAATTTCAACTCTCTTGTGATTGTGGATTTAAGCTGTCGCTTTCAAGAATTTAGTAAATATTTACACTCGAAGTCAACACATTCTGAAATTAAAAATTGCAATTCTATTCATTAATTCGCAGTCTAGGCACACATACATACAAACAAGATTTATTAATTTTTATTTTCCAAAACTGTCTGACAGTTTTAAAGATTAATACACACTAAACATACCACACTATATTTTTTCAGAAAATATGACTAAAAACGAAAAATTATTAACAAAAACCTTTATTATTTCGATTAAGCTCCCATAGTAATTAGCCGGTAGTCCCCGTTTGTAAGTGTATATATGCATGTTTAACTATGTACATGTTTGTATTGTCTTTGGCGATTCCCATCCTTAAAGTCCTAGTTCTGCTTTAAAGCCAATCCAATATAAACGTGTTTACTAGGTCAGTTGTATTTCTTGTTTATTCGTATCACGTATACCTAACTAGCTCCCTAAACACAGCATATTTTATCTTCAAATTTCTTAGTCATAATCTTTATTGTAAACCGTTCGAATTATACCCATAGAATGATGAATAACTTATACCTAAAAAAATGCATTGTCCTTTCTTTTGACATACCTACGTAGGTAGCAGTAAACGTACGTACGTTTACTGCTCCAAACAGACGTGTATGTGTTTTATTATACAATATTTATCATATATATTTATTTTATTATAATTTTTAAATTTATTACTGAATTATTTGGTTTAAAGTATAATGTTACCAATATATTTGATTGAAGGTGAGAAGTTTCTTCAACATCGTGATTGAAACTACTACTTGATTGAAGTAATAAGTATGGTACATACATATGTACTATACTTACTACTTAACTATGTACCATACTCCATAACATTCTATGTTAAGGAGTAGGTAATATAGTATATATATGCTACTCTACACAGTCGTTAATAAAAATGACCCTCCAACCTATTCGTATCCAAATAAATTGTAATTTACTAAAAAATGTATACTTACCTACTTACTATTTTTTTGTATAATAATCATGATATTGTGATATCAACAGTATTGTTGTGTATTTTTCTATATCAAATTCAATATATTTAAATCGATATCATTATATTATAATTATTATATCCTTTCTTTTAAAGGTCAATCAGTAATCAATAAAGCAGTAAAAAATGGCAGTTTCGACAGTTATATTAAACAGCAGCGGATAAAAATATCTCCATGAAATAAACATGTAACAATATTTTGATCATTAAACTTATAATTTTAATTTAACAATCATATAATGTATGTAGGTATCCAATTTAATTGTATCTATACGAGTATATGTGTCTATATGTCTGGCTAGTACATGAAGTCGGATAAGCCAATATCGAGTAAATTGGCTGTTATCGAGTAAAGTTTGTATATTTTAGAGTAAGTGTTTTGCAATCGCAATACAAAATGACGATTTCATTTCAGCAGATAATGAAGCATCAATAAAATTATGAAACGGAACCTAAAGTAGGGTCATTTTTGTCGTTTTCGAAGGCTTTGCAATAAAACGTAATTTGTGATGTAATAAAATGTTTATATTTTATTAACGTTGTATTTACAAGACTTAGATGGGATCAGCATAGCTGAGGAACATTTAACAGTTTATTTAGCTAAATCACAGTTTGAGGTTTTGCGTTTTGATCAATTACCATCCCAGACGAGCGTAACCGAGTCCATGAGCGCCGTAGCCGTAACCCAAGGGAGATCCGTAAGAGATAGCTCCGTGGGCGAGGGGTGCAGCAGCGTAGGTGTTGACGGCGACAGGGGCGGCGTAGGAGAGGGGAGCGGCGTACGCAGCGGGAGCAGCGTAAGCGACGCGGGCGTGAGCGCCGTACGCGAGAGGAGACGCGGCGTACGTGGCGAGCGGAGCGGCGACCACAGCGGGAGAGTGAGCGACCAGAGCTGGGTCCTTGCGCACCACCGCGTTGAAGCCGCTGTGGGCGTCGGCGGCGTAGTCCACCGTCCGCCGGGAGCCGTCAGACTCGAGCAGGGAGTATTGGCCGACCACGTTGTCACCGCTGCGGGTCTCGTGCTGGCTCTTGACGTCACCGGTGTGGGGGTCAGCTACTCCGTAGGAGAAGCTGGTGTAGTCAGCTCCATGGATGGCACTGCCTTGGGCGGCAGCTACCAACAAAGCGAGGACGACAAACTGCAAGAATGTATTTTTATTTACCAGGAGATAATGAAACTATTGAGGTATTATTATTAAATTTAATTCATGATTAGTTATTATATACTAATGTTAGTTCTCAAATCCCGTATCTAGTGCAAAATGGGGCAGACACATTTCTGTGTCTGTTTCACCGATCATTTTTATTTTACACAAGATGAACATTTTTCGTTGCCTTGCCTGATTATTTATATTATTTTTCAGGATTAGAATTCGGAAGAGCGAGTGCTGAATGCAAGGCTCATACTATCGTGTCACAATAATTTGGCACAATGTGTTATAACGTATAAGAATCGTATTCTGCACACGTGCTTTGGCTACTGAAACTCTTGCGTAATGATAATTGTTTGCAAAACAAAGGTCGAAAATATTTTATATATAGTAATTTACCTTAGAGGCCATTGTACGTGTATTTTGCTCGACTTCTGACTGCAACTGATTTGATTGTGGTCTCGATGTCTATTTATATTAACACGAAGGCTTTAATTTGGGAACAGAGCAGGAAGCTAATACTTTCCACTGCGCATGTGTAATTACTTTATTGGTTAATATGCATAATATTATTATAGACGTGAGGCGTCTAACCTTATACTTTTATTATTATCCGAATAATTTATGTATCTAATAAATTACGGATCTAATCTTGAAAGCTTTGAGCGCTATTTTGTATTTGTAAGAACGTGATTTTTTGTCAACTTTTGAATGGAATGGAATTTAAAGAAAGTTGTTATATTTTTAAAGTGTTTTTAGGGTTTATTCTTAATAAATTTGACCTCGGCAGATTCTTTGCAACTGCTACTTTTAGCAATGCTTTTAAGAGTTCCTTGGGGAATAAAAATATTTAAAAAAATATTTTGCTCAGACCGCATAGGAAAGCTACTTAATTTGTCGTAACAATAAAATTATTGTAATGAAACATTATATCGATGAACAGATAAAAAATATATCTATACTTATATTACAAGAGGAAAGATTTGTTTGTTTGTTTATTACGATTTTACTCAAAAACTAATCAACCAATTTTTAATAGACCTAACCGCGGAACATGGAAACGATAGTAAAAATAAGGATTACTATATTGTATCTTTCATTTCACGGATGTTAATGTCAGGGATATCAATACTTTTTAGTACAACTCAATTTTGATTGGCGTTTGAGTATTTGGCTGTTACACAACTAAAAATTTTTATTTAACTTTACTATCAAGTAATAGTTCCTAATTGATATCCTAAAAGGAGCATTTGAATAAAATAGTTTATAACGAATTAAAATGCGATTTTTTTATTTATGCCTACGTTTCGGATGCTTTTCCGACTCCGTTATAAAGTATTTTATTTAAATGTGTGATACTCGCGTTAATAAAAGACAATATTAGGAGCTTTTTTTTTTTGATTGAAGGTTGCATTCGGTTGTAATGGCCACAGCGCATCTATGTATAAGAAAGACGAATTCCACATTTGCTATACTATATTGACTACTATATATATTTTGCTATATAAACGTGCTCATTGGCGCGTTCGGTAGAACACCTGCCGTGCGAAGGGTCGTGGGATCGAATCCCACCGGGACGACATGTTTATAATTTTCTGTAAGCATGTCTTCTCTACGTCAGGTAACAACGGGTGGGAGGAATATCGAAATTTCAACGAAGTGCATTTTGCAAGTGTGTTTCGGTATCAATCTATGGATTTCCGAATGCTCAAAATAAAAAGTTGGTCGACAGTGCATCA
This sequence comes from Anthocharis cardamines, assembly GCA_905404175.1. Taxonomy (NCBI): domain Eukaryota; kingdom Metazoa; phylum Arthropoda; class Insecta; order Lepidoptera; family Pieridae; genus Anthocharis; species Anthocharis cardamines. The sequence continues at coordinate 2,499,040 of FR989955.1, forward strand.
TTGACTGATGTTCTGTGGTGTATCACCTACCATCAAGTGAACCTCATGCTTGTCTGTCGATATCTAAATTAAAAAAATCTAATTAATTCCATACATTATAACCTACGAGGTGTTTGAAAAACGACATGAAATATTTTTACAATAGAATAATATACTTAAGATTAGAGAATAGCTCATATATATTTTTTAATATAGAATAATTAATACATTAGGCTTTTTTTATGGCATGTTACAACATGATAGTGGGACACTTACGCGTAATTGTATTATTGTATGAATTTAATTAGCATGTGACTTTATTTTGAGAGTCGAATTTTCTAAGCCTTATTGGCTTACGGTATACAAAATAAAAAAAGGCTTTTATTCTTTCTATTTGTTCACAATTCAGATGTAAGGTAATTCTAAGATAAAAATTTAAATAAGAATTACTTGCTGATTGAATTGATTTTGACAAAATAATATCTGTGTGGTTGTAGTATTGGTGTATTTTGTAGTATTATATTATGGCACATGTTGTGTTCACCTTTATTTGTTTGTTGCATTGTTGTTTGAAATTTTAGTTAGTGTTATAATATAATAAGAAATTATTCAAAATGTAACGAGCGTTGGTGTACCTAATAAATAAATAAATAAAAATAAATAAAGAGAGAAACGCTTAGCTACTTTTCATCACTATAACCCATCTATATACGGACCCCAGCAACCATTGCTTAACTTCTCCGATACGATTTATAGAAAATTATTTGTAAGTGCCATTATTTTTTATTTGTACTGATAGTAGAATTTACAAAAGCGTAAAAACTGTGTTTATTAAAATAACATCGTTTAAAATAACAAAAAGAATGGAATGCTCGTGTGAGCCTAGGTCACTGTTGATATCTTTCACAAGTTCCTACTTCGAATGTGATTGCGCATGATACGTGCTTGATAAAAATTATTGCTATAAAAGGTCGCGAACATAAAGCATATTCATCAGTTGTTTCATAGACATCAAACTAGAAAAAATGTTCTCAAAGGTACATAAAGAAAAAATATCGTGATATTAATTATTAAAAATGACCATAACAATCAGTAAATTAAAACAACTTATTTGCTGGAAGCATTAACATGATTACTTTTTTACAGGTCGCAGTTTTCGCTTTGTTCGTGGCTGTTGCACAATGCAGCGCCATCCATGGAGCTGACTACACCAGCTTCTCCTACGGAGTAGCGGACCCCCACACCGGTGACGTCAAGAGCCAGCACGAGACCCGCAGCGGTGACAACGTGGTCGGCCAATACTCCCTGCTCGAGTCTGACGGCTCCCGGCGGACGGTGGACTACGCCGCCGACGCCCACAGCGGCTTCAACGCGGTGGTGCGCAAGGACCCAGCTCTGGTCGCTCACTCTCCCGCTGTGGTCGCTCACGCCGCCCCTCTCGCCACCTACGCCGCCTCTCCTCTCGCGTACGGCGCTCACGCCCGCGTCGCTTACGCTGCTCCCGCTGCGTACGCCGCTCCCCTCTCCTACGCCGCCCCTGTCGCCGTCAACACCTACGCTGCTGCACCCCTCGCCCACGGAGCCATCTCTTACGGCTCTCCCTTGGGTTACGGTTACGGCGCTCATGGACTCGGTTACGCTCGTCTGGGATGGTGAAGTGTACCCAAATATGAACAAAGTTATCTGTGATTTATTATAATTGAAATTAAACATATCGTTTATTAAATGTTGAGTATTTTTTATTGAGTAAATACCAAATGAAAAAACAACCTAGCACAACTTACTGGTGAAAGTCGTGAATTGATTTACTTCAAAAGTAAATAATACCCATATTTAAATTAAAGGTTATTTAGCTGCACTTCCTATATTATTGAAAGAGACATTCTTTTAAAGATTTTTTACTCTCGTGGACAATAATTATAATTAGGTATATTAATATTCAGAATAATTTAATTGAAGCTTTTATAATATTTTGATTAAAATTAAACACCTCGAAGAATTACTTCAACTAGGGAAAAGGACCTTGGTATTATATTGTTTTGAATTTTACTTTTTTACTGGTTAGAGTATAAAAATTCTATCTCATTAACCTCATGCAAGTGAACATTAGAATGTGGGCGAAACAGCGAGACAAAACTAGTCTTCAATATTACCAGTGAAATTACAATTACTTTGATATTACAATAACAAATATAAATTTTATCCTGTGACAAATAATGCGCTACATATTAATATTTCTTTACTATTATAAAATTAATAAGAAATAAGTAGACATTTAAATTTTAAAAAACCCAGGTTTTAATAAATATTTCAACGTAATATTGAAGGATCATGATCAGCAAAGACTTTTACTTATATCTATATTATACTTTATACTTTTTAATTACATATGTTTAGCTTATGACAAGGTTCACGACACTCAAAGAATAAAACGGGAATTTGACAGGCTCGTTGGCTCTTTAGGAAGTACCTACCTTGCTCTCCGATGGGTTGCGGGTTCGATTCTCACCGAAACGCCATTTTTATATAATATTCTGTAAGCATGTCTTCCCCACGTCTGGTAACCTCAGGCATTAAACGCAATACCAGTTTTTAATTTAATTTTTTTTAATCTCGATAATGGCTGACGAGTCACTTTAGAATTTGACGATTTTATTTATTTTAGATATAGACAGATGAGCATGAGGTTCACTTTATGGTAGGCACCTCAGCCACAGAACATCAGTCAACTCGGTGGGATTCGAACTCACGACCCACGGCTGGTGATCTAGCAAACGCCAACGAGCCCGACATTAAATATTTATAAAGCCCGTATTAAATAGTGAATACTATTCTTTATATGTCGTTCAGAAACTCTGGGAAAATATATTAAATCCGCAATCTCAGTCACAGGAAACCCCAGTACTATTATAGTAAACACTTATGATACTTGTGACTAATTGGTAAAAGTGTTGCACATGAACTTTACTTGAAGGACTTTGATATAATTGTTACATTGCCTGCTACATTACGTATTAGTTCCAAGACTAATGCTTTATGAATTCGCCAGATTATTACACGATTTTGTTTTATTTTTTTTGTGTATTACTGACCTTTTGTATAATTACTTTGAAACTGGATTTAGAATTGCAGCAAGCGTGTAGAGTCCATAATATCATTTGCTCTATCCGTATCGCCGCCGCGTATCATGATCGCCTTTGTGGATGGCTTAACGATACGCAATACGACCCATTCTAACGTCAAGTCCGTTTTTGTCTGACCATCGAAGGAGTTACGGATATGGGCGTCTGTCATTATACGGAACTAGCAACGCGCCCCGGCTTCACACGGGTGCAATGTAGATGTACTATACACAAAACATGTTACTCGCTGATAATGTAGCTTTCTATTGGTGGAATAATTTTCAAATTCGGTCCAGTAGTTTTTGAGTTTATTCATAACATACAAAAATACAAAAATAGAAATCTTTCCTCTTTATAATATTAAGTATAGATAAACAAAAGACGTACGAGCTTGATACGGATACAGCGATAGTATCGAGTAAATTATATATACTTGTATATGTTGTCCCGGATAAATGTGGTCTAGAGTCTACTATTTTTCTTACACAATAGTGAACAAACGGGCAAGTGACTCACCCTAGTGATCACCACCGTTCGTAGACACCTCGAACATCAGGAGGCCTATTACAAAAAAAAAAATATATATATATATTTATATATTTTTTTTTAATTTTTAAATATATAACTGATTTTCTTTTCATATCTTATTATAAAATAGACAGGACACATCGTTCAGCCAGGAAGCGACTGAAAATCAGTGTTAGAGGAATACTCCCTAACTTAAACTGAGTAGCCTTCCTTTTCATGGCAGCACACAGATTGTTTGATTGTAGAAAATAGGATTTAGTTCTTAAATTTTAAGTTGTAAATTGTTAATTTTATTTTTAAATTTCCCTTTTGTCCTTGATGTTTGTTCATAGTTGTTATTTTTGTATGTGCGTGTGTTTGCTGTGAATAAATGTCTATCTTTCTATCTAAATAGCATTGAAAATGTTTTTTAATTGTTCTTTCGTTTTGTTCCATTCGATGCGTTCGATTTTGGTTATAAACCTACAGAAGGCAAGCAGGTGCTGATCTTTAAATGTTCGTTAAAAATATTGAACTTTGACATTATCGCTACGCCTTTATTACAAGTATAATATAAAATATTGCTGAAAATGAGCATAATTTTCCTTCATAAATGCAAATGGACTTTCTCCATATATGAAATAACGATCTCACGAACAAATGATTGAAATGAATCAAGCGAAATTCAAAATTAAATTAAAGTCTACCCATGGTAGTCATGTTAATTGTAGATAATTTTAAAATGTAGGGATGAAAATATAATGAATTTTGTTATGATAGTAACGCGACGACTAATAGACTTCCTTATAAAACATACATACATACATATACATCACGCCTCTTTCCCATTGGGGTAAGCAGAGATCACGGAATACCATATGCTCCGATACTTCCATACCACTTTCGCTTCTTCCACTTTCATCAATGCTTTCATACACGCGCGTTGGTTTCGAGTACTATTGACGTGGCCCTTTTGAAGAACATCTCCGTTCTGATCGAGGTACGTTCGTCTAGGTCGACCACCTTCGACTGTTCCACTCACACCAGCTTCATAAATCGTTTTCGTTTCCCTAATTTCATCCATCCTTTCTACGTACCCAAACCAACTCAACATTCCTTTCTCAAATCTCGTCACTTTTTTTTACTCCACAACACTCTCGTTCCTTATTATAGCCAGGACATATTGCAAACGTCTTAAATTTTAGGTATCAAGAAATAACGAGAGTCCACTGAGACATAGGATACATTTTATAAAACGGGAAAGTTCACAAAAAAATACTGTACAAAATATTTGATTAAAATAGGATATTTGAATTAGATAACGTTCTGTTTCAATTAGAAGTTTTGATATCTGTAAATAAAGTCGGAAGTAGCGCTCTGTTTACTTTATGTCTTTTGATTGGAGCAAAATGTTTTATTTCTATTTTAATTTATGCCAGTTAATTGTTTGCAGCTCCAAAAATACAGAGTCAATAACCCCTTTTCTAAAGGTAAATAAAGATAATAAAATATTTAGTATATAGTTACTTTACCTTCAGAAATAAATGCCTTTCTATTCTATTATAATTAGTTTGGATTGTACTCGTATAATGTTAAAAATCAAAGATAATATATTTTTTAATATAATGTTCCCTTTGTTTAAAAATGTTTTTTATGGGATTAATATTGTATGCTGAAAGTGGATGGGTATAGGGGAAGAGGGAGGCCAAAAAAACATGGACTATGTAACAAAAATTGACTATGTGAAGCATGATATGTGTTTGAGAGTCGATTGATGATATGGCTAGTGGAGATTGGAAAAACATACTGAACAGACCAAATAAAAAAAAAGGGAACAGGACAAGCAGAAGATTATATGTTGACTCTGATTTTACTTTTAATTAATAATACCTAATCAAAATATTTATTGCTTTTATAAATTTCTTAGTATTTGACTTTGTGACTTTGGGATTAAAACAACAGTTTTCTGTACACAATAAATCTTTACACATTTATTTCACATCACAGCGTTTTCATTCATAACATCATAGTCAGAAAAATTAAATACGTAGTTAGATAAATTAGTTCCTAGGTCAGTTTTTAGTAATGTAATCCGAGTCCATGAGCTCCATGGCCAAGAGCAGCTCCGTAACCGTGCGCAAGAGGGGCGGCATATGCGGCACCAAGCGTGAGTGGGGCGCCGTATGCGGCACCATGCGCAAGAGGGGCACCGTATGCGGCACCATGCGCAAGAGGGGCGGCGTATGCGGCACCATGCGCCAGGGGAGCAGCGTAGGCAAGAGGAGCGGCGTGACCAAGGTGAGCGGCAACAGCTACACCTCCGTGGTTCACTGAGGTGGAGTGGGAAGAGTATGACACGGAGGGTCCAGCGACCGCGACTGGGGCGGCATGGGCAGCGTAAGCCAAGGGTGCAGCGTGGGCCACTGGGGCGGCCACGACGGCAGGGGCGGCGTGAGCGACATGACCGATCAGGGCAGGGTCCTTGCGTACGATAGCGTTGAAACCGGTGTGGGCGTTTGCAGCGTAGTCCACGGTCCGCCGGGAGCCGTCAGACTCGAGCAGAGAGTATTGTCCGACCACGTTGTCTCCGTGGCGGGTCTCGTGCTGGCTCTTGACATCACCGGTGTGAGGGTCGGATACTCCGTAGGAGAAGCTGGTGTAATCACCTCCGTGGATAGCGCTGCCCTGTGCAGCGGCTACCAAGACGGCAAGGACGATGAACTGTTAAAAAAATACATTGTTAGTTACGGTTGTGTACTTACATTAGGTGTTGTTGAAATTTTTTTATCACTTTACTTAAATATGCTTTTCTTAAAATGGCGTGTTTTTATTGAAACACATAAATCACAAAACAGTTCAGTAACTTGTTAATTTGTATTAATCGTGCTATAAGACCCCACTACGCTTATTGCCAACTAACCTTAGCTGCCATTTCGAAGTGTATGGTTTTGCTGCACAGTGAACTGTGAATGTTAAATCCTGGCTGACACAGGGCTTTTATATGGGTCCTGAACAATCATTCGGCGCTATTAATAGGAAATAAATGACAGGTCCACTCTAGGTCACGTAAAGTGAATGTTTTTTAGAGTTCAATTTTGTCGGACACAATTATTCGCTATGCGGAACTAGCTGGGCCAATACATATCGGGCCACGCCGACGGATATTGAACGGACATTAATATTAATAATAATTTACAGGAAACTATGATCAATAACAAAGATGTGTGACATGTATGGCTTGCTGAGGTTACCGGTTATCGACGAGAACTTTTAATAACTTAATTCAACCAATGATCAATTCTTGAAAATAATAATCGATTGTTTGATTAAAAAATTAATGGCAAGAATATTTAAAGGCTATTGTAGACTTGTAAACACAAAACTCTTATTATTATCTTTTATGGCACTTATACTATTCTGTAAACTGTCTTATTACTGTTACTATTTGTTGCCTTTGTACCTAAACAATGGTCAATGTCGACCCAGAAACTATGTAACATTCTTTGATACATTCCATCGTAAAACATTCTCCATAATAAGAATCTGAAGGATAGATAAATAATACAACATGTAATCAGATGTTTGGGTTTAATTTATTTACATTATATACAAAATATATGGTTCAGCCGAACACATAGAACACCGGTTCGAATTTTGTCCTAATGATTGGGGCTCTGTTATTGACTTAGATGACGATGGAGGAACCGTATCCGAGACCACCAAGCCGGGCGTAGGCATAGGGGGAGAAGGAGCGGGCGAGACCATAGGGTGAGGCAAGATGAGCAAGGGGTGCAGCCAAAGGAGCCGCGATCAAAGCAGGGTCCTTCCTGACGAGAGCGTTGAAGCCTTCAGCGCCAGCGGCGTAGTCCACGGTCCTCTTGGAGCCATCAGGTTCCAGAAGGGCGTATTGGCCCTGAACTCTGTCTCCAATGCGGGTCTCGAACTGGTGCTTGAAGTCACCAGTGTAGGGGTCGGCTACTCCATATGAGAAGCTGGATAAGTCAGTGGCGCTGGCAGCAACCAGCAGAGTGAAGAGGATAACGCACTGTGGATGATGGTATATTATAGTAATGCGAATGATAAAAAGATAAGTAAAGTCATTAGCAAAACAATATTAAACGAATAAATATTGAACAATGAGTATAATATATATTATATTATTAATATATTTACCTTCGCAACCATTTTGTGGACTGTTGATTGGGTTGTGACTACGTCGATGAAGCCTGATAATCTGATGCTCCGAATACATCGAAAAACCTTTATATATTGTGTAAATAATCCAGATGGACCTGTTTGAGAAGAAATTCAGGAAACGAATAAAAGTCAAGAACGTCGGGACGATGCACTTTTAGAAAATGTCTCAGTACATAATATTCCCTTTCTGATTAAACCTGACCTTGGTTAATGTTTATGTCCACCCAGTAAAAGTCAAAACATTGCAAAGGTAAATATAAATTGCGTGTTGTGGCTAAATGCCGTTCATTTGATTACAGTCTGAAGTAAACCGAGTGGTTTTAGTTAAATGCAGTTATTTTTCCGAGATTATTTTTACATAATAAGTACAGATTGGTCCTGTGTTTCTAAGTATACCAGTGACATGTGTATTTTAAAACAGATATTCTTTTCTAAGCTCTGTTGAGGACAAGATTCTTCAATTCAAATAGGGTTGTACTCAGACATATAAAACAATGTCAGAGAATGCTCGTAATCCCCCTTCATTTGTAGCTCTATAGCTGCTTCATTATTTAAGATAAATGTTTATTGATTAGTAGATCTATTTTAAATCAATGTTTCTGTAGTACATCTTTATCATATAAACTTAGCCGTTAATTATATCTTTACGACTGCAACGCCAGATGTCAGATATCGACAGACGAGCATGAGGTTCACTTGATGTTAGGTGATACTTCAGCCACAGAATATCAGTCAATGATGCGCTGTCAGGTCGACAGATTTTTACTTCGAGCATTCGGAAATCCATAGACTGAAATCGAAACGCGCCATATGCACTTCACGGCTTTTCCATCTATGAACGGTGTTTTGTACCCGGTCGGAATTTCGATATTCCTCCCACCCGATCAATGCCCGAAGTAACCAGACGTGGGGAAAACATGCTTACAGAAAATTATAAGCATGTCGTCCCGGTGGGAATCCAACCCACGACCCATCGATGCGCATGGCAGGTGTTCTACCGAACGCGCCAACGAGCCCGTCAAATATTATTATTTATGTTATCACGCTAGCCACCTAACCATTTGCCCTCTATTCTATTACAAAAAATATTGACCCAGCTTTGCAAATGCAAATTTCGTAAATACTTTAACAGTTCAAAGCTTTTATAATTTATGTTATTTTTAAATATATATTATTACCAATAATAGTAATTATTCTTATTTTAATATTAATTTATTAACTTAATTATGAACAATAATAAGAATATTTATTTATTTCATTCAATTTCTCTGTCTAAAATATGGATTATTCATATATATTTTTTAATTTCGGATATCGACTGAATGCTAGTTATAGTACAAATACTGACAAATACTATATTAAACACTTTTGTCGTTATAATATACTAGCAACACGCCCCCGGCTTATAATAAATAATGTATATTTCTATTGTTGAAAGAATTTTTCAAATCGGTTCAATAGATCCAGAGATTACCCCCTACAAATTTATAATATTAGTATAGACTAGTATTATAGATAAGCTTTATATATTAATTATGTCATATATTGAAGTTGTACGCTATCACCTGAGATAATACGATCAAAGTAATCATGTTGCATAAAAAGTAAGGCGTTCAGGTTAATTATTACACGGTTCACTTGTAAAGCTTATAAACACCTAGCTAAAAGTTAAATTAAAAGGTCTTTGATAGGTTATGCATAATATAAGTTTGTTTTGATTTTGTCTCGCTGCAGTTGGTGTGGTATCAACACCGGAAGGAACGTTTTTAAAAACAGCTGTCTTTCAGAATTAAGATTACATCCTTACCAAAAAACAAAAATGCTTTCGAATGTTAAGTGTTTTCAACGATATCATCAGGCGTATTACTACATACTGCATTTTTTTTTTAAATTCGTAATAGGTATTATTTCTTACGGTAGTAGTTGTAGTAGTTCAATGTTTATTGGCTGAATATATGTATATAATATTAGGATGTAAAAAAAATTGAGAAAAGAAATTGGTATATATATAAGCGAGTTATTTTAGATAACCTTACGATATATCAGAGGAGACTGAAAGCAAGAGTAAATAAATCGCAATTAATCCGGTGAAAGTTATTGCATTTTGATCAAAATATTGTATACAAAAAAAACGTTGTCGAGTGTTAGAGCTAAAAATCACTATTATGATAATATTTTATTATTAGATTATTATCTATACTAATATAAAATTATAAAGAGGAAATATTTGTTTGTTTGTTACGATTTAACTCAAAAACTACTCGGCCCATTTTAAAAATTCTTTCACCAATAGAAAGTTACATTATCAGCGAGTCATAGGCTATTTTTTATACGATCGCTAGTCTAATAATAAATCCATTTTATGCACACTTTAGGCATATTTTTGTTTACTGAATTAATTTTTCTGATTGTCTACATAACAAAACAGTCGTTTGGCGAGTGGTAAATAAAAAAAGAATCAAAAATAAACTCAAGGACACCTTTTGTGTTATTTATATAGGTTCTACGGTCAGGATTTTGCAATAAAATAATAGTCAATTAAAATTACGAGTGCCATATTATATTTAAATAAACAGTAAAAGGAACACATTATTTGAGGTCTTCAATATCAACATAAGTCCTTCTTAAAAGTTAGAACCAAAGGTTATTTTGGTAGGGGTGGAGAACAGTTGAGAGAGAGATAGTGGGAGGGGTTGAGCTGGCACAGTTTGAACATCCTTGGTTGTCGTTGATGGCACCAGAGTTCGCTGTGGTCGGGCGAGAAGGTTCTTCCTGGTATTGTTGCTGCTGGAGCTGTTTCTGTTGCTGCTGCTGCTGCTTTTGGAGTTGTTGTTGTTGTTGTTGCTGCTGGTACTGTTGCTGGAGTTGTTGCTGCTCCTGTTGGTACTGTTGCTGAAGTTGTTGTTGCTCTTGTTGTTGCTGTTGCTGAATCTGTTGCTGTTGGTGTTGCTGCTGTTGAAGTTCTTGCTGCTGCTGCTTTTGGAGTTGTTGTTGTTGCTGCTGCTGGTATTGTTGCTGGAGTTGTTGTTGCTCTTGTTGTTGCTGTTGCTGAATCTGTTGCTGTTGGTGTTGCTGCTGTTGAAGTTCTTGCTGTTGCTGATGTTGGCGTTGGTTTTCTTGAGAAATTTGGTTTTCCTGAGAGATCTCGTTAGTTTGAGGGATTCTGTTGTTTGGAATTTGGTTGATTAGAGGTTGGTTGTTAACAGTAGCAAGGAAGCCAGTGACGTCATTTGCCTGGTAATCTACGACTCTCCTAATACCATCGGGTTGGATCAGGGAGTATTGTCCGAGCACGGTGTCCCCACGTCTGGCTTCTGATTGGGACTTGAAGTCTCCGGTGTGGGGGTCGTTAACGTGGTAAGAGAAGTCGTAGGATGTTTGGGGCTCTTGGAATTGTTCTAGGAAGACTGGAGCCGGAGCTGGATGTAGAAACATGCATGCAGCTGACATGATGAGGCCGGAGAAGACGAGAAGCTGTGAAATATTAAATTTTATCTATTAGACATTTTAGTGAGATTTAAAGTGAATCCAGTATTTGAGGGCAGGTCATATGGACAAGAATCGCTTCGCTTAAAATTATAATACCATCCACTTAGAGAATTATTATTAAGTATGTATAATGCCAATGTTGTTTGTTTTATTGTTTCCATATTGAACGAGTAAAATAAACAACATTGAATGAACTATGAATATTAAGTAATATTGTATTTTATTTACACATTTAAATAAAATACTTTTACCGGATTAAAACTAGATTTATTAATACTCCCGACGTTTTGAATGCTTTTCGAAACTAAAATATTCAGTCAAACTTACTAATATACAATCAAGAGGAGATTTAGTCAATATTGTCATAATATAGAAAATTACTGAATAATCAACTCTGTAGAAATTAATGGTGTTAGTTCGACATCTTTGTGAAAATTCACATCCGTTGTCATTTTTCAGTCTGTCCGTGACCATATTTGGATTATTGGGATTGGGATACATAATAAACCGTGTTTTATATAGGTAAAAGTTATTTTATTTATATACAAAATATTTAATTGAAAAAGTATTTACGAGCTCTGAAAACAAGTTGTGTCCGATTGTAAAAAATATATTAATTCCTTGGTACGTTCTATTAGTATGAAATCCAACATTTTAGTTTTAGAATGAATTATAAAAACTGAATGAAAGCCAAATCGTTTGTTTGCTGAAATAGCAAAAACTTTATCTCAGTTCAAAGACCCAACAAGGTTAATATTAGCAAAAACTGTCAAATACGAGACGTCAGATCATTTAAGAATAGTTACGTTAAGCACTGCATTTAAAAAAATGTTGGCTAATTTTTTCATCTATTTGCTCTAAAGTATTTTAAATGACGAATATTAATTCTAAATTAATGATATGCAAAATATTAATTTTTGAAATATACATTTTGTATTATAAGTATATATTTCTTAGATGGAAAAACCGTGAAGTGCACATTGCGCGATTCGGTTTCAGATTTTTTTTTTAGATTTCGGATTTCCGAATGCCCAAAGTAAAAAATAGTTCGACAGCGCATCATTGACTGATGTTTTGTAGCTGAGTACCTATCATCAAGTGAACCTCATGCTCGTCTGTCGATTCCAGAAACACATCACTTCTAGACTTTTAATATTGTTTTTATTAATTTCAGAGCGGACAACAGTTGGTTTAATTGATGGTAAGTAATCACCATCGTCCATGGACATCCGTGACTGAAACGATTTAGATGTTGTAAATGCGTTGTCGGCCTTTATAGTAAAATAATTAAAATATTACCTTTTGAACCATGTTGATTTGATTGATGTATTCACAATATTGAACTGTTGACGAATGTGATTATGAGATGAAATCTCCACATTTTATATGTAAATAAATGAAAAATGATACTGTATTTCGCAATAAGAATTCGATATACGATATCTTGTGGATTAGAACGTTAATACGAACGATTGTAGGTCTAGATTACAGTTGTAATTCGATCTGTACTAGCCACTTTTCTATTATTTGGCTAATGTCAATCTTGTGAAGAGTAATTGAAAGTACATCAAAAAGATAATCTTGTTTACTTTTACTACTAGGTACACTAAAATTATAAAGAATAAAGATTTGTATTTTTGTATGTTATGAATATGATTTTGAAAATTCTTTCACCAATAGAAAGCTACATTATCAGCGAGTAACATAGGCTATGTTGTGGGTATAGTACATCTACATTGCACCCGTGTGAAGCCGGGGCGCGTTGCTAGTTAGTTATACTTGTTGTTAACACTTGAAGACGTTGATGCACTAATATTATAAATAGGAAAGATTTGTAATGGATTTGAATTTTTGTATGTTTGTAACGAATAAGCTCAAAAACTATAGGACCGATTTAAAAAATTATTTCACCAATATAAAGCTACATTATCAGTAAGTAATATGGGATATTTTTGTGTAGTACATCTACATTGCATCCGTGCGAGGCAATGGCGTGTTGCTAGTTATGAATAAAACATATTACTTCAGAAATGAAATTGAAGGCATATTCAAATTCAAAAATCATTTATTCATTTAGGTAACACAATGTACACTTATGAACATCAGTAAAAAATACATACACACATACATTTTCACATTTTACAGCTTAAAAGCTATATTTTCATAACATTCTTGTATATCATGTTTTTTCCCTCTGCTTCGTACGTTATCATGTTGCGTGGCCCTGACAGACGGTGAAACAGAAAAAGACAACTTAAAATATTTTATAGTATTAAAACCTTCAAAAATAAACAGGTAGACAGTTTTTTAATTATGACAGACTTATGAATTGTACTGTTTTTTTATTTATCTTATTAAACTTCATGGCTCACTGGTAAGTTTTACGTTTACCACCGGTTCGAATCCCGGGGACAAGAGAATTTTTTAAAATATACAGTATAATCAGTCACCTCGTGAGACAGCCGATTTTTTTGTAGCTTTTTTGACCAACAATAAAAAAACAGACGTTTGAATTTTTTTCTATATATTTATTGACCTTTCAACAGTGAGTAAGAATATTTTCAGATCAAAATCTTGAATACAATGAGGCTTGCACCACTCCAAAGGCAAAAAAGTGTCTCGATGGTCTGCATGCTTCCAGTTGATTGGCTTATACGATTAAAGAATTTATTTATCTCAAAATAATTGCAAAAATTCACTTACTGAGACTAAATTATACCAATATTATTAGTAGACTTACAAGCCTTATTATTTTTCATATTACATAATACACTTCCTAATATATGTATACTAATATTATAAAGAGGAAAGATTTGTTTGTTTGTTACGATTTAACTCAAAAACTACTCGACCGATTTTAAAAATTCTTTTTTTTTTTTTTTTTATGTCAGATATCGACAGACGAGCATGAGGTTCACTTGATGGTAGGTGATACCTCAGCCACAGAACATCAGTCAATGACGCGCTGTCGACCTAATTTTTACTTCGAGCATTCGGAAATCCATAGACTGAAACCGAAACGCGCAATATGCACTTCACGGTTTTTCCATCCATGAACGGTGGTTCGTTACCCGGTCGGAATTTAGATATTCCTCCCACCCGATCAATGCCCGAAGTTACCAGACGTGGGGAAAACATGCTTACAGAAAATTATAAGCATGGGATTCGAACCCACGATCCATCGATGCGCACGGCACGTGTTCTACCGAACGCGCCAACGAGCCCGTCTTTCACCAATAGAAAGCTACATTATTAGCGACACATGCTATTTTTTGTATATAGTGCATCTACATTGCAGCCGTGTGAAGCCGGGGCGTATTACTATTAATAATAGTTATCAACAACATTGGTTATCTGATATCAAATACGAAACAGCATTTGTGTGAATCTTTAGCCATCGAAGATAATATTGAAGATATAAGAGAAAATATTGAAAACTAAATAATTAAAATCTACTACTAATTTTCAAACACTTCGTTTCAAAAACAACAAACCTATCTTCACACGGAATTAACTGTAGCATGAGGCCGTAATCTATTTTGGTAATCATAATAAATCGCGTCATCATAACTTCTGGGAGAGTAATGTCTTATGCAATATATGACGAAACTGAATCTGTAATTACCCGACCGTGGCAATGAACTTGCTGCATCTTGATCCGAAATTACATTACCTTGATGGCTACGGTATTTTGTATCAATGTAAATTCAATTTAATATCTTTGGTATAAAAACTAGATTTCACGACAACCACGACAAAATTTTGTCGACCGTTTTCTCGTGTTTTAATTGATTATCTCTATATTTTCCGGGTCTAACATGACACACTTAAAATTCGACTTCTAATGTCAAAAGTAGAGCTATTTGTCGATCGAGATATCAGGGGGGTGAGCACGAACAAGTATCGAAAGAGTATTCGTATCGTCGAACTGTCATTTGTATGAAATTTTTCGTACAACTGACATTTTGACGATTCGATTACTTTGTCGATAGTCGTTCGTGCTTGGCCCCAAGGGGGCTATCAAAGTAGTCGATGTTGAGATATATCTCGATATCTTATATCTTAGTTTGTCTCGTCCGCGAGATATCTCTAAATGGTCATGCTAGGCGGGGTCATGGTCTTGATAGTTACGCCCCAAAACCCATCACATAATTACTTAAGCAGTTAACTGGTACATCTTAGTAATAAATAATTAATACTGATAGTTGATACCTATTATTATTCCACCGTAATACTTCTCAGCTTGATATTATGATCTTCAATTACAGTTGCGGTAAAGTGATTAAGTGGCAATAATGTTTTACATATTGTAATTACTATCTTACTTGAGTAGAAAGAAATGGGTTTATCAAAAATGATGATGGGAAAAAGTAATTTTATGATAGATTATGTGATTTCAAATAAATGACTATACATGTCTATTTGATTTAAAAAATAAATAGACAACTATCTTGATAAGTTTATTTCATAGGCTACGAAATAATCATAAAGTGCATATTGCGCGTTTCAGATTTAGTCTGTGAAGTAAATAATAGATCGATAGCATATCGTTGACTGATGTCGTGTGGCGAACTACGCATACCATCTCATCATTTTTTCATTTCATTTCATTTCATCTCGATGTATGGAAATTTACAACTGCGAAATTTCTAGGACACAATTTGGTAATGTAAACTGGCTTGTCTCCAATAGGTTGCGAAGCATTACGGCTACATTGTCTAATCTATACTGATACTAGCTGACCCGGCAAACGTTGATTTGCCATGTAAATAATTTCTAAAAAGCAGGGGTAGGTGATAAAAAAGTAAAAATTTAGGGTTGTATGTATTTTTTAATGCCACATTATAAAAAAATAAAAACAAAAAATTTCGTCCAAAAATTAAAAAAAAAAATTAGGGGTGGACTACTCCTAACATTTAGGGGGATGAAAAATAGATGTTGGCCGATTCTCATAGATACCGGATAAGCACAAAAAATTTCATCAAAATCGGTCAAGCCGTTTCGGAGGAGTATGGCAACGAAAACTGTGACACGAGAATTTTATATATTAGATTATAAAGAGGTTTGTGAGTTTGTGAGGTTGTAGAGGTAATCTCTGGATCCACTGAACCCATTTTAAAAATTCTTTCACCAATAGAAACATTATCAGCGAGTAACATAAGCTATTTTTTGTGTATAGTATATCTACATTGCACCCGTGTAAAGCGGGGCGTGTTGGTATTATACTATAAATAGAGGTGGGATATTTACATATAAATACTCTTTCTAAAATAAAGTAGTAAAAATAAGTAAATAGAGCCGAAAAAAAAACAAATTCTTTATCTCTAAACATTTTTATTATAAAACCCTGCACCACATTTTAACCTTGGATTAATTCCGGTAAAACAAGCATTAGATTATTATCACTTAACTATCAAAAGCAACTTGCTTAGTACCTACTGGAATAATTAAAATAGTTTGTTAATTTCTTATGTATGAAATTACCTGATTGCTCTTTAGATAAATGGAATAAAACTTTAAGGTTTAAACTACATAATATTATATTCAGTGGCGAGACTACCATACAAGCCCAAAAGCCCGGCTTGTCGGTGTAATTAGTGTTTATATATTACTTATATAATTGCATAATCATGTAAGTTATATATGACTTATATACTTAATTACGTTATATATATAATTACGTTATTATTTCTCTTTTTATAACTGTACTAATATGTAGAAGTCGGGCTTTTGGGTTTGTATGGGAGTCCTGCCACTTACTGAAATAGCTTCATAAAGAACATGTACCTACCATGAACCAACTCTCATGCCATGCCTGATGCCATGCCATGTAATCATGGCGCTAGATATAAATAGTTAAAATATTTTTCTTAAATAAAATCATACGTAATGACATACGGCAAACTGAAGGAAAAAGCTTATTTTTAACAAATATTTAATACTATCTTTCTATAAATAAAAGTGAAAACAGCATCAAAATCCATTAATTAGTTTAGCAAAACTATTAGCCGACTACAAGCGAGTGCTTACGAGTGTCCATGAGCAACTATTTTGGTCTATCCGGTCCGTTTGCCCCTCTGCTATAAATTATTATAATCATAAAATGCTGTACTTTTCATTGTTATAAACGATTTAGAAACAATGCAATATGTGGAGCAAGGTTACACTTAATTAGCAACCATTTAAATTCTTGTATTCAAAATATTTTGTTTAAAATGAATAGCTTAATTATAATCCGTAATTATAAACGAAGTGAGTGTTATGTCAAAACAATACTTGTTTTTTGTTTGAGGGAGTTTTCTAATTAATTTTTAAATTTAATTTGCAATTTATATATGTTTGTTTTGAAAGTTGAGGCAAGAAAAAACTTGAAACACCTATAAATTAACTGTGACTAATATTGTAACTGCATTATTTCAAAGGTCCAAAATGCTTATAAATTTGGACAATACATTGCCAGTATGTTAGTTATTTCGTCTATGTATTTGCGTGTTGTTCCCACGAGAATGTAAGTGAGTGCTCCTACTTCACCATACATTCTGCTGATAGAGGACAAATCTTTGTTTTATTTATTTTTATTTTTTTCGTTTATATATACTCGTATATTTTTTCGATTATTATAGTTAATTACTTAAAGATGTCATGTGGAACATGGTGTAATGGTTGCAGCTCCTTACAAAACATTTGTAAAACAAAAACTTGACGATTAAAAAAGAGTGGCGGCGAGTTTCTTGCCAGTTCTTCTCGTCCGCTCTACGCCCTTGATTTGTGAACTGGCAGTAAATGTAAAACTAGAAGCATTTTATATGTATTTTTTATTGACGTTCATAAGTGTACATTGTGTTACCTAAATGAATAAATGATTTTTGAATTTGAATTTGAATTTATGGCGTTTCAATAGATGACGATACAATATGGATATCAAAGGTCAGTATTGGGAACATTGCCAAAAGCTATAACCGCCCAATAATAGGAAATTTCCGATACAATATTGAAGTAAAATACATTTATACATACAAAATACGATTTACAATTCTTAATTTCTCTTATAAGCAAAAAGATTTTTTTTGACCCACAATATTAACGAATGCTAATATGAAAAATATTTTTTTTTTTTTATTTAATAATAGAATATAATTTATTTAATAGAATATTATCGTTCCTATTACTTACCTTAATTATTAAATAAAATCTCGTTCAATTTAGGCACCTTCATGTTGACAGTAAACAACCTAAACAGATTCCTTTCTTCATATAATATTCCTTTATCAGACGAATGTCATTCAAATCTCTACCACAATTCTATTTTTAAAAATATTATAACTTATTATTAATTTTTCCTGATTTTTTGCACAGAGAAATATACATATTATTATGATCGGCTTATGTCTTACTTCGTTCTATAAAAAGCACAACAATAAATCAAGAAGCACGATAGTCGTGGCCGGTTTATTTGCATTGAGCTCATCTTCGGTCACTGACACTGACACGAGATGAGCATGAATGGACGTAGTATACGTTGCGTGTAAGGCTGACGACATACGGGAAGATTAGTTGCGGCGACCTGCGTATGTGGTTACTTCGCTATGTTACATGTCAGTAAACAAGCTGATATCTACGACACAGTCAATGAACGAAGGCTTGTCAACCTATTGCTTACTTCAAAATTTAGATTTCTTCAAACCTGAAATGTGTTATTTCATATTTGTTTTCATGGCTTTTACATCTGCGACTGAGTGTTGATTCCGTTCGTTAAATGTTCGAAGTGAAGTAATAAATATATTATATAAACATCCAGTGCGGTACGAATTTGCATGTAACTGCAACGGCAAGATTTCCAAGAAACCATCAAAATTAATTAAACCTAATATAATAGGGAAAAGTTGACTGCCCCCGAGCCCGAGGTCTCGAGTTTAACTCTGGGGAAACAAAAATAAAATTATTTCGGTCTGACTGAGCAACCACAGTAATGTAATTTTTGAAGTTTACTGGTAACTTTTAAGAAGCGAGCGTACCGCAACTTAAAGGCTGGCTTTATACTCGTAACTTCTGAGATTATAGGCAGCGCTGATCACTAAACACCAGGAGACCTGGTGATGGGTGGCGCACTTGCCTCCATATACTCCAAAAATAACTGTCGAGAGAGGATAGCTTTACAAAAAATTGCCGCATTATAATAAGAATTCAAAATCTTAATGACTATTCGATATTAAAATCTAATTATTGTATTTTATATTAAATTTATAAATTACTTTGTACTTATTAATTGGCTTTAACAACGTGTTTTAGAAAAAAAAATCTTTTTTTATACATATAAGGCTACTTTAACAATAATATAGTCTGTGTTGCGATAACTCACTAAGTTCCCGAACTGCCTAATATTTGTAAGTGTTGGTAGCGAGCATGATTCACAATTTTGAACGGAATGCGGATTGAAAGGGAACTGGTTGGTACGGTCAGCAATATTGTAGTGAGTCAATAGCTTAGAAATTGTATGCCTGCGATAACAACAAGGCATATTGATAAAGACTTTATTGTGTAACACTTTACCTCACGATACCAGCACCCTTCTTGTTTAACAAGAGTGAATATTTAGCTTGTCTATATATACTGTAATAGGTATACAGTGGTAATTCCGTGGCGGTAATTCACGTTTGCCTGCATTATTTTTTTATGTTAGATATCGACAGACGATCATGAGAACCACACCGCCACAGAACATCTATCAATGATGCGCTGTCGACCTTCTTTTTACTTCGAGCATTCGGAAATCCGTAATAGATTGAGACCGAAACGCGCAATATGCACTTCACGGTTTTTTCATCTATGAATGGTACCACCATTATCCGGCCGGAATCTCGATTCTATCCAAACTTTCATTTCTAATTTGAATTTGAACAGGCTTATAGAAAATTAAAATGTTGTCACTCCGGCGGGATTCGTACCCGCAACCCATTGTCGTTGCCCGTCAAACGTTAGTTTCAATAATACCATTTACATTTTCAGTTTTCACATTAACGAATTAGTAATGGTAAAAATTTAAACAGTAATAAGAACCGACTTCAAAACTAAAAGAAATACCCTATGTTACTTGCTAATAATGTAGCTTTCTATTGGTGAAAAAAAAATAAAATCGGTCGAATAGTTTTTGAGTTAAATTGTAGCAAACAAAGGAATAAACAAGCTATCAAATCTATCCTCCTTATAATATTAGTACCTATAGACAATACTAGGTGGCCTACAACTCCTCGCAGCGGCATATTGGAGCGGAGTTAATAATACCAAAGTTTCAAGATATTCGAAAATCATTGTTATTAAAAAAAACAATAATAATTGTTTATGCATTATGACAAATAATACAATCTTTACAATTATTTAGCGAATAAAAATTAATTTTGAATTTTTTTGCTATCGCTACTTCAAGGCGAGAGCTTGCGTACGCGCCGGCCGTCAAGGCCGTCTCTTTGTTCAATCTCGACGACAGACTTATTCCAGATATATGTATTTGTTGATTACGTTTTTATTAATTATGAATGTTACGTGATAGCCATAGAAATATATTATTAATTGGTATTTAATATTTATGTTTTTTTATCATAATTCTAAATTGTATTGTTAGAGCTCGAAAGCCATTGTAATTACTCGTATTATCTTTATTGATTAAGATAAATAGAATAATTTGGCATAATATTTTTGATAAAAAACATATATATAAATAAACATCTAGACGTGGGTGATAACAGGTCAAACATGATATAAGTTATTCCTGTTACTGATACTCAATAATAACAGATGAAAATATCTGTTAGTTTGTTATTTAGATACTAAAGGAATTACAGATAATACGATTTAATTTAGGAGTGACTTTTCAAGGTGTTTTCCTTCCTGTGAAACGTCCAATTGTATTTTTTTGTATAATAAATACTAGGTGCATCTCATTTTGGCACACGACAATGTGATTGATTTAACTGAGACAGGTAACAGTTGTTTTGTAACAAATACTAGTAACAGCCATTGCTTGGCTGTTACTAGTATTTGTTGAACAGTTGTTATTTAGTATTGTATCATATTTTCAATAACATACATAATGTATATCACAGCCGCAGGCACAACTGTTATCTGTTATCTTTGAATACCTGTGGTATACATCTGTTACGAAAAATACGCCTCACTCCTATAAACATCATATCGAGTACTGAATGAATTATGCCAATGTTTAAGGGCTTATAGAACGTCAAAAGTGATTAATGAAAGGTTCCACTTGGTCAGACTTCTGTATCCAATAAGTTATAACTTTATTCTAGCAAATATTTTTGAATCGTCAATTAAATTGTCTCTTACTCGATATTTATTATTTTCCGTATTTCAAGACGAAATCTATTCTTGAGTCTTGCTATAGGGAAAAAATTGTTTGACAAGTCTCAAAACTGGATCAAACCTGAGTTACATCGTGGACTACGGACGTGTCTATGAGCTATGACGTACCCACCGGACCCTGTTTATTATGTTAGTACATTGACAGTGTATTGTTGATCGAAGCGTTAGTACGAAAGCGGTAGTACAGTCAGCACCATAACTCGCTAAGGATTTTGTTTAATTAATTTTAATAAGTTTTTAATATTAATTAAGTACTGGTACAGTATGTTAAGTATTTCCCACTCGTTAGTAATACTCTGCATTATTAATTTTTTTTTATGTCTGATATCGACAGACGAGCATGAGGTTCACTTGATGGTAGGTGATACCTCAGCCACAGAACATCAGTCAATGATGCGCTGCTTATTTTTACTTCGAGCATTCGGAAATCCATAGACTGAAACCGAAACGCGCAATATGCACTTCACGGTTTTTCTATCTATGAACGGTGGTTCGTTCCCGGTCGGAATTTATATATTCCTCCCACCCGATCAATGCCCGAAGTTACCAGACGTGGAGAGAACAAGTTTACAGAAAATTATACAATGCAATATTACATCTACAAATTATTAAATTAAAACAGTAGTTCCGAATTTAATTTTATTTAAATTTACAAAGTTTAGGCGCCTAGTGGGTGACACTAGTAGAACAATGATGATTTTGACAACAAAACAATTTCAATTTTGAAATGTGACGTCACAAAACTCAGGACCCTTCCCACCCCTTGTCACACAACTTCACACTTCGTCGTTCCCCTCCCTCGCCCTTAACGTGTGACTTACTTTATGGATGGTTCCTTATCGACTTTGTCCAATGTATGCCACGTTACAAGGTATGCCGCGGCCGCTGCGTAAATTCAACCAACAAGCAATGCTGTTATTAGAAGTACAATTAAAAATTCTACTATCCATAAGACAACGCCAACCTTGGCTGGCTAAGAAATAACAGTCATAGTGAGAGGTCAGTATGATTCTAGGTCAAGTAATTCACTTTGTAAGCCTACTACATAATAGAATACGCTAGGCATCGAACACACTATATGTATATATGTGTATTGTCATGAATGTAATATACATACATATATGTTAGGTGTCGTACATTTTTTATTTAGTTTCAACTAGGAGTTATGAGAGAATTCTCAAGTTACTGGGGCATGGGGCAGACACATTTCTGTGTCTGTTTCACTGATCGTTTTTCTTTACAGGCAAGTAGATTATCAGTATGCCTGATTGAAATATTTTTTCATTCAAATTGGATTCAAATTGGGGCCTTAGGTGCCTTAGCCACTTATTACTAAGGTGGTCAATTTGGGAATTAAGACAATAGTCTTATATTTATAGTCGTATAATAATACATACATTAAAAAAATACAGATTTAAATAAACACAATTTGCTAAGTGTTGCTCCATCAGTGGGAACTGCTCAATAATCAGATAAAAAAAAAAAAAATGCCAGATACTTATTTAATCATTCACAGTTTATACAATCTTTATTTATTATTTGATTGCAATAATAAAATATTTTTATGATGTATTTCTTAATTGTGCTTAAATGAAATAAAATGTGTTTGAATAATTCATTTTATTCCAACTAAGTAGTTTTTCAATTTTGTAAATTTAGGGAAAACTATTTAACATTTATATTATGGGCCGTCGTATAGGAATGGCTAAAAGCGTAATGTCAAGCCTAGAGAAAATCTGGAGGAATAAGGGTATACGTCGAGCTACCAAAATACGTCTAGTGCATTCCTTAGTATTTTCTATTTTTCTGTACGGAGCTGAAACCTGGTGCCTCAAAAGCCGAGACAAAGACAAAATAAGCGCTTTTGAAATGTGGTGTTGGAGACGAATGCTTAAGATACCATGGACAGCCATGAGGACAAACGAATCTATTCTACAAGAGCTCCACATCACAAAACGACTTACCTCTCTATGCCGAGAACGTCAACTTAGCTTCTTTGGGCACATCATGCGATCACAAATACATGAGCTAGAGAAGCAGTCTGTCGTGGGACAGATGCAGGGAAAGCGCTCCAGGGGCCGAATTCCAACTAGATGGTCTAAAAGTATTGTGGAGGCAACAGGAGAAACTCTACAACGATCCATTGAAATGGCGCAGGACAGAAGCAAATGGAGACAACGCACATAATATGGTCACGATCCTCATTAGTGAGGGAACGACGAAGAAGAAGATTTAACATTTATGCGCGGTGGAAACGCTAAGAGAAAATAATATTTAAAGTATTGGAAACGTGTACTATGAATATTAATATTATTAGGTTTAGATTGACACGAACCTAGCACGAATAATCGGTAATAGGCCTAAATGGTACCTTTGCAGCGTGAGAATTTGTAATTTAAGTACTAGACTTTAATCATATTGTAAGTGACCTGAGTTGCAACATAAAACACGTTTTTTTATACTAATATTATAATAGGTAAAGTTTGGAAGGTTGTAGGGGGTTCTCTGCATCTACAAAATCGATTTGAAAAATACTTTCACCAATAGAAAGCTTCATTATCAGCGAGTACATTATTTTTGTGTATAGTACATGTACATTGCACCCGTGCGAAGCCGGGGCGAGTTTCTAATAAATTAACAATAATTAACTTTTTTAAATTATATTATATAATTTTGTATAGTGTCGATTAAATGTTTTTGTATCTTAAAAACTCGATTGGCACTCCAGCAGTAGTACTTACATCTTAAATAGGCGTGTATGACATTTACCGCCTCTTACTACTCGTTCGCGTCGGTGGCAACCTTGTCCACTTCCTATCGTAAAGGTAAATACGTACATATCAATCTATTATTATTTCCTATTATTCACTTTAGCCACGCTATGAAATTACCATATAAATTTAAATAACCTTAATTACAAAAAAGCATTTAATGACCCTATCTGGAAAATTAGAGGCTCAAGCATTCAAAACTTGAAGAAAAGGTAATAATTGTACGAAATATCAGTTGAAATTCTACACAACTAATGACATACATACGAATATATACACGATGCAATAGTTTCTTGTATGTTGCATACAATTCAAGTAATAAAAGACTTGCATGGTGTAACCGACACCTAATATTCTTGAACTGTTATATATATTGTGTTTGTTGTAAACATTACATAATATCAGTTGCTTACAATTCTTGAATGTACAAGAAACTTGCATTATTTATTATTAGGTACTCAGAGCATTTGAGTGACATTATTTTTTCCAATACTTTTACTTCGATTGTTATATTCACTTTATATATGTATTTTTCCGTTTAGCCTCAACAAATTTCTTAGTTCTTCTACGCGAAGCCAGATTAAATAATAATCGTCTACTTAAACTTATTCCATTTAAGTGAAATAATTTATTTCAGATATATCAGATATTAATTTAATTATTTTTTTATTCTTAACAATCCATTCATTCCGGGTCTTTATCCATACATATTATGCATATTAAGACTCACCTTTCCATGAATTCTTAAACAAGTAACCTATAATATTTCACAAGATGGAGCTGTAACAAAAACACACTATACCAGCTTTTAGTTTGCAACGCCATCTATCGTTCGTTGTCATAAGTTACTGTTTGTGAATTATAACTATTTATTCTTACACAAAAATGAAATAAAATCAATTTTAGGTAGTATGTTTAACTACTTATAGGTCTGAATTTATAAAAAAATATAGGAAATAGGATTAGGCTCTAAGGATCGTTTTGTAGAAACAAATACAATGTTTTGTACAAACTTATACTAACTAAACTAATAATTAAAAACTGAAAACGTCATTAACTTTGTAAAGGAATTCGTAATACACTGTCAAAATTAAAATACATTGAAATTAAGTAAAGCCAAAATTAAATAACAAAACACTGAACAAAAATAAATTCAATTGTGTGATATATTAATATCGACTTCAAAGTCGACACAGTCGACAAAAATTACAAACAATTACGGCGTGGATTGTATTTTAAATTTTTGTTACAAAAAAGTTACTCTATTTGTGCGAAATTTCATCAAATAAATGGCATGACATGAGTGATGAGGCAAACAGAGTTGCTTTCGCGTCTGAAAACTACATTTTACATTATTTATATTCAAACGAGAGAAGCCCACTACAAGCATTCTTTCTATATTTAAAAAGCGCACGTCATTATCACGTAGCTCATAAAATATCTATTTGTGTCTGCCTGTGCCGCCACAGCGCCGGCCGTTCTATTTCCAAATACTTCGGGTTAATGCCGCCGTTGATCCCCTTTGCTTTTATGATATCCTGGTATCAATGGGGCGTAAAGTGACGGTGGTAACACAGCAGACATACGCCCGTCACTGTCACACCCTTGTCACTGTCGGATCTGAAGCAACAGTAAACGCGGAAAATATGAAAATTTGTGCACTTTTTGCTTTTTCCACCCATGTCATAGTTACTCTATAATAAATTATACCGTTTGTCAACACTAAAAAAAATATTTCGGGCGCGGGCTATCCAAAGTACTCATACTTTGGATAGCCCGGGCCTTCACTTTCGTTGAAGAATTGGTTAATCCCGGGACAAAAAAATATCTATATCCTTACCCAATCTCTTTCCATACCAAATTTTAATAAAGAAGTTAGTTCAATGGAAAATTCCATACTTTCATATTTATGGTTTTAGTAGGATTACTACTATTAATTTACTATGTGAAAGAAAAGAAAGATTTCATGTCATTTTGATATAGGTATACTTACTGAAGCTTACTGACAACTGAACAATGTATTTCAGTTACACATTACGTAGGCCTCAAGGACCTGAAATTTCCTTGAATTTCAGGAATAAGGTTAAGAGTACCAGGATATAAGAAATGTATAGGCTGTTAGTGTGTATTGGTCATGCGTATTGATACTTGATACCACAGACAATAAATGACTTTTCCTAAGTGCATTTAAATTTAGTATTTCTCTTAATATGTTTTAAAATATTTACTTATTTATAGTTTCTTAGTTTAAGAAGTTGATAATATTATTTACTATTTAATTGTTTTTTCATAAATACTAAAAAAATATAAGCAAAAATAATGTTTAGATGCGATTTAATTGCAGATTTGTATTATATATTCTGTGTAATTTTTTCGATACAGTCAAAGTATTTATCTAGTTTAAATGTAATTCATCTCGAAAGAAATGAAATATACTAAACACTTACATATTGAAAAAGTTTAAATATTAAATAACAATGTCAATGTCATTTACTTGTCATCGAACTTTGTATATTCAGGTGTTCATGGAACTATTACAAGAATTATGAATAACTTCTAAAACATATTTCTCCGAACGCGAACGTATTAACTTCACAGACTGCTTGGCGCTTCCCGATTTAACTTCTAGCTTGTTCATTCGCACCCCTATTTTTGGTGTATGCGCGTCTCGCTCGCTTTCCCCCAGCTTTTCTTGGGCATGCGCAGTAGTTCTACACGTGCTCAGATAACTCCCGGTGTGTTATAAGCGCCTGGTATCGGGCGCGCCTAGGGCGGGCGTCGCGCCGCCGCCCAGCGCCGAATCCGCCCAACGACACTGCTCCTCGTCAGAAGCCCACTCGAACGCCGCCGCTCCGGACTGTTTCGAATCGTTTCCGAGGGAAATAAACACGTGCGATCTACGTGCCTGAAAAACTTTCGTAACTACATTTTCAACTTACTTTTTTCTTTCAAAATTATATATTTATTTCATTGATTTTTGTATTAAATTAAGTTAAGTTTAACAGTGTTTTTAAGTGTTTAGTGTAGGTCAGGAGTCTGCGTTTGATGAGTGTCAGCTGCACCCAACATCACGATGCATAGGCAGATTTCTGCACCAGGTTAGTCATTTAAGCTCCGACTTTGTAATATAAAATACTTAATTTAGCTTTTATCTAGATTACTCTTACATGATTGATTGTTTGGAGTTATTATTGATATGATGAATTCTATGGTAGTCAAAGGAATTTTATGCAAATACTCTCAAATATTTATATTATTTATGTAAGTTATTTTCCTATATCGTAATAAAATATCGTCTAAATACGTGTAGGTTTTTAATATGGTATTATATTTTTTTATAACTTGACTTTTTGTTATCTATCTATTATGTTTTTGGAAATGCAATATTTAGGGTTAAAATGTTACCTACTATAACTATTCAGAAAGTTTCGATGACATTTCGTACTGTATGTTATGATAACATAAATGTATTTTAATAAAACGACATAACCATGTAATAAAATATTATTAAATCGCAAAATTAGTTTCCGTTTTCCGAAAGATTCTATGATAACGTTTAAATCATCTTGTCGAGAATTTTTACATCGCTCTTGAGATTTTAATCATCAAACATCTTGAGCGAGGAAGCCAGACAGCGATTAACGCTGTTACTTAATAACATAATATGTTATAGTATTTTTATTTTGATTTTTTAAATTTATAGCAACGGTGTTTGAAGAATTGAAGTGAAAAAAAAAACTATACGTCCATGATTGATCGCAAAATACCATCAAGACTGCCATTATAAAATAAAATACTTTTAACCACCTAATTTAACTTAAATAGTAATTAACCAAGACCTATTAAAAGTTAAAACACACCATCACTTAATTACCTCTTTTACCTCTTAGGAACTTAAGCTTGATGAATTGCAGTTAAGTACTTTATCATATAATAAGTGTTTTAAGGGTCAGTATTTTTCGTTATGAGTAAAAACTGAACCAGTATTATTAGTTTTCACGTTTATAAAACACTATAAAATTGTATCTATACCTAACCATAGTTTGAAACATTTTGATAACCTTTTTACCACAAATAAATAATACAAATACTTAAAAAAAATAAGTTATTTTATTTCAATTTGTGATATTTGTTAAGACAATATTAATATAAATACTTTTTCAATAACCACGCAATAAAATTTCATTAGGTAGGTATTCATTAGCTTACAAAAACGTACTTTGGCCACAAGACCAAAGAGTTTATTTTGGCTATTTATTTGTTCTAAGCTGTTCAAAACGTTTATTTTAAAGCTTTTGAAGCTCTGACCAAGTGAGTAATGACTTTATTTTCTGCAATATATAGCTGTTTGAATCCCCGCTGGGATAAATATTACCTGTACAATTTGTGATACACGTTTCACTATTTATAAGCTAGAAATAAAGGAATTATGTAATATCAACCACACTAGTCAGAATTCGGAATTATAATACCTAATTTTTAAACTAATGACTTTAAAATATTAGCTATTCTGTATATGTAAACAGATCTAATCAAATACTTATTATAGTTTAATCACTTTTATCACCGACTGTACGAATTATGAGATATACTATTCCCAAGCCATCATTGCCAAATGTTCCGATTTTGGCGGGACGTCTAAAATTTAATGTCCTGCGTGGAAGCAAACTCTGTTCTGCTTTTTGGGAATTATTCTACGAGGAGCGGGCGACACAGACAAGAAAATTTAAATATTAAAAAATATATACACATTTTTACGTTTTTATGTCCTGCTTTAAAGAAACACAATCCCGCTTTTTTACCCATAAGATTAAAACATCCCGCTTTACCCAAAAAATATCTGGCAACGCTGCCCCAACAAATGTATAAAAACACTTCTGCTATAATATTTTTTATTAACGCGAGTATCAAAAATTAAATAATTTATACCGGATTTTAACGCGAAGTATTTTATTTTTATTATTTATCCCGACGCGGACGTTTCGGATGCTTTTCAGCAGCCGCAGGTCACGGGCAGACTGAAAGATGACAGCGGTCTGATATGAAATATCACAAAGTTGCCATATTAACGCCATCTATTCTGATTTATTATTTATATTTAAGTAATAATATATCGCGTTTTAATCCGGTATAAATTATTTTATTTGAAGACTACTGCTTTTAGGATTGAAGAGCTTTGATATAAGACAAGATAATGTACGGTTTTATTAATTTTGTTACTGGCATCGGTCGCGTGGAAGTCGTATATATTATCCCGGGCTTGAATTCATTAGTCATTTGCTCATTCTCCAGTCCTTCAACTAAATATCTCTGTACAAAAAAAAAGAAAAGAAAAAGAACTCTATTTTGCGAAAATACCACAAATAGAAATGTCATTTTATTATTTTAAGTAAGGGAAGATTTATAATACTTTTATAAAATTACAATACAAGCGAACGGCTTCGCACGGGTCTAGATTTTTTGTCAAAAAATCGTTTCTGCTAAAATATTTTTTTACCCTACGTAAAAAATTCTATGTCCTTTCTAATGACGAGCATGAGGTTCACTTGATGGTAGGTGATGTGCTATCGACCTTTATTATCGTAAATTTCGGATAGATTGAAACCGAAACGCACAATATGCACTTCACGGTTTTTCCATCTATGAACGGTGGTTGTTTACCCGTAATGAATTTCGATATTCTTTCCACCCGATCAATGCCCGAAGTTACCAGATGGGAAGACATGCTTACAGAAAATAATAAACATGTCTTCCCGATGGGATTCGAACCTACGCCCCATCGAAGCGCACGGCAGATGATCTACCAAATGCGCCAACGAGCCCGTCAATTTTTTTCCTAAAGAGTTAAAAATGGTTTCACAAGTACTAAAACTAGATTCAAATCTGAGTCACGTCTTAGAATATCTAAGTGCCTTACGCATTTCGAATCGCTGAGTATCGTTTGAATCGTCAGGAAATTAATTATTTTGGATTATATCCACAGTAGTTTAATAATAATATAGGATGGATAAAATATTAATATAGAAACACTTGATTTTATTGAATGATAAGATAAAAATAATATAATTATAGTCCATACTGGACGTTAATTTTATTATTTATATTATACTAGCCGATGCCCGTTCGTTCGCGTGGGCTGTCTGAATGATGACTTTTCTTTTCGACATCCGATTTCGATGAAACAAAACCAATATGTTGGGAACTCTTTAATTTTCCTGATGATGAAAATCTAAGATGTTGACCGGGGATATTATATAATAATAATAAATCGGTATTTGTTACCTCTTTGCGTTTTGTTTCTATGTACAGACATTTGACCACGATAGTTTTTTATATGTATAGATATTATATATAATATATATACTCGTATATATATAGTAAATGGTATGTTGAATTTATCATATATAGCAATTTATGGTAAATGTAACAGCGCGTTTTGATGGGTCAAAGGTTTGAATCCCGCCAAGATGCCATGTTTTTAAATTACTAATTACTAACGTCTTCTAGTCACTTCGGGCAATAAGTCGATGGGAGGAATACCGGTTTACAAACCACCGTTCATATATGAAAAATAACACGTTTGCGTTCGTTTCGGTTTCAGTCTATGGATTATTTAAAATGTATATCAGTAATAATACTATACGTATTATTCCTATATATTATATTAAATATACTATATTTAATATTTAACAATAAAAAATGCACGACTGTTTATTTTTTTGACAAATAGATTTTATTGATTGAAATTCCTCAGTCTTGATATTCAGCTCGGACTATCTAGAAAAGTATTTACGATGGAATTTCAAACTTGGAATGTTTTCTTCGATATAACTCGAAGAAATCTATTCAATGATAACTTCGCAACAACGTTTTCAATTCTAGATATCACTGCAGTGCAATTTGCTTTGAAAACCTGTTAAACTTTGTAAATACAAAATACTTCAGATTAAAATGTTTAATTTGAATTATTTTGCAAAATAAATAAATATCGGCATCTGATAATTTCTCGTAGACTATGATAAAATGGTGACAGGTGGCTAGTGATCGATAGGAATAAGATTTTTTTTTAATGTCCGATATCGACAGACGAGCATGAGGTTCACTTGATGGTAAGTGATACCTCAGCCACAGAACATCAGTCAACGATGCGCTATCGACATAATTTTTAGATTTTCATAGACTTAAACCGAAACGCACAATATGCACTTCAAGATTTTTCCATGAATGGTGAAGAATAAGAATACATTTATTAGGTAACAAACAGTAAGAAAAAATACAATATCAATTAATCGCCCGTATTTCGAGTTATGAGATCCAAAAAATACCAAGGAACGCAACGCATCCTGAATAGTGAATAGGGTCGAAGAGTACCATCTTAAATTATTAACCTGCTAATTTTTTTCATTTTTCTCAATTTTTATTTGTTTCTGTTTTTTTATGTAAGTAAAATAGTTTTTAATTTTTTCCATTTTCTTCTTTTTATTTACTATTGCACTGCCTACACACCTCTCCACGCCAAGTATAACTGGCAGATAATGCCTTTAGGCATTAAGTACGCCTTTTGTACACTACTTTTTTGTGCAATAAAAAGTTTAAAATAAAAAATATAAAAAATAATACCTCTGGTGTTGCGTATGCATGCATGTCTTAGGTATATGCGTATTTTATATTGCGTGCGTCAGTGGAAGTCGCTTACCGTCAAGTTTCCCTGCCAAAAAAAAAACGTTGCAATTTGAAAAATATTTATGGTCAATACAATGATTAATACACTCTATAACTGCAAAGGTTCATTAAATACACAATGGTAAAGTTTTACTGACAGTTAATGTGTTGAATGAAATATATTTCCAAATTAAAAAAAATACATTAAATTTGTATGTAGGTATATGTACGTCTATTTTAAGAAAATTTATCGTTCTTGGCTTGTAAGTTTGCAGCCTTGTTGTTTGAACAACAAAGATTTTATTAGAAGCCCCGAGCACGTAGTATTTATGGTATTGATTGGTTTACAATAATATTGGTTAGAATTGATTGGAAGTAAAAGATGAAATGAAGATGTAAGATGTTTACTGAAACTTCCATACATAAAATGATAGTAAAAAATAGGAAAAAACTTTAAAGATAGGTAGTTAATTACACATAATATCACCTATACCTATTAAGATAGCGGCTTTTCTTTTTATTTCACTAATCATTTTTAAAAAGACCCTTTTTTTAAAAAATGCAACAAAATATTTTTAAATACATTTAAACCACGGTAATAACTCTTATGTTTTTCATATGTTAGAAATCAGAAATCTATTTTTTCACTGTAGCAACTTAATAATTGTAACAGATTTTCACATCCGAAAATATTAATAGAAATAGGTGATATACACAAATACAAAATTAACAACAGCCGTGTGATATCTCAGCTTTCAGATGGATGGTGACTCAGCTTTTGCTGAAAAAACCAGAAAAAAAAAATCGAAAATCTATAGACTGAGACCGAAACACGCAATGTGCGCTTCACGGTTTTTCCATCTATGAACGGTGGTTTGTTACCCGATCGGTATTCGATTTAATTACGATATTCCTCCCACCCGTATAAGTGACCAGACATGGGGAAGGCATAGACATACAGAATAAAAAATTATAATCGTGTCGTCCCGGCGGAATTCCAACCCGTGACCCATCGCAAAAGGCACATACCGCTAAAGAGTGATTGCTTATAGACAACCTGGCAATATTGTATGGGATTCTTAAATACAGAAATAACCGTCTCCATGGCTGTGTGATAGCTCCGCAGTATTGAGCAATTTCTTGTTTATTCTCAATAAAATGTGTCCATCCTATGCCCAACTCGAGGAAATTCATTACTAAAGTGTTACTTTAATTATTAATAAGTTCCTTCATTACTATTTATATTCAACACTGAAAGTTGTCTATATAATTTTCGAATTGATAATGTAGGTTTACACTATAAGTGTCAGTCGTATTAGCAATTTTTTATATTGTATGTAGGCCAGGAACATCGCCCCTGAACTTCTGCTACCCTAGTATACAGATGCATTGCCGGCCTTTGAGGTGTGACTATACATGTTTCAAATTCTTGGTCAAATTCAAAGAAACACAAGCACAAATGTATTGCGAAAAAGTATTAGTAACGGCATTATGTAATTTTTTGGTGTTTCCAATATTTTAAGTATATTTTAAAGCATTTTTTCGTTATTACCAGTGGGTAATTTGGTAATTATTATTCGTATAGGTATATAAATATATGTGCTTTTTATTCGTACTTATTTTACTTAAAATGATCTATTTTTTGAGAAAAATGGTTTGGCTGTTGTACACAAAGCATATGTGCTAGATGAGTCGTGGGTTCAAATCTCATCGGGTTTGATATATTTATATTTTTCACGTTGTTCCTATATTTGGCCACTATTGGCATTAAACGGAATGACAGAATGTCGGAAATCCGAAAACGACATTCGAGGAAAGCCTAAACTTTAAAATTCTAGAACTACAAACAAAAATAGTTCTGACTATACGTACAATGTACATATATAGAGAAATAATAGACTGACGTCTAGCTTGCCTGTTACCATCTGATATAAAAAAAAATGTTTTATATGTAAGTTATTTATAAAATAAGAATAGTAAACATCTATTCAAATTTCCAATCAAGTCCGTCCATCGGAAGACCCCTTTCAAAAAGTTTATCAAAGTTCGCAAGTAATGGGTACTTTGGGAATTTATTTTCAGGGTAATTTCCCATCTCAATGTCGGCTACATATTTTGGGTATAATATGGAATATAAATTAACTTTATAGAACATGTATTTAAATGTTTTAAAAGATTAATTATTATGTTTTGTTTGCTCTATCAAATATTCATTTACTTTAGAAAGAAAGAAATAAAACATACTTTAACATATACATACATTGATAATTATGAACAAGACCGTAAGAATATACATTTTTATACAGTATAAATAATAATGTAACTGAATATTTTGCATTATTCTAACTTCTACGACGTCTCCTAAACTCTAGCCAAGCAGCAGAATACGAACTACTGTTTAACATAATATTGTCTTTGTGTTGAACTTAATTGAAATATAATATAACCGCAACCGCCTTTGAGCAATTTATTCGTTTCCTTAGAACCAGAGATTCCAGATTCGAACCTTTTGTTTATGGTATCTCCTGCCCGCCTAGCATGACCATCAAGTGATATAAGATATCGAGATATATAATATTATAATAAGATGTAAGTTGTCGATGTCGAGATATATTTCGATTTATAGACGAGATATCCCGATAAATAAATTTATCTACTTTAGACATTAGGTTTTAAGTGTCAGTGTCATGTTAGACCCGGAAGATATAAAGAAATAATCGATAAAACACGAGAAAACTGTCTACAAAATTTTGTTGTGATTGCCATGCTAGGCCGGCTGAAATGGAGTCGAAAATGACTTGAGC
The DNA here is from genome assembly GCA_905404175.1 of Anthocharis cardamines. Lineage (NCBI taxonomy): Eukaryota > Metazoa > Arthropoda > Insecta > Lepidoptera > Pieridae > Anthocharis > Anthocharis cardamines. The sequence continues at coordinate 2,533,948 of FR989955.1, forward strand.
TTTCTTACTATTATTATTATATTATGTCTGTTTAATGTAAATTGAACCTCGAAATTTGGTCTATGTAATAAAATAAAATAGCTAAAACATTTTCAGGTTAACTTTGCGATGTTTATCGACATTTTATAGTCATTTTATTGAATTTCAGTCCATTTCATTATAGTACGGAAATCACAAGTCATACGTGTAATTACATCGAGTTAGTATGCTAATAAATTACTTGGCGATTGTACTAAAACGATAAACTGATTTATTACTAGTAAAATTTGTGCAGGCGCTAAAAATTTAAGATTACCTATATCATGTTGGAGCAATATTTTATAGAGTACGTGGCTGTGTCCGTAGCTCAGTGGGATACAGGTTGGGTTTAGTATAGGAAGTTCAGAATGCGAGTACAAGTAACTACGGCTTAAAAAATTTAGTCGGGCAATAAAAAGATGGCTAATTAATACGAAATAGACTTCCTATAATAGATATTGCCAGATGAGCGCGAAGCTCACTTGTTGCTGAAACCTCAGCCACAGAACATCTCTCAATGATGCGTTGTAGATCTATTTTTTACTTCCAGTATTCGGAAACGTATAAATGGATATCTAAACTCACAATTTACCTACTCTACTAGCGACTCGGCTTTGCACGAAAATAATAATACAGCTTTTTCGATGAAAGCTCTCAGTCGGCTTGATTTCTTTCGACATCTTGAATTGTTCAAGTATCGTCTTATTTTAACAAATTATTATAAAACAATATTAAATTATACGTAAAACCTTCCTTTTGAATCAATCTATCTATTGATGAAAAGCGTAGCGTAGTTTGAAAGATCTTAACTTATAGGTATGCATATGGCGGGAAGCGACTTTGTTGGATACTACATAGAACTCATTTTCTATCTTTAAACGATGTTGATATTTCAAGTGATCAGATATAGGGAAAACACATTTACAGAAAATTATAAAGATGTCACCTCGGCGGTATTCGAACCCGCGACCCATCGGAATGCAAGTATAATACGAGCCAAGAGTTTGTTCGAGTTGAAAAATGATCTGTGAAACAGACCCAATCGATAATTGTATATTTTTTACCATAGAACAGGAAATCTTCTGTTCTGTAGTTTTGACGGACCTAAGTTTTTTTTTTATATTAGATATCGACAGACGAGCATGAGGTTCACTTGATGGTACGTGAAACCTCAGCTACAGAACATCAGTCAATGATGCGCTGTCGACCTAATTTTTACTTCGAGCATTCGAAAATCCATATACTGAAACCGAAATGCGCAATATGCACTTCACGGTTTTTCCATCTATCAACGGTGGTCGGAATTTAGATATTCCTCCCACCCGATCAATGCCCGAAGTTACCAGACGTGGGGAAAACATGCTTACAGAAAATTATAAGCATGTGCTCCCGGTGGGATTCGAACCCACGACCCATTGATGCGCACGGCAGGTGTTCTACCGAACGCGCCAACGAGGCCGTCAAAAGTTCTTACACGACTGCATAAAGTACATATACAAAGTATTTATTGCTTTGCTTTTTTCTATAAGTATAGGTAAAGTCAAATAAAATAAATCCTCGAAGGCTGCGCCTGTCAGCGACACTGAATGTAGGCCAGCTCTGAATCCGGTAAGACTTACTGTCAATTCACATTTTAACCGAAAAAGCCCTTACTTTGATGGATATTTGTATTTTTTTAGGGAAAAAGATAAATAATATTCTACTTGATCAATACGAGTATCACACATTTTTTTTTATTTTGGCACAAACAGTCACCACACCTCCTTGTCTAAGGCGATTAACACGTAGTAACACTTTTTTTTAAAAGGGGAATGCATTTGCGCACTGGGTTGTTATGCGGGGGGAGTGTTCGAGCTAACTAAGTGAATAGAGTTTCACATTCACTGGGTGAGATTTCTGACTGCAGAAAGCCAAGTGAGTAACACCCACTAAACCCCTCTTGACCTTCAATCCGCCGATATGAAGTTTTTGGAATGTAACACTGGATATCCAGGGTCTAGTCAATAATTTCAAAGCTAAAGAAAAACTTTGACATTTCTATCATTTGACAACTGTTTGACAAGTCATTACGCGTTTCAGTGCTTGCGCTGTATGCAATTAAGATGCCATATTAAAATACGTTATAAAACTAGGATTTCTTTTAATACTACTTAGTTTTTATTGACAGTCTAAAGATATTAAAAAGAAATCATTTAAATTGTCATTTTCAACAAGATTATCAAGATGGAAGCTCAAAGCAAACTTTCAAATGAAATTAAAAACTGATAAGGGAACTTTCATGAGCCAAGAATTTTTTCTAAGAATTTAAATGGAGGTGTCAGCAATTTCTTTTCATATCAACTAACTTTTTGACAACTGGTCGATTTGAGTACAGACAGTATTTATGATCTTAAGTATTATTTTATTTAAAGCACTACCTTCGTATTGGCTGAGTATTTTCAATCAAGTAGTCATGGAAGGATCTGATGGAAAATTTTAATTAACGATGCGTAATCGATCAATAATAATTTACTTCCATTTTTTTCTAATTCGGTCAGAATCTCGATATTTTCACACGCATTTAATTTCCGAAATGGTCAGATGTTCGTAACACTTGTTTACAGGAAATTTAATATATTCCGTCGGTATTCGAACCGGGGTGATCCGAAGGCAGAGGGGTGCGCTAACAAGTCCGTGAAAACTAAAATGGAAACTGTATCTTAAAGGTCGGCAACACACCTGCGAGCCCTCTGGTATTGCGGATCTCTGTGGACGGCGGTGATCACTTACCATCACGTTAGCCACTTGAAAGTTGACCCCCTATTCTATAAAAAATCTTTTAATGAAATAAATAAAGAACAATAACCCATAGGTCTAAATGCAAAGAGCATTGAACTATGATTACTCACTATGCAAAAGCGCTTTACCGTTTTAGTGTCAACCAGATTATATGATAAGGGCTTGCGTGGTACTGCGCAGTGTTTTGTCCTGGCACATCAGCTGTAATTGAGTTTTAATTAGACTTGCTAAGTATAAAGTATGTATAGTTACAGCGGCTACGTCACAGTGCTGTTTGAAGGCAGAATATATTTGAATAAAATACTTTATAATGGATTTATAATTTATTGTTTTTAAGACGCAATTTATTGTTTATATTATTTATCCAGTTTTAATCCGTATAAAGTATTTTATTAAAATGTGTGATACTCGCGTTAATTAAAGGCAATATTGAGGGCATATCATATTATGGGATCTGATACATAGCGATGCTAATAGACAGAGTATAAATAAAATTCAAAGGCCTCTATTACATAAAATAATAATATTTTTTTTTAATGTCAAGTGGCAATACTAAAAGGTTTAATAGATTAATATATGTCTGTATGAGTGTATTTTTAGGTAATTAATAATAATTACGTATTGCACACACAATTAAATAGAAATAAAATACATTATAATATACAGTACAAACGGTGGCCTTATTTCTTCGAGGCAACCCCAGAAAAGGTATCAGATGAATGAATTATACATAGAGAAAAGGTAGGCGGTGAAAATAATGAATAACAATAAAACAAAAAACAAAATAATGAAAATAAATAAATAACACACCACAACACATCATTTTCCGTCCTTAAATAACTGTAAAAATGATTATTGATAAAAAAAAATTAATTGCGTACATCCGATAGTTTTTGGCCAAGTGTGTAACATCAATTCCTACATTTATTTATAACATACTAGCAACCCGTCCCGGCATCGCACGAGTATTATAGCGAATGATGTATCTGTCGTAGCTTCGCGCACATAATTTTTTTATTAATATCTTATATCTAAACCTTCCTCATAAATCACTTTATCTATTGGTGAAAACTGAATGAAAATCCTTTCAGTAGTTTTTGAGTTTATCGCGAACAGACAGACAGAGAGACGCGGTGACTTTGTTTTATATAATACGTAGTGTTTAATGTAATTTTGTTATAAATAAATGTAGGGAGAATTTTATTAAAACTTCATGAAATATGTAATATTATAGAAGCGGGTGTAGATAATGATAAACTTAGAACCCCGACGCCTCGGCATCACGCTTCATTAGATTTTCTGTATTCTGTTATGGGTGGTTAGCCACTGCCCTACTCAGCACCCGGAATGGCCAATTTCACCTTTTACATTAAACATTCAAGCATTACAAACTGACTATTCTTGCCGTAATTAGTTATAATCTCTATTAATATTATCCCTTCTAATCTCATCTCTATTAATATTAAAAATGCGAGTGTATTGTGTTAATATTTGAAAGATTCTCAGGCACTATTTTGGTGCTGTTCAGTGAGGCGAATGAGATTGAACGGGCTGTAATGAAACAATTTCGCGATTTGACTTCAAGTAAAAGTGGTTTATGAAAGCTAAAAATATGATGTCTGAAGTTAAAAAATTGATGTCTAATACCTATGGAACTCAAAACATGATTGAGTAAACTTTTCTTGATAAAAAAAAACATGAAAACGGTTAATTCAGCAGCCAGGCAGTAAGTCGTAGAATGCAACGAGGATATTAGAGCAGCATAGGTGAGAGGGGATGAAATGCGATATTTGCTGAGGTAGGACTGTTAACCAAATTAAATTCTACCACCTTTACGTAGAACCCAACATTAATAAAACCATTATATTGGGAATACTCCGATGGCCTGGTCATGTTATGCGTATGAAGGAAACAAGAACTCCCCCTCCCTTGCTTGAAGGTCATTCTGATGGACGAAGAAATTGTGGTAGACCAAAGCTGCGATGGATAGATGGCGTGGAGTAAGATCTAAAGGAGATAGGGGTTGGATACTGTAGGAGAGAGGGAAAGGGGCATTGGATGGGAAAAAGTGAACGAAAATACTCAATGGGCTGTAGCGCCTTAGATAGAGTGTGTAAATTTTTTGCGATGAGCTAGTTTAGGTGTGTCAAATATATTTTTAAATCACGGCACAAAATTTACCACAGCTAAAATAAAAAAAATCTTAATATTATGTTTACACAGTTATTATAACAAAAGCTGTGTGGTCGCTAAAATGTGTTGTGACTCAGCTTTTGCTGTGAACCAGAGAAGGTCAACACTTCTGGTTCTCAATCACTCTCATACGTGTCTATTGGACTGCCTATATACTTAATGTACTGAAACACATAAAAAAGAAAAATCCACTTTGTATCTCAAATGTCAGAAAAACTTGCCTCCTAAATGTTTTTTTTATTTATGTTACTCGGTCGAAAAATCGATACCCGAACTTACCAGACGTTGGGAAGACATGCTTACAGAAAATTATAAACATGTCGTCCCGGTGGTATTCGAACCCACGACCCATGGATGCGCCAACGAGCCTGTCAAAAAGTGATACTTTTACTTTCAACAGTATCATTCATTCATTCTAGTAAAATTATCGACATTTATCGGTCCTGTAATCTGTATTATATTATATTAGACACACTGATGTTTTTACCAAATGCCCTTTGAACTCAGTGACGGCATAATTAATGCATTAAATTAACCTGCTTGATGTTTTTTTTAATTTACCTTGGGGTCTACTTAGGCAAGTTTGTGGTATTCAATGTACAGGCTGTTTTAAGGGGTAAGTCAGAGGTCATGGCAAAAAAAAATCAAAGTAGGATAGTAACAGAATTTAATAATTATTTCGAAGGTTTTATTATGTATATAATAGACCCAGCTATTTTATAATAACATACACACCTCTTAAATTGTATTACTATTGTATATAATATACTTCATTATAATCAAACTTTATTTTTTTATCGAGGGGAAATGCAGTTTACGCACCCGCTGCGTCGGGATAGTGCAAGGACGCAGGAGTGAGTCCCACCTCACCCTACCAGTTTGCCTGATATGAGCCCTCTGCTCCAGGCAGATGGGTCGCTGGGAGCTACTCACTAAAACCCCTCACCCCTCAAGTCGCCATAATGGGGCCTACGGGATCGCGATAGCATGTTTCCGCGAGCCCCGGCGGTGAATAATAATCAATCTGTAGGTATTAAATAGTAATACCAAAATATTACAGTACCTAGTTGTATGATTTATCCTTTAAATACAATACTGTATACAGGATTAAAACGCGATTTATTATTTATATTGTTTAAATTATTTATCCCGATGTTTCAGATGCTTTTCAGCAACCGTGGTCGCGGGGAGACAGAAATATGACAGTTGTCATCTTTCAAGACAACTGTCATCTTTCTCGCAATAAATCGCGTTTTAATCCGGTATACAGTATTTTCACATTTAATGTGTGATACTCGCGTTAATAAAAGACAATATTATGATTTATCCTTACTAAGTTTTGTAACGTGTTGCAATCCTGTATTGGCATAATTTAAAATTATTTTTGTAAATCTACTTTGTACTACGTATATATATTCACGCTATTTGATGGTTAGTTTACAGCGTATTACAATAATTCCTTTCAGTGTTTGTTATGTGTACCTTGGAATCAAATATGATGAGTTCTAAGTGGTGGCGTTTGAACAGAATAAACCCTTATATAATGGCTATAAATGAAAAACTGCTGCTACCAAGCTCTAAAAGAAAGTTGTGATTAAATAATACATTGAGCAAACCTGTATGTGAATTTTGGATTTCATCATGTCCCGTTTGATAAACTTTTAAAACGATTTCATCCCAGCTGTACGTGAGACATCCGAGTAACGTCAACGGAACTAATTACGAGTTTGGGACTCGCATTGTTAAAGTTTTCGTGTTATTATTGTAGACATCAAACGTGCTATTAGTAGATGAATTAAAACCCAACAGAAGTTCTGTTTTGTAATGAAAAGTATTGGTTCAGAGTGTCATAATTAGAATTCTTTGCATTCTTTGAATAAGAAGCAATATTCACATATATTTTTGTATATTACGTATTAAAAAACATGTTACCGTTACATGTTCATGCCGTGTTTTCGGCGAAATCCTCTAGTAAGATGTAACAAGATTTAAAAAAAAAGGAAAAATAATACGATTCAAAAATATTTATTTATTTAATATTTAATATAAAATGTAAGATTATTATAACAAAGATATTTTTGAGTGTTAGAACAGAATTGACATTTTTTTGTTTATAGACACACATCTTTCTATTTATTTATAGATTTCTCTGATAAATTTATACTAATATTATAAAGAGGAAATATGTTTGTTTGTTATGATTTAACTCAAAAACTACAGAACCGATTATTTTTATGTTTATAGTACACATACATTGCACCCGTACGAAGCCAGGGCGTGTTACTAATATACGTATATATCTCTCTGTCCAGTCGGTTCCTCAGAAGTGAATATGATCCCTCATCGCTTCTGCGGTAGTTTGCCTTTATCCATGTAGTCTCCAGCTGGATGGAATGTTAGAGGACGGTCGCGGTCGTCCCGAACGATAGTTTGACGAGATCTATTACCTAGATTTAGAATTTACATACCCTACATTACAATATGTTTCTTATCGTTGTTGATGCTTATTTTTCATTAAAAAAATATTTAATTAAGTCGGAAGTAAATTCGCTATTTGATGGCTAGTTTACTGTGTGTAGATTAGTGTGTGTATTTTACTTACTAATGATATTAGTAAATCTACCAAAAACCTACCAAAATCTAAATCTTTAATCTACCAGAGACCACTGCTGCACATAGCACACAGTATAATAATTATTTTCATTGGTTTTATGTATATCGCTATGTATAGCACGTTCTCTCTCCAAACGATTTGAAATAGGCGCGACACCACACGAAATTATGAATACATTATAAAGCTTAAAATTTAAATTAAACAAACATAATACGTGGCTTGTAAAGATAACGCCGAAATAAAAGTACCCATAAATATACCCAAGTATTCCTTGAAATAATAATTCAGTACCGACTCCAAAAACCCAGATTACTAAGATACCTCAACATATTTGTGATTTTTCTAGGATAAACAAATTGGATAAATTGGGGTATTCCCTAAGAACTTACTCAGGATTGGTAACAATTTTACTACCATTACTTTTCGATATATTATGATTTTTGACTTCCTACGTGCCTCAGTTGTATATGACGTGGAAAGAAATTAAATTGTTTCGGTAGGGCAGGACATAGAAGGCAGAATGAGTGAAACAAAAATTGCCTACTCTGTGCCCCACTAGACTCGGAAATTCACTACATTGCAATGATTTTAAAATGAACTGGAATGATGTAAAAAATAATAAGCTCGTTTAGAAATTTTTAGTTATGATCCGAAAATAAACAATAGGTCGTCTTTTCAGTTTAGTAACTACGTATATGAAACTTGTTTATTTACGTTTCGTAATTCGTATATCCGTATCTCTTTGAAGTCGTAATAAAATTTAGTTTTGAGTTTATCTGCATATAAACTACATTCATTTATCGTTTGTGAAACGTTTTGTTAATTCTAATATTTCACTAGATTTTGTGTATTTGAATTATACAAACAGAAGTTCATATTAAACTACTTAATATAAAATAAAAGAATTTTCATTAGCATGGCCTTCACAGTAAGTAGATAGTTGTCGCTCTATCGTTATTGTGCCATATATATTGAATAGTTAGTGATTCAATACAGACAATACTACAAGAATGTAGAATTTAGTACAATGGTCGAAGTAAAATAGAAGATATAAGAGTGCATGTCATGTAGCAATCGGGCAGGTGGCTTACCTGATAGTAACAGATCACCTATAGACATCTGCAACACCAGATGGTTTACTGGTGTCTTGCCGACCTTTAAGGAAAGAATAAGCTCGTTTCTTGTAGGTTCCCAAGTCGTATCGTTTCGCCGCCGTCAGCTCTTTTCACATTGCGGTTGGATGAGGCAGAACACTGCAACCCTTCTAAGGTATCGCGCAGTTCTTGACTTCTACCTATTATATTATACGTATATATATATATACGTAACGCTTGTCTGGCGACATCTGTCATATATACCTTTCAAATTATCAAAGTTCTTTCTCATTGGGTAGAATCTATGATAAAATTGCAGATTTCCGCTTGCAAACCCGCTTCCTCCAATTTCATTACCGCAGTGTATAAAACACGCTCGTCGGTTTCGAGTGCTCTTGACTTGGGCTTTTGAAGAACTTGGCCAATCTCACTGAGATAGGCTCGCCTAACTCACAACTCTTCCGCTTGCATTACTCTTTTTTTTTGGTTTTGTGCTTTCATCCGTTCTCTCTACATGCATGCACCAAATCAATATGTCTAATTTATATCGTTATTTCCCTAATTATATAGCTGTCTTCAAATCTGTAGATTAGAACCTCTGGCATGGTCTCTTTGACACGTTTGATATCTTGTGCTCCAATGGGTCGCGGGTTCGAATCCTGCCAGGACGACTTCGGGCATTAAATGGGTAGGAGGAATGTCGAAATTCCGATTGGGTAATGAACCACCGGTCATAGATTGAAAAACTGTGAAATGCACATTGCGCGTTTCATTCTCAGTCTATGGATTTCCGAATGCTCGAAAAACGTAGGTTGACAGCGCATCATTGACTGATATTCTGTAGCTGGGGTGATGAACCTCATACTCGTCTGTTGATGTCTAATATAAAAAAGAACCTATATACATATAATTATGGAGTGCAGCGATATTATGAAATATAAGTATTCAAAACGATGAGCGTTGAACAGTATTTCCTAGAAGTTTCGATTCTAAATCTGGATAGTATTATGTCTTATTTGAGCAGTTTACTTATAAGGTTAAATATAAATTGAGTTTAATCATTGGATATTATGTTTCAAAAACGTAATACTGAAACTACGTTTACTATGCTTGAATTCATGAAGTATTTTGCTGTACTTCATATACGTCCATCCATTTCAAACGTAAATTAGTTTCGGAACTACGAAGCGAAGACAAACACGCAAAATGTACCACATTTCCTAATGTCAAAAGGGTAGTTCGCTGTTATTGACTTACTGATGAATAGTAAACTGTATGAGATGTATTAGCATTATACATATATACACAACAATAAATATCATATTTAGAAACTCACCAAAAATACAGTAATAATATAACAAACTATATAATATAATATTATAAAGAGGAAAGATTTGTATTTTTGAATTTTTGTATTTTTGTATGTTACGAATAAACTCAAAAACTACAAGACCGATTTTAAAAAAATCTTTCACCAATAGAAAGCTACATTTTCAGCGAGTAACATAGGCTATAGTTTGCGTATAGTAGATCTACATTGCGCCCGTATGAAGCCGGGGTGTGTTGCTAGTAACAAATAAAGTAAAAAATAAACAGGATAGGTACAGTAATAATTGTTTACTGCAATAATTGGTGCCTCCGGAAGATTACTCAGTACATGTTGGAACCGGATGCGACCCCAATTATTTCATTGGCTTCCGGGGAAGTTTGATGCGCTGGCAAGTAATTTGTTTACAATATTATACTTAAATAAATGAAGAATGGATAGTTGACTGTGATTGTCGTTGAGGTATCAAATCAAGTGAGTCACATGTTCGTTTGTCAATTTTTAACAAAAATAATATTTTTTCTCCAGAAATACCAGAAGATGTGTAGCCATTTTATACCGGTACACCAGAATGTACCATATATGGATGTATCATAGATGGAAAAACCGTGAAGTGCACATTGTGCGTTTCGGTTTCAGTCTATGGAATTCCGAATGCTCGAAGTAAAAAGTAGGTCAACGGCGCATCATTGACTGATGTTATTTTTTTTTTATTTTTTTTTTATGTCAGATATCGACAGACGAGCATGAGGTTCACTTGATGATAGGTGATTCCTCAGCCACAGGACATCAGTCAAAGATGCGCTGTCGACCTAATTTTTACTTCGAGCATTCGGAAATCCATAGACTGAAACCGAAACGCGCAATATGCACTTCACGGTTTTTCCATCTATGAACGGTGGTTCGTTACCCGGTCGGAATTTAGATATTCCTCCCACCCGATCAATGCCCGAAGTTACCAGACGTGGGGAAAACATGCTTACAGAAAATTATAAGCATGTGCTCCCAGTGGGATTCGAACCCACGACCCATCGATGCGCACGGCAGGTGTTCTACCGAAGGCGCCAACGAGCCCGTCAAAATGTGTGGCGGAGGTATCACCTACCATCAAGTGAACCTCATGCTCGTCTGTCGATATCTAACATAAAATGTAAAATCTAGAAGGCAATTTGGTTATATGTTCTTACCTTTAAGTACCTCTAAACTAGAGTATACCCTAGTACCAGATCCTTCGTCGACCTTGGTCGTCACAAACCATAACTTCTCTAGTACCCCTAGGGGCATACGTACCCTAGTTATTAATGTTCTCAACCTAAATATATTATTCAGACAAGTGTATTAAACTTGTTGTGCATTTTATCAGCAAACCGCTTACACTAATTTCCTAGATATAAAGCTGACTCGAGAATTATTAATCATATTCTAATTAATAGACACCGCACAAGTAAAACTGCTTAGCTCAAAGTTCAAGTATAAATTAAAATAAATTACTCAATAAATTGAAGGCTTGCAACATTGACATCTATGTCAATGACTTGCAATGAATATGTCGGGTTTGCTTGCGCGGTACACCCGGGGGTTCCATTCCCGCCGCATCTGATTGTTTTAAATCGTATTACAATCAATTGTTTTTGTATAAATACATATTATGGAGCATTTGAGTGGAATTTACTAAAAATATTTTCCGATTTCCTGAGTATGGGTCAGACACATTTCTGTGCTCTGCCTGACTAAATTATTATTTTGTTTCCGCAGGATCTGAACCCGGGCCCTGTTAGTAGACGCAACGCAACCACTGACCCGGTTAAAAAAAGGATAGTAAATAATAACTATAAAAAAGTTGTTAACATATAACAAACTAGCAACGCGCCCCGGCTACACAATACATGTTGTATACACAATATGTATATTGTATACACAAAACATAGCCATGTTACTCGCTGATAATGTTGCTTTCTATTGGTGAAATAATTTTTGTAATGGGTCCAGTAGTTTTTGAGATTATTCATAACATACAAAAATACAAAAATTCAAAAATACAAATCTTTCCTCTTTATAATATTAGTATAGATTAGTATAGATAGAAGTATAGATAAATATTTTTAGACGATTTTAAGAAGCGCGAGGTCGTGTTCCCTCAACAATGGATGTCATTCCCACTTGTATCGTAGCGTTGAGATTTACAGCCAATAGGACCAATATTGTTCCTCAAATACACTCCGAATGGAAGATAAAACTTTTGCTGGTGTACTTCGAGTTTCTACGGATTTGATTTTCAATTTCGCTCAGAGTATTCTTTAAATGTAATTCAACTGAATATTGAACAAAGCTTGCAATATCGTATTGAAAGATGTCCTCTATGTTTCGATACAGTTCAAAAGTGTGACAATGTAACATCATGGCCATTTACTGAGTGGAGTCCCATTTGACGCAACATTTCTAAAAACAATTAATACAATGAAATAAAATAAAAAATAAAATAATTTATTGTAATATATATATACATATTTACATAATTAAAAAAAACATTTTATTCTTATAGTAATTTTTAAAATTCAAATATGTTTTGACTTAGCTGAACGTGTTGATATTGTTATATTGAAATATGACGATAATTGTTCGAAATGTCGGAAGAAATAAAGCCGACTGAGAGCTTTCATCAAAAATTCGTCTTATACTTTTCGTGCGAAGCCGGAGCGGTTCGTTAGTTTATTTTACCTACTAATATTATAAATATTATAAAGAGGAAAGATTTGTTTGTTTGTTACGATTTAAATATAACTACTGGACCGATTTTAAAAAATCTTTCACCAATAGAAAGCTACATTACCAGCGAGTAACATAATTTTTGTGTATAGTACATCTACATCGCTCCCGTGAAAAGCCGGGGCATGCCACTAGTTTTACCTAAAGCTGTGCACCCTCATCAATTCTCGATATTCAAATTCAAAATCATTCATTAATTTAGGTAACACAATGTACACTTATGAACGTCAATAAAAAAATACATATTAAATGCTTCTTATTTTACATTTACTTCCAGTTCTCAAATCAAGGGCGTAGAACGGACGAGAAGAACTGGCAATAAACCCTCCGCCACTCTTTTAGTATTAAAAGACCTACTTACTTTGATCTATTTGCTTTTACCGTCATTAGTTCGTGTGGATAAGCATCTCATTGGTTACTACAATGCTTTCAAGTTGATTGATTGTCTTGGCTCCGGAATCTTTAGCGCATCAGTTGAGAGTTCTTTCTTGTTCGGACTTCTTATAAAAATGGCCGCAGTTTTAAAACGTCTATTAATCTTTGGCTAATGTTTAAGGTTTTTGCGGTTCTGACGAATCATTTGTCAGTGTTTCTGAGGACAAATCCTAAGGATAAGTGGCACCATTCTTCTAGTTATAAAGAGACTATTTTATAGATAAGTTGTTTTTTTTTGATAATTAGGAAATATACTATTTATGAAGAATTTTTTTTGAATTATATCGTCTTTTGTCAACGCGAGTATCAGAAAATAAAATAGTTTATACTGGATTCAAATGCTATTTATTATTTATTCCACCGTTTCGGGTGCTTTCCAGCAACCGTGGTCACGGCAGACTGAAAATTGATGGCGTTAATATGGTAACTTTGTGATACTTCAAATCAGACAGCCGTCACCTTTCAATCTGCCCGTGACCACGGTTGCTGGAAAGCTTCCCAAACGACGAGATACATTTTAATTTATAGATAGATAGTTTTATTTAATTGGTATGAATTATAGAAATGCAGTAGTTATAAGTTTGAATTATCGAGTCCCCTAGTGGCAGGACATTTCTGTTTACATTTCACTGATGTTTTTTTTCTTTACTGTCAGGTATATATTCAGTCTTCTCAATCTCGAATTCAATCTTGTAGACCGAAACAATCGCTTTTATTCTTGTTTGGCTTCGAACGGACCTTCAGTGATGAACGCAATGCGCATACTACTGTACCACGGAGGCAGTCAGTGCATGATAAAATGAAAATATTATGCAAATGAAATTAATTTTCCGGATTGATTTATTATCAATTGTGTTACTGCATCATTTCACCATTTCTGAGTGTATGTTTCATATATGATTTTAAATAAATACCAAAGCAATTTCCATAATATATTTAACCTTAAAAATACAAATACAAAACAATTCCAAAGTTAACTCTATAATATGTTAAAACAAAGCGCCTGATCAAATGTGGAGGCAAATAAGACCTCATAGCATTCAAAATAACCAATAATTATTATATAATGAAATATTTCGTTGCTGTTTTGATTTAATTAACACAAAACCTTATTTGTTAAGCACATCTGTGAGAGAGTATTTAGTGATGTAATTACATAGATTGCTCCTAGTAATTGCGCATTGAGAATTTATGGCACTATGTTGAAACAGATGTTAAAGTTTACGTAGTCTGTAACCTATGTAATATTATGACAAATAACACCTCCATCAAAAAATTATTCCTTTCTTGTTAACTACATGAAATGAGAAGACAAAATACATATATCTTGATAGCGCATTATTTCGATTTTCGACGGTTCTAATTTTTTACGGTTTTAGTTTTATTGCATAAAACTATTTGACTAATTAACTCCATTTTTTTATTTGTTCTGTTGATAAATAATTTTTAGACAGTTCTAAATTATACAATATAGAACTGTCAAGGAGTTTCATGTTATGACTAATACAATAGAACTAACATCGCAAAAAAATCAGAACCGTCGTTGTTCTACGATCACGACGATTTGATTGGTGTTCTGTGGCTGAGGTATCACTAACGTGACTATTATTGAAGTAAAACTTCTATACGCACGCTGTTCTTAGGGAGTAAATTGTGAAAGCGTGACGGGAGCGTTACGAAAAGTGTGATCGGCTGAGGCGAACGTTAATTGTTATAATCATCTGATACATTGTGGTAACAATGTACGATTGTACAAAACGAAAACACGTTCGTATTATCTTAATGAAAATAATGAAATGGTGAATGAAGATAATGAATAACTAAAATGTATCTGTTTGTTGCGAAATAAGTTGTACTTCAGTTGTGTTGTCTAAAGCACACTCACTTTTTCTTGTGTCAAAGCGGGACGTTTATGGAGTTTTGTATAAATGTTAATGTAAGTTTGTTTGCTTTCACGCCAAAACTACTCTATCGATTATCATGAAACTTTGTAAACACATTCTTAGAGGTATTAGTAAGGACACAGGATAGGATTTTATTTAAAAAATTATATATTTTTTACGGAGGATAAAAAAAATATATTTTGATTGTTAAAAAATCTAGACCCGTGCGAAGCCGAGGTGGGTCGTTGGTATATGATAAATTAATTTTATTGAATTCGATGTTGATAGGTTAGTACGCATATAAGGATTTGTTTGCAAACGCGGTACATTTTTGCAGGACAATCCCGCCAAAATTGGGACGTAAGCCCGATTTTGGGGGGACTCACGTTAGGTACCAAGTGAGGTTCATGCTTATCTGCCATAAACCTATCGTTAAAACTTAGTTTCGCTAAGAAAATAATAACTTTGACGGGCTTGTTGGCGCGTTCGGTAGAACGTGCGCATCAATGGTTCGAATCCCACCGGGACAACATGTTTATAATTTTCTGTAAGCATGTTTTCCACACGTCTGGTAACTTCTGGCATTGAACGGGTGGGAGGAATATCGAAATTCCGACCGTGTAACGAACCACCGTCATAGATGGAAAAACCGTGAAGTGCACATTGCGCGTTTCGGTTTCAGTCTATGAATTTCCGAATGCGAAAGTAAAAAAAAATAGATCGACAGCGCATCATTGACTGATGTTCTGTGGCTGAAGTATCACCTACAATCAAGCGATCCTCATGCTCGTCCGCAAAAATAAAACTAAATAACATAATGGAAACCCTTTGCTTGGAACAAGTCACTCTTTATAGAGCCAACTTTTTAAATACTGTAAAAGTAACATTAAAAAAAAAGAATGAATAAATACATAATATTGTCTTTTATTAACGCGAGTATCACAAAAGGTGTTTATTAAATATTTGGTATGTTATAAGCTCCATAAAGACGATATTAAACACCTTAATCTCAAGCAGCTGTCATTTGTGTCGTCGTAAAATCCTAACTTCGACGTTTATATCTCCAACTTCACCTACGATAAAACTTAACCAATAAATAAAATCGAAGGGTTCACGATTGGTTATGGCTTTCTTTTATTGAATAAAGTTTTATGATTAATCCATAACTCAGACACACATCATATTCTTTTTTCAAAAGCCAATTTTGAAGGTTTTTTATCGTAGATATCGACAGCAAATAATACTCACTGGATGATACGCCACAAAAAGTGAATCAATGATGCGCTTTCGACTTATTTTTAACTTCGAGCGTTTGCACTTCCAGACTGAATACGCGTAATACACCTCACGATATTTAAACCCTCTTTGAATGTTTTTTATATCTTTGTGAAATTAATCAAGGCGATGTAATGCACGCTTTAGATTGAAGGAAGAATATTATTAAAAATCCTAGTATAAATAATATGAAATAAGTAAAAAAGTATGATGGAAGTTTTTAAGGGGGTCCCGTAGGGCGTAGGTGGGTTCGTAGGGTTAAATCTACGAACGGTTTATCGTAATACGGTCGAAATATCGATATTTTTACCACACGTCACAAAGACACTTTTCAGAAAGTGGACTTTTTGACTTGATTATTTACTATGATATATCAGCGAAGAAATTCTTAAAGTATCTTGTCAACTATTTTCAAGGATGTTCTTTCAAATGGCGTAACTTAAATTTTCAATCAAATATAAATTTATATCATATTTTTGCAAAATAAGTTGAAAAAATACGAATTTTTGAGTGACTTTTTTTTCACTTTGAATTTCGGAAGTCTTATCGAATTATTTTCGGATAATAAAGTGCTCTAAAAGTATCTTATGTATGGTGTTGACCACTGATAAATATAATTTTAATACCACAAATCCTATAAGTGTAATATGAGAAACAAAACCGCTGAAGGGTAAACCCTTACAATCTATTCGCCTTGGAATTTAATACTGCGTGTCACAGCATTTTACCAAAGTATATAAGAAAATTAAATATAATTTGTGGGAGAGCCTCAAACGTTTCCATGGTAACGGTCACGGGTATTTATCGATCTTGTGTTACGTTTTAATTTAGTTTTCTTTTGTAATTAAAATCGAGATGGGAAATCTTTCACGTTGTGTTTCTTAGCAGAATTAACAGAAAGTAATTTATCGCAGGACAAGATTTTAGACCAGGGATTTCCAAAGTGATTTTGGGGGTCAACGAGGTCTAAAAATCGACCCCTATTAATTAATTCAAGTTTCTGAGGTACCTGTTCATTTTGGAAAAGGGGTATATTGCCCAAAAATGTTTGGGAACCCCTTGGACTCTGTTACAATATTTTACTGATTTTTGACCAACAAGCGTGTATGAAAGTGGAAAAAGCGGAAGTGATATGCAATCGGAGCATATGAAATTCCTCTTTCCCCTGTCTAGCCCAATGGGAAAGATGTGTATATATGATTTTTGACGAACTCCTTAAGGCGTTTGCTATACTTACCTTGAGCTTCGATGGGTCGCCGGTTGGAATCTAATAGGATTAATGAGTTAACATTTTTTTTGTTAATCGGTGCTTCCTATGTCTAATCACTTCGGCCATTAACGAAGCGTAAAATTAAATAGGTTAACAGCGCAAAATTGATTGATGTTCTGTCGTTAAGGTATCATTTAAGCCACTTGTAAATGCTTTTGTAATATATTTTCATAGATTAATAATTAATTGGTCTCCGCGCGTTACGACTAGATACCGCGCAATAAAGAAAAAGCAGGTTCCTGAATGCGGCAACTCAATATTGTAGTGTGTGTAAAACACTGAGATTCGTTATATTATTTTACTGTGAAAATGACGATTTATACAATACTTAGGTACTGATGGTATGTGATGCCAGTATCTTTCTTGTTTTTTGTAGTATTATTTTTATAGTTACTACGCAAACCGGCATTTTGCTCCGGCGCGCAGTAGTATTTGTGGCCGCATTTTTCAAGCCGCCAACGGTATCTAGTCGTAGCGCGCGGAGACCAATTATTAATCTATGTATATTTTGTTCTTTTTTTATTTTTATGGTTTACAATAAAGTAATTTCATTTTCATTTCATTTAATTTACGATTAAGTAAGTCTCACTCTCTGTTGAAATCAGATTATTATTTTAATTTATTTTTGTTACAATAATGAGTAACTTATTTGTTTAAGGATTCTTTTAAGTAAGCCTATATCTTCTGAAATAGAATTTATGTTTACTGATTGTTTTATAAGAACTATCAAATTATAGAGTTGATTTCTTACTATCATTTTCCAAGGAGTTTGTAATATTAGATTTGGAAAAATATTAGAAAATATAGCTACCATGATACTATTAAACATGCCATATTCAATATATTTAGGTATCGGTGTATGAAATGTTTTGAAATACGTTATCATTTATTGAAAGCTATATTCCTGATTAAAATAGGTCAAATTTTATATTGAGAACATTTAGAATTCAGTGCAAAAATTTAATGTTGGAAAATACGTATATGCTGTTGGAATTGAATGAGTTGTTAGGCGAATTTATCAATCACTAAAGGTTTGAATGACGGGCTCGTTGGCGCGCTCGGTAGAACACCTGCCTCGATGAGTCGTGGGTTCGAATCCCACCGGGACATCATGTTTATAATTTTCTGTAAGCATGTTTTCCCCATGTATGGTAACTTCGGGCATTGGTCGGGTGGGAGGAATATCGTAATTCCGAGCGGGTAACGAACCACCGTTCATAAATGGAAAAACCGTAAAGTGCACATTGCGTATTTCGGTTTAAGTCTAGGTATGGATTTCCGAATGCTCGAAGTAAAAAGTAGGTCGATAGCGCATTATTGACTGATGTTCTGTGGCTGAGGTATCACCGATCATGAAGTGAAGCTCGTCTGTCGATATTTAACATAAAAAAAATAAAATATCTACGTGAAACTACCTACGTACTACAACGTTGCACCTTGCTAATAGTCCGGTCTAAAAATACTTTAAAAGTTACGGTTTTTTTTTTGCATTTTTCAGCTAGACGGAAAGTTTGATCATAAAAAATAGAAAAAAAAATGTAGATCATGCAATTATCTATAATAATTGTTCTCATACTTTTTTCCCTAAGAATCATCATTTCCGCGGAATACTGAAACGATATTCAAAATTTGAGGGCTTCTTAAAATGTTTCTGTCTTTCATTTTACCTTCTTAATGAAAGAGCTAGAGATACCTTTAAGTACACCTCAATGTTGATTAGCGTTCGAGAATTCGGCCAATACCGATTCAAAAAGCTGAAAATGTTGTATTTTCATAATACTACGAGTGCACACGTGTCCATCACAGCACACACCACCTGTGATGTAGTGTATCTATTAGGCTCGTTTTTTTAAAGTAGTTTCCCCGGTATTCCATGATCTATTGTAGTCCTGTTGAATTAAAAAAAATCTTATGAAATGTAAAGAAAATATGAGTATTGGGGAATTTGGGATTCTCATCCTCATAATGTATGTACTGTTTTTTATTAACGCGAGTATCACACATTTAGATAAAATAATTCTACCGTATTAAAAGACGATTTACTAATTATATTATTTATCCCGACTACCTGTGACTTGCTGAAAAGCATTCGAAACGTCGGGATAAATAATGTAATTAACAAATCGTTTTAAACCCGTACATAAACGTTATTTCATTTAAATTTTTAAAGGGTATATGGGGTCCCAGGGGGTATGGGGCAGACATAATATTTGTGTCTATGCACGTTTCAATGATTATTATATTTCGTATGTGATTGTAAAAGTATCGCAATGAATTATCTATATCTATATTATACTAATATTATAAAGAGGAAAGATTTCTTTTTTTGTTACGATTTAATTCAAAAACTACTGGACCTATTTTTGTGTATATAGTAGTAGTAGTAAGTAGTTGCGGCTTCGCACGGGTAATCATCAAATGTATTTCCTCATGTTATAATATACAAAAGTATCAAGAAAATCTTCAAATTCATTATTTTAATTTTAATATTATGAAATAATTCACTAAATTAGGATAAAGTGGAATTTACTTTGTGTTCTCTAAATCGCTAAAATGCCCTTAAGTCTGCGAACACAGATTCGGCCGCCGCCTTAAGTTAATATGTAATAAACGAGATAATTCCATCACCACACTTTGCCTTTTTTTTCTCGTTTAATTCCAAAAATATTGATCGTACATGAAAAAGCGCAATAAATAAAATATAGAGAATGAACAACAATTTAAGTGCTCATTATTTTTGTTGAAAAGTTGAAAATGACTGAGTTATTAACGAAAAATGGTAACGAACCTTTAAAGTTTAAATCAAGATGGCAGCTAACACAGGTTCGACGGTCGCCATTTTGCATTGACACCCACTGGCTCCCTCTAAATGCAATTGCAATAACATTTCTACCTAGAATTAATGCAAGGTCAAATGCTAACACGACTACTATTATATAAATTAAAATATTTTTTAATAATATTAAATCGCTTCTATATTTAAATAAAAACAAAACACTAGAGTACAGTCTGTAGAGTTCCTTCGCCAGGGCACGTAAATCACTAATCCCGCTTCATTAATTTTATCAGATCACGTAGCCTTTTTGCGGTGAACCCGAGTGAGACCAATGTCCTTTTCAACGTTCTACCGCAATTCTAATAAAAAACGAATTCTATTGAATTCTCTCAAAAGATTCTGTGGCAAATGTGATTGAAGTGAATTGCACTTTTCTTTTGACTAACGATGAAGTCAGTTCTAGTACACGTTGTCAGTTCTATTGACTTCCGTGGCGCAGTGATCTCGCGATCGAATTCCGTGGAAACAAGATTTTAAGACAAAATTGCTTCGGAAGGGCATTTTGTATGAGCTTTGTTGCGATATAAAATTTCCCAATAGAAATCATCGGCTTTACATTATAGTACAGTCATCTTCAAGATCCTATGAATGTTACAAACAAACAAACAAATACTCCATTTAAGCTCCACATATGATTTATATCTAACTAGCGACCCGCCCCGGCTTCGCACAGGTCTAGATTTTTTGACAAAAAAACGTAGGGGTTGGTAATAGAAGAGTGAAAATATAGGGTTGTATGTATTTTTAATTCCACATTATAAAAAAATAAAAACAAAAAATTTGAAAAATAAAAATTTAAGGGTGAACAACCCTTATAACTTAGGGGTATGAAAAATAGATAGTAGCTGATTCTCAGACCTACTGAATACGCATTTATTTGGTAAAAATCGGTAAAGCCGTTTCGGAGAAGTACGGTAACTAACATTGTGAAATGGAAATTTTATATATTAGATAAACTAATTTACTAACGGCGGCGATTCTGCATATCCTGGGCTGAGGATACAACACAGCTCTGATATTCTGTAGTTTTTTTTTTTTTTGTATGGAATCTCACTGTTGGCCCTAGTGGCCTCTACAGCTTAACACGGACAAGAGTGGCGAGCACTGTGGCTCAGCCTTGAAATTTGGGGGTTTGCTACGACACGCCTAAGGGCGTCTCCTGCGAGACACATATTCTGTCGTTACCTAGTGACACATGTTATAGGAAGATAATTGAAAAAAATAAATAGTTAACAACATTTATCCATCAAAAGCTACTATTAAAAGCTGAGTTTGATATACTTTGCAGTTATCAAAGAAACCGATGCACACGCAAAGACTTGCTGCAGGCTATAAATATTGCACTCAACATATTCACTTTGCTTATAAATTTGCGTCTTCATTTTATTATTATAAATGGTAAAAGCCAAAGCTATTGATGTATGTTGATTCTCTATTTTAAATAAAGCCATAGATCTTTCCACTTCATCTAATTTTAATAAATAGTAGCAAAATCTCGATGTATTTTATTGAAATGAAACTTATTTACTGCAGACTTTAATACATAGTATAATATATAATATAGTAGCGATCCGCCCCAACTTAGCACGGGTGCAATGTAGTACTAAACACAAAGATAGCCCATGTTCCTCGCTGATAATGTAGCTTTCTATTGGTGAAAGAAAATCTAACAAACTAAACAAACAAACTAATCTCTCCTCTTTATAATATTAGTATAGATTATTATTTAGCGTTTTAGACAGAAGAAGCATTTTGTATCTTCTAATTATGTCCTACTATAATAATTAAGTACATTTTATATTAATTTTGTGAACCTTACGAACGTGATGAATATGGAAGTTGATCGGGTTTTTGATTGGAACCACAGATTATAGAAAACTACCGAACACAAAAGATATGTTACTCGCTGATAATGTAGCTTTCTATTGGTGAAAGTATTTTCAAAATCGGTAGTTTTTGAGTTTATTCATAACACACAAACATACAAAATAACAAAAATACAAATCTTTCCTCTTTATAATTTTAGTATAGAATATAGATAATCAATAGCATTTCTGTGCTCACTAGTATCACCTAGTATCTACCGTATGCTGGCCTATTGATATCTTTCATAAAAACATTTTTTATGTTATATCGATGGACGAGCATGAGTAGGTACTTATTGATACCGCATAGTGAAATAAGACCTCAAAAACGGACGTCCTTTTTTTATTCCGAAAAAAGCCGATTACTCGGCCTCGCGATGTTGTAGAATTAAACCAAATATATCAAATTATGCGGTTTTTTGTATAGTTATACAATATCTATGATAATTTTAAAAGTTGATATAATTCTTTTGATTCATTTTTGAACTTATTTTTCTCAGTGAATAATTAAGAAAAAAATGCGGGATTTTTACTGAAGTATGTATTTCAGTAAAACCTACACGAAAATCGAATAAAAAAAGGACGTCCGTTTTTGAGGTCTTATTTCACACTGTGCGTAGTCAATAATGCTCTGTCAACCCACTTTTACTTCGAGAATTCGGAAATCAATAGACTGAAACCGAAACGCGCAATATGCACTTCACGGTTTTTCTATCTGCGATTAATCATTTGATGGTATACCTCAGCCGCAGTACAATCAATGCTACGCTGTCGACCCGTTTTTTCAAACACATCGTATAAACATTGATACGAAATTCCCTAGTCAATATCGTTACTCTGGTTTGCTGTATCGACTACTGTACAAATATCAATGTTGACACAAACTGCGATACCCTATATCTTGAGTACACACATATATTGTCAAGAGCACTTTTGTGGCACAGATGACCGGGATGAAAACTAGGCTAACCGCATCGAGCAGTTATATGCTATTTTAATATCCACATTGGATTTATTAAGAGAAAAAAATCCTGCTTCATTCCCAGGAAAACCAAAAAAGATATGGTTTGACGGGAGATAACATTGCATCTCCCGTCAAACCATATCTTTATTGGGTTTCCTCACAAAATAGAAAAAAAAGACCAAAGGTATTTAAATAAATATATTTTTAAAAGGCCGACAACGCATCTATAACATTTGAGTCGCGAATGTCGATGGACGGTGGTGATTAGTTACCATTAGGTCGACCGCTTACTTAGTTATCTGCTGTGTATTAAAATCAATAAATAAATAGAATTTTCTCCGAATGCTCGAAGTAAAAAGTATGTCGACAGCGCATCATTGACTGATGTTCTGTGGCGAGGTATCACCTACCATCAAGTGAACCTCATGCTCGTCTGTCGATGTCTGACATAATAAAAAAGAATAAGAATCCATTGAACATCGCTACATAGCTTCAAACATCCACTCCTCGAAATTTACAAATGTGAATATTCTTAGGAACGTTCTGCGTTGTACATTTTGTTGTACGTTGGGAAGTTGTCACCAGCGGCATTTTCGAACCGATACGACTTTCCAAGAAAATTGCCTACATTCCTTAAACGCCGGCAACGAACCTACAAGTCTTCGTGTTGCATCTCTATGGATTGCGCCCTTAGGCACCTGCAATACTAACCATCCGATGAACTTACAGCAGCTGAAAAAAGATGCAGAAATATATCTGTTTACCCTAACTACAAGAACATATTTTGCTCTGAAATAGCATATGTTCGACATAATATTATGAGGATTAAACAATTCGATAATATGGCTCCTGCCCGGTCCAATTTCGAACACAGAAATGCAAGCCCTATTTTTGCTACAAAACGTCTAATTGCTATATTTATAATATAGAGAAGAGGTTTGTTTGTTTGTTTGATACGATGAACAGTTTAGGAGTGCATACAAACATATTTACATTGATTTTTATTTATCTTCACAAATATTATAAAGAGGAAAGATTTCTATTTTTATGGTAACAAGAAACTCAAAAACTACTGGACCGATTTTGAATTCTTTCACCAATAGATAGCTACATTATCAGCGAGTAACATAGGGTATATTTTGTGTGTACTGTGTATTATGCACCCGTGTGAAGCCGGGGCGTATTGCTAGTATAAGATAGATTTCCATTTGTTTTTACTGCGTTAATAAAAATTTGCCACACAACGACCGAAGTAAGAGACCATTATGACGTATTTTATAAAGTTACTAGCTTCTGCCCGCGACTTCGTCTGCGTAGAATTAGTACTAAGGGTAGCTTATTTTTGAACCGATCTGCTTTTTCATCAATCTCCGCTTAATGGGGCTGCACTTAAGTCAATAATATCGTGATATTTCTTAAACCGTTCGTCCAAATTACTTAGTGTAAAAGACAAAGTTCATCTACATTAAATACTGAAAGCGAAAAATGATCAATTTTGATAAGAATTAGCTAAATACTCTAAAAATTGCAATTGAAAAAATTAATCAAATTTAAATGTATTTATGGCTCATAGTTTAGGGTATATTGGCTTCCACATAAAAGGTAGATATATGCTATCGCTGACTTTTATTTAGAACAATTTAAAACAATCCCATGATATATTATATTCTTGTAACTCCAACGGTTTAGGCAGCGCACGCCAAGATAGCTCTTAGAAGGCAGGAATTTTTCCGAGTTACTTGATACTTATCGTTATATTATGGCCAATATACAAAAACTGTTTATAAATTGTAGCCTATGTGTTATTCTGATATATAAGCTATATTACTGTAAAGTTTTATTGAAATCCGTTTGGTAGTTTTTGCGTGAAAGAGAAACAAACATCCATCCATCCTCACAAACTTTCGCATTTATAATATTAGTAAGATTTACGAGTTTTGAACATTATTGGACATATCGGACATTACAATGCCCAATGACCCAGTAGCTGCCCATTTACTTTTTCAATATCGAAGTTAAAAAGCGAATAAACGTCAAATATTCCTGTGTCGCGTCGATAACCGTCCGAAGAATCTCCTAATTAAATTCCAAGCAGATTCATATCCTTCAGGCTCGTGACACCATTTTAGTAGGAGAGAGTTTTTTTTTTATTACTAGAACGTTAACTTATGCATGGCACTTTAAGTGATCTACATCAGTTTAAGTGCCATGCATAAGTTTCTAGTGAAATTCATTTGAATATTTCTAGTGAGAAGTACTATATCAGCTGTGCAATAAAAAACAGGGCAAAGGAATCAACAAGAGATACAATTATGGACCTTCGATGTAAGCGATTACTAATGTCGTTAGTTGTTGTGTTATGTTTTAAAATAAATCTTAATATATTATATAAAATGCTAATGTTCGTACGTGTGTCCACGGTTTTTTCTATCATACGCTACTTTGATCAACTTCCCCTTGGGATGGCAAATACCCCTTGGTATCTAGGTGTGCATAAGGGAGTTTGGTCAGGGTGGGTGGAAGTGGGTGGTTGTGGGTGGCAAAAATGTGGAATAATATATATCTGTCCTTTTCTAACTAATGTGATCTTCCGTAAAATTCTGAAAATCTCGGAAATGATCTAAAAAGTTCCAGAATGTGTGCAACTGATAAAATCAATCTAGAAAGTTCTAAAACTTTCTGCAATGATCTAGAAAGTTCCAACAAGCCGTGCAATTATTGTAATCGATTTAGAATGTTTTAGAAAGCTTCTGGAAAGATCTAGAAAGTTCCAAAATGTGTGCAATCGGTGAAATTGATCCTCAATGATCTAGAAAATTCTAAAAATTTCTAAAATGGTCTAGAAACTTCCAAGATGCCTACAACTTGAAGATACTTTACAGTGTAAAGTTTACACCGTATGTTAAATGGTCGAATAAGTGTCTTATTATTTAAGATAGAAATCTAAAATATTTATCTACTTTAGAAAATGGATCCTTAAATATTTCTGATACCATTAAACATGCGATGTATTTTAACCCGAGCAACGCCGGGTTTCGCTGCTAGTGTTCTATAAAAAGTTTGTTCAACAATTTCTGTGTCCATTTTACTGATATATTTTTATAGTTATACTAGCGACCCGCCCCGGCTTCGCACGGGTCTAATTTTTTTTGACAAAAAAAGCATGGGTTGGTAATAGAAGAGTGAAAATATAGGGTTGTATGTATTTTTAATGCCACATTATAAAAAAATAAAAACAAAAAATTCAGTCCAAAAATTAAAAAAAAAAATTAAGGGTGAAGAACCCTTATCACTTAGGGGTATGAAAAATATAAATATAAAAATCGGTAAAGCCGTTTCGGAGGAGTACGGTAACTAACATAGTGACATGGAAATTTTATATATTAGATATTTCGTTTCACAAGTATACAAACCCAAGTCGAATCGTAACAGTTATCTGAAATTATTATTCATTGGCTAATTTAAATAAAAACATGTAGTAATTTGTACTTAGACCACGCTTTTTGTGAATAACTTTTTCACAATCACTGTGACAATATTAGTTACTATAACATTTTCTATAACAATCCCTAATGGTCAAAAAGGAACAGGAAAGTAATTTAATGTTCGAAATAAACGAAAAAAATTATACAAATATGTCATGAGAGACAAAATTTTTCGTAGACCCATGAAACTTATACTATTTGAGCAGAAAAAAGCCAAACAATAAAAAAGAAAAGCAAAAAAAGTATATTTCGTCAAAAATCTCGCTTATCCCTTAGGGATGGCTGTTAGTCATCGATAAGTATTTATTATTTTATCCGTAATGCAGCGGAATATAATTTTTGATAGTGATTCGTCATATAGAACTCATCACTTATACGTCTGAATATTTAACCTATATTTTCACTAGACATGGGTAACACTGCGCTGCGCCGCGCAATTGCGAAGGCACGCTTCACTGCGCAGGGTGAGTCAGCTCACACATTCATAATGTGTTAGCGCACGGCGCAGTACCCACTCACTGACTGAGCTATGAGCGTGGCGTTGCGGGCGTTTCGGAGATTTCACTGCTCGCTTTGCGCGTCCCATTTTGTTGCGTCGTGGCGCAATTTTGAGTTGACTCAAGGAGCCGACGCACTACACTGCGCCTGAGTTGCTGAGTTGGCGCGGGAAATTTCGCTGAGTTACCCATGTCTAATTTTCACGAAGAAACATCTAGCCGACGCGACGTCAAAAGAATTTTGGGCGGGAATCTCTAGTTACTTTGCACGAGACAACGTGCTCCCCTCCGGCAGTCACTAATGACCTTTCTAAACAGGGGCTTCATAGTACGCCACTCTGTACTAGTTAAGCATGAAGAATAATGTACATTAAGTTAAAGTCTTTGAAATTCGTTCATTAATTACTGTTAAATTCCGCGCAGTATTACGAGTAAACGCGCCCAAAATAAAAACTTAAAAATATTCAAATTTCGAATTGAATACTAAAAGTGAATTCCCAAGTCCCCTAGCGGAGAATGGTTGGTTGATCAGCCTTCTATGCCCTGCCCAATCAAAACAATGTTTTCTTTTAATCGATCTTGCTTAGTCGGGTTTTGAACCAGGGACCCCTGGTGCTGAAAAAACCTTTTCACTGCGCTTACCACTGAGCCATGGAAGCGGTCTAATTGAATACTAAATGGTGACAAAGTAATGATTTCCTAAAAGTATTATATTATTAAACCTGTTTATTTCATTAGGGGTGCAGTCAGTTGCAGCCGGCATAACATTAAGGCTTATCTGTCATAGCTATTAATTAACCTGCCTTATTGAAAATTAATGAAAAAACCATTACAGAAAAGTAAAAGATAAAAGCTTTATTTAAAAAACATGTGACGTTGTGTTTATAGTAATTACTTTTCAGAGTAAAATCTATCTAATATATAAAATTCTCGTGTCACAGTTTTCATTGCCATACTCCTCCGAAACGGCTTGACCGATTTTGATGAAATTTTTTGTGCTTATCCGGTATCTATGAGAATCGGCCAACATCTACTTTTCATCCCCCTAAATGTTAGGGGTAGTCCACCCCTAAATTTTATTTTTTATTTTTAGATAAAAATTTTAATTTCAATTTTTTTATGATACAACATACAAAAATACATCCAACCCCTGCTTTTTTGTCAAAAAATCTTGACCCGTGCGAAGCCGGGCGGGTCGCTAGTTATTTATATGATCGATTAAGCAGTCAATAAAATATTAAAATTCCTTTTTCAAATTCAAATTTAGAACATGTGTAATAGATACATTGCAGATAGCACGTGATATTCCATAAAATTTTCTTTCAATTATTATACAGCGTAATGAAAGTTTTCTTGATGGTTGTGAGTAAATTACAAATAGGCGATAATGGAAGTGTAGTGATAATATCGATAATGGCCGGCGACACGTGAGTCCCTCGTAAGCCGCCACTTAATTCCATGTTACGTTTATTATCCTTAAGTTGACACAATATAGTTTTTGGTGTGAATATACGAAGGGACGAAATACAGCTAAAAAGGAGGTGGTCGCTTAGAAGTCGTTTATTTGTAAGATAAATTATTAGTTCTTCAAAAGGACCAGGTCAAAAGTACTCGATTCCGACGTGTGTGTATGAAAGCATTGATGAAAGTGGAAGAAGCGAAACTAGTATTAATTCCGTGATCTCTGCCTACCCCATTGGGAAAGAGGCGTGATGTATATGTATATATGTATGTAAATTATTCGGGTGGGAGGAATATCGAAATTTAGGCTGGATAACGAAACAGATGCGTCTATGAACCTCCGAATATTCCATATTTTTTTTATTTTTTTTATAAAATAAACAACCTTAACTTCATTTTGTTTTTTCTTAATGCGATTTATATTTAAATAAAAAAGCTTTTAATGGATTAAAATACGATTTATTCCAGTGCATACTTAAATATTTTGGAAATGGAAATATTATAATAATCACTTCTAATAAGTAATATTTTAAGAGGGGAACATATTGTTTGCTAGCTTTTGTCAGTGATTTTTTCGCGTAACCTTCATTTCACAACAAATACCTATCCATATAAATAAGAAATATTAAAACAAGTATAATAATAACTTAATAGTTGATTATTGTGTCCATCCTTTAAATATCAATATTTATATAATATATACGTAAAATTATTAGTATTAAAACCAGCTCTGAGCTACGAAACTATTTTAAAATAACCTTTTAAAATATTCGTACTTTTGAAGATTTATACAATATAATCCCGCTGGATCGTACTCCTTCCAATATAAAATTTAAATAAAACCATATTCCATTGGATTTATTAAAACCTGGATTTGTATGTTAAATAAGTTTTGATCCAAATTAATTCCCGTCTGCGGTGAGGCCGCTTCGGGTCGACATACGCTTATCATTCATAGAAATTCATCAAAAGATATTTCATTACAGTTGAAATCATTTCCAGAATATTTTGAATTTTTAATTAATACATAGTAATTTGTCATATAAATCTAGGTCTGATTTACACGATGATACAAGGTAGGTTCTATGTATAGAGATTTATTGTTAAAAAAATCTATATAGAGAGCTGAGACAAGCATACGACAGTATAATGGAATAATAAACATATGAATATTCTAAAATAATATTTAAAAAAAACATAGTTAAAAAGTACATTCAAATGATTAATTTATATAAATTACTAGCTGACCCCGCAATCGTTGTTTTGCCATGTAAATAATTTCTAAAAATCAGGGGTTGGTGATAGAAAAGTAAAAATTTAGGGTTGTATGTATTTTTTAATGCCACATTATAAAAAAATAAAAACAAAAAATTTCGTACAAAAATTAAAAAAAAAAATTAGGGGTGGATTACCCTTAACATTTAGGGGGATGAAAAATAGATGTTGTCCGATTCTCATACCTACCCAATATGCACACAAAATTTCATGAGAATCGGTCGAGCCGTTTTGGAGGAGTTCAAGTTCGAACCTCGTGACACAAGAATTTTATATATTAGATAATATGAATAACTGATTACATGAACTTGATATTATAGCCACGTGTATGAATTTATGCTATGAAACGTCTACGACACGGAGCTAAGTCTTCAAAGTACTATTCCACGTTTTGTAGAAGTAAAAAAATAAAAAATAAATAAATAAACGGTAAGTCCCAGTAGGGACAGTACAAACAGTAGTTTGTGTTGTATGTTTTGAAATGGCAGAAAGAAACAGTATTTTGCAACATTTTGCATTTGCACTCCTCGTCTTTATTCGTAACAGCTTAATAACTAAAAATATCAAAACTACATTGAATCATAAACGTTTTATTTTGTAAAATATTAAATATGTACTTGGCACCCACATTATGTTTTATTAAGTTATGTGTAGACTAAAGTTTAGCACTTGTTTAAAAACCAGTGGTTTTTCTTGTGTTATTCTTCATGTAGCTATTGGATTTTTTAAATCGTATATTTTATAAAATATCAAAATAATGTATTTTTAAAATACTTAAATCATCACCCGAGTTTTCGTTATGTTTTACGACATCGCACGAGACGTTTACTGCTGGTTTTATGGGAAAACAGAATTTTTACTATACACGTGGTACAATTCACAATATAAGTAGAATATCATCATAGGGAATCGTATTGATTTTTATTTACTAAGTTATGTAGGTACTTCTCGAAGGTGGAGAGAAAGTAGATAGATATAGAGGAAGAAGGAAGTAAAAAAAAAATGAATTGACTGTGTGAAGAATGATATGTATTTGAGAGGTGTGACTGATGATATGGCGAGTGAAAGGAGATAATGGAAAAAGAGAACATATTGCGCCGACCCCAAATAAAAAAAGGGAACAGGGCAGGATGAAGAAGAAGTAGAAGATGTACGTACTTCTCGATATCCTTCAAGTCGCTTCCTCAATTGTCTAATGGCGAGAGGGTACCGTGAGAGCACCAGAAATCAATGGTGCGCTGCTTTATTAGTACTGTCATTGTTTGCTAACGAGAAAAAAAAATAAGAATCTTTTCTTGAAATTTTCTAAGTTGAAGAAACAACTAAAACACACTATAGACGTTATGTTGAAGAATTTTCATTGTTTCATTTAGAATTTATAAAATGACTAGTGGACCCCGCAGACGTTGTTCTGCCACAATTTTGACTTCGAAATTATAAAATTATTCTTAAATTTGAATATGCCCATTTAGAGTCCTTTTCATAAAAGAAATCCTTTTTAGGTGTCGCTAGTGTCTATGGTGTTAAATATACTTTCATAAAAAATATTGTAGTTCCAACATTATCCGTGGGACTTCTTTCTTGAAACGTACTATACCCACTATAATTGTCTAATATGTCACTGATTTGCAGTGGACATCTGTTATTCCAAAAAAGCTAAGAATGCATGACGTGAGCTGTCAAGATGGCGGAGTTCCGAATCTAATTTATTTTATAATTAATTTTATGCATATATTTTTTTCCTGATTTTTTCCAATATTTTAATAGCTTATATCTTATTCCGGGCATAGAGGAATCCAACAAATAAGATATCGTTAAAATCGGTGCAGGCGTTCTTGAGTTATAAGTGGTGTAACTAACACAACTTTCTTTTATATATAGAACTAGCAATTGCCCCCGCAACCCCCCTTGTGGGTAGAATTTCGTAAAATCCGTTCTTAGCTGACCTCTACTCGGCAAAAGGAATATTCCTACCATATTTCAAGTTGCTACGCCTTATGGTTCCAGAGATATCGTGATGAGTATCTATATAGGTGGGAATCTCTTTTAATATATAAAATAGTTATAATATAATATAATAATATATAATATAGATATAGATAATGACAACGCAACATTTACCCTTACCTGAGAACTCCAGATTCTATTTTTAATTAAAATCTTATCAATAATGTAATAATTAGAGGAATGCCTCGCATTCTTGTAATATTATTAAGTTTTGAAAGCCCAAGTATTTGGTTAGAAGTAAGTGGTTCATAATGAAATACTCAGTCGCGAGAACTTATGAAATTGCGTCTTATAATGTTATTATAACTAAGTATAATTTATGGTAAAGGCTTTTCGTTCGTTCCTTTCCTTTATATCAAAATATTAGATAGGCATTGTGAGACACGGGTCTTTTAATGATTATTGGAAGTGGAATGAACGATTTTGGTCCTAAAATCAAGGACTGAATACCAGTTAATTTACTACTTTTGGTAATATTCTTTCGTTTTTATTCATATTTACTTAAAAAATTAGTGTGGTTAATTTAGTGTGTACTCTTTAAAACTAATATCAGACAGACACGTATTTTGGACAATAAAAATTAACCGGTTTCAGTCCTACCTAAAATACACCAAACCAGAATAAACGTAGAAAGTAAGTATCCACAAGATACTGATATAGAAATATTTAAATAAAATACTTTATAATGGATTTAAAAACGATTTATTTATATTACTTATCTAGACGTTTCGGATTCTTTTCAGCAACAATAAATCGCTTTGTAATCCGTTATTAACTATTTTATTTGTGTGTTACTCGCGATCCAGTATAATTTAATCTAAAATATATTTTCATCTAATCTTAATGCAAAAACTTTTTTTTTAATTGGAAGCAGACCTCTATTCTTCTTATAAAATAATTTGTCAGTTGTATGAGAAATTACTTGAAATCGGATACAAATGATAGATCAACGATGATAACATTTCTTGCAAGTTGTTCGTTAAGCCCTGCGGTCGTAAAGCAATAACCGGGGCAAAAAATATTGATTTTGTTTAAAAGTATCCATATGTATAACACTAAATCTTTTATCTTGGTATTGAATAATGATTGGCCAAAACCCAACCAATAACTTTATAATCTCCATATACTAATATTATAAAGTGGTAAGTTTATGAATTTGTGAGGTTGTAGGGAGTAATCTCTGGATCAATTTTAAAAATTCTTTCACCAACAGAAAGCTACATTATCGGCGAGTAGTTTTTTATGTACGTATACATCTACATTGCACCCATGCGTAGCTGGGACGTATTGCTAGTCAATTATAAGTTCTCGCTTCTCATACATTTACTAACCGGATGTTATATAACTTCAAGCTAACGTAGTCCCGTGATAGTTACTATCTAGATTATTTAACTTTCAAGTTGAATATGATAGAAGTTTCGATGTCAACATGAGAAATGTGATTTCTAACTTAACTGTTAACTTAGGATGGAATTTCTGAAAACTATTACAATCATTAAACAATATTTTAATTGAACGATAACGGTGACTTAGTATTTTTATAGAGTTGATTTATTTACCGACCCTTTTCCCATTTTTAACCTACTTCAAAAAAGGAGGACTCAATTCATCTGTATGTTGCTTTTTTTGTGTTTGTTACGCGATAACTCCGTAAGTTATGTATGGATTTGGATTATTCTTTTTTTGTTTTTTGACTTCAAAATAACTGTTAATAAATATTGAATATATGTGTCAATAATGTTGTCGATTGTCCTTTAAGGCTGTGACTTTGAAGTAATTAAAATATTATTATTAATTTTGTATATAATATAGTAATACGAGTATGTAGTTATAGTTTTGAAGTCGGTTTTTATTTGTTTGTCGGTTTTTATTTTATTGAAAATTGAACATTTAAATTTAAAATGTATAAATGATCGACGTTATGTTCTTTAGACTTGGGATAGCATTAGAAGCATAATAATTATATGGTTAAATATACTAAAATCCCTTCCTTCGGTATTTTGAAAAAACCCATTAATTTAAAAATGTACAAATTTTGCCTACGACATTTGAAACACTACTCGATATTATTATGTTATCAAATAGATAGTCGTTTTAATTGTTTTTTTTTATGTAAATAAATCAAATAAATCATTCTAATCTGTTGATTTTGTTTTATTCGTGTAATTTTCTATGTATTCCGTATTTTAATTTACTATTATCTTTGTTACAGGTAAGTCACATGACTTGTATAGGAGACATCAAAAAATAAGGATAAGTACTATTAAAAAAAAACATTATACGAACAAAATTGCATAATATTATGGTTAACAATTGATAAAGTCTAAGACGGCCTCGTTGGCGCGTTCGGTAGAACACCTGCCGTGCGCATCGTTGGGTCGTTGCGGGTGTCTGGTAATTGCGGGCATTGAACGGGTGGAAGAAATATCGAAATTCCGACCGGGTAACGAACCACCGTTCATAGATGGAAAACCGTGAAGTGCATCAAAGTAAAAAGTAGGTCGATAGCGCATCATTGACTGATGTTCGGTGGCTGAGGTATCACCTACCATAAAGTGAACCTCATGCTCGTCTGTCGATATGTAATATAAAAAAACAGATTTATAGAAAAAATAGAACCAATAAACATTTAAAATCTTAAAAAATAAAACTTTACAAGGAACAATAAAAAATCACAGTAATCACTCAAAACTAGACAATAAATTCCAAGTCCCCGGTGATTAAAATACCGATGATTTCCAATCAAAAGAAAATCATACTGCATGTTATTATTGTGTCCCTAGCATGAACGTTTCGCGAGAAAATATTCATATAGTCAATCTCTCAGTAGCAACTTGTATCAGAAATTGCATATAAATTACAGGTTGCCCCTCAGAATAGCTGAAGATGCACCTACCTAGAGATCTGTATTTACACGACGCAAGTTTCTTGCCTGTTGCATACAATTAAATTAAAGCAATATATGACTTGGATGTTGTAAACAACATGTAACGTTATTGATCTGTTATACAAGTTTTATTCCGTACTTTACTTGATGTAAACAGCACATAATATCCGCGTGGATCCAGTTGCTTACAATTCTTGAATGTCAATTATTGTGCTTAAATCTATGTATAAGAAAATTGCATCATGTAAATGGTCCTTAATGTACATTTGACACAGTTTCACCTGTCCATTATCCACTAACCGCTTAGAAGCAGTCTTCGCGTTAATTGAATCAGGCGTCAAGGTGCAAGACAAGATTTAGACGTTCTTACCACAAATATTTTCAAAAAAAAAATTTCTTCTATATATATACTAACATTTTAATAAATTTTTATATGCAATAAAATAATATTTTATATTACACTAAAATAACAAAATTCTGTAAAAATGACGGTGAAATAATTTATATAATAATAACATAATTAAAAATAATAATAAAATGTATCTAAGAAGTACAATAAGTAAGTGAATTATTATGAAGAGTATGCTTTCATGAAAAAAAAAAATGGGAGTTAGGTATCACAATCGGTTTTCGCACGTAAGCCTACTTTCTATCTATAGATCACAGGTTTGATTCCCATTGGTTATGTATTATGTAATCAAAATCGAATTCATCAAGGAAATGGACTTCTGAACACAGGAACTCCATATCTAATAAACCAAAGCCTAGATTTTGAAACCAGAGCCCTTTATTGAGATATTTAGTTAAAAGCTGAATAAAATAATTGAATAGTGAATTTTTAAAACTACCACCCCTTCGGAATGCCGCTTCTAGGAAGAAGAGCCAGCAAGGAACTTTGAATTCTATCAAATGCAATCAGTTTTCAAACATAGGGAACACTTAATCACCTACATCAAAAGGTATGGTTTAATATTAATAGATTCTGAATACATAATACGACAATGCTTCGGTTAAGTCGAAAATCCATCCTATGAAAACCATTTACCTACCCTTGTCTCAAAATATAACAGACAATTCCCCATTATGTTTAAATTACTTAGTTAGTGGCTATTCACTTTGGTGAAGTGAACGAAAATTGGGTTGTGGGAGATGGGAAGATACTGACTTTAATTTTCAAATAAAAACTCTATTTTTTCTTTTAAACAAAAATATGAATATGAAGCATATGTTTTTAAATTTTTAGACTGTTTTTGTAGAATGTAATTATTGTAAAATTTAAATTTGTATGGGCATTGCCTGACATAAAAAAATATTGTATTATTTTCTGCAAACATGGCAATACAAATACTGAACCCGGAAATGCACAATCGGACATTTTCGATCTATGAAAGTCGAAATTTTGATAATCCTAATAACGTTATAAAAAACAAAAAAAAAATAGATTTTAATATTTTACGAGGTCTGTGACCGTCCCGTGACCACGGTTGCTGAAAAGCATCCGAAACGTCGGGATAAATAATTTAAACAATATAAATAATAAATAGCGTTTTAATTCGGTATACAGTATTTTATTTAAATGTCTGATACTCGAGTTAATAAAAGACAATATTAGATTTAAAAAGTCTTAATCCAAACACCATAAATACATCACTCATTGATTCAAATTTCAGAACACATCACTCAACCGTTCATTCGTTCAATCTAGTTATTTTGCTCTACTAGCAATCTCGTTTCAATATCCGTCGCTTTCATGCTACTTTGAATTGAACGATAAATAGCAAATCAATAACACTTTGTTCATGAAATATTAACAAAGTGATTTTGGATCTATGCTGTCAAAAGTGATCTATATATAAATATTACTTGTTGAGAAACACTATACCAGCTGTCTGATATATGTATAATGTATATGTTGATCAATTGCAAAAAATATATATTATAAGGTGTATTAAAGGTGAAAAACGGCAAAGGGTTTGAAAATAATAGTATAAGTATAATAGTATAAAAACAAAAATGTTTTGACGGACTCATTGGCGCGTTCGGTAGAACACCTGCCGTGCCCATCGATGGGTCGTGGGTTCGAATCCCACCGGGACAACATGTTTATATTGTAAGCATGTTTTTCCCACGTCTGGTAACTTTGGGCATTGATCGGGTGGGAGGAATTTTAAAATTCCGACCGGTTAACGAATATAGATGGCAAAACCGTGAAGTGCACATTGCGCGTTTCGGTTTCAGTCTATGGATTTCCGAATGCTCGAAGTAAAAAGTAGGTCGACAGCCCATCATTTACTCATGTTATGTGGCTGAGGTATCACTTACCATCAAGTGAACTTCATGCTTGTCTGTCGATATCTAACATTAAAAAAAAACTAAAACATCGGGTTTTATACTTGTTTGATGATAATGTAACTTAAATGATAAAATTATTAAAATGAAAATTATTCTATGACTAATTAATTAAATAAATACAAAATAAAACTAATAACTAAAAAAAATGAAATTTATTCGATTCTATTTAATTCCATTCGAGTAATTCCATTTAAAAGGAAAAGTTTTGGTTCAAAAAGCGATTTTACTATTTATCAGTTTCACGACTGAATAGGTATTTGACAAAGAGTCTTCTCCAACCATATCTATTTTCAAGAAGTTGTATTATACTAAGATAAATAAATTCGTTCATATCAGTAACCTCAATTTGCGTGTTAAAATTGCATTACAAAAAGATAAAAGCGAAGTTTTCATTAAAAAAGCTCCGTTCTTAATTTGAAATTATGGAACAAACACATAATGTTGAACGAAACTCGGCTAATTAGATTAAATTAGGCGATAATTACTTCAACTTCCCAAATAGTTTCATAAATATTGAAGTAGCTCAAATCGGGTTAACACTTTGACCTCTGCTACTTTAAACCATACAACAGCCTAAACTGGTTTCATTCTCGACTCTACATGGAATAGCCAAGCTATACTTAAGCTATTCATGACTGTGCTTGACGACTTGTTAGACGTCAAGCCAGACTTTCTATTGAATTGAATATCTATGCCTTGGGATAATTCAATTTTGATTTAGTGCTGTATGAGCAAGTCGCGTTAAATGGTCTACTCTATGGGTGCACAAAAGCAGTTAGGGTCCTCCCTATGATCCTCCCTAGGATTATGGCACTCAAAAATGGACATGTCAAACACAACCACTCTATCAGCAATATAAAGACGGAGAAGAAGTAATCGCAGTCACACTACAAATCAAGAGGTTACTTAGAATAATATTACGTGAAGCCGTGGTAAAAAGCTAAGCTAATTAGTAAGTATTAATATTCCTTGTCTTAAACTAATACAAGAATAATAATAATAATACTATGAAAAAAAACAAAAACTGATAAGAAATATAGAAGCATGTGCCACTACGAAAAGGGGGCGTACTCAGCGTATTTCAAAGTATTGGATTGGGCTGGTTTTCAGTAAATTCCACCCAATATGCCAAAATACATTAGTAGAAGATAGAAAAATAAAACAATATAATAACATTAATTTTTCACTAGTCATTGATTATTCACGGTATAATAGATACAGAGTGGGAATAAAACTTTATAATAATACCTTGTTAAGCCTACGCCAGCCACTATCCACTCGAACATCTGTGCCAGTTATACCAAGAAATAGAGCATGAAATCAATGAATGCCTTCAGCGAGAAGCAATTTAAAAATATTCCTACATTTAATAATGAAACTGAAATGAAATCAGTAGACTAGAGTTCAGTGAAACCACAACATAATTAGTGCTTGTCTCGTAAAATCCTACCGAGATTAACCGCTTATAACGCAACCGCAGCACGCTGAAGTACCTATATTAATCCTGTTTTGTGAATAGAATTTGTCTCACGAGTCATTATCAAAGAAAATGTCGTTCCATTTTTAAAGTTTAAAAAGAACGCTGTTTAGGGACTTGAGATAAAGCTCGTAATATCTAATATGAAATTCCGAGGCCTTTAGTGGGACATAAGGCAGACCCATTTTTGGTTCTGTTTCACCAATTTATCTTTACAGGAAGTAGGTGATCATCCTTCTGTGCCCTGCCCAACCGATTTTTTTTTACTTTGTTTCACCGGTATTCGAATCCAGGACCTCAGATGCTAAACGTACCGCACTTACCAATGAGCCAAAGTGGCGTAATTGCTAGTGCCACTTTTTGCCACCTATCCGTCTGTACGCTATCTTTAAATCTTTTTTTAAATTACGCAACGGATTTTAATAAGGTTTTCATCATTAAAAGAGTGATTCAATAGAAAGATTTATGCGTCTAGATAAATATTATTTTTGGTAAATATATTAAAATATAATGATAATTGTTCATGATGTCGGAAGAAATCAGGTCGACTCATCGAAAATGCTGTCCTAGAAATGAAATTTATAAAATAATGTATGATGGAATTGTTCTCCTTTTTTAGGAGGACATTGCACTCCTGCGAAGCCGGGGCGGGTCATTAGTTAATATTAAAAAGGCTATTTTATTGCTTGAACCAAAAAATAAGTTATTTCAACTATTATTGACTAATTAGAAAACGCTCCAAATACCGCCAAATACAAAAAAAATATAGGAATTTTAGTATTTTTATAATATAAACATAAATATCATCAATTCTATCAATTATTGTACGTAAAAATATTTCTATAATTTATTATTTACATACGAAATTGAAAATAATGAAAATAAATGAAAAAGCTATTAAAGTAATGCAATATTCTGAGGTAAACTTAATCCGTTTTCTAGAGTGAAGCGGAATCTTGAATGATAAATAGCGACGAACGAAATGAGAATATTGAAGTGCATTGAAACAAAAGGCAGTTTGCGATATTAAATCTATTCAAAGCTTTGTTATTATATCTGCCTTTATTTTGGTCTTATAAAATATCGCCTAATTAATATATAACTGTCTCCGTGGCTCAGTGGTCAGCGCGATGAGTTTAGCACCTAAGGTCCTGGGTTCGAATCTCGGGGAAACAATCATATTTCAGTCGTGCAATGCTCAGAAGGCTGATCAAATACTTGCCTGTACAGAAAATAAAAATGATGAAACTAATTCAGTAATGCCCCATGCCCCATTACGGGACTGGAGAGTTAACTATCATATTTTTATTATATACTAGCAAAACGCCCCGGCTTCGCATGGGTGCAATGTAGATGAAAAAAAGCAAAGCCTTTGTTACTCGCTGATAATATAGCTTTCTATTGGTGAAGGAATTTTTGAAATTGGTCCAGTAGTTTTTAAGTTTATTCGATACATACAAAAATACAAATCTTTCCTCTTTATAATATTAGTATAGAGTATAGATATAGAAGTATAAATATTATAGTTATATTGCAAGACCATTGAATTAGTGTAAATAAATAGTTTCTATTTTTATTTAATTTGGCTTTGGCCAAATTAAATTAAATTAAAATAATGTTGGTAATTTTTTATGTCTCTTGTAAGTGTTGGAACAACTTTGGATTTAAAATCGGTTCCAGCGAAACTTCATCTCACGAAAAATAGAACTAAGGAATCGGTGACCACCATCAGTTTCCAATTAATTCCGACCTCGTTGACCCCAAGAAAAGAGCCTATAAAATTTCAAAGGCCGACATCGCAACTTAGACATTTAGTTGCGGATATCCGTGGGTGGTGGTGAATACTTACTTAGGTAATCCGCCTGCTTTGTCGTTTTCTATGTAATAAAAAAAAGAAAAACTTGACATTTTTTATGCACCACTAGCACCACTAGCTAAAAGAGTAAAGCATACTTTTCTTTAATTCATTTTTTTCATTTATGGACTACGACAATTGCTCATTTTCTTGAAAGCAATTCGCACTATAAGAAATATTGTCCGTTAAAATTGTAATGAAAAATTCCGACGAAATTGACTGCTTCTCCAACTTAGAAAATATATTCTAACGAAGCAGGTAATTACGCTATTTTCCGACGAGTCAGGGCCAGAATAATAATATGCTTTGGTACCTATAATAGCCGTCTATGAATACGCAATGAGTGGTGACATTATTTGGCTACCTGTGAAGTAGACAGGGTTTTTGGTTCAACTGATTATTTATTTATAATTTGACTGTGGCCACAGATGATAATTTTAATGGAGGTTTCCTAGAACTCAGGTAATATTGTCTTTATATCAAACCCTCGCAACACGCTCTAGCTTCGCACGGCTCGGACGCAATGTAGATGTACTATACACAAAAAAACCTATGTTACTCGCTGATAATATATATAGCTTTCTATTGGTGAAAGATTTTTAAAATCGATCCAGTAGTTTTTTTAGTTTATTCATAACATACTAAAATACAAATATTTCCTATATATAATATTTGTATAGAAGTAGGTATAGATATAATAATTATATAAAGTAAAATATGTAATAAAAACATTGTTTTTAAAAGAAATGTTGCAGTGCTGTGTCAAATAGGACTCGCCTCAGAATAAGCTGTGGGCATGATGGACAAAGCACAGATATTAAGGCTACACCTGGAGAAAAAGTACTCTATTATATTATTGATATTTTTTTCTCTATAGAAATAACACAACAACTATCAATTGAACTCGAATTGCTTGGATAAACACGATCGCTAACAAACATCAAGTCTATAACAAGCGAATTTTACTTTCTGTTTTTCATGAAAACTATGAGGGACGCTCTCAAGCAGGTTTATATCCGAGTTAGTTTTTCAATGAAATTCAATCAAGCTAAAAGGTGCACTCTGTTCAAGTTAGCTCATTAGATGCGATCTCTCAACGTCAGACGTGAATTTGAGAAGCGAACTAACCCCGCTTAAGGTCCTTTCTAAACATAAAGCAAATTGCTATGTCATTAGATAGTTGGTTCTCTAAAATAAATAAAGAATAGTAATATATAGAAGTAGTAGAAGATATTTAGGTGTGTCTGCAGTATATATTAACTATATATAACTGAGTCTTATTAGTAAGTTACATTAAGGCTTATAGAATATCAACAATGCTTATTTTTTTTTTAGAAAAAAAATTTGAATCGAATTTCTTAATCATTCATAAAAATTTAGAGAATAATAACCATACTATTTCCTACTGACACAGGTAATATGATTTTTGAAATACTGATACAACCTGTGCGCCAGAATATAAAAGCATTGATGTCCCCTTTGTTTGATGATTTTGGGAAACAAAAAGAAATACCTTCTTGGTCGCTAACATAGAAAAGCCATAAATTACAGACATGTCTATAGATTAATTATAGATATACGCGACAATCTTTTATTTCATATGAACGATATAAAAGACATATGTTTTGAAATCATGCGTCATATCGACCAAATCTCGGTGGGTATGCTTGAAGATGTCTTCATGAAAAAAATACATATACAAGTTTCGTTTATGTGTTGTTGACTGTTAAGGAGTTTCCTAATCGGGAGCCAACCCTGAGTCCAACAACCAGGTGCAATTTAAGACGGGAATACAACATTAAACGTGTATACAAAATTTCATCTTTAAGCTGTTAACCATTGAGGAGATCCAACGCCTGGAGCCAATCCTGGGTGGAGAGTTAGGTTATACTTGCCACCAAAATGCTTTTGCCTTTCCATTGCTGTAAGATAGGGAGGCAGTGGTTATCCTTGTAAGATTTTATCAAGGTAAAAAAAGCGGAGAGCACATCATTCAGCTATGACTGAGGAGTCAGCAATCTAATACCGTTCTATCAATATAGTGTATGTAACGGATAAACAACTGTTATTATGGCATGCTCCATTGACATAGATTTATGAAAATTGTCCTGAAGATTCATGCGTGAAATTACATTGTGTAAGATGAAGTTTAGTTTTTAACAATATTTCGCTGAAAAAGCTCAAATATCTTACCAAAATATACCATAATATTTTAAGCTACAATTTAAAATATTATGGTAATAATCTAAAAGTGGTGATCTAACAAAAAATTATAGTTACTCTCCGATTTTATCCATTCGTTATCCAGATTGTATTTGGATATTGTTGCCACTCACATAATATCGAAGTGATCAGCAATGCTATTCTGTAACAACGTTTTAATAATTCGACAGCTGAATCCGCGGTGATGTATCGAATTCGTATTCTCTAAAACTCGAAAGCGCCGGCCGCGCTTCACTGACGAATGCGGCAGTGAGATGAACTGTTGCGTGTGAGATTTTTTACACAAAATGTATGTATTCGGTATTCTGTAAGGGATTTATCACCTCGATCGTTCGAAGTTCGAAA
The DNA here is from genome assembly GCA_905404175.1 of Anthocharis cardamines. Lineage (NCBI taxonomy): Eukaryota > Metazoa > Arthropoda > Insecta > Lepidoptera > Pieridae > Anthocharis > Anthocharis cardamines. The sequence goes on from FR989955.1 coordinate 2,577,130, forward strand.
GTATCGTAATACGAATACACCTGTCACTGCAAAAGTGATCCAAATGCTTTCGAGATCGGCGTGATTTACAGATTTATTATGATTTTAAGTTAATTTCAGGGCATTTTGCATTAAATAATATATTATATAGTTTTGCAATAATTCAATTATGTCTCGTTCCTTCGTGTTTTATAATATATTAGAACAAACCTATTTATTATAATTGATGCATATCGTATTAAAATATTTTTAATTAAAGTTAAAATAGGTTTTTTAATAAAAAAAAATATTCAAATTCTGGGCTGCTAATAAAAACCCGTTTCCGTGAAAATAATTAATATATGTGTCTGAACCGGGAATCGAACCCAGGATCATTGGCGTAGGAGTTTACCGAGTCGGCGGTCACGTGGTCAATATAAAATTCGAACATGAAACGAAAACTCACTTCATCATAAATATTATAACTAGGTATAACTTTAATCGAAACTTTTTATTTAAAGAGTGTAGCAGTATAAGCACGGGTCAGATGCCCCTGGGTAAATATATGTCATAAATGTTGAAAATGAAATCGCCGTCTTAAGAGAAACATTTTCCTATACTATCACATCTCTGAATGCGCTAAGCTTTTTAAAAAAAAAAAAAATCAAATTTTGAAAAAAAAATTTTTTTCTTCTTACAACATAATATTTATTGGTGATTTTTCTTACAAACATTAGACACACTAAAGAAGCATTAAATAAAGCATTTTCAAAGTCTTTGCAATGACTTATACATCGGAATATCATCAATTCAAAATTTTAAAATTAAAATTTTTTCGGAATTTTAAGAGACACTATCACGATTTTTTTTTTATAAAAAGCTCTCACAATGCTCTATAACATATATTTTGTTCGAAATTTTATCCAGGGTAGAACAGTGTTAAAAACAATTTTATTGCTATTCTGATATTAATATATAGTACATGTATTTGAGAATCTGAGCAAGTAATTCTGCTTTGATTTTTTAAATGTAATTTTAATAATTATAATGTTCAATAATTATAAGAGTCAGTACTTCAGGTACGTTTTTTTTTGTTTTTTTATCTTTAAAATCTTTTATAACTCTTATTAATATTTTTTTATTTATTTTATGCATTCAATAGTATTTCTACTCAAGTGGCATAAAAATGAAAACACGAATTCGAAATACGACTTTGTCTAAAAAAAATATTTTAGGTTTTGTTTTATTTGGGTATTTTTTATATAAAGTTCATTTATAGGTATATTTTTGCTTTTCTAGTTATCGCTTTATTGTTACATTTGTTTCAAGTGAGCATCTAGTCGCAGCCCCGAATACGCGACAAGTTAATGCGTGTTTGTTTACTTTGTTGTTTTCATTTTTATGCCACTTGAGTAGAAATACTATTGAATGCATAAAATAAATAAAAAATTATTAATAAGAGTTATAAAAGTTTTAAAGATAAAAAAACAAAAAAAAACGTACCTGAAGTACTGACTCTTATAATTATTGAACATTATAATTATTAAAATTACATTTAAAAAAATCAAAGCAGAATTACTTGCTCAGATTCTCAAATACATGTACTATATATTAATATCAGAATAGCAATAAAATTGTTTTTAACACTGTTCTACCCTGGATAAAATTTCGAACAAAATATATGTTATAGAGCATTGTGAGAGCTTTTTATAAAAAAAAAATCGTGATAGTGTCTCTTAAAATTCCGAAAAATTTTTAATTTTAAAATTTTGAATTGATGATATTCCGATGTATAAGTCATTGCAAAGACTTTGAAAATGCTTTATTTAATGCTTCTTTAGTGTGTCTAATGTTTGTAAGAAAAATCACCAATAAATATTATGTTGTAAGAAAAAAAATTTTTTTTTTTTAAAATTTGAATTTTTTTTTTTTTAAAAAGCTTAGCGCATTCAGAGATGTGATAGTATAGGAAAATGTTTCTCTTAAGACGGCGATTTCATTTTCGACATTTGTGACATATATTTACCCAGGGGCATCTGACCCGTGCTTATACTGCTACACTCTTTGACCATTGTCATTAAGCATAATATTATTCAATGTATGTACATATTTTTTTTATTAAATTAATTAGAAAAACCATAGAATTTTCTTCAATCCAGACGTATTTTCTAAAATCTATGTTTTTAAATTCTATCGATATACATTTCTAATACGAACTATCTCGAGCATAGACGATCTTCGATAGTAATTTCACTTCACTTCGAATTTACGCACCAAATGTTTATAGAATGCCAAACCAAGGTGAAGTGAATTAACGTTCGAAGTGAGTTTTTTCGTTTGAGTGAGCTTCGATAGCGAGTTACTATTTTACAGAATGGCACTACTGACCTAAAAAAAGAAATAGATTTTAATATCTATCCTGATGGAATTCGAACCCATGATATTTTAACTATTATACAGATTTTTATATACTATATACCTATATACTCGTAGTATATACGGATACTCAGCATGTGTGATAGAAAACTATCCCTGATTTTCATTACCTTTTTGACAATACTGGCTAATCGTTTCTTCGTGTTTTTTGTAACACATTTAAAGACAATTTATGTAATATTATTCTTCCCTTTTATCGCAGTAGTTCTAAATAACTGAAAATAAAATAATTTGCGTGTAAAGAAGTAGGCATAATGTAGAATAAATAATAGTATACATTATCTGAAAAGGCAAGTTGGGAAGGTGGTATTGATGTGCGGAGAGAGATACAAATTGTTTCCGCTATACTCACTTAAGTGCAGATATTTTAGGGGAAACGTTGGAAAAATGTACAATGTATCATTTCGACAGAAAAATCTCACGTTTTCACGGCTCGATTTTCACCAGGCTGAATTTATTTATGATTTTGTTGAATTGTCAAATACTGACAAATTCGATATTCGGTTTAAGAATAATCTCAATCAGTACTTTTATTCTCAGACAAAAATAAATCGCATACATGAATATACATACGATTAGATGCATAATATTTCATATGATTAGATGCAACATTGCCAAATATCAACTTGGTAGGAATAGATGGCGTTAGTATGGCAACTTTTTGAAAATTCAAATCAGACAACTGTCCTTTCAGTCTGCCCATGATCACGTTAGCTGGAAATCATGTCGGTATAAATAATAAATCGCGTTTGAATCCTTTAAAAGTTATTTAATTTAAATTCCATCATTTTACCAGTCATATTTTACCTCATATAGACATCAAAGTTAATACTAATAATAGCCCAACGTACTTAATTATTGCAAATTTTGCATAAAATATCTATTCAATTGAACATGAAAAGCAAACAGATGTGTGAAATACGTGCAGTAATCGTACCTAATAATTAATTCTGATGCAAATCCCAGGTAAATGTGGTAATTCCAAATTTCGAAAGGATTAAAGCCTTATCCAGGTCATTCGATGAAGTGTACCTCTATTTTGGAATAAACGCGTTATTTCAAAATAACATACATATTATATAAAATAGAATCACATATTTTTTAATCAACACGTAAAACTTAAATAATAATAATAACATATACACATATATAAGTAAGTCTGACTCTTTCAGGGATTATTCATGTGAGAGGATTTTTTGTAAGTGATGGAAAGTGAACACCCCAGCCCATAAAGATCCGCAACACCACATGACTTGCAGATGCGTTGCCGGCCTTTAAGGTAGGTAAAGGCTCTGTTGACTCTTCTTGAAGGTCTCAAAGTCGTAAACGGTTCGGAAAAATGGCGAACACTCATTCCACAGTCAAGATGGTACGGGTGCGGAATTGCGAAATCCCGACCGTGTAACGAACCACCTGAATCTATGGATTTCCTCGACAGTATAACGTTGACTCAATTTCTGTGGGTACCTAGCATCAAGTGACCCCACGCTCGTCTGAAGATATCTAACACTAGCAACCTATGTTACTCGCTGATAATGTAGCTTTTTATTGGTGAAAGAATTTTTAAAATCGGTCCAGTAGTTTTTGAGTTTATTCATAATATACAAAAATACAAAAATACAAGTCTTTCCTCTTATTAATATTAGTATAGATAAGTAATAAGTATAGAATAAATAATGGTTTATATATACTTTACCCTTTCATATTAACACTTACACCTGACAATTATTTCGCACCGGTTTGGCTAAACGCTTTCGTCTTAGCAAGATTCCTTAACTACCTCCGCTAACTGGAAATAATCCAGTGCGGCTTTTAGTGGTCAAATTATACTGAATTTTCTAGTTTTGTTAGAAAATGTTCTTAAAGCAAATGCCTTAGGGTACTTTTTAGTGCGACAAATAGTGAAAGGTTGTAGAAGGATAAATACTGCCTTTTAAGAAATTCTTAACCTCTACATTATTAGTGAACATTTCATTTTGTTCGCTTAATTAAATGAGTTGTAACAGGTTTCGAGGTAGAAAATAAATTGAAGCATTTGAGGATTATAGTGGACATAGGTCTGTTATGTTACGGTTACGCTTAAAGACATTTATTTCACAAAAAAATTATATTAACTAACAAAGAAAAAATATTTTTTCTTTATATAATTAGCACAACGAATTGACAGAGTAACGAGTATTTCGCCTTTCCCTCTTAATATTATCGGGTGTGAAAATCTTACAATTGATTTGATGAGGTTAAAAAATAGAATTCTGCTTTTTACCATACATAACATTAGATTAATTTATTACCGTGTAAAATATTTTGTTAATTAATAATAATACATGTCATCTATATATATAAAAGAAAGTTGTGTTAGTTACACCGTTTATAACTCAAGAACGGCTGTAAAGATTTTAACGATATCTTATTTGTTGGATTCCTCTATGTCGGGAATAAGACATAGGCTAATAAAATATTGGAAAAAATCAGGAAAAAAATATATGAATAAAATTAATTAAAAAATAAATTAGATTCGAAACTCCGCCATCTTGACAGCTCACGTCATGCATTCTTAGCTTTTTTGACATAACAGATGTCAACTGCAAATCAGTGACATATTAGACAATTATAGTGGGTAAATGGGCATATTCAAATTTAAGAATAATTATATAATTTCGAAGCCAAAATTTTGGCAGAACAACGTCTGCGGGGTCCACTAGTTTAATTTAAAAAAGGGTCTTAAAAAATTAATAGCGAAATAAAAAGTAAATAGCTCAAAATGCAGGTCCGAAGATTGATTTTTAATCCTTTTCCCGATCGTTTTTGGGTCAAAAGTGGCATTTTTTGATTTTTTTTATAATACTGGCATTTTTGATATAATACTATAGCGGAGACGTTTACCAAATTTCATAAGAATCGGTTGAGAACTTTATGAGTTATCTTGCCCCTCAATTTTTGACACATAAAAACTCTATGAATACAGCGATTTACCAACTAGTCAACGATTTCAGGGCCATACTGAAGTCCTTTGGTGCTTTCATTTTACTCGTTCTTCTTCTTAAATTCTTCTTGACATGCTTGACGAGCTTCTTTTACAAGTATCGCCCCCCCCCATAAGCCCCGACTCCCTTTTTGGGGCATGGGACAAACACGACTGTCTATTTTATTAATAGGTTTTATCGGCAAGTGAACAGTTTTGTATGTCGTTTTCGACCAAAACAATTTTATTTATTTTATCTCCATGATTCGAATTAGGAACCTGCGGTGGTAAAAGCAAATAGGTACCTATCAATTACTAAACATAGAAAAAAAAAAACCTAGTTTCTCAAATATAACTATCTGAATAAAGTGTCGATTATTTCGAAAGACAATTTTATTATTTATTGTACCCTATTATTTTGTCAAACAGTCTCGGTATAATTTTATTGTTCCTTGAAAAGCATTTCGCTATTAAACGCAGTATAAACAGAGAAATTGATTTGAGTCTCAATAAAGCCTTCTCGGATATATTGCTTCCCGGTTTTGTTTGCATGAATTTGATTGTTTCAAGTTTTCCAATAATTCAATAGAAATCCTCTTAGGAAGCGCTTTTCGTAGTTTTCTACTTTGCTTTTACATCTGAAATTGCAATTTAATATTTACAAAAGATCGCTGAATTGTTTTTTTTCTTTTAAGTCAAAATATTATGTTTAAAATAGCCTATTAGTTACGTATTATAGAGATTTATACAAATCAAGGGTAAATTACCAAAACAAAAACCAATAAGTATGAAATATTAAGTTGTATTCAATTTTAATTTTTTTTTGACAATAATACTTAAGATATAGAAAGAATATTTCACACCACAAATATTAATTATGGCGAATTTTTTATGTCTTATTGTTAGGTAATTTTTCCCTGAATTGGCTAGCCCAGTTTTGAACATACTTAGACTTAATCTATTTAAGTTCTCTTGCAAGCATGTAAATACAGAATCCACTGCCTGCATTCACTTGACATTGTTCTGTTCATCTGAAATGTATTCAGTTCTTGTATGTATAATTCATGGCTTACCGCGTATAAATGTGTCAAACAATAATATGGGCTATGTGAGGAGAAATATAATAATCTGTGTTGAGTGCTTAAAAAGATATAGGTATGTTATATAAGGAACATCTGAAAAATTGACAAACATACATATGATTTTATTTATATTTTGTTCTGGGCTTGCTCAACTCGTCATTACGTAAAATTATAGCTGTCCCAATGACGGCTGGGTTTTTTAATGAGTCATTATTGAGTTTCTTGCCGACTCTTCTCGATAAACGCACCGAAACGGTTGGCTATTCAAAATTATAAACTAGAATTAAGTTAAAGGGGACTCGGACATTCGCCTTTTAGTTCCAAATTCCTTTTAGTTGAAAAAAAATTGACTTAAAGTCTAAATTTAACTTAAAACTTATTTTCAAGTTGGCTAATAATTGTAATTGACATTTCTATTCAGAAATCATCTCATTGCATTGATTGATTTGATTGATTTGATTTGCATTAATGAGAATGCACTAATTACATCAAAAACTATAGGTACTAATTAATAACTATTCAACAATGATATATTTTATATTCAATTCACTTTAAAAACTTTTGCACGGAAAGGGTTACTATTCTACAAAGAGAATTCAAAAAATGACAGTAACAAAAGGTCTTTTCTTCTTTGTAGAAGTTAGTTTAATGAAAGGTTCGCGAGCGATGAAATAACGCTGAGAACTGTGAATGATAAAATTAGAGCACCTTTTGAAACACTATTAGTGTGATTATTAATTTAATGAGATTAACAATCAACTAATTTCATTTAATGAACTATTTTATATACTTCGTACAGACAAAATTACCTAATCGACAAAGAATATATAATAATAATAATACAATAAAAATAAATAAAAAGAAAACAATAATATTTATAGAACTGCATTTGGTGAGCAATTGGTCCAGGATCAGCTTTGTGCTGCGGGTTTGGGTGCCACAACCATACAGCGCTGATTTTCAGCCTGGGCCTGGTTTGAGATCCACAGCATCAACTACATAAAAAAATAATGTTAAAGAAACCTTAATCTAACTATAATTAAATCTTAATCTATCACACAATACAGTGTCAACCCGCATGGTTGCCATTTTGAGAAAATTTAGTTTGAAGTTTTTAGTAAATTTCTTTTAAAAAATAACAGAAATAATAATATATTTTTTTGTAATTATTATTATTACACTCAATATCGTTTTTCTTGGTAGCAATCAAAGTAATAGAATTTAGTGCATTATTGTTAAATATTTTAGGGTTTCGTGCCCACTAGTTTTTTCAATATTTTTGCTATTAAAACGATTTAAATGAAAATTCTTTTGAAATACATATCTCTACTTTAGCTCACAAGGAAGCGATTTCTATCAAAATTTACATTTTTATCATTTTGTGGATTGACACTGTATTGCTTAACAGTGTCCAAATATTAATGCCCGTTATAACTAATAACTTTTAATTTCATACTTATTGCCTTTTGGCTTAGTAGCAATATACCCTTAATATATCTATAAACGTATACTACTGGGGGTAAAATATGAAAATGCAATGTTTAAAGGTAATTGCACATATGCACATATATTTGGCTAGAGATGAGGAAATATGTGTATTTCATATTTTGAAAACTCCACACATATTAAAATATGGGGTGGAAGTTTCCTGAAACTCCGCCACGATGTTGATAATGAAATTGAGGTGGTTAAACCGGAAACATAAGCTAGAAATATTAAAAAAGGTACTATTTTAAATTAATACGAATATATCTATATACATAAAAATCTTGTGTCACAGTATTTGTGGTCGCACTCTTCCGAAACGGCTCGACCGATTTATGTGAATTTTTTAATGTATACTTGGTAAGTATGAGAATAATATTGTCTTTTATTAACGCGAGTATCACACATTTAAATAAAATACTGTATACCGGATTAAAACCGCGACCACGGTTGCTGAAAAGCATCCGAAACGTCGGGATAAATAATTTAAACAATAAATCGCGTTTTAATCCGGTATACAGTATTTTATTTAAAAGTATGAGAATAGGTCATATTTTATACCGTTGATATCGGTGATTATGGTGACCCGAATTTATTTTTCCATTTTTTTGATATAATTTGATTTGGTCTCATTTTCTTCATTTCTATAGACTTGCGAAACCGGCAGCTAGCGCAGCAAGTTAATTATATATACCTACTTGAATCTATATTATTTCTTATAAAGATATATGAGATGACAGAAAAATAATTTTGGCTTGTTTTAAGTTACTAATAGGTAACTAATGCCCGATAATAAAGGTAAATAATTCCGTTTCTTCTAGAAAATAATCATGAATCTGAAAAAATATCCTCATAATTAAATAAAACCTCTTTGTTTAACTTAATATTATCTTACAAGTCAACGGAAAGTCTTGAACTGTTGTCAACATTAGGGGATATACCCAATGGCTATATCCACTTCTGTTTGTCTTCGCCATTTCATAATGTTCTCGCAACTTAATCTTTTATTTCGTGCGGTTTGTTTATTTTTCTTTTGATGGAATATCAGGTTGTTGTTATACTCACTGATTTTCTTTTTAATTGTTTTGTTTGTTCCCATTCAACCTCATTATTGACGTGGAAGTTAATATCCAATTAGATATTTAGAATGACGAAATGGAGAAAATATTTCGATTTTCTTTTAATAATTTCCTTTTCAGTAATGTGATGACGATCGGCAGGACTCCATCCATTTGTTGTGTATATTCCTCGAATCCGCACAGTTCGCTTCGCATCCTCATTTCTAATTAAAACTGCGAAAGAATGGAACTCCCTACCGGCTTCTGTCTTCCCGGACCACTATAACTTAGATATCTTTACTATCGCATCACCACTTACCATCCGGTGGGGTCGCGGTCAAATGACTGTCTATTATGCATTAAAAAAATGAGATAAGTTAAGAGAAATAGTGTTATAAGTAACAGGTACGCTAACATGTCTATATTAATAAACGTTATATTTACATATATAAAAGGTTGGCAACGCATCTGCAAGCTCTCTGCCCGCCTAGCTCATGCTATGGTCATCCATCAAGAGATATCTCGTGGACGAGTTAAGACAATTTAAGATATAAGATATCTCGATATATTATACCTCGACATCGACAACTTTGATAGAAAAGATATCGACAAATATCTCCACTTTTGACATTAGAAGTCGAGTTTTATTGTTCACAAAATAAAAGAAATATAATGTATTTATCTTATTCTATGTATATATCGCCTTGCAACAGCAATTATACTTACAATACTTACTAAAAACATAATATGTAGATTACTTCTATTTTCATTCACGCTCATCGATTTGAAGTCCTTTTTTTGCCTTTAAAAAGCTTTAAAAATTCAATTAACTAAATAATATGTTATTTTTGCTTTATATTTAAAATGCCTCTATAGTTTCACTTTATAATCTCTCAAATCATTATTCACACCTAGGTTATTTGAAGTTTCAGTAAATAGACCACAATTTGAAGCACGTATTAAATATGGTTAACCGTTGGCTGGACTGCTAGATAATCTTCATTAATACCTAATTCCTTTGCCCGTAGTGTATTAAGTCACTGTGAAACTTTCTACCGCAGAATTTGGTTGAAAATGTCATTCAATTATCTATTGTGGTAGATTTTGGTTTATTAGATCATTAGGTATATTGACTTTTCAAATGAATATAGATGAATTTAAAGCTTTGTATTCTGTTAAATCAATACAGGCTGATTGTTTCAATAGTTTTGTATTTATTTAATTTTGACAGCTTAAAAAATTAGGTACAGTGACCCCTATGTTAGGCTAAGATCAATGGGGTAGCATTGGGGATGCGAAGGGTGCGGTCCACACGTGGCGATATTTCACAGGTGATGATAAAAAAATGACTTCCTTCAATGATTTTTTTTAAACGTAAGATCAGTGTTCTACCAATATATTCATAGGTTATACATATATTTTTATATAACATAATAAGTTATATATTTTTTTATTTCTGTATTACGGATATAAGTAAAAGCTGAGAGCGTTATTTCTTATGGGACAGTCAAGCACTTGAACTTTCGTCTGCTCCAAAATTAGCCAGCAGACCGAACCGTTCTGAAAAGTTTTCCGCATGAATTTCAGCCATTAAGAGTTTTGCTCGCTTAGAAAGTCAAATAAAATCAAAAATTTCTCCACTCTTTTACCTACAGGTAATTTATCGGTTTTTATCGTAGCCATTAAAAACTTTCATATTTTTACCGGATATAAAGAATTTAATGTTAAATGATGTGACAAACTGAGGTATTGAAACGTTTTTAATAAAAACGACTAGTTCAAAATTTAAAATGTATTTTTTTTAATGTTAGATTTCGAAAGATGAACATGAGGTTCAATTGATGGTAGGTGATACTTCAGCTACAGAACATCAGTCAATGATGCGCTGTCGACTTACTTTTTACTTCAAGCATTCAGAAATCCACAGATTGAAACCGAAACGTGCAATGTGCACTTGACGGGTTTTCCATCTATGAATTTTGATATTTCTCCCACCTGATCAAGTTGCCCGAAGTTACGTGGGAAAGACATGCTTACAGAAAATTATAAATATGTCGTCCCGGTGGGATTCGAACCCACGGCCCATCCATGGTCACGGCAGGTGTTCAATCGAACGTGCCATCGAGCCCGTCGAACGTGTAAACGATTCATTTCGAACAACACACATACATACATTGCCCGCCTCTTTCCTATTGAGGTAGGCAGAGATCACAGATTTTCATATTATCCGATCTTTGCAAACCATTTTCGCATCATCCATTTTCCTTACTGCTATCATACACGCTTTTCGGTTTCGAGTATTTTCAAAAAACGTTCCTGATCTGATTGAGGTTATTTCGAATTGTAAAACACCAGTGTATTTTATGCACATCCTATTTTACAATGTGCTATGCTAGTACTTAATCATTTATTTGGCATACTCTCCTTTATGTTAAATGGCATGAAACACGACGGCTTGCCAAGTGCGCTTAGTTAGATTTGATTACACAGTGAGAGATATCAAGTATGCATTTTGAAATGTTCCGTTGGTTTGTTATAAGTGGGTCATAGTGTGATTTATATAACAATTTTGCACGTTAACTGAAATGAAAATATTTTATACTCTTCATACTGACAGATGAGCGTGACTTACTTCATAATAGCAAACCTCAAGCCCAGGGATCCATGATTTCTAAAAACAAAAAATATTAAGATTTCTAGAGTCTACCTAGTTTCCATTTTTGTATAGTAAAATTGTCGCGTTTAAATATAACATCTTTGGTTATTAAAGAAACAAATTATTGCGTATTTTCGAATGTTTTCGTTACACTTAATCAGTTTTCGCTCTAAAGCCATAATTAATTCATTCCTATAATTATATACATTTATAAGAATAGTAATTCTAATTTGAAAAAATATCAGACTTATCATAAAGCTGTCTTATTCCGCAAACTTATTTGTTCTATATATTTTCATAGCTTAAGGTTTTTCCTAGAAGTCTTCAGTCAATTCTAGCTAAGGCGTTTTTACCCTTTCGTCTGAAGTGAATCCTTTAATTTATCTTTATAGGCTACGAATAGAGCCCGCCTTTCAGTTTGATTGAATTGTTACTTTACGCTTGTGTTTAACATATATTTTATTAAGAATACTTTAACTTAAATAATAAATGCTTTGTTAAAGTAAATAAACATTCTTTAGTTACAGAATATTTTGCATGTTGATAATGTAAATTGGTCGTACCTCAGATTAAGTATTTAATCTGAGGGTCGTACATTCAAATTAATTTTACGATATTTAAGTAAACTATTTAGAAATATATCCAGACGTTTTCACGGCATATAGTATAGCCCTTATAAAACATTGTTTATTGTTACCGAAAAATAAATAGCTCTAAATATCATTGAATATTAAGAGTCGAATATTGATGGTTGATATTCTCATTCACATTCACGGATGCTTACAATATTATATTCATTACGTTCGTCAGTAGAAGGTACACAATCATACACAACAATAGTCTATTATTATATAAGGTACATATGTATCGCTTGTATGGCCACGGCTTTAACGGGCTTGTGGCTACAGCTCTTTCTTCGAAGTCCTCCATAAAAATGTCAGCAACAACGATGGAGACTGGAGAGCCTATAGCCACCCCATCAACCTGCATATATTTTCGTTAGTGAATTCTTCACTATTCTCCATGTTAAGCGAGTACTCCATGACAACAAGCTGCGTGCGCCTCCACAGCATCACAGAAACAGGAATAAACCACAAACAGTATAACGTCAACCAGCCTACCTGCCTTATGTGAAGGGTGTTACAGACAGGATTGGAAGCTTTGTGACATTTCAAAAATCAGGCAACTGTCATCTTTCAGTCTGGCCCATGACCACGGTTGCAGAAAAGCATCCGAAACGTCGGTCGGGATAAATAATTTAAACAATATAAAGAAACATCGCGTTTTAATCCGGTATACGCGTTTTAATATTTAAAGCTATTGGTTCACTTATATACCAATGTCACGAGTCCACTTGAGGTAGTGAACTGGTAACCCGACGCGTGGTATGACGTGCCATCAATCATCGAGGATTAATCGCTAGACCGTCGATGTTCAACTCAACCGCCGCAAATTGCTATACACGATACTGTTGTTTACTTACCCCCATCATGGAAGTTATTATGTAGAGTATATTGGTTCAGTTGATGCACATAATTTGATACGTAAAATGATAGAGAACTTTTTTGATATTTTTTTTATTACACCGTGTATGGTTTAGTTTTTATATGCAATTCTCCCAATGCACGCGTAATTTTGAATCTGTGACACCTTCTAAAGCATTCATTTAATGATGTAACTTACATATTTATCGGTAAGAGAGTAAGAATAAGCTGAAGAAAATAGCTTCGTAAATAACGTAATTATTAATCAATAATTTTAAAAATCAAAATGTTTACTGTCAGAATTGTAATTTCTCTAGAATTTTTGAAGAACTTGTACATCTAGTACGTTTTTAAAAATTTGGAAAAAGTTAGTGGAGAAAGATAGATGCGGATAGCAAAAAATAATTATTTTTGTCGAAAAGTTAATAACATTTATGTTTTTTCGTGATTTTTTTAAAAACTAACGAAAACCCGGATTTATAATATGAGAAGGGATTCATGAATGTATGTATATTCAAAATCCCATAAATACGTATATAATGATCATAAAATCCTGTCTCATGCTCTTCTGAATGCAACGAAGATGAAAATAAGATCCGTCGGGAAATATTTCACTACAAATTGTATCGATGTTACCATCTGATATTGAACGATATTATTTTCGAATAGAAAAATCTCCATTCAATTATGTACTCGTACTTATATTGAAGCTGAAAATGTAAAAATAAGACTTACTTTTGCATTTTCAGCTAAATAAGAACCATTTTGTTGTTAATAAATATCAGAAGTATCATCAAAAAGATATATAAATAGCCATACTGAATGATTACCACGCTCTTTAGCGAAAACTCAAAATATTCTCATAGGTATATGAACAATTTAACTATAAGTTATGAGTTAGTTAATTATTAATTATGAATACGGTGGATGGGTATAAGGGAAGAGGAAGGCTAAAAAAGTAATTGTGTGAAGTATACGATATTGTTAGGGGTGTGACTGATATAAAACTGATTGCCAATATAAAAGAAAACAGGGCAGGAAGACGAAGAATAGATTTTTTTTTTTAGAGTAAAGTGAAGTTGATTACGTAATGACCTGTAAACGTACGCGTAGATTTAAAATAAAATCTTAGTCAGCTCGAAGCTTCAAAAGGAAGCTTAATAGAAAACTTAACTTAAATATGAAAAAAAATAAATAGAAAAAATAGAAATAAATATGAAAAAGTATAAGTTTATTTGTAGTTCTTTAATTATTATCGTTCGATATCTGATAGGCATTTTATAAACAAAGGATTTTTTGGAGTATATTTTTTCTACATCGGTTTTTTTTAATACATTACAATACATTAATTTCAAATCTAATTGTTATTACTTTTTAGATACTTTAACTTATTCTATACTTTGCTCGGATAGATTGAAACATACCGTGTTATCTAAGAAATGAGCGATTAATTTTCATAGATTTGACTTACATCCTAGAAAATTTTATCAAAATGCGTTCAATTATTTGGCCGAGAAAGCTTAACACACAAAATTTCATATATATAATAGTGATTTATGTTAAATAAAATGCGTTTTAAGATACAAGTTGTTTATTGATAAGTAATGGCTTTAATATTTTTTTATTATAAAAATTGTTGTTGCATAAAGTGTATTACTGTATTGAAAACAGGGGTGAGTGTGGAACTCACCCTTTCCTCTGCGGGTCATTAGCGCCACCGCTAATTAGTCCAACGCTTCAATTTGTCGTTAGTGAGACGGGAAAAATTCTAAAGGAAAACCACCTTTTTCATTTCGGTATTCCAGTGCAGTATAATTTAACTAATGATGACCGCAAATGACGCATGAATTTGCCCTGTATCATATACAACTTATTTTTAATAGCATTAAAACTCAATACTTGAATATTATCTTATTTTTTATCACTAAACTAACTAAATAAAATAAATAAAATAAAATAAAAATAAAAAAGCCATTTATTTTTTTGCAGTCACGTTACATAATACACTTTATAATATTAAAGAAAAAACAAAATACCAAAAAAAAAATATAATAAATGGAGCAACTAAACTAACTAACCTATACAATATATTTGTCAACGTTTTTTTTTAAATAGCTAAATTTAAAAAATAGAAAAGCAATCAATGCACTTTATGCAGCCTTACCTAAGTTCTATGCATTTTGCGTGTAGCTCCAGGTCCCGGGTTCGAATTTTAAGAAAACAAAATATACATCATAAGATCGTGCATTCACGATTCTTCATACCAATCACTAGTAACTCTTTATATGCCAACCGGGCCTCAAATGGTCCATCACACCTAGAAATTCTTAAACCATGTCTGATAAGCGAGCTGTAATCAGTTCTGTTTCATGGATTTAAAAAAAGGAAAATTGATATATGTATATAATATATATATTATAATATTATATTATGTTGATAAAATGCGATTAAAGTATACTTTTTATTTGGTTTAGACCACAGAACAGAAGAACTTAGACAAGCGTATATTAAATACGCTTTAGGTTTTTTTTTATAATTGTGTCATGTATCTCACTTTCATTGATCACAGACCAATGGTTCAGGCTGAAAACCAGCGCTGTCTGGCTTTGGCACTCACCAATATAATTTTGTGTACCTTTGGTATTGTGAGATGGCTTAACATCAGGTCAGTCTACCCGATTTGTTCATAGAAAATACGGAAACACGTAAAAAATACATGAAAAACTGTCCGTTACGTATTAAGGCATTTGACAACGTTTGTGAAGAAAGGATATTGGCATTTTGTGATCCAGGTAATATATTCCCACGGGATATACCGTGAAGATGAAGTCGCAAGGAACAGTTAATCGAAAATAGATATTTTACAAATACAGAATAAGAAATTGCGAGGAAACGTGAAGTTGAACTGAATGTTGAAATAAAATTTATACACTCGAGAGACCTTACGACTTCGGAAGTGTGAAATTTTTGTAGCCTTTAAAACTCCAAAAAGGAAATATGCTTTTTGAATGATGTATTTTTATTACAATTATTGACGAAAAAGGATGTAATTTTTGATAGTTTTTTCAAAGTATATAAAAAGTTGAATTAAATAAATAATTTTCACTAATTTATATATGCATAAAACAAAAAAAAGTGAAATTCATGTATCTTGAAATAATTAAAGGATATATTAACTCGCTCTATCGATTGTGATTTTGAAACAAATTAAACAATTTCAATTTTAGCTTGCTTATACAACGTTTATGAATAACGTAGACTTCTAATTGATTCAATATTAGAACTTTGTTGATAGTAGGGAAGACACGAAAATGTCGATGCTTCCCACATACATATGTTCTAGTAACCTATCATATTAAATGTTTTACGTTTCATAAACTTCACTGTCTGTTTTCATTTACTTTATGTATAATTGCAATTAAAAAATTTAAAAGTTAAATACTTTATTTAAATTTTAAATTCTTTATTAACAAGACGTATATTTTTTATAATCATAACGTAAATCATATTTATAAAACGTAACGCAACGTAGGTTCCTACAACTTATTAACTTAGACCCATCTACATCGAGGTTTGACGCCAAGTCGGAAGCTATAAACCCTCAAAACGCTATAGTTGCTTGTCTCTCCCATAATATTCGTATGTTAGTTTAACTTGAAATGACCTCAGGTGCCGTGAGCGATGTGTACGTGTTGAATAAATAATTAAACCGTCTGGTTAATTACGGTGTACGCTCATACCAAATGCGTTTAAAGTGGGTCCCTTGAGAGTCCTGTGTTGGATGTAAATAAAACTTACTGCCTGTTTTAGAATTAATTAAAAAATACAATTTTAAGACAATTGAATTTTTTTACCCAGTTATAGACAATTGTTTGACCATTATACCACATATTTAAATAAAATACTGTATACCGGATTAAAACGCGATTTATTATTTATATTGTTTAAATAATTTATATCAACAATATAAATAATAAATCGCGTTTTAATCCGGTATACAGTATTTTATTTAAATGTGTGATATTCGCGTTAATAAAAGACAATATTACATTATACCACATGATGGTAAGCCGCCTCACTGTCTTACACTTTAATAGAGATATTATATATGTATGTAATAGAGTTTAATAATATCGAATAAGCCGGATATATTTAAAAATATCGGATAAAATTGATAAATTTATTTCATGAGTTCTCTTCCAGACATGACAGAAGATTTTTTTATTATAATAACGAGTTAGTAAACTTATGAATTACTAAGCACGCAAAAGGTAATAACTGTTTTCTTAATATAAATATTTAGGAAGAGATTGTTTAAAATATATTTCTTTTTGATCTGGAACTAATTTTTGTTTATGTTATTCTTAATATAATAATTACCTTATGTATCTAATATAATACAATGACTAATTATTTTTTATTGTTATGTGGATTTTAGTCAAAGACGTGACATAAGTAAGTCAGATAATATCCTGAAAAGTATTCTAAAGTTAATATAAAAGTTAAAAAAAATAAAATTAAAAATTTTATCAAACATTTTGCCTTCCATCAGAATCAGTTAAGCACTTAAAACTTTAACATCGCTGCGTCCTTAAATAACTAGACATTAGTTATAACTATCTCTAACTTTTCGACACCACTTTAATCTTTCTTAACTTTTTTTAAAAGCAAAGAAGCATAAAATTCGTTAATGCTTATGAGGTACATTTTTTATGTAAAATAGGTAGACGTTTGACCACAATTCCACACGTATGTCTAGAAAAAGCCTATACTTTGGCTTTTCGAAATATACAGTACAGGCTTACAGGAAAATACTGTATATTTCGAAAGTACAACTATTGAGGACACCTTTAGAGCATTTTATTGTTCGAAAATAATCCGATAAGCCTTCCGAAATTGAAAATAAAAAAAATCACTGAAAAAATAAGGTCCTTTCAACTTATTTTGCAAATATATGATATCATTTTTTTATCGAAATTTAAGTTGCACCATTCGAAGAAGCACCCTTGAAAATTGATTGAATTCATTGCAGACCTGAGTATTTGATGATGAAATTAATCAAGACCATTTTTCAGTTTCTGAGAAAAATGGTCTTGATTGACGCACGGACAGACAGGCTACGAAGTGATCCTAAAAGAGTTCCATTTTTGATAAAGAATACGGAATCCTAAAAAAAAAGAAAGGTAAAATATCTTTGGGCAGGACAGAAAATTTAAATAAAATGCTGAGTGAAACAGGCAATGTATGTACATATGTTTGCTGCACTGGAGACTAAATAATTCACTTTATTTAACAGCATACAACTATTTATATATACAACTTTATACGTCGTTTAAATCGAAAATTTCATGCGAAAATGTCGCTTTTCAATGCGAGTATCACCCATTCAAGTGAAAAGCTTTTAATGGATTAACACACGGTCTACAGATGAGCCAATCTTTTTAACAGAGCTCAAAAATGGAGGAGGTTCTCAATTCGACCGCATGTTGCTTTTTTTTGTATGTTTGTTACGCGATAACTCCACAAGTTATGAATGGATTTGAATGATTATTTTTTGTTTGATAGGGCATATTTCAGAGGTGGTCCCATATATTTTTTATCCAAATCGTTTTGGTACTTTTTTAGAAAATCAACAAAAACACAAATATAATTATACATGGATGTTTTGGTTTGTGGATCTTTTCACGGCGCTGTCTCATTTGAGCAGCACGTTTAGTGGTAGGCCAATTATGTAAGGATTACCTTACAAAATAAACTTCCTATAAATAATTAAAAATTAAATTATTTTTTAGCAAAAACATAAACCGACTTCAAAACTACAACTACATTCCGTTAAAATAAAAAGTAAAAAAATAATATTTTAATTACTTGAAAGCATTATTTATTAACAGTTATTTTTGGAGTCGGTGCCGTTTTGAAGTAAGTTTTTGTTTTTTGCTTAACAATAATTTTATTACATATAAGTTTTCTCCACGAATTCCTCCTAACTCCTCACTGGATGGATTTTGATGATTTTTTGTGTGTTTGAGTGGATGGGATAGTTTTTTATGTTAGATATCCCCAAACGAGCATGAGGTTCACTTGATCAGCTCGCCTCGTATCATATCTCAGTGTATGGATTTCCGATAGTCGAAGTAAAAAAAAATAGGCTCACGGCGCATCATTGACTGATGTTGTGTTGCTGAGGTATCACCTACTATCAAGTGAACCTTAAAGTAAAAGTTGAAGGTAAAAATTACTGGTATATTAAAAACATATTAACAAATATGAAGATAAGCTTTTTTCTAAACTTATTTGTTATATGTAACTTTAAATGTCCAGAGTTGTTAGCGAAATAGTTATAAAGTTTACACTAAAGCTACTTTGCTCCGGTCAGCTTCCAATTATCTCTTACAAAGTTTACCTTCCTAAGAAACTTATAAATCTCAAAGGAAAACGCCATTTCATTTAATTCGACAACTTTATTTACAACTAGTAACATCCCCGGGCCTCGTACGGCAATGTAGATGTACTATACATAAAATAAAATAATGTTACTCGCCGATAATATTCAAATTCAAATTCAAATTCAAAAATCATTTATTCATTTAGGTAACACAATGTACACTTATGAACGTCAATAAAAAATACATATTAAATGCTTCTAGTTTTACATTTACTGCCAGTTCTCAAATCAAGGGCGTAGAGCGGACGAGAAGAACTGGCAAGAAACTCGCCGCCACTCTTTTTTAATCGCCAAGTTTTTGTTTTACAAATGTTTTGTAAGGAGCTGCAACCATTACACCATGTTCCACATGACATCTTTAAGTAATTAACTATAATAATCGAAAAATATATATATAAACGAAAAAATAAAAATAAATAAAAACAAAGATTTGTCCTCTATCAGCAGAATGTATGGTGAAATAGGAGCACTCACTTACATTCTCGTGGGAACAACACGCAAATACATAGACGAAATAACTAATATCACCGCATACACGAATTCAAGTTCGACCAGTCACCACAAGTAGCACCCGTTCACGAGTATGACGCATGGCCAGCCATCGACCCCCTCGCCATATTTTAGGGAGAGAGCTATAGAGAATATAGCTTTCTATTGTTGAAATAATTTTTAAAATCGCTCCAGCAGTTTTTGAGTTAAATATTAACAAATAAACAAACAAATCTTTCCTCTTTTTAATTTAAAGATTGATGTAAAATAAAGAATAAGTGACGCCTTTTCAAGTTAGACAGAGACACGAGACATATCATGAGACACTATAACTGTGACTGTGCAAAAAGTGATCTCGCGCACGACACGATTTGATATACATACAAAACCATACAGCTACATGTGATGTGATACCTGATGACTGTTGTTGTCTCACATCTATGTCTCTGTATGTGAACAGACTCAGCACGAACAGCTTGAAAAATGGTATCAGTATCGTCTATCTACCAGGGTGAATCAAAAAGTTCTTAGAAGTGCATATATATGAAACCTTTTTGGATCAAGTTCGAGATTCGTGAACGGGTGCTACTTGTGATGACAGGTCGAACTTGAATTCGTGCATGCGGTGATATTAGTTATTTCGTCTATGTATTTGCGTGTTGTTCCCACTAGAATGTGAGTGCTCCTATTTCACCATACATACTGCTGATAGAGGACAAATCTTTGTTTTATTTATTTTTTTATTTTTTCGTTTATATATATTTTTCTTTGATAATTATAGTTAATTGTGTGATGTCATGAGGAACATGGTGTAATGGTTGCAGCCCCTTATAAAACATTTGTAAAACAAAAACTTGGCGATTAAAAAGAGTGGCGGCGAGTTTCTTGCCAGTTCTTCTCGTCCGCTCTACGCCCTTGATTTGTGAACTGGCAGTAAATGTAATATTAGAAGCATTTAATATGTATTTTTTATTGACGTTCATAAGTGTACATTGTGTTACCTAAATGAATAAATGATTTTTTGAATTTTGAATTTTGATTCAAATTAAAGAGTGTCTATCACACTATATTCATGCAGACTGTCACTTGTTTTTGTCAGTTCGTTCGCATGTAATAAATTTTTTTGTGCAACGAGTTGCTAAAAAGTCAAAATTATGGATAAAAGTGAGTTACGTGCGGTGATAAAATATCTCAGTTTGAAAAAAATGTCTACGAAGGAAATTTTTTTGGACATTCAGCAGACATTAGGGGGTGATGCTGTACCCTATTCTACGGTTGCGTACTGGGTGGCTGAATTTAAAAGAGGTAGATCAAGCTGTAAAGATGACCCGCGTTCTGGGCGGCCTTCAACCTCCGTTACAGAAGAAAATGTCAAAAAGGTTGAGAATCTGGTTTTGGAAGACAGAAGAATGACTATAAAACATAAAGCTGAGATCCTAAAGATATCTTTTGGTAGCGTTCAATCCATTTTAATTGATTCGATTGAATAAGGAAGTTAGAAACGCGTTATTCTAAATGCATTGCATTGGAGGGAGTTTATGTAGAAAAATAAAATATTATTATTTAAATCTTTGCATTTTTTAATATTGATTCCAAGAATTTTTTGATTCACCCTCGTATCAGTTGTATTAACATGTAATAAATACTATAATCTATACTTACTCGTATATTATAAAGAGGAAGAATTTATAGAAAGCAACATTATCAGCGAGCAACTTTTTTACTACAGTACATCTGCATTGCACCCGTGCAAAGCCGGGGCATGTTATTAGTAATATAAAGTCGTATTACAGGTTCGTTACCTACTTAGAAAATTTGGAGAAAATGTATATGACAAAAGCACCTCAATTCCGGTGGGATATGAACACGACCCATCAAAACGTCATTTAAAATTCTACCTATGTAACTCAAAATATGTGGTTGAATAAAGTCACGTGATGTTGCCTTTAATTATTCCATAGCAAAATATAGATACCAATGATACACTAAAAAGTAAATGAAATGGCATTATTTTTGGTGTTTAAAAAAGTGTGGAGGATGGATCTATGAGCAAACCTATTTTATTTTTAAATACTAGCAAAGCTCCATCGAACCATCCAACCATAAAACCAACCAGACCATAGTTTTTAGGGTGCCTAAGTAGACAGGCAAGGCTTCTGCCTAATATAAAGCAAGGATAAAAATCCTCTTTTATTTTAAACTTATTTCTATCATAAATTGATATATTATAGTACCTAATAATTAAGAGCAGACCCGACAAACATTGTCCTGCTAAAATGTTGGCAAAAATAAAAGAAATATTTCTAGATTTTATTTCGCTATATTTCCACTTCTATAATATGGATCACTACTAATCCATCATACATCAATTATCACAACAAAAGCTATAAGCGTGCGTGACATGACCTGTCAATTGTGGAAGATGGCCGAGTTCCGAACCAAATTTATTTTAAAATTATTTTCTGCACATATTTTTTTCCTGATGTTTTCCGATATTTTAATAACTTTATTCTATCATTCTTGAAAAGAGCATAACAATTTAACAGTACTTATTTTATTATTTTATTTTATATTTAAATAATATTACTCCTCCTCCTTATATTTAGTACATTCATTGAATATTTTATTTATTGAAACATTGTGTAACAATTAATAAAATAAAATCTTACAAATTCAAGAAAATGTTTGTCTCTGAATTAAAATTAAAAAAGGAGCTTTGAAAACTAATGATTTTATTGAAAGCGTAATTACGACTCGATCCAAAGTTTTCCGTAACCCTTCTTTCTTCTACAGCGTTGGGTTCTACGGCGTAGCCACGTAGTCTGTATTCTTGCGCGTAGTTCTACGAGTGCAAAGGAAATATTTACTATTTGTAATTTAACAAAGGTAATTTTTTCCACTTTGTTAAGTTTATGTATTTAAAATTATCAAAAATTTAATGAAATGTTTACAAATATTTCCAAAGTCAGGCCGTTCATAAAAAAATATATTTTATACAGTGCGAGGAATACTACCTTGTTAATATGTAAGTAGAGTTTTCTACCTACGTATTGGGTTAAATATATATTTGTACACTCATGTGAATTTAGATAGACATAATATATTCATTGTATACCAACCATGTTTACGTACCGATGGAAATTGATTGATCTTTAAATAAACTACAACTGGGAGCTGAGACCTGTTCGGTCAGAGTAAATATTACACTCCACCACACTAGTCGAGTCACATATGTGTCTCAATTTAACATTTAAAGCCGTTTGCATTCTATTACGATGTACCTATATCGTTATAAAATATATGTAGATGCTGAATTTCTGTTGTATCTATATATTAACATTAACGATCTTACAATGACCTTGTTTTTTTATTTATTGTTCGACATATAGAGACATGAGATTTAAAAAAAACGAAAAACACATATAGGAGCACGCAAAATAATAATAATTACAGAAATGAAATATGGAAAAAGTACAATTTAAATTCAATTCTATATATCGGATTAAAATGTGATTTATTATTTATATCGTTTACATTATTTAGTCTTCATGGTATCCAGTCTGGTCCGTTACCGAGGTTTCTGAAACGTCGGGATAGATAATTTAAATAATATAAATAATAATAAATCGCGTTTTAATCCGGGATATAGTATTTTATTTAAATGTTTGATACTCGCGTTAATAAAAGACAATATTAAAAGCACATTTATAAAGCCGTTAATCAATTTAAGCACATTAATAAAAAAAATAAGCCGAGGGACAAGATATTCAGTTGTGCGCTCGTCATAGACATTGTTGACGTTCACTGTAGATAACAAAGATGATTTTTTGATATAGCTGGAGTATACAGAATGTTAAACAGATTTTTTTAATTCTTACCGGAATTCTTAACTTGTTCGATGAGCAGATGTGACCCACAACGCTGATCATTCTGTCAGACACCATAAGAGTTTTAATAATGAAACCGTACTTAGTTTCCCTACATTTCAGCTAATTTAAAACGAGGAAAAAGTTGATAGAACACGACACGTATTCAATAACAATATGTATACCTAGTATTCGAAGCAACCTTCAAATATTTTGATTCAATATCGAACGATCTACTACAAACTAATAGCTTTAGTCTTGGACTATCGTCTGAAACCCGAAGTTTGTGCGAACATTTGGGCAGCTTAGATAACAGTTTGTTTGTTCTAATAGATACTCAAACACCTTGAAATAATAATACACTGTATAGTTCTCGATTATAGTTTCGAATATTTAATATCATTTGTTCATTTGCTATATTCGAGGATCAATTTGTATCGTTGTAAGTTTGTAATGAATGAACTCAAAAACTACTGGACCGATTTTAAAAATTCTTTCACCAATAGAAAGCTACACCAGCGAGTACCATTGGATATTTTTATGTATAGTACATCTTCGTTGCACCGGTGTAAAGCTGGGGCGTGTTGCTAGTTTCATTATATGTAAATTACCGTATAGTAGTAAAACTAGTATTAAAATAGTTTAGACTACTTATTGCAAAAAATATAATATAGATAATTAATTATATTATTGATAATATGTGACAAAGGTTGAAGGAAGTTTAAGCCCAAAAGACAAATAAAAAACAAACAATGTTTAATTAACTGGGACGTAACCCGCATTAATTAAGGTCCGTTCCCTCCTTTTTACCCAGCCAAAATAGATACTATTATGAGATATCTTTACTATCTCAACAAAATTTCAAAACTGTCAGTTCAGTAGTTTTTGCCTTATAGATTCACATCGTATATACCTTCAATTTTTTCTTTTCTTTTTTTATGTAAGATATTGACAGACGAGTATGTGGTTCATTTGATGTTAGGTGATACCTCAACCACATAACATAGTCAATGATGCGCTGTCGACCTACTTTTTACTTCGAGCATTCAGAAATCCATAGACTGAAACTGAATCGCGCAATATGCACATCACGGTTTTTCCATCTATAATTCTTCCATGATTATTCTATAAAGACAGCCAATTTTCTTTATAACATGGATTAAAATATTCTGTTTTCAAAACTATTACCCTAAAGAAAATAAATAAGAGCCTTGATACATCACAAAGAAAAAAGAAAGGTAAACTCAACGCCGACGTGATTGTTCCACAGACAAAAATAAACTGACAGTTTCAACCATCTCTGCAAAATGTACTCAGTTCCGTAAAATGGAGCTTTAAAGCTGAATTGCTTTGACGTTGTAATCCAAACTGAGGCTTAGCTGCATCCAATGATACTAAAAAATTACAATCGCCATAAAACTAATTATTATTCTTTTTTTAATTTTAAAATATAAGATCTGATGTTCACGATAAGACAATTACTATAAAACTAAGTACATTTTTTAACATTTTATGTAAGATTTGACGGGCTTCTGCGTTTGGTAGTACACCTTTGTCCCGGAATAAATTTAGGAAAACTAAGCAAATATACGCGGAAAGAGCGATATAGAGACACAGACATCCTTTTTCGACATAAACGCAATATACAAAATACAATTTTGTACTTAATTAAACTAAACATATTTTGTTTAATGTCGGAAAGGACCCGTCTACAGCGTTTGTTGCAACTAAACTTCTATATTAGTTTTCAGAAGGGGCTAACTACATGACTAGTTCTAATCACGACCTGAATGACTAATGTGCTCAAAATTTAATATGAGAAAAGAGAGATGTTACTTATTTACTAGTGAAATAATATAAAGAAAATGGCTTAGTTTGGCGTAGTTAGGCGAAGTTTATCCTGTGAGCGTTTTGTTGTTAGTTCATCGTCATTTGATTTGACCGCCTTCGTGGCTCAATGGGAAGCGCAACGCGATCCGGAGGTGTTGGGTTCGAATCCCGTGGAAATAAGATAAAAATATTGTTTTGGTCGGGCAGGGCACAGACTGATAACCTACTCGTAATTGCCTGTAAAGAAAAATGATCAGTGAAACAGACACACAAATGGGTCTACCCCATGCCCCAAAAAACGGGAATTCGCTTATTTTCGACCTCATTTAATTTGATTATGTAACATATAATTTCACGCAAAAAATGAAGCCGTAAATTTTTTGTTATTAAAAAAAAAACTGTAAAAAGTAACGAGTGGAAAAATTAATTAAAACGGTACTTAGCGTTCGCAATTGCTTGCTTCTGCTAATTAGTTCGTGTTGCTATCGCGGTTTGTAACTTCGTGGTAACTTATAGTCTAATTTATTATTTATTTACTCAGTTTTTTTGTATAAAACATATCGACTAGCACCAGGCTTACTTTAAGGTAGGTATTCTAACCCATTTATCACAGTAGATAGAGGTTTTTTTAAATAATTTTAAAATTAAGGTCGACAGCGCATCATTAACTGATGTTTGTGGCTGAGGTACCACCTACCATCAAGTGAACCTCATCCTCGTATGTGAAAAAAAAGATCAAGTACCTACTTTCCTTTTATTATTACTACGAAAAAATCAGCGAAACCAATACTGTCACGTTCATAAATTAGTTTGCCAGTCGCCAATGTTGCTTAAAAAATTCCCAAAATACTTGTACAGTTATCGTCTCTCATACATAGGTTATTGAAGCAATATCATAAAAATGATATTAACAAGCCTATGTCTCTAGTGACGGTTTTGCAATTAACCGAAGGCTCATCAAAACTGTCATAAACTTTATGTTTATCGCCTAAGACAATGTATAAGTGATCAAGAATAAGTGCCTATAAACAATATTGCGGTCTTAATCATTTTTTGTTTACTTTATAAAATGAATGAGTGCCCGTTTAATGGATAGGTTAAACAAGTTACGCATTTGAGCCTTTAAAGCAAGGACTGAATGGGGTACCGTAACCTTTATAATTCACCGGAATAATACCGGTATAAAATACGATATCGAAATATCAACCTTTTTAAATGGTACCTTTAGTTAACCCTTTTATATTTCGGTAGCCTAAATGACTAACCTTGAACCTATCGTGGCCCGAGACAAGTTGCGACTTGAATTAGTGAGACAGAGTTTGAACGCGTTTTTATTATCGTTACATCAAGAAAGAGATTTCCCGCGCTTATTTATATACTACTTCGCATGGAACGTTTTAAATTTTAATGTTTATAGATAGTGAGAAACCTAAACATATAGATTTAGGTTTTCTTTGGAATTTCGTTTCGTTTGGTATTTCGCTACCGATATTTACCTTTTCAACCGTTTTAAAAGCATACCGAAATAAAGGTATTGAATTGAATCGGTATCGTTATGACAAATTTCATATGGGTACCGTTTCAAAAAGGTAGCCCATATCAATCGGTTATTCAGTCCTTGCTTTAAAGAAACAAAACACGACTAGAAACAAAACAAAACATTATCTATATAGTAACACCTCTTGGTGGTTATAAATTTATTCAAAGCGCTCACACACATAGATAAATATGGACAATCAAGGATAAGAAGGAAACTAAGAAGCACAATTAACAATTTAATGTTTATAAACTTAATCGTATAAACACATTAGGAAAGAAGAACAACAAACAAATAATCTCTGCGGCTCTGCCTTGAAAAGGAAGGCTACTCAGCTTTAAGTTAGGGAGGTTTTCCTCTAACTCTGATTAATTATCAGTAGCTTCCTGGTTGAGCGGTAATAATATACATATATAATATATATTATATATATGTACATCATACCTCTTGCTTATTGGAATGGACAGTGATCGCGAAATTCCATATGCGCCGGTCCTTGTATATAGGTATAATAAAAATATATCAAACCATAATACAAATAACACGCTTCATGGTTAAATGATAAATGACCGTAAAAAAAATTCCCTCACCCCTCAAGCCGTCATAATGGGGCCCACGAGATTGCGTAAGCGCATCGCATGCCGGGTATAGCAAGTTGAATGATTAAATTAAATGCTTTATTGCACAAAAATAAGAACATAACGGCGTCTATCACTAGTATACATACAACATATGTTCATCTAGACGTAACAGACAGTCGAATGACATGAAATTTATAGTATATACTTGGCATACTATCGTGTTTATAATGCCAACAAGCTTGGCAAAAGCTAAAACTGTACAATAAATAGTAATAACTATATTTTTTTAATTTCATAACTTTGGAACCCAGACTCCTGATGAAGTAAGAATGATGTCACATGATCCTAGACGTGCCAATATATTAGAGTGACTATTCTAAGAAATAATAAGCTCTACTCTGTATCTTAATATTAAAAATATAAAAACGTTTTCGTTTATTTCGTTTCCTTTAACGCAAAAATGAAAGATCGGATTAACTTATTTGTAAAGAAATATCCAAGGAAACGAAAATACGATTCATTTATTATATACAATTACCCAATATAAGAGCTGTGAAATATATAAATATATATACAATGTGTGTTATTGTACAAAATGTATCATCAATATTTTCAAATAAAATTACCAAGAGCAATATAAAATTTAATAGCCAAGTATTCTAAATAATTACTTCCGTTCTATTTCGATGGGTAACGACAATCAAAAGCATTATTAGTTACTTAGGGGTGTTTGTGTTGGGCTTAATCGATATCGAAGACATGCTTGCACTAATTGTTTGATTACTCTCTCTCTCTTACTCGATTAAAATAATATATTGAGTTTCTAAAGGAGGCATTTGCTGTGTTTAAGTGTATTCCTAACCGCGTAATACTAAAACGATAATCAGAGGACTTCTTAAAATGTTTGTGTCTTTCATTTTAGCTTCGTAATGAAAAGGTTAGATATACTTATAAGTATACCTCAATGTTGATTAGCGTTCGAGAATTCGCCATAAGTCTCCTAGTGGGGCATGGGGCCAACACATGCATATCTGTGTCTGGATCATAATTTTTCTTCACGGGCAAGTATTTACTCAGTTGGCTGTGCCTTGCCCGAGCGAAATAGACATAGACATAGACATAGACATAGACATACTTTATTCGAAAAAAGAAAACACAATATTTAATACAATTTTAAACTTACTTACTACATACAATAAAATATATATTGTGTATCTAATGCCGAAAAGGACCCTTCATCAGCATTTGTTGCAGTTATAAGCTGCAACGCTGGTTTTCAGAAGGGGCCCCTGTCGAAATGTTTTTTTTTTTTAAATTTTCAAGTTTCTCTCGAGTTTGAACCCGTGTCAACCGTTACTAAATCGCGTATACCACTGAACTATTGATACTAATAACACAGGCTCACATGGTACTTCAATTCAATTATTGAATAAAGAAATTACAACATCGCATTGAATTGATATAATATTAAAAGCGATTTATTATATACATAATTTAAATTTGGTCGACCTAGGCGATCGTACCTCGATCAGATCGGGGACGTTCTGCAAAAGGGCCAGATCAAAAGTACTCGTAACCGTCGAGTGTGTATGAAAGCATTGATGAAAGTAGAAGAAGCGAAAGTGGTATGTAAGGATCGGAGCATATGGAATTCCGTGATCTCTGCCTACCCCGATGGGAAAGAGGCGTGATGTATATGTATGTATGTATAATTTAAATAAAAAAAAGTTTTTGTGATAATATTCGCGTTAATAAAAGACAATATTATATTAAAAGCTTTATTGCACTGGCAGTAGCGTGAACTATACATACATACATATTTAAAAAAAATACATGTGTTTATCAATATTATCTAATATTTCTAAATAAAGTTGTTAATATTGCATTTATTTTAAATATATATTACAATATTTACAAATTTCATCATTATACTCGTATAATACACCGTTTTGCTTAAGCCTTATACCAACCAATTCATATTGCAAAATTAACCTCAAAAACACCCAAATGAGATTTCCCTTGTAAAAGCTCACATAAATTCCGGCTTATTATAATATTAGCATACATTAATATTTCGTGAAAGTATTGTAGCTCTGAGGGCTTTCGTATTGCGAACAAATATGGCCGCTATAATGCGGTATAAATATTAATGTTGCTTTTTTCTGTTGATCACAACATAGGTACCTATTTTACACGTTAACCGACTTACTAGTCTTGGATTTGCTCCTGACAAAATTACTTTCTCATTTATGTATGTATTATACGAATATATTTGTAACATTATCAATCTACAAAAAAAAAGAAATAAGATGTTTGTTTTTAGTTTGGAAATACTTATTTTAATATTTTCACAAATAAAAAGCAAGATCATCTTCTATCGTATATTTGGTATTGATCGCTTCCGTGGCTCAGTGGAAAGTCTCAGGTTCAAATAATGAGGTAACAAGATTAAAAGAAATGTTTCGGTCGGACAGGACGCAGAGGGCGTTTGAAGTTTATACGAAACAATTATATCTGACTTGGTTTAAAATTTACGATTCAAAAGAGGTCAGTTGAGTGAGAGTATTTGAATTTTGATCACTTAACAATGTTAAATGGCTCCCAAAAGAATATTGTTGATTCAATTACACTACTGAGTCTGACTCACTCTACATTAAAGTAAATAACAACAAGCATTCAAACCGAAATACTCATTTATTTTCCCTAAATACGAATAATCGAAATCATAATAGCTTTTAGGAGTGTAAGGATAAGTTGTTTAAGCAACTCATTAAAAGCCTGTTATCGGGTTTACCAATATAATAACTTACGTTTTGTCGCCTTGAAATTTATTATTTTTTAAGCCTTACTGTTCTTAGAAACAGGAATTAATTTTGCGCTATTTTAAGTGTTCTATTAAGATTTTATCCAATTACAGCAAAGGATGTAAAAATAATTAATTTAAATATAAAATTCGTATTATAATATTAATATATTTCAAATTAGTTAAAGGAAATTTGAAATCATTGCTCTGTTCTTATAACGTGTTTAGAGCGACATCTAGTATGAAATCATTCAACTAGGTTGTATAATTCTTTGTCCAAGTATTGTGTGTGAACGTGTTCTAGAAATATTAAACATCATAGTGCAATACAACCACCATAGATGGCGGTATTTACAAAAACAAAAGTTTATCAAAAATATGTTTATTTATTAAATACTTTTATTCAGTCGCACACTCAAATATTATAAAAACAGGTAAGAAATTATAATACAAGGTAATGATGATTATAACAGGAAATATGATGTCGTTTAAATTTAAGATTCATGTAACATACATATTGTAAGTATAACAGTCGATCCTTTTAAATATTAAAATCATAAGAGACTCATATATAAAATGCGGCAATTATAAATATTATCGTATTATAAACTTTAATTCCAAGAAAGAAAGTTTGTAATATTTAAAGGGAATACTTACTGTTACTTTATAAACGTAGTAGGACACATACCTACCTACTACAAAAGTTTGTGCGCTTGCGTGAAAATTGCTCCGCCCCTAATCTTTTCTATCCCTTACTAGCAACGTTTACACTCCCTATCCGCTTATGGTAGCCTGGTACATCGTAGACATTTTCCGCTTTAATCGGGATATCCAGGGAGTCTACAGCGAATTAGATTTTCCTTTATCCGTTTTCGTCAGGTTTTCGTAGTTTTCCTCGAGCGAGAGCATCATATGCGGCGGCATTTATTCCGGAATGTAAAATCTCTTAGAAACTTATATCACCCTGTTACTTTAGCTTCCAGCGCTGAAGCCTGCTACGAAGTCAGCTACGTAACCTGCTACGATGGCTGCTACGCCTATGAAAATGTAGCGATCCCAACATTCGTTTTAGTATTCATGATTAAATACTATTTAAAGTGGCATTTTTATATCAATAAATAAACATAATTAATTTTCTTCACTAAAATGATTAAATCGCAAAATTTACTTTTCGGTAAAGAATATTTTTCTAGTTCTTATGTTTAATAAACTAACTTATTATTTAAAACTGAAATTCAGTTAGCAGGAAAATGTTCAACTCCTTTACTTTTATATAAACCTGGTACTTTTTCCTTGTAGCGCTGAAGCCTGCTACGAGATTGTAGCGGAGCTACGGATTTCGTTCGGTTACATGGCGTTGTAAGGAATTTAGGATAATATACTTTTATATTATCCTGGTACTTTTTCCTTGTAGCGCTGAAACCTGCTACGAGTTTGTAGCGGCTGGCGCTACGGATTTCGTTCAGTTATCACGGCGAAGGAATTTAGGAAAATATTACAATATTTTCTAGTTTCATTAAAACTGTTTATTATTATTTTGCATTTATTACATAAATAATGTAAAATAGGTCTATAAAATAATTTGATATAATTATTAATAATTATAAGATAATGTTATGAGGTGATATTTTTTTTCACTTTAACGTTATTAGTATTCCTATCGTATTTCTGCAAAAACTTTTAGCGTCTGAGAAACGACACTATCTAAGACTTCACACCAAAGACTTGAAATAAAATATCTCTTTTTCCAAAACTGTTTTTACGTGGCATGAATTTATATCACCTTTGAAGGTAAAAACATTGAACGATAAAGTTTTTCTTGACAAATAGCGCGTGCCATGGATATATTTCATTCATTGTCCATATTTTACAAACAATTCACAGATAATAAGTTTTACACAATGCGATCGAAAGGGAAAATGGTTTGCGTTTTGTTGACTGTATGGTACAAATTAGCTTGACTTTGTCCGCCTCCATGGCTTAGTGGTGCGTTTAGCATCAAGGGTCCTGGGTTCGAATCCCGGGAAAACAAGATTAAAAATTAAAATTGTTTCGGTCGGGTAAGGCATAGATCACCTACTTGCCTGTAAATAAATGGATCTGCCCCATGCCCCACTAGGGGCTTCGGGAATTCACTACTACTACTACTAATGCTGATATTTAGCCTACGCGCAGACTAGGGCCACTAGTGGCGACCACAGCATAGCCACCGGTGGCCGCCACAAGCTACGGGCTTAATATTTCATACATTTTAGGGCATCCGCGGTAACACGGCGCTCGAGAGGCCGCCACCGAGCTTCTAGCCACCGGTGGCCGCCACACATTTTACAGTGGCTGAAACTAAAAGCCGCTTCTAGTGGCGGCCACCGGTGGCTCTCGTCTGCGCGTAGTCTTAAAAGCTTTTACAATATCCTCTTGTACTTAAATTGAATTATCCAAAAGCTTGAAGCTTGTGAATGCGATTTTGAAGCTATTTTTTGCGGCGACCGATTTCAATGTTCGTAGATTTTGTGTAGTTTAAGTAATTATGATATTAAAAAGAGTAATTATTGAGTTTTAACACTCAACGCATTGGTGTATTTTTTCCATACATAACTGAGTTGCAAGCACGACTATCGAGAAAGTGTTCGAATCGTCAAACTGTGAGTTATATGAAATTTCATACAAATGACTTCAATATCTAGAACGTAGCGCTGCCAATACGTAGCTACCACCCATGTTGTTATTAATAAATGTCTGTTAGAAAATTATTGCATTCAACCATATTTTTATAACAACATAAAATTATATTACAAACAAGACATATCGCAGACACAATAGCTGTCTGCCAACAGCCAAATGTTTATGTAGTTGCCTTGTTGAATATGGAATCGTCATTTTACTTTTCGGTATAATGTTACACTATACATTTAAGCAGTGACCTCAATGATCTGTTTTTTCGGGCTTAGTATGAAATGGTCTTTGTTTTATCCTTGGCATCGATTTAATAAGTGTTGGCTGTGTGTTTTTAGTTTTATACTTTAGACGGTCTGGGTAAGGTAGAGTAGTTTTAGATTTAACTAATTTTTGTTTACGACTATGGAGTGATAACCTTTCTCCTTTTCTATCCATGAATTATCATCTTTCGAAATATATAAAAAATGACATGACGTTAGTCTAAATAAAACTCGAGTAGGTACGGCTGAACCGATTTGTCGAATCATTTTGAAAAAATTATAGAAGTCTAAGGAAGGTTTAAAAGGTGAGATAATAAAATAAATTATGAATACATCTTATTCTTTTTCCTGCCCAGTTCCCTTTTTTTATTTGGGGTCGGCGCAGTATGTTCTCTTTTTCCATTCTCTCCTTATCATACTCGCCATATCACCTGTCTCATCTAATAATAAAAAAATATATTAGATAAAAAAATATATATATACGAA
Source organism: Anthocharis cardamines (assembly GCA_905404175.1). Taxonomy (NCBI): domain Eukaryota; kingdom Metazoa; phylum Arthropoda; class Insecta; order Lepidoptera; family Pieridae; genus Anthocharis; species Anthocharis cardamines. The sequence goes on from FR989955.1 coordinate 2,611,224, forward strand.
AGTAAGGCCCAAAACCACTTTTTTACTTTTACATTAGAACGCATGCCGGGTTGATTAAGTGTATTTTAGAATGCCAATTTAGTACATATTACTTGTTTCAAATTGTAAAAGTTTTTTTCAAAAAAAGAAAGATAAGACAAAATCAGATTGGAACATAAATTCGACTTCACATTACAGTGAATTATTAGCTGTAACCCTGTATCTTCGGATTTGTATGGAGTGTCTTATTCTTGACATTGTAGAAGATTTATCTTTCTGTTAACATAATTACAGGACGGAAATACAAAGTAAGAAGAACAAAAAAAAAAAATTTACTCCTCACATAATTATTGAAACTCATTTAAGGCCCATTTAAACGATGCGAGTTTCTTGCCTGTTGCATACAATTAAATTAATAAATTACTTGCATGGTCTAAATAGACTGTGCAAGTCATGTATTGATTCAGTGCAAAACACGTTCTTAATCTTTTATATAAGTTTTGTTACAATACTTTCTTGGTGTAAACAGCACATAATATCCTCGTGTAAACAGTTGCTTGGAATTCTTGGATGTCAATTATTGCTCTTGTATATAAATCTTGTATTTAAAACCTTTACTTAGTTACATAGGCGGTGACTCAGCATATGCTGTGATATCGATAGTTCAACACAGCGCTACTATTCTCTCGCTACCTGGTGACACATGTACAGACATATTATTTGGCTTACTTTATATATATTCTTTAAATACTTAAGAATTATTAACTATTTTTATACAGAAAAATAATTAACTTATACAAAATTAAATTATTTTTCTATATTCGATACAATAAAATTCATATGGTTGGTTGCCTGGTTATGAGATATTTTCTTACTGGATGCCTATATGCGAATTTCAAAGCTGCGTACATTTTTGTTATGGCTGTTTCTTATAAGCTACAATATGATGAAGATTCTTTTATCAAAAAATATCTGAAGTTTCTCTGACTTTAGTCACTTTTATCCGTGATCCCAGGAGAAATTAAAATTCCTCGTGAGGGAAGCAGGAATTCCTTACTATATTTACATCGGCAAATTCTTTCCTTAGTTCACATACAATTTCTCACGTATCTCCCAGGTTTTTACGCCTGAGGCGTTTTCCTCAATTTACCAGGCCGTTTTACGGGAATAAACATGCACATTTATTATTCAAATATTATTTTATTCAACACTTTTGTCATATAGAATCCTTTAAAACAAGCGTATAATGACTTGTTTTATTAATAATTTGAAAAACTCCGTAGAAATAGATGGCGTTAATATTTAAATAAAATACTGTATACCGGATTAACACGCTATTTATTATTTATATTGTTTAAATTATTTATCCCGACGTTTCGGATGATTTTCAGCAACCGTGGTCACGGGGAGACTGTCTCGGGATAAATAATTTAAAAAATATATATAATAAATCGCATTTTAATCCGGTATACAGTATTTTATTTAAATGTGTGATACTCGCGTTAATAAAAGACAATATTATGGCGTTAATATGGCAACTTGGTGATATTTCAAATCAGACAACTGTCACCTTTCAGTCACGTACCCATGGTTTCTGAAAATAATCAGAAACGTCGTCATAAATAATAAATCGCGTTTTAATCCGTTATAAAGTACCTATTTTATTTAAATTGAAAAGTTATTAAAATCTTTAATACGAGTATAACTTATAGTTAATAAGCTAATAAGTAGTAATCAAAGTTTTATTATAATCAAGAATTCGTGACTTTCTCTGTACTTTGAACGTTTTTAACTTAATAAGAGGTATTAAAAGTATTGATGTAGATACCTTTTTAATAATCTTTTTAAAAACGACTATAAACTTTACTTTTAAAACCTTTTTTGTGAATTTTACTTTCAAGTTTCAAGTTTCTCATACTACAGTATATATTGGTAGGTATAATGTTTAGCGAGATTTTAACTAAGAGCGGTAATATAACTGTTATAGAAAAAGTTGAACCGTCGCATCTACTATTGCGAGTGTATGCATCAAACGATCTCAATACACTTTGAAATATTGCAACTCTATGTACAAACTAGAGAGAATTGGTTTTATATGGGATAGAACCTTAGCACTACGTATAGAATCGTCAGCTTTGTAAATAATATGCTTTACGAACATACATAGTATCATATTGTTAAAATCCTAATACTGCCTCATATTTTAAATATTTTTCACCGGAATAAAACGCGATTTTTTAGTTATATTATTTATACCGATATTACGAGTGTAGTGTTAATACCCAAAATAACCTTTTAGCATGACAGCGGTAATATAACCAATAGAATGTAGGATGGAGAAAAATAACTTTTTTTTTAAATTATAGATATCGACAGATGATCATGGGATTTACTTGATTTAAGGTGATACCTCAGCCACAGAACATCCGTCAATGATACTCTGTCGACCTATTTTTTACTTCGAGCATTCGGAGCATTCCACAACAACAAAACAGTCGAATAATAAATTTTCACATACCTTTAAGCCTAAGCGTCTCCATTCTTTAAAAGTATTGGAATCCACAAATGGTTTTGTAAGATACGTTTAGATATGTATCTGGGATTCTGAAAGGATGTATTTTGGGCGTCGGTTATCAAATGCAATGGAATGGAAACTGAACGGTTACCGGTTACGCTTCGATAGATAACTTATATTTTAAATTGAGTGGGTTCGGCATTGCAAGTACTGAATATTTTAGTAGTTTGTAGGAAAGCGGTAATTCAATCTCTACATAGTTTAACACAAAGTCGCTTCCCACCGTCTGTCACTCTGTTCACTTAGATCTTTTAAACTATGCAGCGGATTTAAATGTTTAAGCGGAATAAAAAATTCAAGAAGAAAGTTTATATTGTATTAGAAGCGATCCACCCCGGCTTCGCACAGGTGCAATGTAGATGTGCTTAAAAAATACTCTTTGTTACTCGCTGATAATGTAGCTCTCTATGGGTGAAAACAATTTTTTTTAAACCCGTTCAGCATTTTGTTTATTCGCTACAAACATACATAAATACAAATCTTTCATCTATTAGAATAGATAAAAAAGCCAGATGATAAAAACATAAGCTGTTTTTAAATTTTAACTTTTATTAAACTAAATAATTTTCTGAAGAGAATTTCGTATTATAAAGTTCAGTGTCGATATATTAATCCAAATACTCCGGCCTGTTCGGGAAGTTTTAATCGGATTATGTTCGCATGATTTCCGGCTGCTTACAGATTTAAAATTCTTTCATCCCTAAAGAGAATTTCCCCGAGAGATTATTCATAATCTAAAAATTATTAAGTTATATCCATACTGAATATAAATATATACACGTAAGTAGGAATATCGGATTTAGGATTTGAATTTTGATTTTTGTTTATGGAATAGGGGGCATACAGGCGGGCAAACAGGTGATTACCGGTGCCTATAGACATTTGCAACATCGGAGAACTTGCTGGTACATTGCCGGCCTTTAATAAGTGACTTTTTCTGAAGGTTCCTGAGTCATATCGGGTTGAAAATATCGCTGTTGACAACTGGTTCCACACAGTAAGTGTGCGAGGCGGAGCATTCCTAAAACAACGCACGCACGGTTATAGGTTTCTAAGCATCGAGGTGGTCTATATTTAAACGTCAAGAAAAAGTATAATATGTACATACATCTATACTACTTTTATATAAATGTAATGTTGATGGTAACCGTAGTAAAAAAAGTAAAAGAAAATACAGCTAAATTATAAAATGATATATTATAATTTTATTTTTTAAAATCCTATCTGTAAGCCATACAAAATCAGAATTTATTATTCTCTACATTTCTTTTTGCTTAAAAGAGATCACTGCAACTAATAAGGCCAACAATTGGATTTTATATTAAAGTTATTTTACTGTAATTTTATTTTTTTTTGCAACTTAATAAAAAAATTGTAAAAAATTTTAAAGACGTGCCAAAAGCGCGATTTTCACACAAGTTTTTTATTCAACATACCTCATTACGTGATAAAGTTTTAACTTACTCATTTTTTTATTTATTACAAAGGGTAAGGATGTGGACTTTGTAAGCTAGGATTCCCTGTGTGTTGGCAAATATTCTCTTCCAAATATAATCAATATTGTATTTAAATAAAATACTGTATACCGGATTAAAACGCGATTTATTATTTAAATTATTTATCCCGACGTTTCGGATGCTTTTCAGCAACCGTGGTCGCGGCAGTCTCCCGCGACCACGGTTGCTGAAAAGCATCCGAAACGTCGGGATAAATAATTTAAATAATAAATCGCGTTTTAATCCGGTATACAGTATTTTATTTAAATGTGTGATACTCGCGTTAATAAAAGACAATATTATCAATATTGTAATTGTAATAAATATTATTTCTTTCTTCTATTTTAAATTTTAATAAATAATTAATATTTCTTATTTTTCGACTTTTAATAACACTTCAACCATTCAGATAGCATTAGCTCATATGCTTGCCTACAATGTAGAGACAATGAAAATAAAAATTATAGCAACATTTTCAGTTGAACCTCTGTGGATGGAATTTTAAATTGGCGGTTAATGCAGGATATTGCAATGGAGGCGTTCGCGTATGAAAACTAGTTTACCTTTGTGACATCATACTGCAGTAAAATGTAGAGTTCGTTTGTGCTCGGTATTACTAATTAAGTAAAATACTGTATACCGGATTAAAACGCGATTTATTATTTAAATTATTTATCCCGACGCCAAGATCATCTTTCAGTCTCCCGCAACCACGGTTGCTGAAAAGCATCCGAAACGTCGGGATAAATAATTTAAATAATAAATCGCGTTTTAATCCGGTATACAGTATTTTATTTAAATGTGTGATACTCGCGTTAATAAAAGACAATATTATATTACTAATTAAGAATATGGTTTGGTATTTTGAATTTCTCACTTAAGTCTGATTCATTCATTGATGATTCATTTATTTTTTCTTATCAGCTACAAATGTAGTCAAAATCAAAGTGTTAGGAGGACAAAAATGTATACTTAAATTTATATTAATTAACAATTAAAATAATTAAATATACTCAAATACAATTTAATATGAGGCTTATATAAGGTAACTTAATAGAAAATGTTTTTCATATTAATAAAGTAAGTATAATATTTATTTTTTAATAGAAAAGGGGCAAACAGTCTAGTGAATTATCTGATGGTAATTGATGAAAGTAAGGTAAGGAGATTTGTTTAAGTTGTTAAAATATGTGAAATTCCAAGTCCGGGGTATGGGGCATATTTATATGCCTGTTTCAATGATTTTCTTTACAGGTAAGTGATGATCAGTCGCCTGTGCATGTGTGTGTATTTCCTCGGCACTCGAAGCCGGAACTCCGGTTCAAAACCCAAGAAGATTACTACTGAGTCACGAAAGTGAGTTAGACACCAATAAAAACTTGGTTTCCATATTTGACTGGAGTAAACGCTTTGGACTAAGTCTTAACCTATCTAAAACCCAGACTATCGTCATTGGGAGTCCAAATTTTATTAGCAAGATTGATTGGTCATCTATTCCTGCTGTTTGTGTTAATGGTGTGGTGATACCTTTCAGTAAGTCAGTCAAGGATCTGGGTCTCCATATTGACCAAACGCTTTCATGGACAGTTCACTTAAAGGAAATCAGTAGAAAATTGTTTGCTGCAGCTGCTTCCCTAAGACGCTTACAGAAGTTTCTCCCGATTCGAACAAAAATTATGTTATCTCAATCTTTACTTCTACCCATCATTGACTATTCTGATTCCTGTTTTTCAAATTTAACTGTTGAGCAAATTAACAAACTTGAGCGACTCCAAAATTTTGCTATTAAATTTATATTTGGCTTACGTAAATACGACCATGTATCCGAGTTTCGTGCTAAGCTGAAGTGGCTTTCCATTCGCCATCGCCGGAATGCTCACTTACTCTCTCTATTATATTGTATATTGTTTGATCCTAAGACTCCGTTGTATCTTAAAGAAAAATTTGTCTTCTTGGGATCTCGCAATCAGAACCTTCGCTCTGTCGATAATTTATCGCTGGCTGTGCCAGTCCATTCCTCAAACTTCTATAATGCTTCATTTGCTGCTAAAGCTGTTCGGCTGTGGAATTCTCTCCCTGCTTCAATTAGAAAGGCTCAAAGTCTAGATTCATTCAAGACTCTGGTAAAGTTGCACTATCTTAGTCTTTAATTGTTTTTCTATTGAATTGTTGACATGTTATAATGTAGTATTTAGTTTATAGGTATAATAATATTGTTTTGTTTTTTTTTTAAATTGTTTGTGCCTAAAATCGCAGTCTACCTAGCTAATATATGATTTTGTCCTAAAATTTATGGTTTGCCTGAAGGAAATCGCTGCCTAGCGATAAGGCCACCAATATGTACTTCTCCAGATTAGTTATGTTTGTTATGTTGTTTATTTTTTTTTTGGTACAATAAAGAATATTGAATTAATTATTGGGTGATTATCTTGGCGTAGAGGTCATTGACATACTATGTCAATGGTAGAGATATATAGTTATGTTGTGACAATCTATCGCTACGATAAACACGCTAGTTATTACGCAACGTGAGATCCAAATCGAATGAAATATCCGCAGACGGCAGAGTTCTGAAATTCAGGCCGAAGTCTAAAATCTAGATGGAAAATTGGGCATGAAACGGTCACGTAGTTGTATCTAAAACTACGCCAAAATTACCTATCTTTTTATACTATCTTGATTTACGATGTAATGTTATTTATTTTCTATCTATTCTTAAAAATGTGAATATATATACATTAAAACATTGACAAAGTAATTATAATTACTTAACAAGACAAACATTTTTAGAAGTTTCAAATATAAACATTTATGAATAAAATTCTCACAAATATTTACACACTATATTACGATATTACGAGTAAGTAGATATAAGACTAGGAGACTAATTCTTATTTCAAAAGTATATCCCAGATTTCTCAAATCAAACAAAAAAAAACCAGTTTAATAATATCTTAGATTAACATTAAATAGACAATTACGTTTATATTCGAGATATGCATTCCCATGGGCGCCGTAATAACGAGTTTTATGATCATTTTATGGAAAGAAGCGATAAAATGATTCATTGCATCACGTACGAGAGATCTTATTCTCTATATTAAATTATTTAAAGTGACGCTGTTTATGTTTCAATAAAAAAAATCAGTTCGGTCGAGCGAGAGGAACTTTAGTACTGGAAATGCAATTGTTTAAGTTAAACATATTTCATACTTTACGCGTAGCGATTAGAACCGTGGAATTGCAATATTAATTTTATCTGTTACTAGCAAAGCGCCCCGGCTTCACACGGGTGCAACGTAGATGTGCTATGCACAAAATGTAATTACTCGCTGATAATGTAGCTTTCGATAGGTGAAATAATTTTTAAAATCGGTCCAGTAGTTTTTGAGGTTATTCATAACATACAAAAATCCAAAAATACAAATCTTTCCTCTTTATTATATTAGTATAGATATAGATATTCTATTATACTACGTGTCTGAAACACTTGGAGACAGCAGTGGTCAGCTGCCATACTAGGATACTGGCAGCTAAGCTCTTCCAGTTGCAATCAACATACAAATTAAGAGCAAACAAAACAGAAAACTAACTGAATTTATATAAAAAAACTTAAAATAATAAAACTTGCGTATTTATATTTACTAAGTAAACAATCATTATTATTTTGAGATGTATCTCATAATCATAATAGTAACCTCATCTGTAGATGAGGTTTTCTGATAACAATCACTAGCCACAAAGTCGGTTAAAATTGATCAATTTTAAATTAGAAATGACGTCATCGCTAGTGACGTCACGTTTATTACCCACGATCAAACGGGGCCTAGTCGTGATGGTTTTCTAAATGAGTTTGTCCCAAGCTCACACTATTTTGAGCCGAGCGTCAGGAACATCATAGAATACCTTATTAAATTGTTCCCTAGATAGATTTTATATTGGAAATTGTTGTATAATGTCAAATTAAAAACTTAGGGACAAATTAAAATAATGTTCTAGTCGTGCATGACATAGAAGACGTAATACGTTACTCCAGTTTTGAAATAAAGACAATCAAACATATTTTGCCTTCATAATATATACAATTCCTTAAAATAATATAACTACTACTAGCTAATGACAACTTACATGGCTCAGTCGTAGCACTGTAGGTTCAAGATTCGAGTCGCGGGGAAACAAATGAAAATAATTAGCCATTCGGATAGGGCATAGAAGACTAATCCTACTTACCTGTAAAAAAAAATATGATCTTCTAATGAGTGATTATTTACTTTCAACAATTTTATTTTTGTCTTCTTGGGACCGGGATTCAAACTCCACCGAAACACACTACTGTTTACTGTAGTTACGTTTATCCTTCCTTTATTAAGCGGATGGCATATCATAGATGGAAATATTGTGAACTGCATATATAATATATATGCATATATCTTTACGGTTTCTGCTCCATGTAAAAGATACGTTGTTATAAGTTAAAAATAAACAACCCTATATTTAGATAACAGCTACTTCTAAAGACGAATATAAAAATAATGCCTTTTGAAAATTTAAATAGAAAAATAATTGAAAATTAAGCTACGAAACAGCAATTTGGGCGAAACAAATGTAGGAAATGACTTCAATCAAAATAACATTGTTAGCGAAAAACTTTTATTGTTTGCGCGACATCCGAATATTGTTAACGAGTGAGAATAAAGTTGTTTGAGACAAACAAAATGAATATTGGGGTGAATAACTTAGTCTCGGTAGACTGAAAAGCAGGGCTATCTGATCTTTTGAATGGTAAATCAACAGTCACAAGATGACAGTATTCCAAGACGCAACTCAATTGAAAATATGTTATTGGAAATCCACTTGTGATTAACAATTATTTTCTAGAAATATAGGTGAAAACTTTTAGTACTTACATAATATTATTAAGAAGACTGTTCTGTATTGTTTTTTGTATATATTATATCTTAGTTTATATAATATATGTAATTTTTTACTTCTATACCGCGGCGTCGATTTGCCAATGAATTGAATATTTCTGACATTGATATATCGCGCTGTGCACATGATTCTTTTAAAATAGGAATTCACTGATTTAAATAAATGCCAATCTATAAGTATCATGAAGACAGAAATTATAAACTTGTCCCGGTGGGATACGAACTCATGATCCATCGGAGCTAAAGGAAGTTGATCTACCAAACGCGCCAACAAGTATATCTGTCTTTTATATAAAGGCCGCTTCTAAGAATTTAATTTAGGCGCGAGTTACATCACCCGAGATTTTTATAAAGCCTATCTACTAAGCTTAACAGTTCAAAAAGTTACTGTTAACTTTGTAAAGAAAAACCTCAGACGGTTTTTGTATAAGTGAGGTAAGAATTCTTATCTCATTTGCTAATTCATAATCTTAACTCTAAAAATACTATAGCTCTAAAATATACCTACATAAAAAAATATATCTAAGATCTCGATAGACGAGCGGCAGGCAATACTTCTGCCATAGGAAACCAATTCAGTAATATTTTGATATTTCGACTTATTTAGTTCGTGCGTTATCAAAGAGAATTGTTTTAGTAAAAGTAGTAGGTCGACAGCGCATCATTGACTGATGTTCTGTGGCCTACCATCAAGTGAACCTCATGCTCGTCTGTCAATATCTAACATAAAAAAATACAGTATCAAAACCAACTAAGTGAGGTGTAGATGACCATCTTTTAAAATAATGTTTTTAATAGGTATTGTGGTAACCTCAAAAATTAATTACGCTTAAATGTAATTAAGTTAAATAAGTGTATTATTTGTATTATTCTATAGAACGACGAGACTCAGTATAATAACAACATTTTTAATTATACTGAATTTTTCGCCATCTTTATTAGCGTTATTGCGCTTTCAATTCAGCTGCGGCGCTTCCATGTTCAGGGAAAAAAATATTTCGTTCAGGTAGAGTACAGAAAACTTATTTGTAGGAAAAATATATCACTGTAATAGGAATTTCATTTTTTTCCTGTCTGTATGTATTATTTCTGAAATATGTCTGCCCCATTTCCAAAACGTGAAAATATGAATTCACTTTTAAGTATCATTGTTTAAAACACAAACTAGCTTTGATAACATCATATTATCGTAATAATCCTAACGAGAGAACCCAATATTAGAAGCAAATAGTCGTGATAAAGGTCACTTCTCGCTTCTCCTCGTTATCTCCGGTAACCAATTACTAGTGAGAACTTTAATCACGTGCTTTATCAGAAAGGAAAAACCTTACTGTAACCTATTTATAGCGAAAAAAAGTTCACAGAATTTACCGTAGAAAGGATAGGATTTTAATCACCAGTTTTCCTTATGTCGTCATATGTATATTTTTTTTTGTCAGGCTAGCAACACGCCCCGGCATCGCACGGGTGCTATAGATGTACTATACAAAAATGTAGCCTATGTTACTTGCCGCCTAGTTTTCTATTGGTGAAATTATTTTTAAAATCGGTCGAGTAGTTTTTGAGTTAAATCGCAACAAACAAATATTTACTCTTTTTAATATCGTTTAGATATCGACTGCGCGATTCCAAAGGCACTTTTTGTCACGTACAACTCTGTATTCTGTATGTGGTCTTTCAGAAGCGTTACTTGGGAACTTTTTAAAAACGAGCATATTCCGACCTTAAAGGCTTGTTACCCATCCTTGACCTGTGATGTTGCGGATGTCCGGTGGTAGGTGTCAGGTGGCAGTGGTTGCTTACCATCAGATGAGACTGTCCGGTGGACTTCTTAAATATAAAAAAAAATCTGGTTAAGTGCGAGTCGGACTTGCGTACCGAGGGATCGGTACAAACTTTTCCTTTACTTGAGCTACATGAAATTGCTTCATGCCAAATTTCATGATTCTAATCAACGGGAAGTCCCCCAAAGATTTTGATTCCTTAGCGAGTGTCAAAATATGCGTATATTGCCGTATGTTTTGATATTCCTCCCACCCGATCGATGTCCGAAGTTACCGGACGTGGAAAAAATATGCTTACAGAAAATTATAAACATGTTGTCCCGGTGGGATTCGAACCCACGACCCATCGATGCCCATGGCAGGTGTTCTACCGAACGCGCCAACGAGCCCGTCAAATCTAATAAGGGTTCCGTTTTTGGTACGGAGTATGGAATATTAAAACGCGCCAACGATCCCCTTAATGTGGTAAAGTGAATTCCTGAGTCCCCTAAGCATGGGGCAGACTCTTCCGGGTCTGTTTCACTGATCATTTTGAGTAGCCTTATGTGCCATGGTTTCGTATTTCGTAACCTACTACGGTGCTAAAAGCAGCACGCTTATTGTTAAGTCACGAAATCGGTTAATATTACGTTTTATGTATAAAATGCAAAAAGAACTGTGCCGTATCATCATCTCCAAAGGGCATGTTGCTAGATCATTCCTCGTGTTTCTCATCACGTAAACGACAAATATTATAATATATTGACCATTTATACGGTTTAAATTCAAATTAGCATTCTGGTAAGTGAAATATCTTAGCATCTTCTCGACTTGTAATTTGCATACATAATTTATCCATGAATATTGGAAAAGTGTGATGAGAATTCTCGGAAACCTAGAGGGTTTATTGTGATAGTAAAATTTTCGTCATAAACTTTAAACATTAAGAATTGCAAGGAATTGTTTTTGTATAGGTAAGATTATCATTTGCAATTATGTGATACTTTTTTTTTCATAAACAAATTTCGAACAAAGCCCAAGATTAGCAAATAGGTATTTGTATTCGTCAATTTAGGAACTGATATGAAATGTTTATTTGACAATCAACAAATTACAAGACAACAATTACAAAACTTAATTAATATCTTAAAAACATAAAAGGTATCTGTATAAAATGTGAAAATACAAAAAAAATACGTTGAATAGAGATATCCACTCCACAACACTGATTTTCAGTAGCCCCTTTGCGACTATACAATTGACAGCTTCTTAATATTCAATACATATTATTTTTTACCTACAATAAACAAACAAAAAAATTGCATATTAACGACAGCTTGACGATACAATACTTTCTTACAAGTCGATGGATCTAGGCCCTCAGCGCGCATTTAGGTAGTAAATGCTGAGTAATCAATAAAATGCATGTAAATAAAAAAAATCGCTGGTAGTAAGCTGTTCTACTGAGGTCAAATTGGTACTTAAGAGTTTATTGAGCGATAAACTCTTCCGTTTTTATTGTGCTTTTAAACTCACAATCGATTTTTAGTTTGTGACAATCGAGTTGCGTGCTCAGTTGATTTCAGTACATTTATATTTTGGACTGACTTTTAGAGCTTTATTATAAGACGTGACTGGAATAGGAATCGCTTCTTGTAATTTTCATACTGATAATATTATATTGATGGACACTAGCCAAGGTTGTAGAATAAATAAGCGTTTAATACTTTTTCGACAAATATTACAAAAAAATCCGCATTGCTAAGCGACTTTTAGACTGACTGAAATAATATCAGTGAAACACAAAAATGTGTGTGCGTCCAGGGGTCTTGTTTTATCCAATCGTTAAATTCAGGAGTTAGATGTCAAAAGCCAGTGGCTTCTAAACTGCTTTCGCCTTTTGGAGGGGCTCATTGGCACGTTTGGTAGAACTTTTCTACCTTGCGCACCGATGGGTCGCGGTTTTGAATTCCGTCGGGACGACATGTTTATAATTTTCTATAAGCATGTTTTCCCCATGTCTGGTCAAAGCGCGTCATTGACTTATATTCTGTTTCTGGGGTTTCTTCTATCAAGTGAATGAGGTTCACTTGATGATCGGTGATACCCCAGCTCGTATGTCGATATCTAACATAAAAAAAATCATTGAATTTCTTCAGAAACTTTTGACTCTGGATGATAAATTCACGACACGGACAAACTTGAAATGACACGGAAAAGTTATTTGCCTTAATAGAAAATGAAAAATTAGGATCGTTGAAAAGGGCTCTTACAAAGATTTAGCAGGGGTTTACAAAATATTCAGTTGAATATATGGGTCCATTTGTATCCGGAAGTCAACAGAAGTTTTGTCTTGTCTAGCCCTGTTTTTTACTTTTGAGAAATCGTAACGTTTATAAAAAGACAATGTAACGTGAACGTATTATTTTTCATTTCCTTCAAGGATTCTAAGCTAAATATTTGACCAATTTTTTTAATTGAAGGAAGAATTTATCTGAGATTGAACTACTATAACAATTCTAACTGAGCAGCCGATGAAAATCAGCGCCACTCTATTGAATAATGATGTAGCAAGTGCTGAGTGACTGTCTTTTTTAGCCACATCTTTAATTCATATTTAATTTTGTTTTGTTTTTATTACTATTATTTTTTATTTTGCATTTTTTTTGTGTTCTTAGAGCGAAATTTTAGCTAAGTTCAATTTTAAATGTTTTAGTTTTAAGGATGTGTAATTTTATTTTTTGTACTGGCTAAATAAAGCAGTTTTCAATTTTTAAAAAACCTTCATAGTGTGCAATCTAATTACACACATGCATTGATAGATAAACACGTCATAGAAGGACCACTATATTGGGACGTACGGAGTCCAATTACAAATATTTGAACAACTTCAACTAATATTTGCGATGCAACTGGGGTTGTTGTAGGTATTTGTTGTTATGGGATTGTTAAAATAATAGCAAAATGAAAAAGTAGTATTGAATATCGTAATGTATTGTGGACGTTGGAGTATCGACATATTTTATGGCCATTTTGAGCAATAGAGTTGAAAGGATATCAAAATTCCGTTCTGGTAATTCATACACTGATTATAATTTTTGATGACTTGTTACTGAGGTGTCTACTGTCGAGTCTCACATTCAATACTTGATTTTTGAATAGTAATTACGATTGATTTTGAGCATTAAAGGATGGAAGGAATATTAAAATTCTGTTCCGGTAATGAACCATCGATCGTACATTGATGGATGATGGATGGTGATGAGGTACAATGAAGACGCTCGGGCTTGATGGCGCGTGCCATGCACTCCAATGGGTCGTGGGTTCGAATCCAACCGCACCAACATGTTTATAATTTTCCGTAAGGATGTTTTCACAACTTTGGGCATTGAACGGGAGGGAGAAATATTGAAATTCTGACAGGGTAACGAACCACCGTTCATAGATGGAAAAACGGTAATATATTGCGCGTTTCCGTTTCAGTCTATGGATTTTGGAATGCTTGACTGATGTTCTGTCACTGACTGATATGCACATGCTCGTCTGTCGATATCTAACATAAACAAAATACATGTCGTAAAAAATATACGTCAACATACAACGTCCTAGTTTGATATCACATAGAATCTGGCTTTAAAGCCAAAACTGACACATTTATTCAGTATTCTATGTATGAATATAATTTAAATTAATTGCTCTCAGAAACTCCCACGATTAAAACAATGTGGAAAAGACTATACTTTGTTCCCTAACAAAAGGACAACTTTGGACTGATTCACTCTATTGTGTGCCAAAATAAAATTTCGAACTAAATTTATTTACTTGCTCGTACAAAGAGATCTTTTATATTCCCAGTAACACCTAAATTAGCGATCTATTTATCTATCTGTCAAAAGAACATTTATTATATCTTTTGACAGTATTGTTTCTATGTTAATCTACCTATATTATCAGTTATTTAATAAAATTAGCGATAATTTATTAAACATATGAGTAAGTATATTATAGAGGATATGCTTAAGAACAATTAATAGTCTTAAAGATCGGCCTATAATAAATATAAAATTACTTGAGTTAATACATATACATTCATTTACATCGCACCTCTTTCCCATTGGGGTAGGCAGATATCACCGAATTCCATATGATCCGATCCTTGCATACCACTTTCGCTTCTTCCACTTTCATCAATGCTTTCATACACGCTCGTCGGTTTCGAGTACTTTGTTAAAATGCTTGCCTTTATTGTGCTTTTCTCCGTTTATACTTCTTGTGTATATATAAGAATTAAACAAAGTTACACATATTAAAAAATATGAATTATATTATAGGCATATTATAACTTATACACTCAGCAAAAAAATAAAGGAACTGTAGGATTTTTAACTTTTTTGAGTGTGTTTTGAAGAGCTGTTACTTGGTGAAAAATGGTTGAATCGTAAAAAACCAAAGAGATTTCAAAGCTACCGTTTAGTTTTAAGGTTTAGAAGTTTTAATTTCTTAGCCGTTATTTTTCTCAAACAACACGCTAAGCATTACCCTTAGATATAGCGCGAGGAAAAATTTCTCAAAATTTTCGTCTTTTTCAAAAACGTGCATGGGCTCCAGAATTTATTTATGACTTTATAAAGACTGTATTCATCTAGGTTGATTCTTCAGCTTAGCTATTTTGCCGAGTGTATATATAACGAAAAATTATTTTAATACGAAAGAAAAGGTTTTGTTACTTTAGTCATAATAATTTAAATAATACCATGTATCTAGTACTTGAAATGTTCGTTGTTTACATTGGTATCATTATATATAGAGCTAAAGTCTTGATGAGTTTGTACCCACTCAATTAACACTATCAACAAACCGAATCACTCTCAAATTTAATCTTGAGCTGTCTGGAAACTTATGGGGTTTAAGTTGCCCGTAAATGTAATTCAGCCTCAATCTCAACATAATTTTTGTTTCGTCACTTTTTTACTGCTTACTTTAAAAAAAATCTTTTATATATATTATGATTACTAACACACTTTTAATCATCACTTCGGCACTAAATTTCCAAAGACATAAGAATTTACTGATACATATGCATATGCTAAATCCTCTATTTAACCCCTTAAATGCGTTTTTTTTTTAGTTAAAAAGAAGCGACAGGTGACATATTTTTGTTTTTTAAGACCAAGGCGCATGACATACAGTCATCAGTGTCACGTAGTCTGCATCCTACAATATACATTTAAGGGTTAAATTGAATTAAGTTGTAATATATTATATGATCTATATTACTACACGTCTAAAAAGACACATACGAGTGTATCTCGGATAGTATTAATTCAGTTTGATTCTTACTACAGAGGACTGATATATATTTATCGAGCATTCGTTGTAATAGACAGTTTTGTAATTGAATGCTTCCTGAGAGTCTCATAATTTCCTCCATTTCCGCTATATTACCCTCGGAAGGTATTAGTGACAGCGTTCTATCAATGTCAGATTCTTTTTGCCGCCTAATAAGCAAAAAATGGGGCTACACGACGCCTAAGCTCGTAATATGCGGTCTTCGAATGGCTGATATCATGAATATTATTTAATGGCTATATTACTCATCAATGTTTATATTCACACCGCATTTCTGCACATTACTTTTAATGACTATTCATTAAACGTTATGCTTGAAAGCAGAGATGGAATTTAAGAGATATAGCTAAATAGAAAAAAAGTAGAGTGCTTTATTGATATAGTACATTATTTCCACATGAACTCAACGTTAGGTCAGCGAATTTTAAATTTAATTTATTGAATTTTAAGTTTTAAGCGTTTTTGGCAAAATAGATTGTGGTTCGTTACCCGATCGGAATTTCGATATTCCTTCCACCCGATCAATGCCCGAAGTTACCAGACGTGGGGAAAACATGCCTACAGAAAATTATAAACACGTCGTCTCGGTGGGATTCGTCGATGCACACGGCAGTTGTTCTACCGAAAGCGCCAACGAGCCCATCAGAAAATATAATTTTCTTTCGTTAATTTAAAACATTAAATTATTGCTTTCCTGCAAAGATGTCGATATGTTAACATAATGACATTTAATGATTCATCATTGATGTCTTTTAACTGTAGTATCATCAATTTATGCCATAAAATTAAAAAAAGATACTAAAGAAGTCCATATCTACAAAGTTGGTATCAATACAATACTTTATATCAGAACAACGGCTGAGTGAAGATGAATGGGCAGTAAAATGATGCTTTATTAGCGAACCACTCAAATTTCCTCGACACAGGTAGCTTTAACTTTATTATGATCATCGCAGTCTTCTACGAAAATTAAATCTTTTACCATAATGATCCATATTTCATGGGTTTAATGATTTTCGGCTATTGTTCCTAAATCTATACGAAAGAAGAAAAAGGGTTTTTTATTTGTAGTAACCGATTTTGATTTTTTTTTGAAATTCTTCCACCAGAAGAAAGCTATATTATTTCTGAGGCTATATTTGATTGTGATTTTTTAAATAAAAAAAAATCCTGAAAACTCAGAACCACACATGATAATAATTACATTACAGTAAAATTGTTTGACCGGCGAAGTGAGCGCGGGTCAGCTATGTATGAGTAATATATGTTGAGAGAAATAAACGTTTTTAATACGTTTTGTGCTTTTATTTCTTTAAATTTTATGAGGCTGTCGTAAGATGTTCCGCTTTTTCGAAAAACATTTTAGATTTTTATCAGATAAGTCATAAAATACTATTTTCCTGGTGGAACAAATCGTCGTAAAATAAGGAAATTTAACAGTCTTTCAAAATAACTGGTTTTTCAGTTTCTCATTTTATTTTGTTAATAAAAGGCATTGTATAATAAAAATCGAAGTGCGCCAAGAAATTTTCCGCTAAGAATGTTTTCAAGGTCTATAATAACATCGTTCTGTGTAATTAAAATAAGAGAATACAGTATTAAACAGTTCACTGCCAAAAATATTTTTGAGATATATGCACAAAGGTTGTATTAATAGCAAGATGTATTTAAATTATGTTTTGTCTTGAAAATATTTTTTATTTTTTTGTATGATTTTTTTTTCTTTTTAGGTACCTAAGTATAAAATAGTTTTAAAATAATATACCTTTTACCAGATTAAAACGTAATTTATTAATTATATCCCGAAGTTTCGAATGCTTTCAGCAAGCGTCAGGCTGTAGGTACGTTACACGTGTATCCGGTAAAACTTATATGTGTGATCGCGTTAATAAAAGACAATATTTAAAAAAAAAGGCATTTTTATATATTTATCCGCCTTTAGGTTGTCCAAAAGCCTATAATGATAAGACAGTGGTCGCAATGCAGTCGGTTTACCTCGGCTCACTCCAGACGCCCCGTAAACGTTTTCGCGAAAGCACGTATAACGCTGCTGAATTACGTGGACACAAAACTTTCAAGTGTGTGTGTTGTGTTTGAGTGAACGTAAGTAAAGGTGGTTAGTGTAATTAAACACGGATTGACAGTGCTTTTTTTTATCAACTACGTACTGTAATTGACGTTATTTACTTACGGCTGATTTTTAAATTGTTTTGTGTATTTTGAATTTGGAATGAAATAGTTTTTGTTTCAGTAATCTGAGAAATGTATTTTTCTTATATTTACCAAAATCTAAGATCTAAAGATATATTTTTTTCAGGTCAGCCTTAAGTGTAATTTACGTCATTTACTTTAAAAATCAACAATTTTATTTTTCAATTTCATTTATTCTAAGATATACAAAATGAAATTAATAAATCGATTTGTGAGCATTTTAAACAAATTAAAATTGTTGATTGTTGAGTTTCTCACACTTATTTCGTTTGAAATTAGAACTCAATATATTGAACAGAAATAGCTGCATTGTTACATCGATGATAGAGATATTATCTGAGTGTATCCAAAATAGAATACGTAAGTCCTGAAAAGAAAATTTTGAAAGTAAACCAAGGGGTATTTAGGGTAGATGAAGATTTACATATTTGATTAATTTACAGGTTTTGATATAATAATTACATTAAGGTAGTTATAAGTAATTTCAAACACCGATTCGGCTTGGGAACCTACTCTTACCTTAAAGGTCGGCCCTTTGCCATTTCTAATATAAAAAAGATATATATATAACTTAATGTTTTAAATACTTATATAGGCTAGAAGTGCTTAGAGCTCAAAGTAGTATTATACGCGTAATTTTTGGTAGGTATCCAAAATACCATTATAAATAATACATGATACTAATTTACAACATTTACTACGATTATTTTATAAAAATGTACCTTAATGTTAATATAGAATTTGGAATAACATATAACTTTGATTCTGTGACAAAGATACGCGCGGGGCTTTAATATAGAATATAGAGATATATTGTTATAGATATAACGTTAAATATATACAATTTTCGTAGACCATTTCTTCCACATAAACAAAGACCATTTCGTCAGCCCAACCAACAGACCCAATAGTCATTAAAGATCGCAATAATTTCTTTATACTTCGTTAAAATTTTGAACTGAGAACCAAATGTTAGAAAAAAATATAGTGAAGGTGAATTCCCGAGTCTGCCCTATGTCCCACTAGGGGATAGTGGAACATAGGGCAAATACGTTTCTGTATGTTTCACTGATAATTTTGCTTCCTGTGTGTGTGGTGTGCCATGACCGATCTAAACGAATTTTTACGATATTTATTAAGCAAAACGCCACCTGTCTCAAACGTCTTATTTCCATGCAAACTTATCCACTGTAGAACCCCAATTGAAGATAAACCCAGACTGATTGGTATATTAATGAAGAATTAATATTTTCAAGAGATTGTATCAAACCTTTAGATATCATTTCTCTCGAGAGAAGTGAGATAACAAGTGTCGCGTTAAATGAAATGAACGAAAATGAATTTCAGCCTAAATCGTTATTCATTATATTCTATTGAAGGGAGAGATTGCTTGGGACGGGAACACAAAAGAGATTATCTTCTTTTTTAAATCAGATATTAATAGATGAGCGAAAGGCTTACTTGATGATCCTCAGTCTCAGTCAATGATACACAGCAGACTTATCATACAATTCCTCCCAACCATTTAATACTTGAATATGCTTAGGAAAAAACATGTCGCTGAAAATCAAATCCGTGATCTTTGGATGCAATTAGTGTAAAAACCATTTTTCCAACAGGACTTTGAATTATATATCAATGAAACCTTTCACAAATGGGCTGTTGGCTAATCTGATGTTAAGTTATTACCGACGCCCATAGATATCTGCAACACCAGAGAACTTGCGGGTGCCTTGCCGGCTTTTAAGAAATGAGTAGGCTCTTTTGAAGGTCCCTATGTCGTATCGGTTCAGAAATACCGCTCGCGATATCTGGTTCTACATAATATTGTCTTTTATTAACGCGAGTATCACACATTTAAATAAAATACTGTATACCGGATTAAAACGCGATTTAGTCAGACAACTGTCATCTTTCTGTCTCCCCGCGATCACGGTTGCTGAAAAGCATCCGAAACGTCGGGATAAATAATTTAAACAATATAAATAATAAATCGCGTTTTAATCCGGTATACAGTATTTTATTTAAATATCTGGTTCTGGTGAATCAGTGAAAAATAATCGTTTATACTAATATTATAAAGAGGAAAGATTTGTTTGTTGGTTACGATTTAACTCAAAAACACTCGAGCGATTATAAAAATTCTTTCACTAATAGAAAGCTAATTTATCAGCGAGTAACATATTGTTTTCTCGCGATTCGATTTTTTTATATATTTTTTTATTTGTATAGTAAATCTACATTGCACCCATGCGAAGCCGGGGCGGATCGTTAGTAAATAATAAGAACTCTGCTCTACGCCCTATCCATGTATAGTTTCAAGCATGAATGCCCAAACACAAAAGCACAAATTTGGGTCGCAAAACGCAACGTCTTAAGTGAACAAAAAATAGTTCTCGAAATTCCCCTACTTGTTTTTTTTACCTTTTTTTAAACCTCGTTTCCCTGGAATTCGAATCTACGATCTCCAATACTAAAATCAACGACATAAATAAATTGATAAAATGCCTATAAACGAAATGAACAGGATAATATATTGTTACCTGAATTCCTCTCTGACAAACCCGACACCCATTTAACGTCTGAAGTAACGAACCATTTTTCTCTTTAACGCTTCGTAAATTACATATTTCTCTCGAAATTTCTAACATAGATAAGAAATAGTTGAAGTGGCATAATTAAAGGAAATATATTTTAGCTTAAAATTAATACCATAAAAATTTAACTTTTTATCTTGCTTTGTAATTGTTTCGTTTCTAATATATCCACCATGGATGGATTGACCACCATGCAAACCCAAAAGCTCGGCTTGATGACTAACGTAAAGCTAGCTTCCCACGGTCGGTGATATCGCGGACGGACGCGGACGAGCTCGCACGACGCACCGTGGGAAGGGTCTCGTCCGTGGTAGCACAGGTTGTCTGTGGCGGTGCGCCGGTATCCATCGCGAGGCGGTAACTTCAAAGGTGCGGTGAAAGAAGCTGAGTGCAATTGCAAACCGTTCTTGAACAGGAATATATTTTCGCTTTTGGTATCATTCCTTGATATAACTGGACCAATTTTATTCAGAAAGTATTCGAAATCACTTGAAATCTCTTTCACTTTGCATTTTGAAATGAAGCTATCAAAAGATCTACACAGACCGACACGCGCCGTTGGAAGAGCCCTGTCTGTGTGCGTTGCCGTCCGTGTTCGTCGGCTGTCCGTGATCATCCGTAGAATTGCGGACCGTGGGAAGCCAGCTTAATACGTGTTTATTTATTTGAGCAACATGGCCCGGCTTACATATCTACATCTGTACTTTATATACAACTCGCTTATAATAAAGCTTTCTATTGTTGAAAGATTTTTTTAATCGGTTCAGTAGTTTTTGAGTTTATTCGTACATACAAAATTACAATTAAAAAGCTACATTATCAGCGAGTAACAAAGGCTATTTATGTTTGGTGTATAGTACATCTATATTGCACCCCTGTGAAGCCGGGGTATGTTGCAAGTCTGACATAAAAAATAAGTCAAAATTTCAACTGATAATTTAATCCATTTCTCAGTGAATACATGATTTTTATATCATTTTAGGGTTTCATAGAAAAACTATAGAAGTATTTACAATTTACTAGACTGTAAATAAGTACAATTAACTTCCAGCACGTATGAACTTCATGACAAAGGCTTTCGTAAAGAATACTCGAAACACTAGAACGTCGTGTTTTCTTCCGTTATTTAAGGCATTTCCATTTTAAATTCTGAGACACTCATTGTTGTTTTAGCTTCTTCGTGTATTCTCATTTGGGTTAATAAGCTGAAATAGGTTTTGGTTCGGTATTTTTTCTTGTTTACAGTTTATGACAATATCATTAACAAATCAACTTAATTACGGTAAGTTATAATTATGTAAGCTTGATACTATTTTAAAAAAAAAAATATATTCAATATTGTTTTATGTCAGATATCGACAGACGAGCATGAGGTGCACTTGATGGTAGGTGATACCTCAGCCACAGAACATCAGTCAATGATGTGCTGTTGACCTAATTTTTACTTCGAGCATTCGGAAGTCCATAGACTGAAACCTATGGTTAGACATTATTATTATTTGACACTGTATGAACGCAGAAAAGGGAAAATAGCGAAATTTAGAAATCCGTTAACTATCTTAGTCCGGTCTATCCTAGACTGTAGTTTCTTTAAATTATTATGAAAATTATGAAAAAGTTTGATTTATAAACGGCATCCGGTATTGAACTCTAGCCAGAGAGATCAAACACTTCTCATTTCATTGAGTACTTACGATATCTTGTTATATTAATGAGTATCCGAGTATTTTCAACTCTTTGAAGCTAAAATAAATGAATCATGTTTATTCACTTGTAGAGGAAGCATTCTTATAATTATACTAATAATTTATTTTTGTTGAACAAACATCTAAACTAATTATTGTGCGTGACTTTATCCGCTTTCAATTTAGTATATGTAACGTGGATATAAGTGTATTAAATACTTATTTGTTAATTATTTGAACTTGTATACTGTAATTTTTTTTAAAATATTATGACAAGCTTTTGATTTTTTTTGCCGAAATTTAAAGTTCTTCTTCGAATAACATAGTAGGTATCTAATTGTATCATTTGTTCATAAAACCAGCTTGAAATGTTTCGAGAATTTTGTAGGACCCTTTTATTTTGTGTTTCATAAAAAATAGAAAATATGAGGGCAAATATAAGACAAATTGTGGATTCACTTGTGTTGCCAGCGGAGCCAGTACTATTGGGTGACCTGATTTCTGAAAACGGATGATCTCAATAAAATCTAGCTTCAGGATGAATAAAATCCTTTTTATTATAGTGCAATCAT
This sequence comes from Anthocharis cardamines, assembly GCA_905404175.1. NCBI lineage: Eukaryota > Metazoa > Arthropoda > Insecta > Lepidoptera > Pieridae > Anthocharis > Anthocharis cardamines. The sequence continues at coordinate 2,634,382 of FR989955.1, forward strand.
GCGCAATTTTTTTACTGCAATAATATATCTATTTGTCCTCTATACACTCATAAAACATTCATACAATTATAATGAAACTTTAGTGAGTTATTCTGTATATGCCCGCGAAAGTTTGTGGTCCAAAAATAAACTTTTTTTACGTGACATTGCTAGATACCTAGTGTCAGGTTCAGTGTCGTCCGTTAGACAAAACCGACAAAAATAATTTTTATGTATACTGTTCCCCTTCTTTAATCGTCCTCTGTTCCCTTTCTTTAATCTCCTGATATTTTTTTTCAATGTACGGTATGTATCATATATTGTATAGATAGATTGCGTGTAAATAAAAAACAACACAAAAAGAAATGAGTCTCTGGTCATGTTTTATACAAATAATGAGCTTATAACTTTTGAATAGATATTATAATTATAAAATACTAGCAAAACGCCCCGGCTTCGCACGGGTGCAAATAGATGAAAAAAAAGCAAAGCCTATGTTACTCGCTGATAATATAGCTTTCTATTGGTGAAAGAATTTTTAAAATCGGTTGAGTAGTTTTTGAGTTAAATCGTAACAAAACCTACTACCCCTTGCCGTATTGCTCGATGCCCTGCGTGGAGCCACAGCGCGGTGCGAAGCGGACGGCGTGTTTTTTTTTGTTTACATTGATATTTTTAATTTCGTAATATCTTTTGAATGGAATGTCCGATTTCAATATTTCAAAAACTAATCAACAGGTATTGAAACAGTCTTAAATATGAAATAATTTATTTGGATAAGAATTAAAACAAAGATATGGATAGCAAGGTCTGAATTTGATCGGCATTTCTATCTACTTTTTAAATATTAAAAAGTAGTTATAGTAACATCACTACAATAGTTATACATATGGTCCTGGGAAGTTTTTTGTAGATATTTATATGTTCTATAATATTGTAGAACTTTATTTTGTTCTATCATCAATACTTTTCGCAGCGCATGCGACGAACAACATTTTTTGGCAAATTTTTTTACACCTCGGGTTGGTTTTAGTAGGAAATTCTAGGGATCTCTATTTTTTTCTAGTAATAAATATAGCCTATGTTACTCAGCGATAATGTAGCTTTCTATTGGTGAAAGAATTTTTGAAATCGGTCCAGTAGTTTTTAAGTTTATTCAATACATACAAAAATACAAATCTTTCCTCTTTATAATATTAGTATAGATTAATAATACACTTTACTTAAAAATTCACGGTACATTTGAAAATCTTTCAATTTCCAAAAACAATTCAGCTAGCTCGTTCAGGTCCGTTAAACGAATTTCGTGAATTAATCAGGTTCAGAAGATTTATTTTTAATTTAATATTCACTCCCACCATCTCCTTCCCCGAAAAATGTTCAGTTGTCAAATTAAAATTAGATTTATACATTTTATCCCTCACACGTTACACTGATTGTCACCTTATTTTATGAGAGCTTGCATTCTCATGTTTATCTAAAGTACGGTACTATATTATGGTATTATTAACTTTACAGCATTTCTGTCTGTTTCTTTGATCATGATAATCTCTTAAACTATACTGAATATAAAGTTAAACTCTGAAGCGACTGTTACTGACGATAGCTAAGCTTAACCTAGAGCAACATATAGGCTGTGTTGTATTTTAGATAATTTCAAATTCATAAAATTATAAAGACTCTACATAAAAATCAATTTGCATACACTAAATGCCGTCACACACTAAGCCACTAATGGCGACGACTAGACGCAGACACCAAGGCAGCTGGGCTAGCATGACCGCGTTTTCTCGTGTTTTAATCGATTATCTCTTTATTTCTTCCGGGTCTAACATGCCAATACACTTAATACTCGAATCCAAAATAGATATGTTTGTCGATCGAGATATCTTTTCTATCAAAATTGTCGATGTCGAGATATAATATATCGAGATATTTTACATCTTAGTTTGTCTTCTCTCGTACTCGTCGTACGGACATATCTCGTGGCGGTCATGCTAGGCCGGCTGATAGCGGCTTCTAGATGCCGCCTCCACTTGCGACCACTATTTGAACATATCGGGCGGAGACAAGCCGGTCACCGTGTGTGCACGAAGTCAGGGTCAGCAACTACCGCAGCTTGTGGCTCGGTAGTAGCCACTCAGTGTGCGCCGATGCCACATAAAATGTATGAAATATCATGTCCACAGCTTTTAGCAACCTCCGTCAATTAATATAATATTATATGTACTAAAATAAATATGTACATAAATAAAACGAATAAGGCAAGGCATTAATTACATATGGTTAACATGTTAAGTGTTCCATACAATACGCAGCATTCAATCGACTCTGATTTGGCACATACGTAATACCATGGAAGAGTAAAGATCTTTGGTAATACATAATATCTACAGAGCGTGGAACAATGCCAATGTTCAAATGAAGATTTTAGTGATGCCTATAACAACTTGAATACATCAATATTATATCATGTTATGAAATAGTATTTTGCAATAAAATGTTCATAACACTAACAATCTCAGACGTCCTTCAAGATCTGTAATTTGGACCAAATTTCTATATGAAATTTCAAATTTATTTTCTGATTGCTAACTAAAATTTTTAAAATTCAAGAATATTGCAAATACACAAAATAGCAAACTGATGTAAGCAACATATTATAAGTGGGATATAATATAAATAATTTCACAATTTATACTACGAAAATGTAATCAAATTTTATTAATTAAATTTGTTAGTGAAACAATTAAATTGGTTGTTACATTGTCACTCTATCTGTCTGTTTGTTATGTTTTCATGAGCAAACTAGTCATTTTAAACTAATCTAATGAAATTTAAACCCTATGCCATAATATGTTTGATCCCAAAAAAAACTTCATTCAGGTGCAACCACGGCAATACTCTAGTTTAAATAGTCGTAAATATGTCAGGCGTTATAACTTCAACGCTTCAGCTTCCGAAAGCAAAATGAATTTACGCTTAAATACGTCTAACGCGAGAAAATCTCGAGCTTACAAAAATTCTCTCGAATATTTTAAATGGCGGATGGCGTGGTTCCTTTACCCAACTGAAGAAATAGGGTAGTATTTTAATGTTTGCATGTTCCTTTGTGACGTTTCTATACTAAACAAGATTATTAAACAGTCATTATAAATTGAACGTTAAAGTTAAGCTTTGAAAGTTGACCTCTCTCTTTTATAAGTCAAATACCAGGGTGAATCAAAAAGTTCTTAGAAGTGCATATATATGAAACCTTTTTGGATCAAGTTCGATATTCAAATTAAAGAGTGTCTATCACACTATATTTATGCAGACTGTCACTTGTTTTTGTCAGTTCGTTCGCATGTAATAAATTTTTTTGTGCAACGAGTTGCTAAAAAGTCAAAATTATGGATAAAAGTGAGTTACGTGCGGTGATAAAATATCTCAGTTTGAAAAAAATGTCTACGAAGGAAATTTTTTTGGACATTCAGCAGACATTAGGGGGTGATGCTGTACCCTATTCTACGGTTGCGTACTGGGTGGCTGAATTTAAAAGAGGTAGATCAAGCTGTAAAGATGACCCGCGTTCTGGGCGGCCTTCAACCTCCGTTACAGAAGAAAATGTCAAAAAGGTTGAGAATCTGGTTTTGGAAGACAGAAGAATGACTATAAAACATATAGCTGAGATCCTAAAGATATCTTTTGGTAGCGTTCAATCCATTTTAATTGATTCACTGGGGTTCAAAAAAGTGTCTGCAAGATGGGTGCCACGAATGTTAACCGACGAAAACAAAAAGCGACGTTTGGAAATTTCCAAGCGTAATCTCGAAATGTTCCAGCGTGATTTGGATAATTTTTGCCGTCGTCTTGTCACCATGGATGAAACGTGGGTCCACCATTTTGATCCTGAAACTAAAAGACAAAGCATGTCTTGGAAACGACCATCCTCCCCATCCATCAAGAAATTTCGAGTTGCTCCTACCGCTGGCAAAGTTATGGCCTCTGTGTTCTGGGATAGTGAAGGAATCCTTTTTATTGATTACATGCCAAAAGGCCAGACGATTACTGGACCCTATTATGCAAATTTAATCCCGAAAGTGCGTGAAGCGATTAAAGAAAAACGTCGTGGAAAACTGTCGTTGGGCGTGTTGTTCCTTCAAGATAACGCTCCTGCTCATCGATCGGAAGCTGCGCTCAACGCAATCCGCTGTGCTGGCTTCAATCTCCTTGACCACCCACCATATTATTCTCCGGACTTAGCCCCAAGTGATTTTCACTTATTTCCAAAATTAAAAGAGGAAATTCGTGGAACAAAATTTCACGATGATGACGCGGTTATAGCTGCCGTAGAGGACTTTTTCGATAGTCAAGAAAATAATTTTTTTTCACAAGGAATAAGGAAGTTAGAAACGCGTTATTCTAAATGCATTGCATTGGAGGGAGATTATGTAGAAAAATAAAATATTATTATTTAAATCTTTGCATTTTTTAATATTGATTCCAAGAATTTTTTGATTCACCCTCGTATTGTCAGACACTGCGTAATATTCTGCATCACCTCTAAACATTAGAGGGCTTAGCATGAACAACTGTCGAAAAAGTATTCGTATCGTCGAACTGACATTTGAAGGAATTTTCAAATGATTTCTCATACAACTGACAGATGGACGATTCGAATACTTTTTCGATAGTCATTCGTGCTAGGCCCTCAGAGCTATGTTAACACTAGAACTATCAACATTTGTTGTATACCTATTTTTACGAACCGGTAACTCAAGAAATATAGGTGAGAGGGAAAACAGAAATATATGGTGTTACTGAATACAAAATATATTTAGAAAAAGTCATGACATATTCAAAAAACAATAAGTAAGGTTTTAAGTAAAAATCGTGTGAAGAATTTTTGAAACCGGTCATGTTGACCGGTTGGTAGTTTTAGTGTTGGTAGTTAAGTTAAGCAAATACCACAGATAAGTAATTAATCTTATACTTTAAGAATTAAGCCTTATTAAAAATTGAAAAATATTTGCAATAGTATTCACTATTCATACACAAATCAATCAACGAGTAACAACGAAAAGGACAGGATTAAAACCTTCTAAATCTTAATTGAGAAAGGAATGTTGAGTTGGTTTAGGCCCATAGAAAAGATGGATGAAAGTAGAGAAACAAAAAAGATCTATGAAAATTGTGTGAGTGGTAGAGTCGGGAGTGGTCGACCTAGGCGAACGTACCTTGATCAGATAGGGGACGTTCTTCAAAACGGCCAGGTCAAAGTACAAGAAGGTATATAAAAGCATTGATGAAAGTGGAAGAAGCAAAAGTGCTATGTAAGGATCGCAACATATGGAATTCCGTGATCTCTGCCTACTCCAAAGGATTGATGTATGTAAAACCTTCTCCATGAAAAGATACATATAAATATATGTACGTAGCAGTGTTTATAGGTCCAACCGTTGGAGTTTAGAGATTTAATATGAATATACAAACAATGAAATTTAAAAGAGTTTTGAAGCTATTTTTACTTAGATATCAAGCATAGAAATACAAGAAGATATTACTTAACACTACCTCATTAATATTAATGCTAAACCAATAACCACAGATTAATCTAATTTACACCATATTCACGAGCTACTAATAATAACCTAATGAAAGCTCTGTGATCTGGAATTAACCGGATTATATCGGTTTATTATCCAAAATATGTAAACAAACAGAGCGTATCATTGACTCTCATATTATAATAAGCAACATGATTGTGTTTATCTTTACATAATATGGTATGAATTAAATACAATAAAATAAAACTATTTTTTATTATTCTTCATACAAAAATATGTTTGTTTAAACAAACTACGTACATAGTAATCGCCTCTTTTGCGTACATAGTAATCTCCTCTCTTTCTTTCCATATTTCCCTCTTTCTATATCCAGCTGGTACCGAGAGTCCGGCAAAAGATGTATCTCCATCTTTTTCTTGGCCTCTCCTTTTCTTTTCTCTTGGGTTCCACTCTGTTAGTTTATATCCTGTATATGAATGTATCCTGTCCACTTTCATCTTATTGACCTAATTATTTTCTTCATTTTGCTTACTTTGGTTGGAGTATTCTTAACTTTTAAATAATTATTTACCTTATATACTTAAGTTTAATAACTTAACGTTAACTATATGACGAATTACTCTATTTACCAGTATAGTCCCAGAAAATACGATGAAATTCCGAGATAAATGCTGAAATCGCTGGATTACTATCTAACAATATGTATTTCTAAATAATATTCGACCGAAATCCATCCTTGTAACTTGTAATCCCTGAACTTCACTTTAACCCTAATATAAAGTAGAATTAATTTAGATTTTTGGTGGAGTTTGTTATGACTTGTAAGTATTGCGTGCTCAATGTACCTTAAATTCCCCCACTTAGTCGTAAAAAGGGACAATGGGCACAAACCATGTTAACCCAGGGGAAATCTACTCTGCAGGTGGACAACTCCAGAATGAGGACGCGCATTGCGGACTTGGAGATGGAGTTGAAGGCCATCAGACGGGACTTTTCCGAAAGGACGGCGCAACCCGCGCCTGTAGTTAAAGAGATCGGCGCGCCGGAGAGGGAGGCGCTGCGGATCCTTGCGGAGGAAATGCAGAGTGGCATTCTAAGGGCGGTCGGCAATATGATCGACGCGAAGATCGACGGTCTGAAGGACCGTCTGTTGCCGGTGCCGATTTTGCGCCCTCCGTTGGCGTCATCGGCGAGAAGGGAGCGCGCGGACTCACCTGGAGTGGCGGCGAGAGGTAGCGTGGCGATGGCCCCTGTGCCCGTGCCATTGCCGGCGCAGCGGTTTGTCGTGCCGGAGCCGCCAAAACCAGTGGCGGTAAAGGCAGTGAAGGGGAAGACCCCTAAGGCGAAGGCGCCAGCTCAGCCGGTTGCTGAGGCTGTGCTCCCACCACCGCCGACTAGCTCCCAGGAGCAGGCCGGAACGTGGGCTACAGTTGTGGCCAGGAAGGGGAAGGGGAAGGGCAAGAAGGCCGCCCCGGTGGTGCCCTCTGCGGCGGTAGCCGGACCGCCGCAGAAGAAAGCGGTGGCCAAATCGAGGCCAAAGGCCCCGGTTCTGAGGACCCCTCGAGCCCCAGCGGTAGTGATGACGCTGCGGAAGGAGGCGGTTGAGAAGGGCGTCACCTATGGTGAGGCAATCGCGAAGGCGAAGGCCAATGTGAAGCTGGCTGACTTGGGGATCAGCCAGCTGAAGATTCGTCAGACGCGCACGGGGGCTCGCATTATGGAGCTCCCGTCTGCGTTGGAAGGGGAGAAGGCCGATGCGCTGGCCGACAAATTGAGAGGGGTGTTGTCGGACATCGCCGATATCGAACGGCCGGTGAAATTGGCGGACTTGAGGGTGCTGGGTCTTGATGACTCAGCCACTGTGGAGGAGGTAGTGGCTGCGATCGCCGCTAAGGGGGGATGCGAGCCCGGCGCGCTGAAAACGGGCTCAATTAATAGGGAGGAGGAAAGCTTCGGGACACTGTTTGTTAAGTGTCCCGTCGCTGCGGCCAAAAGGGTGGTAGCTGGCAGGCTGTTGGTCGGGTGGAGCTCGGTGTAGGTTGTCGCGCTGGAGGATAAGCCCCTGCGTTGTTTCCGTTGCATGGGGCTTAAACATACGGGGGCGAAGTGCCCCTCGAATGTGGACCGCACTGGTCTTTGTTTCAGGTGCGGTATGGAGGGCCATCGCATTGCTACATGCACGGCGGCCGCACATTGCGCGGTCTGTAGGGACGCTGGTAGACCGGCGGGACACGTCATGGGGGGGAAGGAATGCCGACCCCCAGCGATCAAGTCGAGGAAGGGTGCGCGCAAGACCGCGGGGCCAACCGGTTCTGTCCGGGAGGCCCAGAAGGATAACACAATGTCGGAGTAATGGTTAGGTCCCTCAAATTTTTACAAGGGAATATCAACCACTCCGTCGCGGCTCAGGATCTTTTCCTCCAGGCCATGGCGGAGTGGGAAGTCGACATTGCGGTCGCTGCGGAGCCATATTTCGTGGCTCCGCAGCCACACTGGGCGGGGGATGTTGGTGGTCGTGTCGCTATCACCGTTCGTCCCGGCGGCTTGCCGCTGGTTGTAAAGGAGAGGGGGGACGGGTTCGTTGTGGTCGAGCGGGAGAGGTGGACGGTGATCGGCGTCTACTTCTCCCCCAGTAGACCGAGGTCGGAATTCGAGGGCTTCCTTGACGATCTCGGCCAGGCAGCGCGTCGTGCGCTGCCATCGCCGATCGTCGTCATGGGGGACCTCAATGCCCGGTCAAGGGCATGGGGGGACGTGAGGTCGAATCGAAGGGGCGAGTGGCTGGAAGAGTGGTTGGTAGAGGTAGGGCTCGTTCCAGCAAACGTAGGTGGCGTCCCGACGTGTGTGCGACCGCAGGGCGAATCGAGGGTAGACATTACGCTCGTCTCGCCTGCGGCCGCACGGATGGTAAGAAACTGGAGGGTGGAGGATGCGGAGACCCTATCGGACCACATGTATATTAGGTTTGAGGTCTCCGCATCCGGGAGGGCGCAGGACGTGTCCAGAAGTGCTCTGCGCCACTTCCCGAGATGGGCAATTGGTCGCCTCGATCGTGATCTGGCGGAGGAGGCGGCCATCGTGCACGCGTGGTGTACTTCCGGCTCGAGTGCAGGGAGTGTCGACGAGGGGGCTGCCAGGGTGCGTGCGGCGTTGGTCGGCATTTGCGATGCGGCGATGCCACGAATGGTGCGGCGCTGCGAAGCGAGGAGGGCCACCTACTGGTGGAGTGCAGAGATCGCGGACTTGCGGTCCGTCAGCGACGTAGCACGGAGGGAGTACCGCCGCTATCGTCGTAGGCGGCGGGACCCCGAAGAGGAGGAGGTGTTGCGGGTCGCTTATGCGGAACGAAAAAAGGCGCTCCAGGCCGCCATTAGCGAGGCCAAGGAGAGCGCGAGGGAGGCGATCCTGGAGGGCCTCAACAGAGACCCATGGGGGAGGCCGTTCAAAGCGGCCCGGAAGAAACTCCAGACGGCGGGGCCCCCGCTGACGGAGACTCTACAGCCGGAGTTCGTCGGTGGGGTCATGAGGCAGCTGTTCCCGGAGGCTTCGCCTTTAGAAGTCCCGAGAATGGCGCCGCTGGTGGTGGCAGAGGTGGAGGAAATACCTCCAATTTCAGACGGGGAGATGGAGCTCGCAAAGGACCGTCTGAAGACGCGGTGGAAGGCGCCAGGCCCAGATGGGGTGCCCGGTAAGGTGCTGGCGATAGCGCTGGAGCACGTGGAAGGGGAGTTGCGGGGACTGTTCGACCAGTGTTTGGTGGAAGGACGGTTCCCGGAACTGTGGAAGGAGGGCCGTGTCTGTCTCCTTCCTAAGGCGGGGCGTCCCCCCGACTCACCTTCGGCTTACCGGCCAATAGTCCTTTTGGATGAGGTCGGTAAGACGTTCGAGAAGATGGTGAGTCGGAGGATAGTAGGACATTTGGAGGAGGGGGGTCCGGGGCTATCGAAGTTTCAGTACGGCTTCAGGGCCGGTAGATCGACAATTGATGCGATCCTGGCCCTGAAAGCCCATACAGAGGAGGTTGTCGGGAGGGGAGGGAAGGCATTGGCGGTATCACTCGATATCGCCAATGCTTTTAATAGCTTACCCTTTGCGGTCATCGCGGAGGCGCTGCGGGCGCACGAGACGCCGTTGTATTTGAGGCGGCTCGTAGCCGATTACCTTTCAGGTAGGGTCGTCGGCTACGTGGACGGTACGGGCGGCTTGGTACGTCGTCGCCTGGAGTGCGGGGTCCCGCAAGGTTCCGTGCTGGGTCCCCTCCTGTGGAACATCAGCTACGACTGGGTGCTCAGGGGCGCGCTTCTTCGCGGATTGCGCGTCCTCTGTTTCGCCGATGACACTCTGGTCGTAGCCCAGGGGGGGACATTCGGGGAGGTGTCGACGTTGGCGTCGGTAGGGGCAACTCTGGTGGTCGAGAGGATTAGGGCCCTCGGACTGGAGGTGGCTCTGGGGAAGACTGAGGCCATAGTTTTCCACGGTCCGAGGGGGGGGGCTCCAACGGGGTCTGTCATCAGCGTGGGCGGAGTTGTTGTGAGGGTGAGTCCCAGTATGCGTTATCTGGGGCTCATCCTGGATGGTAGATGGGGTTTTGGGGACCATTTCAGGGCGCTGGAGCCAAGGCTTGTTTCGGCGGCTGGCGCGTTGGGGCGACTTCTCCCTAATTTAGGTGGTCCGGATCAGGGGGTCCGCAAGCTGTACTGCGGCATCGTGCGGAGTATGGCGATGTACGGGGCGCCGGTTTGGGTAGGTGCGCTCACGCGCAGTAACAGAAGGGTATTGCGCAGGCCGCAGCGGATCATTGCGGCGAGGGCGACAAGGTGTTACAGGACGGTGTCGTTCACTGCGGCCTGTGCTTTGGCGGGTACTCCGCCCTGGGAGTGGGAGGCGGAAATCCTGGCCTCCGCCTATCGCTTCCGGGTGGAGAGGAGAAGGGAGGGCGAAGTCGCGACTGCGGAGCAGCTGAGGGCGGTTCGCAGGAGGGTGGAGGAGGCGGTGATGGACCGCTGGAAGCGAGAGCTGGAGGAGCCTCAGGCGGGCCATAGGCTGGTTGCTGCGATTCGCCCTATCCTGAGGGAGTGGGCAACTCGCAAAAAGGGAAGGTTAACGTACAGGGTGGTGCAGGTGCTGACCGGACATGGGTGTTTCGGTCGGTACCTACATAAGATAGCGAGAAGGGAGCAGTCGCCAGCGTGTCAGGAGTGTGATGAGGGCGTAGAAGACACGGCCCATCACACTCTGGCGGTCTGCTCAAGGTGGTCAAGGGAGAGGCACGACCTAAGATCTGTGGTCGGTGCCAACTTGGATCTCCCCGTACTGATGGGGGAGATGGTGAGGAGTTCCGAGTCGTGGAACGCGGTGGTCTCCTTCTGCGAACGAGTAATGTTGCAGAAGGAGACCACCGAGAGGCGAAGAGAGTGCGCCGCTCCAGCGGGCACTATAAGAGCGAGGAGGAGAGGGGAGCGTAGGAGAAGGTTCGCCCATCTCCTTCGCTCTCCATAATGTGTTTCTTTTAGGGACACGGTAGTGCCATCGTGGCAAGTCGCCGAGGTCGCGGTAGTTTACACTGTTATCCCGCGGCCTCAACACGGCGAAAAGAGGGGCCAGAGGGGGTTTAGTGGGTCGGGTCACCAGGCTGTCTGGTTAGCAGACAGTCGCGAGTGACTCAACCCCACACTCTCCCGGCAGTTTCAAAAGAGCCCCGCTGGTGAGGTAAGGTTTGTTGAAACTTCCCCCTCTAAAAAAAAAAAAAAAAAAAAAAAAAAAGGGGAAATCTACTCATGATATCCACTGTCATTGATTTTTATTGTTATTTGCGGGAAATTTCGTGGTTTTCTTGTTGCGTCCTATTTAAATATCGTCGCACGCATGTTACCTACCTAGAATTTTTTGACGAAGATTTGTTGAAGATCTATAAGGCGATAGAGTATTTTTCTACGTCATAAAGTACGTACGTATGTACTATTTTAGGGTAGAATTTCATTGAGAGGGTTTATTCCCAAATTTTTTTTTTTTTACATTAGAGGAGGCAAACGGGCAGGCGGCTCCCCTGATGGTAAGTGACTACCGCCGCCCACGGACATCCGCAACACCAGGGGTCTTGAGGACGCGTTGCCGGCCTTTAAGAAAAGTATATGCTCGTTTCTTGAAGGTTACCAAGTTGTATCGGTTCGGAAAAACCGCCGGCGAGAGCTGGTTCCACAAAGTGGTAGTGCGTGGCAAAAAGTGCCTAAGGAAACGCGCAGTTGTTGATCGCCAGACATCGAGGTGGTGAGGATGGAATTTCGTGTTTTGTCGCGATGTCCGATGTTGGAATTCAGCAGCCGGGATTAATCCAGATGTTCTACTAAATATATTATAACATCTTTGCAACCTTTTGTACAGTATTCATTACAGTAATTATTTAATTTCGGTTGTAAATGAAATATAAACGAAGCTTTGCTTGTATTATATTATAACGTTTCTATTTTATTTTCTCGTACAAAAACATTTGAACGAAATTTAAAACCTCTAATTAACTCATTTTGATCGCGTGATGATTTAACGTTATAATTAAGTAACTGCTTTTTATTATAAACGAAAAATAACTTACAAGAAAATATAAGTAATCTAAACATTACTTAACTAGCAACGCGCCCCGGCTTCACACGGGTGCAATGTAGATGTACTATACACAAACAAACCTATCTTACTCGCTGTTAATATAGCTTTCTATTGGTGTAAGAATTTTTAAAATCAGTCCATTAGTTTTTGAGTTTATTCATAACATACAAAAATACAAATCTTTCCTCTTTATAATATTAGTGTAGATGAGTGACTTATATTTTATGTTATTTTGCATAGATACTTTTTATTGTGTATAATTAAACGAAGTTAAACGAATTTTGCCACGTATTTCGTGACTGAAAAATTATAAGAAAAGAAAATTATTTTTTATTTGGAGTAATTTTATTTTCATTCTACATAATATAATTGATAAAAATGGCGACAAAATAATTATCAATAATATTAGCCAGCCGCAGTATATTGTTTTTTGTCACTAGATTACATTAAAATTCAACAGTAATACATATTTACTTACTTATTTCTTGTCTTTTTTCATTCTAATTCATTCCTGTGTATCTAACTAATATTATAAAGAGGAAAAGTTTGTGAGGTTGTAGGGGTAATGTCTGGATCTACTGAATCGATTTTAAAATTCTTTCACCTATAGAAAGCTACGTTATAATATGTATAGTTAAGCGAGTAACATAGGCTATTCATTCAGTGGTTGACGGTAGACTGAGTCATATAAACTGTTTTTTAAATATTGCTTCCCCAGGATTCAAACCCAATTGCTCAATGCAACAAGTTTACCACTGAGTCACTGAGGCGGTTACTAGGCCGAGAATAACCCATACATATATAATAAGTTTACACAGAAAGGTTTCCTATTATGACGATATCGAATTGGAGTATATTCCTAGGCTAGTCTTGCGCGAATCATTTATCAAGATTCCACAATGCGACGGGTTAATAGCATTGTCTTTATTCGGCGCTTATTTCTTTACCAAATTCTATTATAGGATGACTGGTGAGAAACATTTTACCCTTTCTCTCATATCTTTCTCATATAAGTTTGAGGTACATACATATACATAATATGTATTTCACGCCTCTTTCCCATTGGGGTAGGCATAGATCACGGAATTCCATATGCTTCGATCCTTACATCCCACTTTTGCTTCTTCTTTCATCAATGCTTTCATACGCACTCGTCGTTTCGAGTACTTTTGACCTGGCCCTTTTGAAGAACATCTCCGATCTGGTCGAGATACGTTCGCCTAGATCGACCACTCTCTAAGTTTGAGATGTGAAGGCAAAACTATCCATTTTTATTTTATTAGAGAGATTTAATTAGAGGCATTTTTTTATTGACGTTCATAAGTGTACATTGTGTTACCTAAATTAATAAATGATAATTTGATTTGATTTATGACTGAGTTTCTAGGGCATTTTCTCGTCTTCACTATCAAACTAGTTCAAAGCCAAAATTAAACAATATGATGCAAAATATATCAAACATGCCAAAATTCACATCAGCTGTATTGGGAATAGTAGGTCATATATAATTGTATGGTTATTTTACCCCATGAAATGTACAAAGCTATCTAAAGTATTACATAAACCCAGCGCGCTTTAATTAATTATATAATTCCTTCTTGGAAAGTTATTCGAAATTCAATTTTCATGATTATGCGCTTGTTAAAATAATACCGCGCGATGGCTTATGTGAAAAAATACCTGAATACAATAAATTATGTATTATGTGTATTGTTGATCGAAGATTATTTCGGTTAATTATAGCGTAAGTATCGTAAAAGATGACAACAATGGAAAAAGAAAAAATGCGTTAAGAAGACGTACCTATATTGTCCGATGTACAACCTACAGCTTATTTTCTAAAGGAACAGAAATTCCAAATCTGGATGACTAGTACATGATTACTATCAATCTGGACGAAATCAGTGATGACGAATATTAGAATATAACAGAATTTAAAGTATTCTTCCTGTCGTTGTACCATTTATTTGGGCTCTGCCCAAAATATATGTACATAAGTTTCTAAATGTGTTTATGTTTCTACCAATATTCTCTATCATTCGTCATCTCTTCAGTCTCACAATTCAAACACACATTCCTCTTACCCATCCACTTATATATCGTTTTTCATCCCTCATAAACCCACATCAATTTAAACTTACAGAACAAAAAACAGAATATAAAACGTCAAAATATACATACTATACTAATATTATAAAGAGGAAAAATGTGTATGTTTGTTTGTTACAATTTAACTCAAAAACTACTCGACCGATTTTAAAAATTATTTCACCGTTAGAAAGCTACATCTTCACCGAGTAACATATATTTATTTCCATTTCTATTATAACCCAAGATGTAAAAAAAGGTTGTAAGGAGTAATCTCTCGATCTACTGAAACAATTTTAATTTTTTTTACACCAATAGAAAGGTACATTTTCACCGAGTAACAGGTTATTTCTTTTTTGTATATTGCACCCCTGCGAAGCCGGGACATGTTACTAGTCTATATATATATAAGCAACTTTTTTTTTCTTTGTTATCGATAAACTTGAAAACTACTGGACCGATACCATGACCATTAGACGCGGAATTAATTGTAGAAGGTTTTAGGCTATTCATTTTTTGAATTCCATCAACCCTTTACCATTTTTTTTCAAATTTATGTGGATAGTTCATATTCGTCTATCCTTTACAATTCGCCCAGCGAAGCGGGCGGGCGGGGACGGCTAGTATGATATATAATACAAATTTGTAGTTATAGGCAATACTTTGTATTGTAGTCTAGTTTTAATTGTAGTACCGTTGTTTCTTCGGTTTCTTGAGAGTTATTTGGTTTCAGTTTAATGAATCACCGAGAGAAGTATCGTGTAACTAAGTTGTTTCAAGTTAGTTAACATTTACTTCATAATTGGTCTCATTTATGCCAAAGTAAACCAACTCACATCATACTTTCCGAGTAAAAATAAGATTTTAGTTTTATGAACTGTGATTTATTTTACAATAGTGTTGTTGTTATAATCAATAGTCCTTTGTAAAAAAAAAACAAAAAAATAAGTTAAAATGTATTATAATATTTCAATTACAAATAATAAAAATTTGATAAGGTATCTAATTACTTATAATATTTCTTAATCGGTACTCTTTACTAAGAGAAGTCTATTCAATTGTTCTTAGAATGCGATACGCTTTTTACTAGTAAATATATTATTAATGACTAGCAACACGCCCCAGCTTCACACGGATGCAATGTAGATGTAATTCACACAAAAAATACTAAGCCTATGATACTTGCTGATAATGTAGCATTCTAATGGTGAAAGATTTTTTGAAATCGGCCCAGTAGTTTTTGTTTCCGGCTTATAACGGAACAGTACAACATGGAAAATATAGACAATTCGAATATGCAAATAAAATACTGTATACCGGATTAAAACGCGATTTATTATTTATATTGTTTAAATTATTTATCCTATAATAAATCGCGTTTTAATCGGGTATACATTATTTTATTTGAATGTGTGATACTCGCGTTAATTAAAGACAATAATATTATAATTCGAATATAGATCATAAGAAAATTGAAATACAAAGAAGAATATGTAACTTACTTTAAAAATCCTATAAAAAACTATCTAATAGATCTTAACTAATTATAACATAAATACTGCCCTCAAGAATACTGCCATGCGGTATGTTAAATGGTAATATAAGCGAATGAATCCCGTTAATGACCTTTGAAAAGAGACAAAATGAACACAATGTCGGTAATAAATTCACTATAAAGTATGAAAGCTTTTGACCAAAATAAAGTATTATTGGCACAGATTCTCTTTGGCGAAAATTGAAGACTGACTTGAAACGTGAATGTTTCAGATTTTCATCTTGCTCTAGAAAATACGCACACATTTACAGTGTTATAACTCAATGTTTTATTGCTTTAACGTATGGCTTAGGATTTATAAAATGAGTAATATTTATTGTAACTTTGTATCGAAAAAAATAATACGACTCTAGATTTCTTAAGCCTACGATTGCACTACTAAACAGAATCCACTCAGCATTTTTTTTTGTATGTTTTAGACGAGCATCAGGTTCACGTGATTGTACTCTAAACCAGGTAACGAACCACTACTCATAGGTGGAAAAAGCGTGAAGTGCATATTGCGCGTTTTGGTTTCAGTCTATGAATGCTCGAAGTAAAAAGTAAGTCCACAGTGGATTATTGACTTATAAAGTTATATTCTGTGGCTGAGGTATCACCTACCATCAAGTGAAATTTTTTTTTTACTGAAATAAACAAAAATTTTCTTCATAGGCAATTTTTATCTTGATTCGCCATGATTGAATCTGGAACCCCCGCTGCTTAATGCATACCACTGAGCATCCAAGGCAGTAACAATCGGTCATAAACTCAGAATACATATATTTGTTCTATATCTTATACACCTGGAATAGAACGGAAACCACAAAGTACTGTTGAACCTAATTCTTCTAACCGTAAAGTAAACATTATTTGATTGTTTATGAGTCCACGTGCAAAGTGTTCTTATTACATAATAATATAGTATAAAATAAACAAATAAAAACTCTTTCGATTGATAAACATAACTCCTAAGAACACACTCTTTCTAAAGTTGTATTTAAAAGCCTGTCTTGAAAAGTTTCCAACTCCTTTCAGTTCACTGTTTGAGTTTTTTTACTCTACGAGACTTGACGGGTTTTGTATGGGGTGTGTCCTTTTTTATATAGGCTTGAATAGGCTCTTCTGAACGGAAGTGTTCGCTGAGTATGTCTTTAGATTTTACATGTCTATGAATATTCTGAGTTGGTCATATCGGTATTTAACGGTAGCGAGGTAAATTATGACTTGGTTTTGTAAAATGAAGTCCCAAGTTTTTTTTACTGACTTTAATTTGTATGGAGTTGCGAATATCAAGAACCAAGCATGTATTTTTAACATCTATTCATATGTACATGTATAACTTTAATTAGTTATTCTGTTTTATATATAAAGTTTTAGCGATTTTTTTCCAAAATCATCAATTATTAAAAGTACAATTTATATATTATTTTATTATAATATACACAAAGTAATTATTTAATTAATATCTATTATATAGAATTATTTTATTAATAACTGAAGAATATTGTAGAGTGTAGACTTACTAATTAACTGTTGTTGTTTTTTTCCAAAAACTGTCTAAATTCAAAAAAAGAACGATATAACCTTTGTTTATATAACTCTGAATTAAAAAAATGTATAATAAAATTATTTGCTAAAATTTCTGTCGTTATCAACCGCCTCCGTAGCTTTATGGTAAGCGCGATGCGTTTGCACCCGAGGTCCTGAGTTCGAATCTCGCGGAATCAGGGCATAGATCACTTGTCTGTATATAAAAATCATTTTTTTACAGACAAACTCAGAAATGGGTCTGCCCCATGCCCCAAAGGACAAGGAAACTTGGGATTTTCACACCTTACACTCTTGTTTTCTGATATAAACCAGATTCTAAATTCAAATTCCTCAATAAAATCAT
Source organism: Anthocharis cardamines (assembly GCA_905404175.1). Taxonomy (NCBI): domain Eukaryota; kingdom Metazoa; phylum Arthropoda; class Insecta; order Lepidoptera; family Pieridae; genus Anthocharis; species Anthocharis cardamines. The sequence continues at coordinate 2,652,029 of FR989955.1, forward strand.
ACGATTTCAAAATACAATAACATCTACGTACAAAGGTTGTACTTATCTCAATGGCCACAAGCTGTGCTATTCAATGAAACGAGAAAGCCACAGCCCGCATTACATAGTATAATAAATACGTAGATGGCAGATACAACACAAAAGGCAGGTCTGGCTTCGTTAGGTGCATTGATGTCGACAAGATAGTGAATAATTCAACGTCTAAGGCTGATACTGACATTCTGTGGGCCGAGATTAAATACAATAACCCGTAGATAATTGGGTAACTATTAATTATTATCAGAAGAGTACTTACACAATATAATACGTAGGTATAATACTGTATTTTACTAACGCGAGTTTCACACATATAAAATACTTTATAAAAGATTAAAACGCGATTTATTATTCGGAAGTCGAGTACTGTGCGCTTTATGCGCAATTCTCTTCCACGCACTACGTTATTGTGAAATGAATTATCCGCAGCGATTTTTCCAAACCTATACGACTTGAGGACCTTCAAGAGAGCCTATAAGTGTTGCAAATATATATTATATGGAGGCTGTTTTGCCCCATATACCTACTATAACTAGCAACGCGCCTAAGCTTTGCACGGGTGCAATGTACTATACACAAAAAGCCTATGTTACTCGCTGATAATGTAGCTTTCTATTGATGAAAGAATTTTTTAAATCGGTCGAGTAGTTTTTGAGTTTATTCATAATCTTATATATAAAATTTCCATGTCACAATGTTAGTTACCGTACTCCTCCGAAACGGCTTTACCGATTTTTACCAAATTTTATATGCGTATTCAGTAGGTCTGAGAATCGGCTACTATCTATTTTTCATACCCCTAAGTGATAAGGGTTGTTCGCCCTTAATTTTTTTTTTTAATTTTTGGACGAAATTTTTTATTTTTTTATAATGTGGCATTAAAAATACATACAACCCTAAATTTTTACTTTTTTATCACCAACCCCTGCTTTTTAGAAATTATTTACATGGCGAATCAACGTTTGCCGGGTCAGCTAGTATTAGTATAGATTAAATAAAAATAAAACATAGTCGATTTGGAACTCAAACTAAGCAAAGCTTGTATCTTGGAATCTGAGTAAAATGCAACACAAGATGTATACGTGGATAAATAAATAGGTGATTATTATTAGAAGAGATCATTATATTATTTTTTATGTTCCACATTAATCGCGATCTAAGAAGGGACACGTCTGTCTATACAAAGCCAGAAATATATGTGTCTATAGTGGTCGGGAAAGATAGAAGCTGGCAGAGAATTCCATTCTTCGCAGTTTTAATCAGAAATGATGACGCGAAGCGAGCTGTGCGGATTCGGGAAATATCTATAACTAAACAAAGTTTGTATCTTGGACCCCCCCAGTACATTAAAATATATTACAAGCCCTTCGACATAACGCATAGATTGACGTGTCCGTAGAACCAAGTTACTTCTGTATGACGTTCTACTTTACACTTGACCTTATTATTTGGAGAAATTAACTTGAACTATTATTCGCTGCTCTCTTCGAAAATATGATGTGTTTTTAAAATGTTGATTTTACCACTAAATTATATAGCTCAGTACAAAAATTACAAATACAAAAAACGACTTAGTATCTTATGATATCCCACTTTACTCTACGGATACGTCGAGATATAGGTACATTTATACAAAAACATTTAAATAAAACAATTGTTTATACTAGTAGTACTACTTACGAAAAAAGTCTTGTCACAACGTAGAGTTAGCTCAGTATAAATTATTCGATTTTTAATACGTTTACTCCTCATACTCATGCGTAAAGAATGAAAATGTTATTCCGTATGAAGCTCGGAGAAATTAATTGACGGATTACTATTGATTGATGAGCACATTGTTCTAAATGAGCTTCATTAGTGATGAAATGGTTCGTTGAAGATGGAACGTGTTAGATTATTGGCAGTTAAGGATTAGCGTAGGTTTTATAGAATAGCATATTATGATAACTTTTATCTATACCAATATTATAAAGAGGAAAGATTTGTTTGTTTGTTACGATTTAACTCAAAAACTATTTGACCGATTTTAAAAATTCTTTCACCAATAGAAAGCTACATTATCAGCGAGAAACATAGGCTTTTTGTGTATACAACATGTACAATGTACATTGCACATGTGCGAATCCGGGACATGTATTCACATACAGATTATATAAAATTAATATTTTACGAAAAAAAATGATGTCTGAAGCGGATTATCACTCAGTATAAGTTGAGACAGAAGTACCAGCACTGATTTTCAGTGGCTGCGGTAGAGTGCTCTGGCACAAATAAGACAAAAAGTATATGTATTTAGTAACATTGCTAACAAAATTATATCTAAAACCTTCTCCCGAAATAACATATTTTTCGAATTTCTGCAGTATTAAACCAGCAAAATATATTATACTATACGCAAAAAAAAAGCCTATGTTACTCGCTGAAAATGTAGTTTTCTATTGGTGAAAGAATTTTTTTAAATTGGTCCAGTAGTTTTTGAGTTTATTCATAACATACAAAATACAAATCTTTCCTTTTTATAATACAATATTAGTATAGACTCTACTATAGAGTATAGATATAGATTAACACCGCTTTAAAGTTTTTTAATTTTAACGCAAGCAAGAACGCGGGCATACTAAAACAGAAAGTTTAAAAGATTTAAGTTCCCGATAGTATCTGCGAATAAAAGTAAGATAAATAGAGTAAGAGCATAGTACGGTAATAAAATAATAAATGAGAAACACCAGAAGATAGAAAAACCAGAGAGAAAAGGTTCGTTGGAAGAAAACAATTACTGTAAATTTTCTGTTTATTTGACGGTTTACAAATGAACTATGTATTTAGAAAAAAAAACATCTTTCAATGTGGCAATTTTCTCTGTGATTATATATATTGTGTATAATGGTGTGTGTGTGTGTGTATATGGTATAATGGTTGCTATTAGCATCTGAGGTCTCAGGTCCATTAATAAATTATTGAAATAGCAAAGAAAATCAAAAGGCTGTCCTTTTGATTTCCTTTAGGGCAAGAGGAATACACTAATTAGAAAAGTGATAAAAAATATTGCCTGCTTATAAAATCTACATCAGCTTCTAAAGTTACTTAAAAAAATAAAGACAAGAATAAATATGATAAAAATATATAAAAAAAAATGTTTTCTAAACAGTGGCGGGTTAAATTTAAATTATATATGATATACAAACAAAAAGTTATAAAAAAGTTAAAGTCGGCAAGCCGAGCTTTTGGGCTTATATGGTGGTCCCGCCACTTCTTCTAAGTACTTATAAGATCTACAATTTACTGAAAAAAAGGTGAAAATTGTCTTAAAAGGGTCTTCCTAATTTTTAGGGTATTCTCCATACTTTTAATAAAAATCAGTTCCGTTTTTAATAAGCGAAGATTCATTTTTTTAAGCTCACGAACAAGGTGACCTACATCTTGTATTTAGGTATTTTAAGTAGATTTGGGGCTTATTTCAAGCTTACTAACAACATGACCTAAAGTTTGTTTTTAAGTAATTTGGGTAGGTTTGGGGCTGTATAAAAATAACTCTGTGCTGCATCGCGGCTTTCTAGTAGGTAATAGTATTCCAAGCTACGAGTATGTAAGGTTAGTAGTTATCTACTGATATTTGTAGTTCCTCGTTCCATAATTATTATCGTTTTAATGTAATTTTTAAAGGACACGTGACAATTACAAGAAAAATATGCAGGAGAGAATTTTAGTAATTTCATTTTAGGCCAGAATTTTCTTCTTAAGCGTCTAAGCCACAAAAGTGGCACCGGAATTAAATTACATAATCATCTCCGAGCAGACGCTCAGCCTATAGTCTAAGAGCTGTATATATAATTAATATATATTATATATCTTTAAGTTAAATTTATATTTAAGTAATAACCGTTACCGTTAAAATACCGAATTATTTAAAATTTGTAAATTACTGTATCTAGACTAATAAATTTAGATCTATTATTTTAGTACATTTGAATGCAGCTGCAATGTGAATGTTGAGATGGATGTGTGGAGATAAGATAAGATAAGAAATGATTGCACTAAAACAATAGGTTTTAGGGATGGTATTGATTGATTTGGAAAGCTGTAATTTAATTTAAAAGAATGGAATCCACGCCGAATCCAAATAAAAATTAAAAAAGAAGATCTCCATATATTTACGGGGTTTTAAAAGCTTCTTTCTTTCATCTAATTAGCTGATAATTTATACAATTATTTCAATTTTTTTAGAAGATATTCAATTTGTATTGTAGTATAGACCGTATACTTTGAATATCTTTGTATATAATTAAATTTAATATCTTGCGTATAACACCAAATCATATTATCAGGTTTCTTTAAGGATACTTAAGAACTAACACTATCATACCTAAAAATTATTTAGAACAACATTAAATTTCGAATTCGTCATTGTACTGTTATTACATGTATTGATACAAAAGTATGTTTAAATACAGTCAATGTACAAAAAAATATGTTTTAGACTCTTAGACTATAAAGCCTCAACGTAAACATCATTCCCGCGACCTATTTGTAATAACCTTTCTAATTTCCATCTGGATCTTGTCTACCTGACTCTAATGTAAATGTCGTCATTGTATACCTACTTCGCTGTATGTTACGCTGTCTTGTTAAGACAGCGTAACATACAGCTTTCTAGTGGGTATACAAAATAAATTAATTAACAAAATTTGCTACCGATACTGTTTTATTGATGATTTATTGATGTATTAAGTATACAGTACTTCATTCATGTTATTTCTTCTTCTTCTTAATAGAAACAAAGGCTTCTTTTCGATATTTTTTATGTTAGATATCGACAGACGAGCATGAGGTTCACTTGATGTTAGGTGATACCTCAGCCACAGAACATCAGTCAATGATGCACTGTCGAACTACTTTTTACTTCGAGCATTCGGAAATTCATAAACTGAAACCGAAACGCGCAATATGCACTTCACACTTAACAGTTATTCCATCTATAAACGGTGGTTCGTTACCCTGTCGGAATTTTAATATTCAGTTAATTCTGGTGGTCTGGTAATTCAGAATAAGTTACCAGAAGTGAGAAAGACATGCTTAGAGAAAATTATAAACGTACCGGTGGGAATCGAACCCATGACCAATCGGTGCGCACGGCAGGTGTTCTACCACGTTCTACCGTTTTATATATGGGTTTGGTAGTAATAGGTATGACATGCTCCTCAACACAGTGTGAGAATGAAATACACACATTCAGGGTTGTTGCACACACACACACACACACATTCATGAATATTTGAGTGTAGTATAATCTGTATTCTACCGAAATCAGGAGCTTTATGAAGACTCTTGGCAGCTGAAATAAAACTAAAGAATACTAAATTTACCGATTGAAAGTAGAGTTAATTTGTAAATAACTATGTCCAACTTTCTTGTAAGTTAATTATTTATAGCTAAAGTTGCGTTGAAATTACAAGTATCAAAGAGAATTCCCCAGGTGCTCTTTCTCATCAATTTGTATTCGAATTCAGGAGTAAATAATTGTGTCAAGTTAATATAAGTTTTTATTTTATTTATAGAGTCGTATATCAAACAACATTGGTACAAAAAATACCGACAAGAACTTTATAGAGAGCGCTCTAACTTTTGCGTCTTTTCTCTTTACATACTCCAATATTCACAATTTCATTTTCTTTTATTTGTTTCGTGGTACTTTTGTTAGCTTGAATTAAATTCTTACAAACTTATAAGGTTCAGCTTCATTCGGGATTAAATAGAACTACTATTTCTCTTATATTATATAGTTGAAATTGTAACTTTCGATTCAGTTTGAACTGAATTTAAATATTTAAGTGTTTTGTAAGTAATGCTTATATTGAGATAGATTTGATTGATTGAGATTGATACTATAACTATACGTCGATAATTATACGTAAGTATCGCTATTTATAACTGTGTCGTATGAATTTTGTTGGTTGCGTTTAACATCAAAGGTCCGAGGTTGGTATCCCAGGAAAACAACTCCGTGCAAGACGCAAGACTGATGTTATTGCCTAGTAATTTTTAGTGAAACACGCACAAAACTCGGGCATTTTATACCTATGGTATTTACGCATTGACATACATAACACGTGTAAGGTTTTTGTAGAAAGAAAGTCTTTCTTCATCCTTAATAGTAATATAATTTTGTATTTATATATTATTCTGTAGATGGTAGGCTCGTTAGCGCGTTTGGTAGACCAACTACCTTGCGCTCCGATGGGCCGCGGGTTCGATTCCCACGAGGATGGCATGTTGATAATTTTTCTGTCTGGTCACTTCGGGCATTTAACAGGTAGGAGGAAAAACCGTGAAGTGCACATTGTGCGTTTCGATCTCAGTCTATGGATTTCCGAATATTCGAAATAAAAGTATGCAGATATTTTTTTATAGATCTATACAAGATTCCGCAATGCATTGTTTTGTTATATCTCAAAGGGATTAGGCAGCGTTTTCGATGAAAGCCCCCAGGCGGCTTGACTTTTACCGACACTTCCAACAATTATAGTTATATTTCAACCAATTTACACAAAACCTTGACAAATTAACTTAAACATTTCTCATGAATCACTCTATATATGTATTTATTAGTGAAAACTCCATGATAATCCGTTTAATAATTTTCGAGTTAATCGCGAAAAGACAGACAAAGAGACGCGGCGGAGGACTTTGTTTTATAATATGTAGTGATTTTATTTTCAAAAATTTACTAACGGTCTAATTCTCGAACGAATTCTCATAACATTGAGGTCTATTTAAATGTATTTCTAACTCTTTCATTATGAAGTTAAAATAAAAAACAGAAACATTTTAAGAAGCCCTCAAATTTTGATTATCGTTTCATTATTCTGCGGTAAATCACCAACTATTAGGTTCTAATATTAAGATTTTTTAAATCTAATCCGATTAACAACTTTGTATGCAGAGTGAACAGCTTACAGTTAACAAACATTATTCAAGTAACTCTCGTTATCAAACGGGATCGATGTCAGTACAAGTAAGAGATAGGCAAGGAAATACAGCCAACTTGGTCGATAGGTTTAGTCACGCGATACTTGGTTGCTGAAGAACTATCGAATGGCGTAGTTTGTATGATTTTACACTGCAGTCTGCTTCACAGAGGGAATAAATGTTGAGGAAATGTTGAAAAAATTCATATAACTTTTGTAAAGCTTATCTTTTATTAACGCGAGTCTTCGAGTCGTTTTAATAAATGACAAAAAGTTGAGTCAAACTTTCACCGAATTTTAATAAAGCTAAATGTCAAATGTAACAAAAAACAAGAGTCACTGTTAACCAATATTGCTATAATATAGAACTAGCGATCCATCCTGGCTTTGCACGGATCCAATGTAGATATACTATACACAAAAAAATAACCTATGTTAGGGGAATTTTTAAAATCGGTCGAGTAGTTTTTGATTACAGCAAGTATAAACTCCTTAGGAATATATGGTGACTTTGTGAAAATTCAAATCATACAGCTGTCACCTTACACTTCTGCCTGTGACCACGTTTGTTGTAAAACACGCCAGTAAAATTATTTAAATTAACTTTTGTAAGGGTTTTTCATAGTGTTTTTAAATAACTTAGTATATAAAGATAAATACTTGTAACACAAACTGTATATGTAGTCATAATATTTGTGGAAGACTTCCTTGAGACAGGCAGCCTTGCTATTTGATTGGAGTTAGAGATGGGTGTAATTTTTATAATACAGTTTTTCTCTGAGTGTGGTTATTTAACGTGTTACAGGTGTAAATAATATTAAATTTCTGCATGGGTAACAAACCGTAATCAAAAAGGCATGAAACGTTAGTTTATAGGTCTGAATGTTCGAAGTAACAATAAAATAGGTCAGCAGCTGCGCATTATTTATTGATTATCCTACTAACTATGTATAAGTGAATGTTATGTTTTTCTATCTTATTCTTATATATTTTACATAAAACATTTTTTTCTATCCTTTCTTAGTTAAATATCTACCATTTGTAAGCTATTGTCTAAGCAAGTAAGAAGTTCAAAATATTAATGATCTCGAATCAATACATTAAATAATATAATTTACTTTTAGATGACTTAAAAATAATGAAGTAAAATATAATGCACAACTAAAGCTTTGCAATATAAATTGGCAAGCAGCTTATCTAAAATCAAAATAAAATACCAACTGCATAATACTTCGTTTTTCTTCTTCGTAATTTATATTCAATAGTCGTTTAAACGTACGTAAACCTGACTCTGACGGGCTCGTTGGCGCGTTCGGTAGAACACCTGCCGTGCGCATCGATGGGTCGTGGGTTTGAATCCCACCGGGAGCACATGCTTATAATTTTCTGTAAGCATGTTTTCCCCACGTCTGGTAACTTCGGGCATTGATCGGGTGGGAGGAATATCTAAATTCCGACCGGGTAACGAACCACCGTTCATAGATGGAAAAACCGTGAAGTGCATATTGCGCGTTTCGGTTTCAGTCTATGGATTTCCGAATGCTCGAAGTAAAAATTAGGTCGACAGCGCATCATTGACTGATGTTCTGTGGCTGAGGTATCACCTACCATCAAGTGAACCTCATGCTCGTCTGTCGATATCTGACATAAAAAAAAAAAAAAAACACTGCGTATTATATTCGTGTATGAACCACACACGACTGACTATTACTGTAATTCTAATACAAAATAATGGCTTCCATCCTGAGGCAAGACGTCGTAAAAATGGCTTCACACGCCACAGGCTTGTCCGTAATTACAGGCTTCAATTACGGTATTGCAATCCTCGATTACATATAACTAAATTTCAGCAAATTAATTTGCAAAAAAAAGAAAAGAAAAATACTTTATTTTTAATTTAAACATTGCTGGTAATCGTAATGATGGCCAAATGTGTTAAGTAAGTCGGAAATCCTGCTATCTGAGAGCTATTTCGCCCAACGAAGTGGGCTAGGGTCAACTAAAGTAAGTATTGTTTTTATTTTTAGTGTATTGTATGCGAATAATAACTTTTATTACTATTACTATAAGGACAGTATACAACATTCATGAATTTTCCGCTTTCAACGAGCGTTAGTACGTATAAATTGTTCAATTTTCAGTACAATGGATACAGTTCTATTGTGTAAAATACAATTAAATAAATTCACTAGTATGGCGCGCGAATAAATTGTCTTCTCTTTTACAATTTTACTCATTTTGTCAGTTAAGTCGCTAACGTTTTAAGCTGAGACTCAGGTCCGTATATTAAAAAGACTTAATTTAATTTTAATCTATATATATAAAAGAGATTTCGACCTATATAGTCACTCATCACGATATCTCTGGAACCATAAGGCGTAGCGACTTGAAATATGGTAGGAATATTCCTTTCGCCGAGTAGAGGTCAGCTAAGAATGGATTTTACGAAATTCAACCCACAAGGGGGGTTGCGGGGGCAATTGCTAGTTTTAGAATATAGATTGCCTTTATGTCAAATACGTTGATTCCTAAACCATTGTATGTAATACTTAAAATATGGCGTAAAAATACAAAAATACTCAATACAGAAGCACTAATTCGAGAGAATTTCAATTATGTCCAGTCCAAGGTTATGTTTACGCAACACTAATGAAAACAAACTTCACGCCAGATATTATTACTGGTTATATTTAGAAATATCTCTTTAGGAGGTGCTCCAATAACTCTAGAATCTGGTTTATTCAGGAAGATTAGAAATATTAGTGGCATTGAAGTAAATTCACTAGGAGACACACCAAATCACAATTTCAGTAATCATTTTTCATTACATGCCCTCGTAAGTAGTCTTTAATCGCCGGTTCCGGAGCAAAAAATGATAACTGCTTTAGATTTATATGGTATTTATCATTTTGTTCTCCGTAACCGGCATTTTGTGCTCTACCCGACCGAAACATTTTAGAAAACTTTTGAACTTCAGATTTGAACCCAGAACTTCCGGTGCTATATGCACGTGGCATGCACCATTGGCTCAATCGGTCAAAAAGATTAGAAATATTATTAACACGAGTCGTATAAGTAGTGTAATACTTCATTACTTTGCAATATTCATTCCTTATTAGCGACGCTATCGAATGATGTAAAACACAATGTTCGGTAGAACAACAAATAATTGTACTTTTTGTTATTTTACAAAAGAGCCATTTTACATTCTATGTCATGTTATTCCGCCTACCACCTGAGGTCATTGTTCTTTGCATGAAATAAGCAATAAAATATATAATACTTTAGAGCAAATAATACATTTTATATGATATTTTTTATAAAGGGCATATATACATTTATGCCCTTGCTCTACCTGAAGGTGCGATGTATTTTTTTTCAAAATCAACGGATTCAGTTCCAGGTCAGGAATATTGATTTTTTTAAAATCCAATGATGTAGATTTAGTTTTTATTAAAATCGACCTAAATACTCCTTTGAGTAGGTACTTTTTGCTATTCCATACGTTTCGGAACTTCCCATACACGACCACTTGAATAATATATAAGCCATAAAATATTAATTTAATATAAAAAAATAAAACTTAGAAAAGGACAGTTTTTGAAAAATTCATGAATTTTCTGTATCTTAAAATTTTATTGAAACAAAATAAGTGTGAGAAATAAGATAATAAACTTCTAAAACCTTATATTCTTCAAATACTTGAAATAGTGATAAACAATGCGGCTTACTGACATATCAAGTGTAAAGTGAAAAATAGAAATGGAGAGAAAAACGGACTCGGACGAAATGCTCGGGCGAGTGTGCGGGCAAGTGCAAAGTTCGGATTTAACTTCGGATCTGTCGAGAGATTTGTCTTTCGAGGAGTTGAGGAACAAGTTCGATGCTAGCGCCACGGTGAGGAGGGAAATCGCTTCGAAACCTTCGACGCACGGCAGCGCCACTAGACAACTCGTGAGCGGGAAACTTTTCAAGAAGTGTAAGAGCGCTACGTTTCAGATAGATGGCGCCACTTATACTATAGGTGAGTTTTCTGGTTGAGAGGTTTTGCTTCTCGCTAGATGTAGTTACAGTTGCGTATCCCTCATAATACTAACCAGAGATAACTTTAAAAAAAGGATGATTTGAAAGTATGTACTCGTACTTGTAGAAAATAGTTTATAAAGTTTGTTTTTCTTTCAACTTGAGGAACTATTTGTTTATCATATAGACAATTAACTATACTATATTATATTAAATATATTAGATAAATCAATACTCTAATCAAATTAATTAATTTGTTCAAAAAAATATACTTAAAAAAATAAACATTTACTATATGGTTTCACAGAATACATTTTCATAAATTATAAAAGTCTTGATTTAATGCCTTTTAAGTAAAGTTTAATTATTACTAAATAATAGACATTAAAATAAATAACTCTATTATTAACTTTAAATATTACTTTTCATTTAATATAAATTATATACAAAAAATACACTATTTTTAACTGTAACAGTGTCTGCTTTACTATTATAAATCGCATTTTTTTAATTATTTATAACAAGTTTCACTTATTTACGCTTAACCTATAGGTATATATTTTCACACAACGCATAAAATTTTAAAATTCCAATTAAGTAAAAAAAAATTAACCCATAAGAAATAAACACCAATCGAATACGTAAATATTAGTTCATATCGCCACAAAAGCTCATACTAATTTTTATTTTTTATTTTCAGGTAAATATTTTCATTTAAACTTGGGAAGCAGCAATGTAAGTAGATACGCATTAAAAAATAAAAAATGTTTACTACTTTGTTAAATGTTTTTAATTTTTAAAAGTATTATAAACACTTAAAAACAGTACTATTTATGACATAAATCAGATACAGTGTGGTACAGCAGATAGATGGAATAAGGTGGGGAGGAGTGAGGGGTGCGGGAGAAAAAGGGTAGATATGTTAGAATGAAGTAGACATTTTATTATGAAGTAGACATAGAAAACTTAGATCTGGTCGATTGTAATACTTTATTTTAAGGATCAAACTTCAAGGACTACTAGAACAATTTTAATTATAAAACCAAGATCCAAAGAAATGGCATTACAAAAAACTTCAATTAAAAATGTAAAAAGCAACAGAAAACAGAAAGCCTCTAAATCTATAATCGTCAAATGGCTAAATGTTACAGCGTGGGCTGACTCAAAAACGAAATAGTCTGACGCCATTAAAATGTGATATTTTATTCTTTTGTAATATAAATATTATATTACAAATCTTGCGTTGGTTTTTTAAAACTAGATTTAACCTGTATATTTTGAGGCATATATCTGGTACAGAAGACACATAAATGGAATAGCCGTAAAGTGCAGATTATGTATTTAGTCCTATGATTAATCCGACTGTTCAATGACGATAAAATAAATAGAGTGAAGTTTTTCAAAAAAAGAAATTGCTTTTTAATAATATATAATAACATACTAACCCCGGCTGCACACGGGTGCAATGTATATGTACTATACACAATAGCCTATGTTACTCGCTGATAATAATGTAGCTTTCTATTGGTGAAATAATTTTTAAAATCGGTCCAGTAGTTTTTGAGTTTATTCATAACATACAAAAATACAAATCTTTCCTCTTTATAATTTTTTAATTTATATTAGTATAGATTAAAGTTGTCAGTTGTCACTTGAAAAATAAAAAGGAATTAACATTTTTTTTTGTATGTAAGTAACGAAAAAAATGAAAAAAATAAATATAATAATCAGTGAAATTTTAGCCAATACATCGGTTTCATCTCTAACGGAAATCTATACATATAAAAGAAAGTTGTGTTAGTAACACCGATTATAACTCAAGAACGGCTGTACCGATTTTAACGATATCTTATTTGTTGGATTCCTCTATGTCCGGAATAAGATATAAGCTATTAAAATATTGGAAAAAATCAGGAAAAAAATATATGCATAAAATTAATTATAAAATAAATTAGATTCGGAACTCCGCCACAGATGTCCACTGCAAATCAGTGACATATTAGATAATTATAGTGGTAATTGGTAAATGGGCTTATTCAAATTTAAGAATAATTATATAATTTCGAAGCCAAAATTGTGGCAGAACAACGTCTGCGGGGTCCACTAGTAGTTAATAAGAATAAATATATGTAAATGTTTTCATATTGCGAAATGATAACACACCGACATTTTCAGTATAGGTTTCCATTGGGAGACCACTTCGCTATGCTAATTCCTCTTAGCCCTTTATTTCAGGTTTTCAGTAATATCAGAATAAAAATGTTCATTTAAAAAACAATTTTTTTATAACGACTTAGATTAAAAAATCTGTGTATAAAACTTGTTTCAATCTACACGAGCACGTCCAAATGAATCTAAAATTAGCATCCCTGACTTAATTTAGGGCCTTTGTGCGTGCGACCTCAGACAACGAAGGACTGAGTAATTGATGTCCATGTTGTATGTTGGTAATTAGTACAGAGAGAAGCGGACAATATTAAAATTATATTCCATTTAATGTTAGTTAACTTTAAACATACCAAAGAAGCTATTAGTTATATAAAAAAAAATGCGAACGTTTCGGAGGTTGTAGTTTCATGGATATTTGTTACTTAAAACATAAAAATAACTAAACTGAAGAATTTCAAGAAAATGTTTTTTTTTTATGTCAGATAACGACCGACGAGCATGATGTTCACTTGAAGGTAGATGATACGTCAGCCACAGAACATCAGTCAATGATGCGCTGTTGACTTAATTTTTACTTTGAGCATTCGGAAATCCATAGACTGAAGCCGAAACGTGCAATATGCACTTCACGGTGTTTCCATCTATGAACGGTGGTTCGTTACCCAGTCGGAATTTCGATATTCCTCACACCCGATCAATGCATGAAGTTACCAGACGTGGGGAAAACATGCTTACAGAAAATTATAAACATGTCGTCCCGGTGGGATTCGAACCCACGATCCATCGATGCGCAGGTGTTCTACCGAACGCGCCAACGAGCCCGTCGAAGAATTATTTATTTATTCAGCTAGTTATTATTGAGCTCCATTCAGATGAATAAGAATATCTGAATTTCTTACAGATAAAGTATAATTTTAAATGTGCTGATCTCAAATACCTTTTTACAGGTGAGTGGCTAAATTAATTGGTGTATATTGATTTAGTTTTACATAAACAGAGTTAGCTATTCTTATATATAGCTATCTTGTGTAATATTATGTCTTTGTACACTGAGTTTATACTTGCATGACATAATATGTATTTGGCAAATATTATTCAAGGAATCCTTTGCATATCAGTGTGCTTAGTAAACAACACTAAATGTTTTCGCAAATAAAACTGATTTGATTTTTGATTTGTCACTTTCAATAACATAATATGAACGAGAAAAATATTATAAGTACTTTTCAGTTACTATATTATAGCAATTTAGTCATCTATTATTATTTTGAAAATGATATTGTCTTTTATTAACGCGAGTAAACACATTTAAATAAAATACTGTATACCGGATTAAAACGCAATTTATTATTTATATTGTTTAAATTAATTATCATTACATTTCGGATGCTTTTCAGCAACCGTGGTCACGGGCCAGACTGAGAGATGACAGCTGTCTGATTTTTGAAATATCACAAAGTTGCCATATTAACGCCAGTCGCCATTTGTTCCTACGGAGTTGATATTTACTGTAGTTTTCTATGACTATATTGATTAACGATGTCTTCTTATTTTTTAGTATGTTTGATTAAATATTGCGGATATCAAACACTGAGACCTTCCAATTCCAATTTCAAATCTAAAACCCCAAATCAATTTTTAAAATGTCATAATAATCAAGATTTTATATGACGTAACTCGGTATTCTGAGGTGTGTGTAAATTGTGATGGATTACATGATCTTCGACAGTATAATGTCGTGATCCATCATTTATATGTGAACACTAAGCATTCTATTATGGTCTTGGATAAAAATCTTCTTCAAAAACATACTTGTATTGATGTGTATCTAAACAAAATAAATGATACTTATGTTTTTACCTTACAAAATAAATATTCTCTTCATCATTTATCTGGAGCCGTGAGTCAAAGAATTATCTTTCAATATGTGTTTGTTGAACTGTTGTTTGGGTGAGTGTACTCTAAACATGATGTATAATATAACATATAAGGTTCACTTAAGACATGCCCTATGTTTAAGGTAACTACTAATATTCTAAAATATATAGATTGAAGCAACAACTTAAGAAATTAATTTCAACACTTATCTATAAGATCAAATTACGAACAAAATGATAATGAGGGAGCACATTTGTACAATAGATTACCTGAAAATATAAAAAACTAAAAAAGTATAAACTTAAAAAAAGTTAAAACTCATTTAATATCTTCCACAGTTTTAATAGCTTCTAACACCGCTAGAGATGTAAAATATGTTAATTTTATAAAATAATTCATTTTAAGTCATAATTATTATGTTATTATGCGAACTATCTTTTAACTATGCCAATATGCGCCCTTCTTTAATTTCGATATTCATTTCTTCAGTTACACCTTTAAATTTCCTAGAATATTATAAGTTTGCGTTTGCGTTACATTGCTCTACGATGGGTCGCGGATATCCTATCCCACCAGGATGACATGATTATAATTTTCTAAAAGCAAGTTTTTCCCATTTCGGGCATTGAAATTCCGACCGGGTAGCGAACCACCGTTTATAGATGGAAACATCATGAAATGCACATTGCGCGTTTCGGTCTCAACTCTCAGTGTATGGATTTCGGAATGCTCGAAGTAAAAAGTAGTTTGACAACGCATCATTGACTGATGTTCTGTGGCTAGGGTTTCATCTACAATCAAGTGAACCTCATGATCATCTGTCGATGTCTAACATCAAAATGCATGTGGGGATCAAACCAGCAAAGCTTACCTACTGTGCTAATATAGCCGACACGTTTAAATTATTAGCTAATTAGCCTCCTAACTTGTATTCATACTCGGTCGTCTGTATTAGCGTAACACAAAACAAAACGTCAATTAGGGCACTCAACGAATCTCTTGAAGTTTCGACTTCCAAAGAATCAAAGACAGTTCTTAATTGCCGACTTTTTTCATGGATTCGTTGATAAGTATAAAAGAAGAATTTTTTCAATATTTTTTTGTAGATGGTATTAACGAGTGTTCAGACTTTTTTACGGCTAAATAATTAGCCATAATTATATATCATGACCTACATGATGATTTCGTATTATTGATAGTTTCTTGTTTTGTCTGCTAATAAGTTTTTGTAATTATATTTTAAAGGTAGGGTATCGATGAGGCCTCATTTCAGCCCCAGAATAACGATAAAAATATATCATACGATTTGATGATTTCTTTATATTTTCTTATCAGGATACAGTCTACTTGATAAGAAAATAAAGGTCTAAAAGAAAAAAAAACTAAAGTTAATATTACTTCTGGGATGTCAATCTTTGGATTCTATTATTTTCGTTCAAAATAATATATTTTCAGTAACAACCTTTTTTATACGAAAGTTTCGTTATTCTGGGGCGGAAATTAAGCCTTATCGATACCCTTCCTTTATTTCTGTTTATATCAAATTCTATAAAATATAAAAAGATTGTTAAGTTCTTGAAATATTTTATTACAATATACAATATAATATGTATTGCTTTATACAAATCCTAACAGTCTCCGTGGCTCAGTGCTTTGCGTTGCGTTGATGAACCGAGGTTCAGAGTTCAACCCCGAGGAAATAATATTACTATCGGGTACAGCAGAGACGAATACTTGCTTGTAAATAAAAATGAGCAGTGAAACAGTACATAACATTATCTGCCGCACAATTGGACTCGGAACTTCACTTCTTTATAAAAATCTTAATTTGAAATAAATATAAATGTTTGTTTTACCTTACTTGAACAATATAAGCTGCTAGCGCGTTTTTCTCTATTCTAGAAAAAACTTGATGTCGAAAAATATGAGAAATCTCAATCCCTATCAAAAGCAAAATAGCTTGTGATATCAAATAAACATAAAATATTACAAAACAATGTTTTCATATATTTCTGAAAACATAGATTACATCTAAATAAGAAAATCCTTAACATCGCCGGCTGAAGCGGTCGCCATTTCGGCCTTACGGTTACGGTTAACCATTACAGGGGACTGGCCGCAAACCACCCAGGGAAATGAAATAGCTTTACAATCACAAGCAGTCTCATTCGGGATACCGCCGTGATAACTTGTGCTCAAAACTGTCGACAATATAGATATATAGATATTTATAGTGTCAGACAAAATCTTTTACGCGTTATACTGAGCTTTTTGATAAGGTAAAAACCTCAATATAACGTTTAATGTGGGTTATCAAGATAAAATAATATATAAAAACATTAAGGTACCTTTATATTTTTAGGCGAATCAACGTATTTGCTACTACCACTGCACCCCGGCTCCATACTGGTGCAAAATGGATGTACTATATACAAAAAATAGCTTATGTTACTCGCTGATAATGTAGCTTTCTATTGGTGAAAGAATCGATCGAGAAGTTTTTGAGTTCAATCGTAATAAACAAACAAATAAATCTTTCCTCTTTATAATATTCATGAACTAAAAATCATAGTTTTGTATTTTTAAATGATTTCAAATACGACTTAACATATATTACATATTATGTCTATGTCTTATCAAACAGTTATGAAATAAATCCGCTATCCTGAAACAAAGGGCTTAGTACGAACAATTTTTTCTATATATTACTAGCGACCCGCCCCGGCTTCGCACGGGTCTAGATTTTTTGACAAAAAAAAGCAGGGGTTGTATGTATTTTTTAATGCCACATTATAAAAAAATAAAAATAAAAAATTTCGTCCAAAAATTAAAAAAAAAAATTAAGGGTGAACAACCCTTATCACTTAGGGGTATGAAAAATAGATAGTAGCCGATTCTCAGACCTACTGAATACGTATATAAAATTTTGTAAAAATCGGTAAAGCCGTTTCGGAGGAGTATGGCAACGAAAACTGTGACACGAGAATTTATCGACAGACGAGCATAAGTTTCACATGATGGTAGGTAATACCACAGCAACAGAACATCAGTCTATGATGCGCTGCTTCCATGTTTGAAAGGTGGTATGTTACCCGCTCGGAATTTCGATATTCCACCCACTCGTATAATGCCCGAAGTGACCTGATATGGGGAAGACATTATAAACATGTCCCGGTGGATTCGAACCCACGACCCATCGGTGCGCAAGGTTCTACAAAACGCGCCAACGAGCCCGTCACACAACTTGCGAGAAAGTATTCGTATCGTCCATCTGTCATTTGTATGCAATTTCTCTTACGCGAACTGAAGTCTTCTCCACGAGTATATTACAGAAACAATGCTTTTGTCATAGGTACAACCCTTAATATTATGTAAAAGCTCCGTTCAAAAATCTTTTGTTATACGGCCGTGTTGAAATGTCAACGTTTCATAAGCGTGGTAAGTAGGCCAACACTTCTCTAACTTTAGAGTCGTTTAGTCTCGTAATCTTTCTTATATTTAAACTCTTTCCGGGCTTAGTGGGAGGCTTATTGCTTTTAGTGCCGGTGGTATTAAGTTCGAATCCCGGGGAAACTACAAAAAAGATTCCGCTGGCCAGGGTATAGAGTGATCACTTGCTTGTAAAGAAAAATCATCAGTGAAATAGACACATAAATGTGTCTGCTTCATTCTGGAGGGGTCTGTTAACGAATTGGCCAATAGAAGAAGAAGAAAAATCATTTATTAAGAACACACACAAATAAAAAAAATGAATATAAAAATATGCCTACGTATGGTGTCTTAAAATTCTTATCTTAAAATACAATATCTTTATTTAAAATATAATCGTCAGTGAAACAGACACAGAAGTATATCTGTCGCATGCCCCACTGGGGAACTCAGGAATTCATACGTACGTTCATTGATGTTCCATATTATTCAAATTCATTTCCTACTTTTAAATGTCCGATCATCTATAATTAGGTTTAAATATTTACCTAGATGATATCACCCCGCAAATCTACGCACCGCCAAGAATTAGAGGCTTCGAAACTGTCTTCCCTAATCAGTTCCATAGATGTATTTTGAGTGAGAGTCGACTATCATTAGTTTATTCTATCATGTAATAATATGTGGTTACATTGGATAGAGAACCTAAATTATAAACTCACATCTAGACAATTTTTAATTTTTCAAAGCCAATGAAAGTTGATATTACTCAGAAACGTTAAAATGGCAAACAAAAGCTAACATCTTGTATGTACTGTAAATAAAAACAAATTTTCAAGTTATGTGGTGAGTTTAAAAGTTTAATTACCTACATACATACATAATATATTCATCACGCCTCTTTCCCATTGGGGTAGGCAGAGACCACAGAATTTCATATTATGCTCCGATCCTTGCCGAACTTTCGCTTCTTCCGCCTCATACACGCTCGCTTTTTTATTAGTTAAATACATCATATCTATTTTTGTATGATAGTTGTTCAATGAATAAAGATGGAGGGATCTATGTTTATGCGATTACCCTTATAAAGATAACTATCGTAAGAAGTATAATTAATCGGTATTATCACAGTAAATAGAGAAAATTAGAGACAGTGTAACTTTAACCATTCCTTTAATTTTCTTTGACGTCTGAACAGAAAGTCTTTGTACCCCAAGTTCCAGTACTCGTTGTTTAAACACTTTAAAGTACTAGCCAGTGCAGGCTTGCAAAGTTGTATAATTAGATGTATGTTTTACACGGCTCTTGGGATATGTTACTATGTCCAATTTGTTACGCTAATCTACATGTATGCGACAATGTGTGGGGAAATTAATATGAGGATTCTCGCTGAGAAAGCAACTATTTACCACTTGTTTATACCTAATTCACTTTGTTCCATAAAGCTACCACGAATTGCCAAGTTTCTAAATGATAGAATAGAAAACTTCCGGAATGGGATTTCCATTAAAATTACATAGTAGGTATAAGAAACATAAGTTTACAGTATATTAGAAAAATATCTGATCAAACCGGATTCGAACCTATATGACCTAACAGAACATGGCTCATCACGCCAATGAGTATGTCTAAAGATACTTCATTTAGAAGGAAAAAGAAACAACCTACTAACTATAAAATCAAATCTAAATGCAAATCGTTAAAAGACGCCTGTTTCTATACGCAATATTATAATATATATATTATATACAATGTAAAATAAATAATGTAATGTAATGTATATTTTACATATATATTCGCTTTTCATATGCAATCGTTATTTTTAACATAAAAATAAGATCAAGAACTTAATACTCTGTTTCCGTTTTCTCTAATGCAGCTTAAATAAATAATCTTTATAAGAAGCATGAGCGCAAGATATCCTATAATTCTACACTTAAATCATCAGCATTGTCACTTTAAATGGCCCATAGCAATCAGGATTGATGATGAAAATGGCTGCCAGCCGAAATCGAGGCCATCCCTCAAGAGAATTCAAATTCGGAACTTTCTGACCACTTCTAATCATGAGCTTAGCTACCTGTAGCAAAACATGTGGTGATTCTTAGAGCAGTCGCGCGCAGGCTTCCACGCGAACCGGTCGCGTGAATGTCATGCCGCCTTGAACGGCATAATAACGCGCCCGTCTCATACTCATAACTCTAGTCAGTATTAAACTAGGATAAATTCCCTAAAATAATGTCGTAAAAAATATAGAGTACCTGTACACAAATCACGGTATGTAAATAATCAGTTATCACGTTTCGGCGCACGGTACCACCTGTTGTTCGCGATGTTGCCTATTCGAATGGACAGCGTCAGAATGTTTACTAATGGCGTCCCCCAACCCCAGCCTGACGCAACCATTTATGAGTTCCCGTGCGTTACCATGGCGGAAAAACAACAACTCCCGTGAAAATAGATTTTTATTGTCCTCATCGCTTGAAACTCATTTCATGGGCTCGCAATTGCCGCGAGTATTAAGTGTCCGAATGAATTGTAAAAATATGCTATGTTTGTTTAGGATTCAGGCCGTATAACATAGTTTTTCTTTTTTACTTAGCGTACAGAATACGTGTCTAACGAAATTATTTTTTACCAGACCTTTTCTTATATTTTAAACATAAACTTATTTTAGTCATCAATATTACTTGTTCTTCACAATTATTTATTATAATTATTCAAAGAGCTTAATATAGTTTCAAATTTTTTCGGTAATATCTAATAGATATACCCATAATAGGCGTGGCAATGTGTTAACATTTGGATCGCATATAAAATACAAAATATAAAATTGCAACAAAAGTTTCATAAATGATGATTTTACCCGAATTTGATTGTAACCGAGTCTTTGTAAGCTAAACCATTGTTGAAAAGAGTGTCCATGGAGTTTCTTGCCGGTTCTTCTCCATGAGACCCACTTTTTGGAACCGTGCAACTAGACGTTTCATAAGAGCCTGCAAAGGCCTATTTGAAATAAAAAACTTTTGATTTGATTTGATTTGATGACTAATAGAGCAAATATGTGATTTAATATATAATATGTATTTCATGTTTACCTCCGACATAATACAATTAATATGAAACTTAGTATTTTATTGAAATTCCAATACAAAATGAATTCAATAAATACTCCTTAAGAGGCTGTATTATTTTTTAAATATTTGTTAATAAAGTTTTCAAAAGGACAAAAAGAAAACTATTATTGCAAATTGTACCTACTATGATTATATATTGTTATAACACTGAGGGCGGTACTGAAAATCAGCGTTGCAAGTTACCTGTCACACATGCTGAGTGCCAGCCTATTTGTCATACTATTTTGTGGGTTTTATTTCAATTTCTTTTCAGTATTATAATATTGTATATTTAAATACATAGATAAATGTACTAATTTATACAAAATTGTACATTTACATGTAATTTTATTAAAATAATGCTAAGTAGCAATAAGGCCACCTTTTATGTCTTAATTATTATGTTATAAAGTCTATGTTGAATAAATAAAAGTTAAATCAATAAATAAAACACCTCTTTATATTAAAATATAATAGCTGTTAATTATACAATCAATTAACACACACACATGCTATTTTAACATCATAAAATTGTATTTATGATCCAATCAATATTAACACTCGTAATATTTGAAGCGTACGATAAGTGCAATAAAGATAACATAGTATTCAGCGGACGCAGTTTGTCTGTAATAATTTAAATTAATATTGCCTTTTTTTTAAATTAAAGGTCTCATTATATGCTAGTGGCATAAATTAACATAAAGTTGACACAAAGTGACACTTTTTGACATAAAGTGTGATTTGTGAAGTGGTGGAGTGACGAAAGTGATGTGAAGTGGAGTTTTATGGTGACCGGAGATAACGTATGATATGACAATGCGGCGAGCGTTGCTTGATGGGAGCCGGCAGGGCTCTGTCGACGGTAACAGCAATGTGAACGACAAGGAGTTGGTGCACAAGTGTCATAGCGATCCTGGCGGTGGGCGGGCCCTTGGTGCCCCGAGAGCGCAGAGGCACCGCTCTGTTTCTGGCGCTTTGAGGAAATGCGTCTTGACGCTGGATGGATACTCGTATGTCATAGGTATGTTATCCAGATTTTGTTTCTACTGATGTCCTAAAGCTCTAGTTCCGTTATTCAGCATGACGTTGATTTGAATTTTTGAATAGGAAAATAATCTCTTTTTTTAATGTTAGACATGGACAGACGAGCATGAGATTCACTGAATCAACCTACTTTTTACTCCGAGCATTTGGAAATCTATAGACTGAAATCGAAACACGCAATATGCTCTTCACGATTTTTCCATCTATACCCGGTCGGAATTTCAATATTCCTCCCACCCGTTCAATGCCCGAAGTTACCAGACGTGGGAAAAACATGCTTACAGAAAATTATAAACATGTCATCCCGGTGGGATTCAAACCTACGACCCATCGATGCGCACGGCAGGTGGTCTACCGAACGCGCCAATGAGCCCATCAGACGTCTCTATCGTTCCGTCTAAATTATGTATGTATTAAAAGGCTACCTACTTCAGGCATTCATAGGAAAAAAAATTAAATTCCGTATATATAATTATAGGTAGGTATAGAACAGAAGAACCATTGTCTCTAGATAAAAAAAACCTAGAAGTACAGAAGATGAAAGACAGATTGAGCGATTCAGGTATAGTCATTAAATGGTCGAATACTGGCTGTGACACCGTTTTATTATTCATCGTTGATGACCTGTGCCTCAGGTATTATCTACTAATGTTTCAAGCTCGTCTCTCGATATCTGATTCAAAACACAAATACATTATAGTTACTGATTTAGTACACAAGTAGATAAAAAAGCATTTATCACATCGACCTATATTTGATAGATAAGGTGAACTATTGACAGATTTCTCCCATCAAGCACCTACAGGCAGGCATGGGACAGGTACAGTTCTGTTTTTTGTTTATGTCAGATATCGACAGACGAGCATGAGGTTCGCTTGATGGTAGATGATACCTCAGCCACAGAACATCGACCAACTTTTTACTTCGAGCATTCCGAAATCCATAGACTGAAACCGAAACGCGCACTTAACGGTTTTTCCATCTATGAACGGTGTCCGTGTCCACTTATGTGATTAATTTGCTGTGCCCTGAGACACCAACATATTTTTTTATTCTTCAAGGATTGAACCCGGGACCAAAAATGCTAAAGTAATAAAGTATAGTAAGTAGAAAAAATAAAAAAAAATAATATTCGAACATAAATTCTATTCTGCTATGTGCCAGTTTTACATTTAATATTTCTATATTTAATGTCTTCGCGTAGAAGCTTCTCTTCAAAGCTTTCAAACTAATATGAATATCAAGTCTTCTGTTAAACAATATGGATGTCAGATTAATATTATTATCATGTCAATTCGAATTTCAAAGGATTCGTTACATGAATACTAAAAGGCTTCAAAACTAATATTAAATTCTTATGATATACATACATAATATTATGTTCTACGAACGAAATCAATACAATTCATTGTTTCTTACATGGTTGACGCACGTATTTTAATATGATTGTGTTGTAAATTTCAAAAATCTTTTGCCGTATTCATTATACAGAGGTTTTTGCAAAAAACCCCTGCCAGCTTAGCATGACAACCACGACAAAATTTTGTCGACAGTTTTCTGGCATTTTAATCAATTATTATCTCTTTATGTCTTCCGGGTCTAACATGATACACATAAAACTCGACTTCTAATGTCAAAAGTGGAGATATTTGTCGACCGAGATATCTTGTCTATCAAAATTATCGATGTCTAGATATAATATATCGAGATATCTTATATTTCAGTTTGTCTTCACTCTCTTCTCTCTCTTCACTCTCTCTTCGTTTGAGATATCTCTCTCGATGGTCATGCTAGGCGGGCTGTACGAACGTACGAAAATTAAAAAAATATATAAATATCTTGAATACAGTAATGTGTGTTACGCAATAAAAATATCTATAAAAGCCTCTATGGTGTCAACTCGTGTCCAGCAATCAGTGTGACGTCACTGATGTCTTATCAGCAATCTGATAAGAGATAATGATGTGGTTGTTAATCGAGTGTTTGTATGCTTTAGCCATTACGTATTAGGAAAATAAATATCTGTACAGCATTCTCATACTCGGAGGTCAAATCACGCAATTAATATAAAAAAATCAATATAAAAAACTAGCTAAAGCTTCTCTAAATTAAATAATTCAAAAAAGTATATGTATTGTAGTTTGTGAAAAAAAAAATGCTCTGAGAAGGAAACAAAAGACTGAACATGTCAGAATAAAGAAGTGTTTATAATTAAACTCTGGAATGCTTGCATACTAAATTCATAGTTAAATTATATTTTATTGCATAACTTTGAAGTGGTACGTGTACATGTGTACGTGTAACACGTATATATAGCGAGATTTATTATGGGAGATATTCTTACCCTGTCTGTCTGACGCTCTTTATTCTGTTGTAGAAGCATCAATATTTTACTCGATGTTTATTTTAAAGTGTCCATTAAGGCTTTGTATTTCAGTTTGCTTTGACTCATGCATTATACATAAAAATGCCTGCTTATTATTATATAACGTAAATATATTCTACATTTTACATAAACGGGACGTAGTAGGTAATTAATGAAAATAATACTGAAACCACGGAAAGTTAGTAAGCTTTATTACTTAACCCCAATTAAACACGATTTTATGAATCAATTACCTTGAAAGGATGAAGTTGGGAAATTTTAGAAATAGAAATTAATATATATAAAGTTAAATTAATATATTCTGTATACTTTAATACATCTCAAACGAGGTTTAATTCTAATATGTCTTTCAAAGCTGATATGTTAGTGTATATTATAATATTTCTCTTGAGTTCCAAATTATAATGAGTAGTCGACTCATAATAATTTGGAACACAAGAGACCAAATATTTTTTTAATTATCAAGAGTTCAAAATAACAAGAATTAAAGTAACCAAGAGTGATGGAGGAAAAATTCAAATAAACAAGAGTTGGTGGACACTTGATCTTTCTTGAACCCATTTTGATACTTAAAAATTAATATTAAAATAACCCATCATAACATTTAGAAGAAAACTGACTTACAAAGTGCGAACTACCAACTCACTCATATCTCATTCATTTAAATCATATATCGACAGGTCTGTACATACACACATATGTACATACATACATACTGTACAAAAATGACAGGTCTGTGCATGAAAAACGCACATCATATTATAGAGAGTAGGGAAACCAACTTCAAATTAAATGTCGGCGGGCAAGGTACCATTCCTTTAACTTCAAATTACTGAAGGGACCAATTAATTTTAATTTTATTCAATTCATCGGATCTTTTTCAAGGGACTGCGAAATAATTTCAAATTATCGAGGATCGACTGTGTAATACCGTTACATTATGCCAAATCTAATGTACTTTAACTAAAATTAAAAGCTATCAACGTCGTTACACAATGTTAAAAGGAGTCCAATAAATGCTTGAAGTAAAAAGTAGGTCGCCAGCGCATCATTGACTGATGTTCTGTGGCTGAGGTATCACTTACCTTCAAGTAAACCTCATGCGCGTCTGTGGATATCTAACATAACATAAAGAAATAACATTTAATGCATCTGTATTCTGTACTTATTGCTTAATCTCTATGCTACACGCACACACTCACCCTCTATCATACATACATATCAAAAGCCTTATAATTATTAAACGGGCAATACGAAATAATTCATATCGGCACAATTATGCCTACGCAAAGTACAATTATATGTCGAGTACATCAGAAGCGTCATGCATACAATGGTTGTACTATAACCTGATCATATATAAATTAGTTCACTCTACTTACGTCCATACAGCCTCCATGAAAGAGCATTATACTAAGGCGAAATGGATTATATGAATTCAGTTTCCATAAACCAACCAAGGTTCCCTGCTTTTAGATCTTCAGGCCTTAGATTAGAAAGGGTTGCAAAATAATCATGTTGAAAATTAATGGAAAACTGACGAATAACTTACCGACTTTCGTATTTACAACTGAATACGACCTCGTTGGTTTCAAGAATGAGCCTATAATTTTTATGATGCCGGCAACGCAACTGAGACATTTGAGTCGCGGATATCCTTGGTTGGTGATTAATTAACATCAGGTATGAGGTAAAACACCTCTGTAATAAAAAGGAAATTCCTATGACTGTTTTCAAGTTGACATAACTTGAAAACAGTCATAGGAATTATCAGACAACTTCAATGCATAAATAAAAGTTTGTTTTTTATGTTAGATATCGACAGACGAGCATGAGGTTCACTTGATGGTAGGTGATACCTCAGCCACAGAATATCAGTCAATGATGCGGTGTCGACCAACTTTTTACTTCGAGCATTCGGAAATCCATAGACTGAAACCGAAACGCGCTATGTGTACTTCACGGTTTTTCCATCTATGAACGGTTCGATACCCGGTCGGAATTTCGATATTCCTCCCACCCGATCATTGCCTAAAGTTACCAGACGTTAGAAAAACATGCTTACAGAAAACTATAAACATGTTGTCCCGTTGGGATTCGAACCCACGACCCATCGATGCGCACGGCAGGTGTTCTACCGAACGCGCCCACGAGCCCGTCCGTCAGTTAATTTTGTTTCGCATACGAGATAGTTTAGTTGCAACTTGCATTTTCAAAAGCTAAATTATTACAAATATTTCGCAACAAATCTCATTATTTCGAAACTGAAATGTGAAATAGCTTTAACAAGCTCAACATTTTCGAATTACATTCAAATTTTCAAATCACTTAATTATATGTTGTGTGGATTTATACTAAAACCGTACTATTCTCATTGTGTCTACGTCGGACCATTGTGCATTGGTTCTAGGTTCATATTCCACGGAAACAAGATATATAAAAATGTTTTAATCAGATATGACACAGAAGAAAAAAAGATATGGAAAAATCTTTCATTCATACATTGGCAGAAGACTGATAGTTATACTTGGTTGTAAGGAAAAAATATCTGGGACAGAAATATATTATCTGCTTAATTCCCTCACTAAGCGAAACAGGATGTTTTATATTAAATTTTGTTTCATAAATGTAATATTTCACAAGTTTTTGTAATACACCTCTATACAAGGATTGCCTACTCTCTACGTAGCTTAAAATGGTTACATAAATACCAAGTAAATGATCAGCAGTTTTGATTATTATTCTGTGTAGTTTTATAAAGCCGAGTAAAAACGGTATATTTGAATCAAAAATCGGTAAATAAAAAACACATTTTTTTGTGATCAAAGCTCTTTACTTTTAACTAAGAATGTAATATACTCACTAATTATATTATTAAAGCTACCGAAAAATATGTAAATTCGAGACCACTGGGTCATATTCACGTTAATAAAATAGAATATTAATATAGCTTCTAACTAACCATTAAAAATATTATAAAAATAAAACAATAACCAAGATCTTAACTAATTATAATATATATAAACCCTCAAGAAAACTGCCATGCGGTATGGTTCCCAGGATACTGAAATATATTATAAATATATATCATATTCATGGATAGATACACTCAATTGTAGAGGCAATATTAAATCGAACCAGAATGATTTGTTTTCAATTAATATACGTAATTGCGTACATTACGACCTATATTTAATTGTAATTATACACCGGTTCCTTTTTGATACGTAATGCATAATTCATTATTAGTAACATAAAACATGTTAGTTTATGATACCATCATTAATTACGTCAAGTATGTGACATTACATTGTATGTTAATATCGCCTGGATATTCTATACGTATTTTGTACTGTATCTTAAAATGGACGCTGGTAAACAATACAGTGTCAAACCACAAAATGCTAAAAATGTAAATTTTGAAACCAATCGCTTTCTTATGAGCTGGAATACATTTTTTTAAAGGAGTTATATATCATTTAAATCATTTTAATAGCAAAAATATTGAAAAAAACTAGTTGGCTCGAAAACCTAACATGCTTAGAATATTAACCAATAATGCACTAAATTCTATTACTTTGATTGCGCTCAAGAAATGCGATATAAAAGTGTAATAATAATTTCAAAAAAAAATCTATTTTTTCTGTTATTTAAAAAAAAAATTAATCGAACCTAATTTAAACTTCAAACTCAATTTCACCGGATCAGCTTTCGCCGGCGGTTTTTCCGAACCGATACGACTTGGAAACCTTCAAGAAGCGAGCCTACATCTTTCTTAAAGGCCGGCAACGTACCTGCAAGCCTTCTGGTGTTGCGGATGTCTATGGGCAGCGGTGATCACTTACCATCACGTGAGCCGTCTGCCCGTTTGCTCCCTATACTATAAAAAAAAAAAAAAAAAAAATTCTAAAAATGGCAACCATGTGGATTGACACTGTACTGCTTACCAGCGTCCAAATGTCCAATGCATAATATCCTATTACTGTGCGTAGTTGTAACTGACGTCTTTTAACGTTTTGCATAATTATTTTTGTACTGAATTAGATTGCATTTTAAAGTAGCTAGGATTTATGTTAACTACAATGTTAAGAGTATTTGCAGTAATAAAGAGTTTGTTTCTTTGTTTATTTGTATAAGCTTGTTTAACTCAGGCTTAAACTATAAAAAAAAATCTATCTATACTAATTAAAATATTATACAGAGGAAAGATTTGTTTGTTTGTTACGATTTATCTTAAAAACTACTCGATCGATTTATTTCATCATTTTTTTTTGTGTATGATCTACATTGCACCCGTGCGAAGCCGGGGCAGCGTGTTGCTAGTTGTAAAATATTTTTTTATCACTTCTGTATTTTTTTTCCGTTCCGTTTTAAGTTCATATTATTTATTCTGATAGAAATATGAAGAAAATTGACTATCTGACCTGCTTTCTAAAATATAATCTTCAATGTTGACTCGAATAAATAATACTAAATATAATAGGTAAATATTGCGTGTGGAATTCCGTGATCTCTGCCTACCCCAATGGGAAAGGGGCGAGATCTATATTATTATTATATGTATGTATGTAGTATAGATCTATAAAATAATATAACATTCTATTAATCTTTAATATAGAAACTACTATAAAAGCATTGAATTTGTAAGCGTATGGTACCACAATGGATTGTTCACTAAAGTCCAATACGGTTATGATCTTCTATACAAGTTGACTCGGGTGAAAGGAGGACTTATTCCACGTCATTTGAAATGAAGTCCTCAACTGTCAACTGACTGACGCCAACTGACGTCGATAGCCGATACTCCTCTGGAATATCCAGGACATTTGAAAACCTCGATGAATGAAAATACGACATTCGGAAAGTTCTCTAGTCAGATCGATTGAACGGATGTTTTGACGGGCTCGTTGGCGTTCGGTAGAACACCTGCCGTACGCACCGATGGGTCGTAGGTTCGAATATCAGTGGGACGACATGTTTATAATTTTATGTAAGCATGTCTTCCCCACATCTGGTAACTTCGGGCATTGATCGGGAGGGAGGAATATCGAAATTCCGACCGGGTAACGAACCACTGTTCATAAATGGAAATCCCGTGAAGTGCACATTGCACGTTTCGGTTTCAGTCTATGAATTTCCGAAAGCATCATTGACTGATGTTCTGTGGCTGAGTTATCACCTACCATTAAATGAACCTCATGCTCGTCTGACGATACCTAAGATAAAAAAAAATGTATTTGAATATGGAACATCAATAAGCCCTAAGTACTTATGAATTCCTCATGAAACCTCATGGTCGTTTGTCGATATCGAACATAAACAAAAAGATTTCCTTAAATTAATAATTAATTTCCTTAATTTGTCGACATCACAGGAGACAGAAGAGCTGGCAGCTACCTCGGACAAAGAATTAGTCTTGCCATTCTAAGGGGGAACGCTGCCAGTATCTTCGGAACCTTGCCTAAAGAGACTCCTTTTATTAATATATTTTAGTTTTTATAGTACCTATATATTTTAAGATTTTTAGTTTTAGGTTCTTTGTTATTAGTTATTTATATAATATGTTAGTGTGTTTTGTAATTAAGTAGTTTATCAATAAGTTTATGTTATGTCTAAATTTCTTTTCCTTAAATGTGCATTATATGTAGCTTGTAGTAGACACTAGACAGTCAATATATCTCTATTTTAGTTGGAGGACTTGATACTACATCCGTTTAAGTGCAATAGAACATACATTGGTAAAAATAAAATAAAAATGGACTTTATTTTTCGCCTTTGTGCTTTGCGCTTATGTAGCGTACCTTTGATCTAGCGACTCTGTATTTGCTGACGAATATCGACTGAGATTTTTGTTTCGAGTACAAACATTACCTCCTTTGACTAACCGTTCTATGGTAAATGCAATACGAATATTGTTTACCAGTGGTAAACGGTGGAAAATTTCAAATAGAGAAGGGGGGGATGTTAAATTTAACTGTTATGCATTATTTAATTATATCTTATCTTACTTCTTACTATCTTACTAATCTTACTTCTTACTAATACTAATATTATAAATGCGAAAGTTTGTGAGGATGGATAGATGGATGGATGGATGGATGGATGGATGGATGGATGTTTTTCACGCAAAAACTACCGAACGGATTTTGATGAAACTTAACAGTAATATAGCTTATATATCAGAATAACACAGGCTACAATTTATAAACAGTTTTTGTATATTGGCCATAATATAATGATAAGTATCAAGTAACTCGGAAAAATTCCTGCCTTCTGAGGGCTATCTTGGCGTGCGCTGCCTAAACGGTTGGAGTTACAAAAATATAATATATCATAGAATTATTTGTAATATCTAAATAAAAGTCCGCGATAGCATATATATTATGTGGATACCTTTTATGTGGAAGCCAATATAACCTAAATTATGAGCCATAAATACATTTAAATTTGATTCATTTTTTCAACTGCAATTTTTAGAGTACTTTGCTAATTCTTATCAAAATTGATACATTTTTCGCTTTCAGTATTTAATATAGATAAACTTTGTCTTTTACACTAAGTAATTTGGACGAACGGTTTAAAAAATATCACGATAATATTGACTTGAGTGCAGCGCCATTAAGCGGAGATTGATGAAAAAACAGCTCGGTTCAAAAATAAGCTACCCTTAGTAGTAATTCTGCGCAGACGAAGTCGCGGGCAGAAGCTAGTATATCATATATACAATGTCAAACAAAACCTAGGAAATAATTTTATAATTATTATGCTTTTTTTAAAATAAATTGAAGTGACGTATGCGGTGATATTATGTAGTTATTTCGACTTTGTGGTTGCTTATTATTAGAATCATTCTACAAGATTTCATGTGGAACTTGATGTGATGGTTGCGGCACCTTACAAGCATTTAAAAAGAGTGGCGGAGAGTTTGTTGCCAGTTCTTCTAGTCCGTTCTACGCC
This sequence comes from Anthocharis cardamines, assembly GCA_905404175.1. NCBI lineage: Eukaryota > Metazoa > Arthropoda > Insecta > Lepidoptera > Pieridae > Anthocharis > Anthocharis cardamines. The sequence goes on from FR989955.1 coordinate 2,684,035, forward strand.
CATGATTTGAGAACTTGCAGTAAATGTGAAATTAGAAGCATTGTATTTTGTTTATATTGGCGTTCATAAGTGTACATTGTGTTACCTAAATGAATAAATGATTTGAATTCGACTCAATATGACTTCCTTGGGCCTTCTAGTGTTAAAGTTAATTTATACAAATGTATGATATAGATATATCTCGCATACAATCTACCGATGTAATAACATTTACAGCAACTATTACAATTGGATCCGTACCTCTGACCTTTCGTGGTATTTCAGATTTTAGGTCACACAACAGACCCGACCGCGGATTGCCTATCACGCTATGCCTGATATTTGCTCTGTATGTATAGAAGTTCTGTGATTAATTGGAAAACTAAGAAAACACTTTTTGCGACAAATAACAAGTAATATTTTATTCATTCATTCGAATAGTGGGTATAAACTAGCAAATTCAAAATCATTTATTCATTTAGGTAACATAATGTACACTTATGAACGACATTAAAAAAATACATTAAGAGGATACCTTGAAAATAAAAAATAATTTTAGGGGCGTGGTTTATCAGAAAGTTGCGGAGAACGGCCGCGGCCGCGGCGCTGCGCTCGCTATACTCGTAATAATTATAAGATAACATTACCGTGTCGCGCGAGAGCGCTTTGCCGCCACGTAGGTATCATTCGGTTGGAATATAATTTCGTACAGAAAACCTAAGGAGACGAACAGCACTAAATATATGTTGCAAATATATATTATGTAAACTTTTTGATTTAATCTTTCTAAATTAATAATAATAAATTTAATCTTTCTAAATTGTTTTAATCAGAATATTATTTATCTTGGTTTTTATTTTTATGATTTTGATTGTTTTGAATTTAAAGAATTAATTTTCTCAAAGAACTTAAAGTATGTTCACTTATTAATTTATTAAGTACTTATGTTAATATTCTTTTTAATAATATTAACATAAGTATTTAGAAAACAGCGGAACAATTATTACGACATTATTATGGCTAATTTAAAAAAAAAAAAATCACAACGATGTCAAAGTCTGTTGTAATACAAATTATAAATATTGCTCCTGCTGCAAATATTTTTTTAAGTTTCTTTTAAAAACACAAACAGATTTTGACCGCTTTCTATCTTCGAGTAACTCATTGTCCAATCTAGTTCCCTCAAACCTTATATTATATCTACCATAATTCGTTAGGGGTGCTGGTAATCTCAAGTTATGTTTATATCTGGTGTGGTACTTGTGGATTTTCTTGTGAAAATGTGTTGCGTTTGTGATGATTTTCTGTATATGTATGCATGTATAATAAGTGTGAAGTTGTGTAATGTTAAATATTTTTCAGCTTTTAGGCATATAATATTTTGTTGATGTAAGTCTGTGGTAATTGAATAAAGTCTAATTATTTTGTTTAGTGTTACTTGCAGATCTTTTATAGTTTTTGCCGCACCACCCCATATTTGAACCAGATACTCCAAGTGTGATTTGACAAGGGAATTGTAAATTATTTCTTTTGCCGTGTGAGGATTGCATTTTGCTATTTGTTTGACTAATCCTATGAAGGGAAATATCTTGGATCTTATATGCTCTAGGTGTACTTTCCATGTTAATTTTGTGTCTAAAATGAGTCCAAGATATTTCTCTTGATTAGATTTTTTAATTATTTCCTGGTCTTTTTCTAGGAGGTTTTCTTATATTAACGTCGGCTGTAATCTAACTTGACGTAAGGGACAAATTGCTACTTTTCAGGAGAGCCAAAAAACAAATTTTATTTTGGAAATTTGATCATAACATTTTTATTTTTTTAGTTATATTGAAGTGGTTTATATGATTTTGTGTAACTTTTTGGCCTCTAATATTTGATATATTCCATTTACCCATTAAAGCTTTAATTACAAAGATAGCTTGTCCCTTACGTCCAAAAAAAATATATGTATGTCCATTACGACCTTACATTCTTTTTTCACATGAGTATAAAATGACTTAAAACTCTCAATATTCTATTAATAAAGTTAACTTGGCGTAAGTGTGTAATTATGTACAAGATGGGCCCGCGGTTTTAGCCACTCAAATCCATATCCCGTGAAAATGTAGCGACAAAAAGAACGTCTACGTCATTTTTCAAGGTCCCATCTATGTCTATACCAAAAAGTAATCCAAATATTTTCAGCGGTTTGGGAGTGAAAACGTAACAAACTCACAGAGTTACTTTCGCATTAATATTAATTTAATTATTTTGGATTAATATTTAATTTAAGTTTGCTTGAGCTTTTATTCTCAAGTCTCTTCAAGAGACTTAAGAATCATCAGAAATCTATACTGGGGATAAAAAGCAAGGGTAAGGGTTGATAATGAAGAATCGACACAGCACCAATGCAATGAGGAGTTAGAGAAAGGTGTATTTCTCTCTCCACTTCTATTTAACATGTATGCAGAAGAACTTTTTAGACTAGCATTATCAGACGGCACAGCAGGTGTCATAGACAATGATCAACCTCTTATAAAATACGCTGATGATACGGCACTTATTTCTACTGATGTGAAATTTATCCAATTGCTTCTAGACAGATACAATGTAGCATGTAATACTTTGAGCCTTAAAATTAACATCGCTCAAATAAAATTCATGGTCATTTCTAAGAAATAAGACTTTACTTGAAAACTTTTTACAAAAAACGACAGAGAAGTTGAAAGAGTCACTAAGTTTAAATATTTACGTAGTTGGTTGAATAAAATTTGACATAACTCACAGGAAATTAGGACCCGTATTGAAATGGCTAGGAACACCTTCTTCGAAATGCAGAAACTCTATAGGAACATGAACATAGAGCTACGCTTACGCATGGTCCAATGCTATGTGCTTGCGGTATTGCTATATGGTGGCGAAACGTGGAATCTCACTTAACTAACCACTAAAAAATTAGAAGCTTTCGAAATGTGGGTCTTTCGCAATATGCAGAAAATTTCCTGGAGAGATAAAGTGACCAATGGGAAGGGAACTGGATAGAGTCAAGAAACACTCAGCACGCTGTGTGTGTGTGAACGGTGTAAAATACGACAAAACACAGAAACTCACCTACTTTGGTCACATAATGAGATCTCAAAAACATACAGCTTTCCCCAACTGATTCTACAAGGGAAGATTGGCGGAAAACGCAGCGTCAGAAGAAGGAGACATTTCTGGCTAAAAATCCTAAGAGATTAATTCCAGATGAACACAACGTATTCCGCACTGCAGTATCTAATGTGAAAATAGCCATGATGTTATCCAATGACAGGAGAGGAACTACAAGAAGAAGAGATTCTATTATAGCCAACAAGTGACGATATAATAATGTACACAAAATATATGAAAAATTTATTCCCTTTCATCCCTCTTCATCATTAGTATTTTCATAATTGTCGCTTTGTAGTAACTTGTCATGAATTGATTTAGAATGTGAAGAAAATTCATGGTGATAATATTTTGGAAAAGTTCCATCTACATATAACTTTTTTTAAATCTTTGTATTTTTTAAGTCTGTATTCATAAAGATGATTAATTGAAATTTTATTATTGACCCGAGTAGACGTGCCTTTCGTATTATTTTCTTTGTTTTGTTTTATTTCATCTAGACTTTTCACTCTTCCTTTTCCGTTAACTACTATATCTTCCTATTCAAATAAACTCTCAATCATATTAGCAATTTCAACGATACTATATTTTACTGCCATTTAATCAATATTCTTCTTTTTAAAAGTGACAATCCCTAAATATCTTAGTTTTTTGTTTCTATTTTTAAAAGTATCTTTGTTATAAGTATCATAATTTAAGTATTCACTGTAATCCAGTATATGGTTCGGGCTTTTTCCTTGAGCCCTCTAAGTTTTTAATAGTTGCATGCATTGAGTCTATCGGCATGTATATATGATCAGTTAAAAGGTAATTTATTTGAATGGTTTTCAAATTTAAAAAATATTAGTGAAATATTCCCAGAATTGTTCTGTGTTTGTTTGGCCAGTGTACAAATCACATTATAATATTAATTATTATTGCATTCAATTTGACGTAAGGGACAGTTAATAAATATAGTGTCTTTTACGCCAGTCTAATATTAAATAACAATACATACATCAATCACATTTTTACTTTTGTCCAATACGTCATATTATTGTTTAAAAATTCATTTACAAATATTAATTTTTCATGGCGCCTATACATGTTACGGATATGTTACCTATACCATTCGAAAGAGCGTAAAAAACTGCATCGAACTACATTCAAAACTCATTTTGGGCTAAATGTCCCTTACGCCAATTTAGATTACAGCCGACGTTAATTCATAGGTTTATAAGTATTTACATATTATGTTTTTTTTTCAGGAATGCGTAAGATTTATGTCGAGAAATTTAGACACAACTCAGAAAAAAAACATTAAAACATATTTTTACTGACTAATTGAATTGAATAAATATAGAATAAAATATTTTCTACATATACATACTATCCCGACTGAAAGATAAAGTTTTTAACTACAAAAAATTATTACTTTTTTAATTTTTATTAAACAGCATTTATACTAAAAAATTACAAAAGTTCGGTTTCGGTGTCTTGTGACCGCGCATACTGTCGTTACTACGCGCCTGTTTGGAGGTTAAAATCTATCGAATGATGTAACTTCTCATTTGTGCCCCTAGTCCCTACCTATCTGTTCTTGGAGTATCTCTATTTTCTGTTTTGTATTTTCTTCTTCTGCCTCAGTATCTGTAGTGTCAATATATTTCTCATTTAATTCTTTTGTCAATATTTGTTAAGTTACTGTTATTCTTTTGAATGTAATAGGCAGGTTCTGATATATATGTTTATTTCTAGTGTGCCTGGGGTCAACTAATTCTGGCAAAAGACAGTCATAGCAAAAAGATAATAAATTTGGCTCCATTTTTGTTGCCCAGATCGCAAGTAAAAATGTTTGTATCTTACAATTAATATGCAGTTGGCCTTGGATTTGTATAAACCAAACTGAATTAAAATTTGTTTGTATTTATTTAGTTTCTTATCATATTTCCAAAAATGCATTTTCCCCTCCTGGATAGTGGCATCTACGGCATCATACTATATTGAATGGCGCAATAGGACATTTTATTTCAATAATCATATCGCCATCATCCGTTATTTCATCTGGTGACGCCCCTAAAAAGGGTACATTTCGTCGATGAGAAGACCACACTGCTTCACCTTTATAATTTTTTCACTGTTTTTCCCGTGACTATAGAAGAAACATGATCAATTTAATTTCATTATGTTAATCAAATTTAATTATGTTAACATTTTTTTCTACAATAAGTACTTGTTTTTACATACTAAACGCGACTCCATGCTCTCTGTTTCCTTCATTTCGGAACTCCGTGAAACTGATAGTGATACGTCAGCATTACGTCACTAAGTTGTATTCTAGTAATATAAATTAGTTTAAACCAATTTTATTTATTATTAGTAGATAATTGACCATGTTAGTATATATTCAAAAAAAAAACTGAAATTGATAAATAGTAAAGTCTGTTACAGAATATACTTTTTACGTGGTTAGTTATAATTTTGGGAAGGTGGTATTGCTGGAAAAATGTTTATTTTATGATACAAATTTGGAATATTTATGAATACAGACTAATACAATTATGTATGTAAAACTAGCGACCCGCCCCGGCTTCGCACGGGTCAAGATTTTTTGACAAAAAAGCAGGGGTTGTATGTATTTTTTAATGCCATATTATAAAAAAATAAAAATAAAAAATTTCGTCCAAAAATGAAAAAAAAAATTTAGGGGTGGACTACCCCTAACATGTAGGGGGATGAAAATAGATGTTGGCCGATTCTCATAGATACCGGATAAGCACAAAAAATTTCATCAAAATCGGTCAAGCCGTTTCGGAGGAGTATGGCAACGAAAACTGTGACACGAGAATTTTATATATTAGATATGTTGGGACTTACAATTTTTTTTCGTCATGTTACGGGCCTTATTCTCGCAATATTGTTTTTTAGTCATTTTTGGGTTTTTAACTTTTACCATTTTTCGAATTGTTTTTCTTAACCTAATAAATTAAAGATAATGTCTAAAACCTACATAATTCTAATTAATGATTGTACAATTATTATTATTGAAAACACCTAATTTTTACAAATGATTATTAAAATAACATAATTATGTATATTCAAGTACGCAACTAATTACGTAATAATATCGATGACAATCATACACGTCCATCTACTAGAGACTTTCACAGTCGACTGAAGGAGGAGCTATAAAACAGAGAGGCAACTACTTTACGTAGGGAAATTCTGAGATAGATGTACTGAGTTCGCGCTTATAATTATCGACGTAAGCGCCAAAACACATTTTTATTTTTAAATAAAAAACTACAAGTGCTATTAAAAAAGTACTCTTGGCAAACTTAGATATGGTTATTTACTATGTATTAAAAAATATTCTATAGACTAATTCTTATTAATTTCCCTGTACTGAACAAAAAATACAGTTATTAGAGCCTACTTTGAATATATTTTCTATCGAGAAAATTTTATCCTATCGTGTTTTTGAACTATGCGATTCTAGTTTATATAGTAAGGAAGCATATATCAAAAAATTGGGTTTATGCTATATCAATTTAAGAAACTACACGACATATAAAAAGCACAAAATTTTCAAGACATCACAATTTTACATTTCCTGCCAGTTCTCAAATCAAGAGCGTAGAACGGACGAGAAGAACTAGCAATAAACTCGCCGCCACTCTTTTTAATCGCCAAGTTTTTTGTTTTACAAAAAAAAAAAATAAGGAGCTGCAACAATTACACCATGTTCCACATGACGTCTTAAAGTAATGTACTATAATAATTAAAAAAATATATACAAACGAAAAAATAAAATAAAAAACAAAGATTTGTCCTCTATCAGCAGTAGGCTTGGTGAAATAGGAGCACGCACTTACATTCTCGTGGGAACAACACGCAAATACATAGTCGAAATAACTAACATCACCGCACACACGAATTCAAGTCCGACCAGTCATCACAAGCAGTTCCTATTCTTCAGACTTACGTTGTGTGAATTTTCGAGTGAGGATTAGTTTCAGCTTTTTCCGTGTTTTTTTTTTACATTTTATGTACATTTGAACAAAAGAAGTTATTTTGCTCGTGGCTTTGATCGCGTTAAATATAAGCCTACCTAGATGTGAAGTAGGTACTTTGGTATCCACTTTTATTTTCCACATTCTAAAAATGTTTTTATCGCATCGTATTAGTATAATATTATTTATTCATGTATGCTAATTAATGTTTTGTTTTACAAGTGTGAACAAAAGCACAATATACACTGACAAGAATAATAATATCAGACTTTACGTAAACAATACGGTGCTACAACATTTGAATCTATACTAATATTATAAAGAGGAAAGATTTGTATTTTTGTATTTTTATATTTTTGTATGTTATGAATAAACTCAAAAACTACTGGACCGATTTCGAAAATTCTTTCACCAATAGAAAGCTACATTATCAGCGAGTAACATAGGATATGTTTTGTGTATAGTACATCTACATTGCACCCGTGTCAAGCCGGGGCGCGTTGCTAGTAATTAATATATTGGAGCAAAATACGGTGAACGCGAAAGTAATTCTAACTGTGACGTATTTAACTAAAGATGTTTTAATGAAATTTGCTCTTTGATCCTAAAGAAAAGCCTTTATCATACAGGCTATAAATAACGAAATAGAGTCAATAAAATAATAATATTTCTTTAAAAAAATGTAAATTTCACTACGTCGCCATTTCTTATTTAATAAGAAGTGAATCTCTTAGTTAAAAATTCTCTAACGGCCTTTGTCTTTCCTATATTATACCTATCTCGTATCATGGTGTTTCTGGTTGCATTCCTCTGAAACGGCTTGACCGATTATAATTATTTTTTTGTTTTTTTTTTAATTTGGCATCAAAAATACATAGGTACATAGTACATAGAACCCCAAATTTTCACTCTATTCAGCGATTTTGGCACGGATAAACTAGTAATAAATTAATAATATATATAAAAGGCGAATTGCAAGAGCCTTAATTGAACAATCGCTTAAATCATATTAATTCTCCAGACAGCTGATAAGTTGTAATTAGGTTTACGATGATCATTCCGCGTCACACGTGGAGGTACGTGCGGTATCAATCAACGTTGCCCTACTTACAGGACGTAACTAGCTATTAAACCTGTCCTAGGCTACATAGTGTGATTCAAACCGGCATTGGGTTCACAAGAAACACGTTTGTAACACTTGTGTTCTATAAATGTATAACACGTTCAAAAAGACTTGATTGAGACTCTACATTTGGTTGTCTTTGAGAGCGCCGCGTATTTAGAATGCAAAAGTTTGAGGATTAGTTAATCCTAATGACCAGCCCACCTAGCATGACCATCAAGAGATATCTCGCGGACAAGTGAAGACAAACTAAGATATAAGATATCGAGATATATTATATCTCGAAATCGACAATTTTGATAGACAAGATATCTCGATGGACAAATATCTCTACTTTTGACATTAAAGTCGAGTTTTATGTGTAAATGACATGTTAAACCCGAAAGACATAAAGAGATAATCGATTGAAATACGAGAAAACGGTCGACAATATTTTGTCGTGGTTGTCATGCTAGGCCGGCAGTTCGTTATAATCGTACTCTAGTCAACACTGTGAGGTTCTACTTACCACATAGTAAAAACTATAAAACAAAAATACTCTCTCTTTGGATTTTGAATAGAGATGATCATAATATTTCTAATATAATATGGAACTAAAAACAAAATTTTAAAATAACTCATACTTTCATAATAGTATAGTAGTTTGGTTTACCATGATGCTTTTAAGCCTAATGGATTATTACGCAATTCATTGTATGCATACACTTTCAAAAATTTAAATTAGCCTGTAACTATAAAAAAAAAAACTATGCCTCCCATTCTAAAATTTAATGCTCTAAAATATAAAATTCTATTGTATTATAATATAGTGTATGTAATGTACAGATGAGACAATTATAGGTACAGTCAGTCATAGTCAGACACATTTCTATCGAATTTTATTGATAAGTCTTATAAACAGGCAAGCAGAATGGTGACGTTTGTATTTTTATTTTTCCCAAAATACGAGTATTAATCCTGTTTATTCGGTACTAAAAACAACAAACATGTAACTGAAATAGAGGCGATGACGAGTCACTTCAATACAATTACAATGTTATAAAATTAATTAAATGAAAATGTTGTTGTGAATATTCATTTCCATCCTCCATTCGATATTGAAGTGGATTCAAATAGGCTTCTATTTTTAATGAACAGTTCAATACTACCAACACATCCTTTTTATAATGTTGGAGTATTGAGTTTGCTTGTAAATCTGTATTTTTTAAATAGTCAAGAGGAGACTTTCGCTATTTACATTGGTAACTTCAAGGTTTGCCTTCATTTCTCCCAACATTATTATAACAATAACAATATTGGTTAGAGGTGGGTCGTTGACAGGTTTCGTGTAAACTGTTAATTACAAACTGATAACCTGTTAAAAAGCAGCAAATTTTTTAACAGTTAATAAATTCAACTGGTTTTGCGTTGAATAAAAAAGCTGCTTCGGATGATGTTAGCGACTCGCGTTGAATATTCGTTGAGCTAATCCGCGCGTTGCGTTCGAAAATCGTTGAATGAAACAGTTAATATATTTAACGGCTTTTTCGGTAAACGAAAAGCAGCTAATTCGTTAACATTAGAAAAGCGGTTTAAAAAGCTGCTTGTTGAATGAATGCCCACTCCTAGTATTGGTCCTCTATATGTCATGTAAATGTACATCTAGGACTGACGATCGTCTAGCGAGTTCGCTTATTCCTAGCTAACTAAACTAAGTAAATCCACAAATGCATCAATTTACATAAGAAAACACTTGAAATTTGCAATAAAGAAAATTAAATTATACGCTGAACTTTCGCCAGTTCGAATAGTTTCCAACTCTCAACTATGAAACTTGACTCATCTAATTCAAAATTGTGGCTGGAAGTCAGCCACAGAAATGTCTATTTCCCGCAAAGGTTTGCATGTTTTATATGCATAGAATAACTTTGTAGTTAAGGTTCATTTTCGTTTACACAAGAACTTTTAAAGAATAAAATAATATATGCAATAATATTATTTTGAAAGGAGACTAATTAATTATTTAATGGAGCAGGTGATCATAGACACGTTTTCGTGACAAGTGAGAACTTGCCAGTGTGTTGGTCGCTTTTACAATAGAGTTTTTTCAATACATATACAATAGAGTTTTTTCTCTAAGCAACTGCGATGGTATTAGCAAAGTAAAATCAATCTGTCCAGACATAGACTTCTTTTATGTTAGATATCGACACATGAGCATGGGGTTCACTTGCTGGTAGGTACATCAGCCACAGAAGATCAGTCAATGATGTACTGTAGACCTACTTTTTAGTATTCGGAAATCCATAAACTCAGACCGGAACCCGCAATGTGCACTTCATGGTTTTTCCATCTATGAACGGCGGTTCGTTACCCGGTCAGAACATGCTTATAGAAAATTATAAACATGTCGTCCCGGCGGGATTCGAACCCGCAACCCATCGGAGTGCAAGTTCAACTGTCTTGCACTCCGATGGGTTGCGGGTTGTACCAAACACGTCAACGAGCCCATCAAATATGAATTAAAATATACCATCCTAGTTATAGTTGGGTCTTCAATAATCACATTCCAATTTAAAAAAAACGAGTGATTGAATTTTCTAACTGGTTTGATTTAAGAAGTGAATTCTTATCAATCGCAAAAGATCGTAAAGCTCCAGCAATCCCTTAAGAATCTCGAGTCCAATTTATCAACCTTCTTTCTAACCTCAAGGTTAACTCAAACACATTTCTTCAGCTATTAGCTCCTCAGGAGGCATTACCTTGATTGATTACGTGCCATCAAAATAATTGTCTTCATGAACAGTGCGCCATTAGTATTCTTTTAATTAATCCTCACGCTCGATTCTGAGTCTTTTAACACTGATTCGAAGTATTAAAATCCCTTGAAATAGTTTAATAGCTGCATGTAACACTAACAGTTTATATCTAGATGACTATTAATCAAATGGCTTTCGTGTTTCAACATTTGAGGTGCGGTTCAAGTCGATTGGACTATTATGCGAATGTTTTGAGGCCTTTAATATGGTGTAGTAGATCGTAACGTAGGAGTTATTTAAATTAATTGTCAGTGACATACGATATGTTATGTTGCGGTTAGGTATTGGTGTGGTGTTACTGATTCTGTCAGATTAAAACATATTTTGATAGTTTAAAGGCCATAATTTTAATCAATAGAATCAGTGTGGTCTGATTAATCAAAATATTTATCTATTCAATTTATTTTAGTTTCACATATCTATACAGATATTGAACGAATATTTTTTTCTTATTTAAAACGGTTTGCTCGCGTTTTTATTGGATCGGATTTTTTAAAGTTTTCCAAAGATTAAAAATAGTCTTATTCGCCCCTGTTTTCCCAACTCATCCACGGAGACAGGCCTCTATGGCTGAGTTACCAGAGAAAGCCTTGGGTTCGAAACAAGATGACAGATTAACATATTGTTATGGCAATTATATAATATCATGGTATTTAAAATGTGAGAAATATTTGTGTTATATAGTACAAATTTGCAAATCTTAAAAACAGTACAGAAATCGGTTTCAGACAGCTATTTCTTCCAGATTACCCGAGATGGAAGAAATGCTGTATAAATAAAATAAGGCGGTGCAGAAGAAGTTAAATAATATAATTAAATAAATATTTGTCAAAAAATACACTATAAAAAAAAAGATATAGGCAATTTAAAGCGATATATAATAAGTTTTGACAAGAGAATCAAAGCACTATACTTTACTACTTAATCCACTCATATCTTGTCGTAGTTTCGCTTTCGGCTTGTCGTTGGTGATACAGTCCAAATATCGTCGCTGCGCCTGACAAGTTCCATTTGTGATTTTTGTATAGTTTTGGGAAACAACGAAAAACGTATTATTGATTCACATACGGAGTTTTTCTTAACGGTCAAAACACATATGGAATTAGTTAAACTCGTTTCCAGTTCGAATATCACAAAAAGAGAATACAACGAAGATTATTTTTTGTGCAAAAACCAAAAATTAAAAAAATGCACATATGGAATTTGGCAGACACAACGACGATATATTATTTTATGTGATATATAAAAGATAATTATTATAGTGTTACAACAAAACTTAGTGTGAACAATAGCGCTATAGTGCAGTTTGATTAGTCAGTTTATGCGACCGCAATATGAAATGCAAAATTAGATTTTATGGTCTTCAAATTGCAATCTGGGAATTGGAGCAATTGGCCTATTGCCCTAATATCAAGCATTTTATAACTATCAAAATTGTTTTGTTTTCATATAGAAATAAGTACTTATTAAACGAAAAAATAAGTAGATGAGACGATTATTAAGAATATCCTTCTCATCAAACATATATATTTTAATAGAAGGTAAATTAGAAAAAAAAATCAAAGTAGCAAGTCTCTGTGTCTGTGATTAAAACTGCTTCAAAACTAATTAGAACATACATTTTATTTTTGTTTATTAAATTTATACCCGATTGTTTTTTTTAAGTTAAGCTTTTTTTTTTTTAAATAAATAAATAAATAAAGAGTTAAGTTAAAATTGTTAGAATTCACAATCTGAGGTTTTTTTTATTTCAAACAAATAAAAAAGCATTCAAATTTCAATAGAGATATATTCATTAATTTTATTTAACGATATAAATTAATATTTTGTTGATGATTGTATATTAGATATGGATTTGTATTTTTTCATCAATTTCACACTACCAAGTTGACTGAGATAATGCCACTACAATCTACCTATTGCTACCAATTCTTTAATGCTTATTTTATAAAGGTAATACTGTATATTTCAACGAAAGAAACGTTTTCTTCATAATGCTTAATGTATTTCATGGATAAACCGTCTATCGTAAACACTAAAGCCGTGTGAAATTATTTTCCAAGCAAAGGAATTTCACACCTGCTGAATGAAACGCTGATAATATGTGGATTTTTTATCACTTCGTTTGTAATAAATATGTTTTTAACAATAATAAATAAAATAAATAAAATAAAAAAGCCTTTTATTTCCTACTAGATAATTTTAACAATAATATAAGTGTTAATAACTAATTAAAACTAAATAAATACTATAAGTGTTAATAACTAATTAAAACTAAATAAAATTAACTAATTTAAAACATTTAACTATGTCGTTTTAATTTAGTAACAATTTTTCTTGCTTATTTATATTTACATACACTTAATAATTTACTTTAAATTTAATACACTTAATAATTTCCTATATCATAAAAAAAAAAAAAAAAAAAAATTTCATTAAGCAATATCTGTAGGAACCCCATATTGGGTGAAGGCCTCCTCCAAAGATGCCCAATTGTCTCTGTCCTGTGCAATGTCTTTCCAATTTGGACCGGCTGTCCTATTAATCTCATCTACCCAACGGGTCAATGGTCTACCTCTGTTCCTTTTACCTAGCGGACCTTTCCAAAATGTTACTTTTGAAGTCCATCTGCTATCCTTAAGCCTCGCGACGTGTCCAGCCCATTTCCACTTGAGTTTTTGTGCATAATTCAGCGCATTGGTTGCTTTGGTTATGGTTCTTATTTTTGTATGTCGAACTTTATCTATTTTCCTTATTTTAAGCATACTGCGCTCTAGTCCTCGTTGACAAGTTATGACTTTATTTTTTAGCTTTGAGGTGAATTTCCACGTCTGGCATCCGTACGTCAAGCACGGTAGGAGGCTGGAATTCATAACTTTTGTTTTTATAATTACAGGAAGGTTACTTTTAAAAATTTCCTTCAAACTCCAGTATTTATTCCAGGTTTTTTGTACTCTTCTTTCAACTTCCAGTTCGTTGTTTTTTTTGTCAAAACTTATTCGCTTCCCTAGATAGATATATTTATCGGTATACTCAAGTGGTATCTCATTAATTGTTATTAATCTTCTCCAACTATTTGTCATTGCCATGGTCTTGGTGAAATTCATCTCTAATCCCACTTTAATACTAGCTAAATGCAAAGCTTCGATCATGTGCTGTAGCTGAAAGCTGGACTCTGAAAATAGAACTAGATCGTCTGCGAATCTTAAGTGGCTAAGGTAGTCGCCGTTTATGTATAGTCCTGACTTGCTGCAATCTAACTTGCTGATGATAGCCTCCAGGATGGCTATAAATATTTTTGGAGATAGTGGGTCGCCCTGCCTTACGCCTCTTTCTATAGGAAAACTTGGTCCAAGAGTTTCTAATTTGATTCTACCCTTGTTATTGGTATATATACTTTGGATGACCTTTATATAGACGTGTTCTACTCCCTGCTGTTTTAAGCTTTCCCATATACTTTTGTGTGTTACCGTATCAAATGCTTTCTGGTAGTCGATAAACGCTATGTATAGCGGTCTCTGCTGTTCTTGGTACTTTTCTATTACTAATTCAATTGTATGGATATGGTCAGCTGTAGAGAATCCTTTCCTGAATCCTGCTTGCTCTACCGGCTGTTTTAATTCTAATGTACTGCTGATTCTATTGTTAATAATGGTGGAGAAGAGTTTGTAGAGACTCGGTAACAAGCTTATCGGTCTATAGTTGCCAATATCCTTCGGGTCGCCTTTTTTATATATAAGTATGATATTAGATTCAGACCATTGAGAGGGTGTTTCGGAAGTTTGTAATATTAAGTTAAATAGTTCCGCTAATGGTCCAGCTAATACTGTGTGTGCTATTTTCAATAATTCATTAGTGATGTTGTCGGAGCCGGGGCTTTTTTCTAATTTCAAGCTTTTTATTGCTTCAGTTACTTCAATTTCATCAACTGGCTTCACATCACTTTCATTGGTACTTTCACTGCTGGTATTTGATATGAAGGTCTTTTGGTTCTTATCGCTGTACAGTTTCTTATAAAAGCCAGTTGCTGTATTAATAATGTCAGTTCGTTTGCACAAAGTTCTGTCATTTTTCGCTAGCCCCTCTATCCAGGTCTTGCTTGTTCTGAGTTCTTTAAAGGCTTTCTTTGTGCTTCCTGTGAGTTGTAAATGTCTTTCTATGGTATCTTGTCTATATGCCGTATAGTCTCTTTTTATGTATTTATTTGTTATTTTGTAGAGAGCGGAGAGCTCGTTTTTCATAGCTCGAGTTTTATTTTTTGTTTCTTGTAGTTCTTTTCTTCTTTTCAGTAACATAGCCGTACGATTTGATAGTATTTTGTGATGTTTGTGAGGGTCTCTTGCATCTTCTCTGGTTTTTTTCAAGCTCTGGCTGATAGCATCTTTTATTTTATCGTAGTAGCTTTGTACTGAGGTGTTTCGCAGGTTGATGGTTGGGGAGAGTAACTTTTCTTTTAGATTTTCATTATATCTTATTTCTTCTTCTTTGTTATTAAGTTGGATTACGTATTTGTTTGTGAATTTAGCTCTACTTTGAATTTGTTTAGATATATTTACTGATGCTCTTAGCAGCCTATGGTCTGATGGATAGTTAACATTCAGGACTTCAAAATTTTGGAAATATTTGCGTTGGTTGGATAATATATAGTCGATCTCGTTTTTGTGTTGCCCATTTGGGGATCGCCAAGTCCACCCTTGGAGGTTTAAGTTTAGCGTTGCCACACGATCTGTTAATCCGATAAAGCTCTCTATGTTGTTTTTAAGTGATTTATGTATAATGAAGCCCACCCCATATTTACCTGGTGTGCTTCCTATGTGGCAATAATATTATACATATAATTTAAAGCTTTTTGTACATAATATGTACTTGTATCTCGTATAATATACTGACTGTAAGAAGAGCAAGGTTTTTTTTATGATAGATATCGATAGACAAGCATAAGATTCACTTGATGGTCGTACCATCCATCTACTATTAAGTAAAATGTAGGTCGACAGCGCATCATTGAATGATATCTCTATGTTACAGCCAAAGTAATTAATCTGGATATTATGTATATTATCTAGCCATTATTTATAATGTCTACTCAATTTAGATAAAGTGATAATTGACACGGAATTAATCACATTAACTAGCAATTTTATATAATATCTTCAAAGACTTGGATAATGTAATAAAAATAAAATAATAATAATAAATATTAATTTACTTGGATATTAATATTATTTTACTTGGATAATGTAAAAAATAGTAGATCTGTCACCAAAATGTAGTCACCAAACAATGCAAAATCAGTTTCACAATAAATCACCTAAAATCCTGAGATATAAGGTCTAGTACCAAATATGTGATTTTATTAAGCCAAGTAAAATAAGTAGAATTCGGTTCTGGCACTCGTCGGCCGCTGCCGCGGCACCGCTCGCTTCGCTCGCTCGACTCGTGCGCGGTGGTCACCATACCAACATAACCTAACCTAGAAATTCAAAACTAGTCGTTATTATAAGAACGAAGTTTATATTCATGTAATGCTATATATTATATACTATTTTGATGATATTATATAAAATTGCTAGTTAATGTGATTAATTCCGTGTCAATTGTCACTTTATCTAAATTGAGTAGACATTATAAATAATGGCTAGATAATATACATAATATCCAGATTAATTACTTTGGCTGTGACATCTATATCTGTTTAAATCCATGCCCAAACTAGAAAAAAATGTTGAATATAAAGATTCAATTAGACCGACTATTTGGCGAACTTAATCTAGAATATCTTATAATTATACAACATTAGCACGCTATAAAAATTCATTTGAGCTAACAAAAAGCCGTGTTAAGAATAAAATAGTTGATCGCGCCGTTAATTATCCCTGGCATGCGCGTGCGCAACTAACCGGTCAATTGCATTGAAAATACCAACCACAAATATGTAATAATAAATCTAATATATAAAATTGCCATGTCACAATGTTAGTTACCGTACTCCTCCGAAACGGCTTTACCAATTTTTACCAAATTTTATATGCGTCTGAGAATCGGCTACTATCTATTTTTCATACCACTAAGTGATAAGGGTTGTTCATCCTTAATTTATTTTTTTAAATTTTTGGATGAAATTTTTTGTTTTTATTTTTTTATAATGTGGCATTAAAAAATTAAACACCTATATTTTCACTCTTCTATTATCAACCCCTGCTTTTAGAAATTATTTACATGGCAAAACAACGATTGCCGGGTCAGCTAGTATATTATATACCTATCTTTGAAAAATCATCTCATAACGCGATTATTAGTAAATATTTTTTTTAAAAAGAGAATACTTATACAACGCGAAACTAATCCAAGGGGAATTACTGTATTTGAATGATTGGCGAAAATATCGTATAAATATTCACTAACCCAAAGTCTTTATAATATATGAAATCATACAAAAATATTTATATTTATATAATTTGTTATCAATAGCAATTCATTCCGGTATCAGACTCGCCACGCTAAGTTCCATTGAATTCGCTAAGCCTATTACCATATTATATATGGAAATTGTATGAGAAACGTTCCTGTCTTAGAACACAATAGAGCTTTGTATTCGGAGATCATTTAGGTCTCCTCTAAGTGAACCGATTGTGTACAATGTTGAGTCATATGGAAAAATACTTTTCGTCGGCTTCCAAAAAAGATGGAGATTCTACAAAATAAATCTAGAACTCTCGTGTAGAAGAAAAATATGCTATTAATAAATTGAGTTTCTGGGATAAAAGAGGGATATATTGTTCACCCTAAGAAATAGTAACTAAATCTGGGGGCACGGTAGTGCCCCCGCCAAGTCGAGCAAAAAGCGGCACGGCCGTACTATCCTTTTCTCGAAGTAGTTCGGGCCATTTTCGACCCCCTATAACTTCGTTGTGGATAAAACTAGAATCCTGAATTTTCAGTCACTAAGCAGGCATTGTATAAACTCGGTATATTTCAAATATCAGTCTGTTTGAACCAGTAGTTTAAGAATTATAACTAGTCAAAGTTTGATAATTTGTCACTCACTCACTGACTGACCGATCATCAAAACTCTAAGGCACTTCTAGCAGACATAGAAACTTGAAATTTAGAATACAATTAGTGTTTAGTCTATAAATCAAGGAAAAACTACAATATTTTGAAATTTCGGTCCAGTTTTCTAGATATACAATTTTTTTTTGTATTTTTGTATGTAATGAATAACTTAAAAACTACTGGACCGATTTTAAAAATTCTTTTACCGTTAGAAAGCTACATTATCACTGAGTACATATTTATCACTAGAAAAAATAGAGATCCTTAGAAATCCCTACTAAAAACAACCCAAGGTGTAAAAAAATTAGCCATAAAATGTCTTTCATCGCATGTGCTGCGGAAAGTATTGATGATAGAACAAAAAAACGTTCTACAATATTATAGAACATATCAAAATCTACAAAAAACTTCATGAGACCATATGTCCAACTGTTGTAGTTATGTCACTATAACTACTTTTTTACATTAAAAAGTTGATAAAAATGCCGATCAAAATCAGACTGTTTTCCATAGCTTTGTATTAATTCTTATCCAAATAAACTAAAAAAGGACTATCTACAAAAAGAAATGAGATGCCATCAAAAACATAAATTGTAAAAAAAGCCAAGTCTTGCAACTCAGTTCTTCTATCGTAAAAAGTTGTGAGATCCATATAATACCAAGTCGGTCAATTTATTCAGTCTCTACTGAAGGATCCTTCTGTCTTAAGTAATTACATAATAAGCCAACCTTACAATATCTTATAGTGATCATATCAATGCCAATATTAAAAATCTTTGATGTTTAAAATAAATAGATTGACTTGGCAATCGCACTAAACAATCTAATTTAATATAATATATATGTATTACTTGTGAGATACATTATGTTTTTAATAAAATAAAAAAAGATACATTGTGATTTCATGCGATAGCCGAGCCAATCTATTTATTTTAAACATCAAAGATTTTTAATATTGGCATTGATATGATCACTATAAGATATTGTAAGGTTAGCTTATTATGTAATTACTTAAGACAGAAGGATCCTTCAGTAGAGACTGAATAAATTGACCGACTTGGTATTATATGGATCTCACAACTTTTTACGATAGAAGAACTGAGTTGCAAGACTTGGCTTTTTTTACAATTTATGTTTTTGATGGCATCAATATTTTACTATCTGTTGTAAAGATAGTGATGTTCTGGATATTGTATCTGTATCCGCGGATATCCGAGGGAGAAGAAAGATACACGTACACGATGTGAAGTGAAGCTTGTAGCGCAGCATACTACAACCTGAAAACAAATATAGGCATTTGTGCCCTGGCCAGCTGAAATAATTTTGTTTTTTTTTTTTATTCTTCTTTCCACGGGATTTGAATCCAGGACCTCCGGTGATAAACGCAATGCGCATACCACTGAACTGTGGCGGTAAATAAAAAGTTTAGTCATGTGATAAATTCTTCATAAATTTTTCAATTTTTGTTTAATCTTTCTCGCAGTAAACTAATATCATTAATTCTATTTCAAAGTTCAGTTCATTGTCCGTGTTTCTTATGTGCGATAAAGTGATAATTTAGTATGCAAATTAAGTCAAGGCTATCTCCAATAGACTACAAAAAATCTAACGAACGATACAAGATACTTGAGATGATATTAATTACGATAACACAACTGCACAAAGCGCCAACTAAGTCCCCAAATTTATGACAATGCATTCACGTAAATTTCCCGCTCAAATGTATCCCGGAATAAGCATAATTCGGCTCAAGCAATAACGCTAACGTAATAACCCTCTCGTTGCTATTTGTGAAAATGCCATCAAATTTTCATTACCACAAATTATATGCAATTGAATTATAATGGACATATAGCATAGACAATAGATTCATTTGTTTATGTTCTGTTCTATAAATTTTGATAGAGTTTCGTCTAAATTACTTTTAGCTGATTTTGAATTTTTGCATTATGCTATTTTTATTTATTCGCTAAGTGTCATCTTATTTTTTAGGATGTTTAACGTGGGGTTCTAGATTTTTAATTATTGGATATATAATAACAATAATAAATACCTTAAATCTTATAATAAGAGTATACATACAAGTTTTACAATGATAACAGTGCATGCAAATTAAAAAAAATGTTATAGGATATCTCTTACTTCAGTGTGCCTCTTGGCAAAGGCCTCCTCCGACGATTTCTACAGCTGTATATATCTCGCCACGCTCATTCTGTTTGGTCCTAGTGTGAATTTGAGATCGTCTTCCTACCTGATGCTCTGTCTTCCTCCACTTCTTTTTCCATCTCTTGTCACTTTGTCACTGTCCTACTCCACTTTCCTTTTGTATCCCGGATTGTATGTCCAGCCCATCGCCATTTTTGTTTGTCAATAGTTTCGTTAAATAAAAAGCGCCTGATAAATTATAAAACATTTTGCAACTCTGATTAATTTCGAAAATTGCTTGTTCCGTATTTTTTTATAAAAGTTAATTCGGTTAAGAGTTTGTGATAAAAGATATTAACGTCACCAAGACCGGAAACGGCTGAGGAGGCAACATCATGACATTAATAACCTTAAAAGATTTGAAGGGTTTTTGTAAGGTAACAGGGAAAAGTAAGATTTGAATTTTTTAACATGCTAAGGATATCAAATTCTCATTGTTTCAAGGTAGAGAGTTATTGTTAACGGCATTTTAGATACTTGCCTCTGAATATTACAGACGAAAACTCGAAGGAGTTAAAATTTAATCCCTTCCAATGTAATTCGTGAATTATTCATAAAGACGAGGGTCTAATTCTGAGACACTCGTGCTTAAAAGCGAGGACTTAAAGAACTGTTTGGGTTATACTACAGTTCATAGAAGTCCGACAGAAATGAAATCCCCATAGAATTGAAGAAAATTTATTTAGGCCTTTTTAAAGTTCACAAGCTTTTATGTATAGTTTTGGAACTTATTATTATTATTTTTAAGTAATTAGCTAATCAAAAAATTCACATATTAATTTTTAAACTTATGAAAATTTTATTTTTTAGGTACGAAATATACTGTATTGAAAATTATGTATCAAATTATGATAGCGAATAATTATTAGGGAGTGACTTGTTACATCTTGATGTTCGAGAATAATGTCGGTAATATTAATTGACTATATTGTATTAAATTATCTATTTTTTTGAGATTCCATTTATATGCCTATATTCGCGAAGAAATACATTATAATTTTAATTATGTAAGTTAATTGTTATATTTACGAGACGGAGACATGTAACTTCGAAAAGTGTTTCAGAATTGGACTGTCAATTCGAATGCGAATAAATATGAAAGCCATCAATGCGTGCCTCAATAAATATATTCGATGCACTGCAATACCCCAATCAATTTCATTACGTTAAATTAGTAGTGATGTTATATATTATGTATATCCTTAACACCGATGACCGGCGATTTTACGAGTGCATCGATCATCGCCTTATTGCGACTTTTTGCGATCAATCGCTGCAACTAAATTGCGTGATTTGGCGAACGCGTTTTGGTGACTGTTTGCGTTCGATTGTACCGGATTCGTGCGTTTCAGCATTGCAGCAAGCCTTCTAAAGCGCCTTCATCGATACGGCTTGAATTTAAGTTTGCGGTTTGAAGCGTTTAGACGCGAACTACATCAAGCTTCCGATTAGCGAATAAATCTCAGATAGCCGATGCTAAATATAAATCTATGATAAATATTAATATTAATAAACATCTCTTAGGTAGATGAATCGGTAGCCACGCCATATTCTGTCCTTATTCAAATACATACCATAAAACAATAAGCAGTTTCATAACCGTCAATAGCCAGTATACTGTAGTTTACACAAGGAATTAGGTCATATCAAGATAAACACGAAACTGAGCCTGATTCATTTATTTCGTTAAATATTTAAAATTTAATGAAAAATTAGCATTTTTGAAGCTATTGTACTAACTTTAGTACTAAAGACTCGCTTTCCGCAATACTGGCGTTGTTTGCTTCAAGAATATCTCTGAAAAAATACATAATATGTTTACATTATGTTATGTAAATTGATATAATAACTCTTAACTATAAGATAAAAGTTGTATTATATACTTAGTGGAATGTCTTAGTTTTACACGCAGATGTGTTTTAAACTTTTAGGTAGGTACCTACTTTATTTAATTTAAATCGTTTTTTTACAAAGTGGACAACATGGGTACGAAAACATTATAGGCCATCGAAACAGCTGAAATATTATTTTAGTACCCAAAAAATTGCATCGAAATTATTAAACTTAAACAATTTATACGATATAATGATATTTGAAAAGTTATTCAAGCCAGAAATCTTGAAATGTGATAATAAATGATTCAACACTGCGGTTTCTCGCTTACCTACTCTTGGAAACCATAACTCAATTAAATGAATTATTTATTGAAGTCTTAAAATTTTTAACTCGGCTTTATTTTTAAGTCGCCTCCACTTTTAAATAAAAGTTCATTATAATAAAAAAATGTGGACGGGCTCGTTGGCGCGTTCGGTAGAACACCTGCCGTGCGCATCGATGGGTTGTAGGTTCGAATCCCACCGGGACGACATGTTTATAATTTTCTGTAAGCATGTTTTCCCCACGTCTGGTTACTTCAGGCATTGATCGGATGGGAGGAATATCGAAATTCCGGCCGGGTTACGAACCACCGTTCATAGATGGCATATTGCGCGTTTCGGTTTCAGTCTAAGGATTTCCGAATGCTCGAAGTAAAAATTAGATCGACAGCGCATCATTTAATGATGTTCTGTGGCTGAGGTATTACTTTCCTCGTCTGCGACATCTGACATAATATAAAAAATAAAAAAATTACCCTCTCTTCTTTGATGACTGTAAGCTGCTTACTACGACTTCTAAATGATCATGGATGCCTTCAAAATATGTGAAATCGATAGTATGTGGCTCATCTCTGAAGTTCACTACAATAACGTATAGTTCTCCGTCATGCCATCTGAAATGAAATGGTTTTTTTTAAACTATGCGTACATACGTCATACACTTTTACACAGAATAGCAGAAGTGTTCTGTGATTGTGACAATACACTATTATTTAGTCTCTGTATGTTTCCGAATAATCTAGATAATGTAGTAATAAACTTTCTATTAATAATTAATATGTGATAAATTTTCTGCCTTTACATAATGATACTGTGGATATTTCAATAGATTTTAAAAAAAAAAAGTGATATTTTCTAATGAACTAAATTTATTGTATTATATTTTGGGTACAATGGACCTCCTAATATCCTCAGCATTGTTATATTCATAAAACTGGCTTAGTCTACTCTTCAGTTTTCGTAACTTTGCACTCTTTGCTTCGTAATTTTATCTTCATTTACATTTTATCGTTACTAACCGTAAAGAATCATTATAATACAAACGATCGAATACGAATAAAATATTCCAAATTTAAAATTTACAAGATCGATATACATTTAAATAAAATACTGTATACCGGATTAAAACGCGATTTATTATTTAAATTATTTATCCCGACGTTTCGGATGCTTTTCAGCAACCGTGGTCGCGGGAGACTGCTAAATGCTAAATCGCGTTTTAATCCGGTATACAGTATTTTATTTAAATGTGTGATACTCGCGTTAATAAAAGACAATATTAGATCGATATACACTCAAAATAAACAAAAACGCATCGAACTCTCGTCTTGAACTAAACTTTAAATAAAATGAATAAATTGTTACAGAGCATGTAAAGTTTTAGTTTAAATCATTTAACCAACTTGACTTCTAACACAGTTATGTTACTTTAGGCCTCCATTTAACTAGGGTAAACTGTTTGACTTACGTCTATAAACTAACATTATATCTGTCAGTGGCTAATTATACTCTCGAGTTACATTATACAGTTGTATTCAAAATTACTATTGACTATTGAAAGCTTTGCAATTAACTTTGTAATATTGTTGGGGTATATATAGGTAGTTTAAATATTTTATTTCACGAAGTCCCGTTTGGCTTTGAATGTATGCACATATATGTACATTTACTTGAGTGTGCGTAATCTCGGGAGCGCACGCTAAACATTGTGCGCAATAAAACAATGTATATGTACACGCTTGACAACATACATAGCCAAAAGGACTTCGTGAGATAGAATATCTAAACCTGCCTTGGGTTTCGATGGATTTTTGAATAGCTTCCATTCCAGCTGGGTTTGACATGTTATTATTTACATTACATATTTTCCGATAGTTCGGCTATTAAGTGGTTGAGAAAAATATCATCGTAGCTGGAAAAGCTGCAAAGCGTTTTAGAATTCCGACCGATCCAAGTTAAACTAGGTCGATAGCGCATCACTGACTTCTCGACACCAGCAATTAAAACTACGTTAACTTGGAAAAGTATATTTTACGCCAAGTGCACTATAAAGAAAAAATGTAATAACTTTTTAATTATCTTAAATAATTAAAAAAAAACTTAATAATAATATCTTAACTTATAATTAATATACTTATAAGTTTTAATTTATCTTAAATACGAGAAATTTAAAAGTTATCACAACTTTTCTTTGAAATGCCTCTGGCGTAATATACTTTTTCGTTAATTGTCGTTCTAGGGCTGAGGATTTTAGAGGATACCTCCCACTAAGTTAGACTCGTCCTCGTCTATCAAAATCAAATAAAAAAATAATTTTATGTTAGCAACTCAGGGTGACTCTAAGTAGAACTTTGATGTAAGAAAAAAGGATAATTTAATCTAAGCTAAGTAACTTTGATTCTGGGTATATCTAATAAATATTTTCTTAGTAATAAACTTTACTAACAATTCTGATTATAAGAAGTGATATAAAATGAAAGTTGTTTTTTTTTCGCTAAATTGTACCTTTTACCATGTAGTAAGTTATAAAAACCCAGTATATAACTGAATATATTATATTTTGATGTTACTTGTTAGCCCTGAAACCAAAACTCCGAATTAACGATAGAGCTCTCTTGCTCGAAGGTCAAAGTGCACTATAGTTGCACTTGCACGATCCTGGATCACAATATCTTGTCAAAAAACATCAACATGTAACAAGTACACAGATTGTGTAATCCAGCGTATCATACAAATGTCAAGCACTTAGCTGTTGGTGACATGTCGTTATAATCTGACATTTGAAGTGTTCAGAATATCGTGTTATGACGGATTAAGTTGTTACGATAAGATTGCTCACATATTCGAATGTCGACATTCATTTAATTCGATAGCGCTCGCGTTGGTCTAAATTTAAATGCATTTACATATGAATATAGCTATTCTACATAGACGATTCTGTCTTAGCGAGAGTTGTGGTAAACTTGATGTTGACTTTCGAAAGCATGAACTACCTACGTGAATATCGCTATTTACTTGACTTGCAAATGTAAGTTTATAATTGCAATGTTTATATTTTGAATAGTAAATAAAGTATGGGTAAATTTTTCCTTCTTCGGATACCTTTTAATCGAGAAATATAAGTTACTTACGAAAGATTTATGTATAGAATAAATTGTTCTCTATATATGAAAATAAAATTGTTGTATTTATTGCACTTTAATAAAAATAAAAGAAAAGTATTTATTTATATGTTTCGAGTATGTCAACATTTTAGCGCATTTTTGTCGGATATCATCTCAAATATTAATATGTTAAACCAATTACGTTTTATTCAAATAAACCACAATTTATGTTAAGTGAAGCATCTTATATAAAAAAAACTTTGATTCGTTTCATAGTACCTCTACTTTTTTTATGATAATTACTTCCTATAAACTCTACCTCTTTATTATACTAGCGTTGACAAAAAACAACTTTGATATACTCTACACGTACTAATATATTATAAACAGTATCATGGATAAATCTATTTTGAATTTAGATAGAACATGTTGTCCAGATATTTCAAAATCCTTGTATTCAGTGTTCCAACTCGATTTAACCTACATACATTACACACGTATCAACGTTTTATTGAATTTATGGAGATATTCCTTGATATGCATAACCTATTTTATTATTCTTTTATTTATTTAATACTGTACTATAAGTCATATAATACGCTGTTCTTTTAATATATAATATAAAAAATATAGCGCGAAAGAAATAAAAAATCCATAGATCATTTTTAGCAAAACTTTACGACTTATGAGACTTTACCTATTAATATTTATTACTATTCTTACCTTTTAAAGGCAAATATATCCTTATTGAATGCAACAGATTCATATCGTCCATATCTAAATACAGGCTCAGTACGTAGTTCTGCCAACTCTTTGTAAATTTTGAGGTGTGATCTTTCACTGGCTCTCTGGACTTCAACATTTAGCTCTTCGTAGCCGTCAGCTACAGGAAGCCAGGTCTTCTCAGCAATGGAAAAGCCTACAATTATTGATAATGTTTTTTTTTTAATTTATGTATCTCGTATTAACAATTATGTATATGGAATGAAGTCATTTCAATACCAATCGGATTATAATTTATGATAAATTCAAAAATTATATAATAGCTAAAATACGATTTAAACTTGTAAATGCTGCAAAGACATTGGTAAAATAAATTATTTAGCTCATATTTCCTTGTAACTTAAAAAAATACGTGAGTGTAAATAAAACTCGGAATGCTTACCTGCGTTTTTCTCAGCACTCCATTGGAAAGGAGTACGCTCAGGATCTCTTGAAGTCTTCCAGTAATTGATGGGATCATCTGTATTACAACCACTTGGATCCACAGTATCTTCCCAACTCACGTAACCATCTACCATGCCAATTTCTTCACCCTGATACAATAAATATAAAATTATAGAAAATATTGAAATTATTTTATAGACAGTTTGAAAATCAATATTTACCATGTATGTAACAGCTATACCTGGCAGCAAAAGCACTACCATATTGATTCCATCTACCAATTTAGGGCTGAATCTTGATGCTACTCTGTTGTTGTCATGATTTCCTGCCTATAAAAATATACAATTTAAAATATATCATCAATAAATTATTATTTATAAAAAGGAAATATTACTTACCACCCAATTAGCTAATTTATCCAGCGGTTTAAATGTAAGAAACTTGTCAATTGCAAATTTAATTTCCCCAGCTGTGGAGTCACCGTTTACATCAGAAATTAATACAAAATTGAATGGCATTTGTGCGCCTTCACGTTCATCATCACCAAAGTACTTCATAGTAGCTTGTGGTGTGGAGTATGCTTCAGTCATCATCACTCTTGTGAGGCCATCTTTCTTTTTAGATTCTTCAAAAACTTCTCTCCATTGGTACACCATCTCAAAAGTTTCATCCTGGTCTTTTGTGTAGACATGTGTTAAATAATCATAGCTTTCTGGATCATCAAGGCTTTGTCCAGAAATAGGCTCATCAGGATATTTACCACCGTGCTTTTCCTTATCAACTTCAAACAAGTGGGCAATTGCATCGACTCTGAAACCAGCTACTCCCTTATCAAACCAGAAGCGAATCACATTTTTCATTTCATCAACGACATCTGGATTGCGGTAGTTCAGATCTGGTTGCCCAATAACAAACTGATGTAAGTAATATTTTCCAACTTCTTCTCTATATTCCCAAGCACTCTTACGAAATACGCTATTCTAAAAGTAAATTAGTTTTAAGTTAAATTACCGTAAAATATCCAAAACATGAAAAGAATATGTATATTTGATAAAATTTACCCAATTATTAGGAGGATGCATAACTCCATTTTCATCTTCAATTCCATCTTCCCATATGAAATAATCGAAATATTTCTCATGACCTTTCAACGCTTCTTCAAACCAAACACTTTCATTACTTGAATGGTTTGGCACAAAATCTAATACAATTTTTATATCTGCGAAGAATAAGAACATTTTATGTAATACGATTTCTTCTGTCACACAAAAAGTTATTTAATTTCAACATAATATGTTTATAGTATTACCCAATTCTTTCGCTTTTGCAAGGAGTTCTTCAAAATCTTCCATAGTTCCATATTCATCGTGCACATCATAAAAGTCAGAAATATCATAACCAAAATCGTACATCGGGGATTTAAACATAGGTGAAAGCCAAGTTGCACCAACACCCAATTCTTTCAGATATTCCAATTTTGATGTTATTCCTATAACATAAAGAATAAGTTAGTATAAAAATTATCTTCACGTTTTACTAATTACGGAATTTTCATATCAGATATTGACCCTAAGATATAATGATGCGCACTTTTTTACTTTGATTACCTATGGACACCAGTAATTCGGAAGGCTTCTATATTAAAGGGAAAGTAGATATAAAAAATTGGTTTGCAGAAAATTATTATCTTAAAATATTAGAGCCGATGAAATTGTAACCCCTGATTTATTAAAACGCAAGGCAGGTATTACTCAACGCATCGACGGATTCGTCCAATTACTCTATACTCAATTTTAATTAAATCACTTTATAATATAACAGGAATTTGCCCACGACCTTGTCTACGTAAATCTTCGAACATCCGATTACTATTTTGATCAACAATTTCCCGAATTTTTAAATATATCGTTCCTATTAGGTGAAACATAATGGTAATAAACGGTAAATTACCGTTTAGTATTTGCTTTGATAGAATATCATAGTCTCATTTGCTCTTTGATATCAAAAATATTTACCTTTTAAATCACCTATTCCATCTCCATCACTGTCCATGAAAGATCTTGGATAAATTTGGTAGAAGATCGTTGTCTCCCACCAATCCATCTCTCTTTCAGTCGATGCATAGGCAATACAAATAATTGCTGGTAAAAACAAAAACGATTTCAGTCTGAAAAATATAAAAACTTATAAGCCTCAATCATATTTTTATCGATAAATATTAAATAAATATAAAATGATAAACCACAATAGCCACAAAGCCTTCGTGTCTCGTTCAAAAAAAAATGTCTGAACCTTTTGTATGTTTAACCCAATTTTCTTTTGATCTTACCTCATTGTGCCGTTTACGAATAAACCTAATCTCTCTTTTTCTACCTTATATACTACTGCCACGATAAACTAGAGATTTCATTTTAAGATAAAACACTCAAATAACAATTTTCATCAAACCATTATCTCCAAGTATTTACTAAATTTACTTGAAACGACGTTTTTTTGATGTTTTCAACCAATTAAATGAAGACTTTGAAATACTTGTTTACTGAGAATGATGAGCATTTTTGAAGAACGTCGCTCGGTAAAAAAACTTAATTTCGTTTAGAAACAGAGTGTTATTTTAGGAGTTTTGATGAAAAAGCGAACGCTAATGAATTAACAAGATTAATGGTTTTTCTTCAGATTTCCTTAATCATTGTTGAGTGGGCTAGATCGAATAAAACTTTTTAGGTCTAACATTGATCTATATTTTTATCTGACTCGTATTACTCTATATTAGACTTCATACTTGCATAGTCGGAAAAGGAAACAGGTAGTTATGTGACACAAAATGTGAAATTAATAGTATATATATTATATCAAGTTAAATTTAATTCTTGCATTTTATTGCAGTTAGTGCATGTTTTAAAAAGCCCTGTTACATGGAGTTACGAACGTTTTTTATCTTAGATATCGACGACAATCGAATACCTATTTATGAAGTCGCAACTTTACACACGTCAATCAAATAGAATTGAAAAAAAAAAATTGCTTTAAAATCAAATTGGATAAATCGTTTTAAATATAATTAATATAAGAAATATACACTTTTTAGTTTAAATATTCTTTGTGTATTTTTAACAATGACTGGCGCATAATTCTTTAATACGTAACGAATTTATGCACGAATCCCAATAATTTTTAACTTTTCGCTTGATTCAACCCCTTATTATAATGAGGAGGTGATTTCTGAACTCAAAATAGACTAAAAAAAAATCCCGTGCCTAGATGGACCTAGATGGACCTGCACTCATTAATAGTATTCTTTTTGCGATTTGATCGCTTCTTCAATATAACATGACACCGTCCAATTAGGGTTAATATTATCAATGAAGATTTGAATAAGTTTTCATATGCACCAGCCAGACTTTCATTATTTTCATTTAACATCTTACGTTGCATTTGCAAATTCGAAACGGCGCGAAGACTAGGAGACTATACGTACGTGTTATTAAGTACCGTACGATGCTAAGAAGATATAGACGAAGATTATAATCTGTCTAGCGTATATCATTATCAAAAAATCAAAATAAAACCACGAGACAGATAAAATAATGGAAAATAACTTACGGTTAAGAAGATTGATTGAATCCTTTGTGTTGCTGATAGGTTGTAAGTAAAAATGAGGTGAGTAAAAATATGAAATCTTCAATACCAAACAAAACTTATGACCGAATATTCATCGTTGTTCTTTTTCTTATATAGATTTGGGGCAAAACGGCAAGTGGCTCAAATGATGGTAAGTGATCACCGTCGCCTATAAACATCTGTAATACCACAGTTTGCAAGTGCGTTGCTGACCTTCAAGGAGATTGTAGTCTTTATTCTTGAAGGTTCCCAAGTCGTACCAATGGTTGTGCGAGGCAGAAAATATCTAAGATATCGCGCAGTTGTGGACTTCCAGACATCCAGCCATTAAGATCTACTTCAAACAATTGCTGGCGTTTACATTAAAACCTCTAATCAACTAAGTTTCCCTCATTTATTTCCCTCAAAAGTGTTCGTGGCTACAACTTCAATAATAATCAAAGTCAATGTTCAGTAATTATGTTATTGATTAGCAAATGTCAACACTTTGCAATTAAGGAGGTAATTTTAGAATTATTTTGCTAAACAAATATGTATATCAACTGATGGTACGTTATCACCATTGCTATCCTCACCGGCCTTATGATGATTATAGATATGTTGCCAGCCTTTAAATGGTATGTTATAAGCGTTCAATTAATCGTCGTAATAATGATTAAAGGTTATGTAATCAGTGGCTTGTTCATTCGCAATTTCTTCAAGTTCTCCATTTAACTCAAGTAATTTAATATCAGAGCCGCCGGCGTCGTGTTAGTTCAAATAAATTGTTTATACATAATACAAGTAAACTACATAGTTTCATACAACTATACTACTAGAATAAACTGTAATACTAGAATTATATTATGTACCTCCACTATTATACAGATGTATATAAATTAAGTAATTTCATGAAGTTGTTTCAGATCATAACATTTATGTAATCAAGTAAGAGATCTTTTATGTCGCATTTTTTTTTGGAGCGGAGTGAGTGATGTTTCCATGGAGTGACTCAAATAGGTTTGTGATCAGATCTCATCAACCACTTGACCGATTTGACATTTTTTATGAGTCTAAATAAACTTTAGTATTACCTAAATTTCAATGTTGGCCCACATATTCTTTTTAAATTGGCGAAACTTTGGTAATGTTACCTCCGCTCCAATATGTGGCCACCTAATTTATTACAGAGTAGACAGATTATAGCTGATGGTAAGTAATCATCATCGCTCATGGACATGCGCGACTCCAATGATCTCAGAGGCGTTGATGGACTCTAAATAAACACAGCCAACTCCGCCGCGATCCTAAGCCGATTTCTGTAATCGGAATATGTCGAGGATAAAATATCAAAATCTACCAACTTGCAAGTATACCTATATCAGTATAAAATACAAGTACATGTGCAGTCAACAACAGAAGTCGATAAACATTTGGAAAAGTTAATTATCCATTATTTAATTATAATAATTTACTTAACTAAATGATCAAAATGTTTACCAATGAGCTTTTATTTTTATTATTAATAATTTCAACAGGGGCGTAGATTACCCTTGACGGGCCCTATATTAAAATTTTGGGCCCTGTTGCTGGAGGCTCCGTATCTCTGATATGGCTACTCCTCTGAATTTCAACCAGTCAATAAAAGAACATGGCTGTGAGTTAGGTACTAGGTATGAAAATAAAACAATAATACATTATTTGATTATTATATTAATACAATATGCTTTTATAGTAACTTCAGTACGATTCCTTCAAAAGCAGCCACGGGTAGTGCGGCCACGTCGAAAATATCTCTGTAAATATTTTACAATCATATTAATATTTTTACAATCTCGTAAATGCCGACTAGTGAGTTAGCATCACCGTTTACATGGATTTGGGTGCGTTCAAACGTATGATCAATCTATGTATATTAATTATAATTATCATCCATCTTATATCTATTACCCTTTTATTACCCATTACCCTTGATATTCATCGTACCGTTAGAACAAACGTCATAATAAGTGTCTCATAATTTAAATAAAATAAAAGACAATATTATTAGTGTCTCATAATTTCAAGAAAAGTATCCGCGTCTGGTTGTTAGAATTGCGTAAAAATATGCTATTAAGAACTAGCAATACAAAAACCTATATTACTCGCTGATAATGTAGCTTGAAAGAATTATATCGGTTGAGTAGTTTTTGAGTTACGTCAGTACAAACAAATCTTTCCTCTTTATAATATTAGTATAGAATCATATAAGGTGCCAGTAACTAGTGCTATACAGTTTAATAAACTGCAATCATTCTTAGTTGAAAAAATAATTGTGAAATAGGAAGCAAACATAACATAATTATTAATGAAACTTAACTACTGAAATTAACAAATATAAAGTTGTATCACCACGAAAGGAGGTGAATTCTGTATAAGACCAGCTTGTCTCGATTAGAATTAATCCACTGATTTGTTATCACTGTTATCACCGTTATCATCACCTACTATCGTTAGAATAATATCTCACCCTTCATTCTTAGGTGAACGAACGCTTCTTATTACGACAACGGCATCGCCGGTAACATTTTCAAAGTAGGTTAAGTCGATCTCTTGCTCTGTGTCTCTCATGTTCACAACAACGAGATAGATGTCTGCATTATACCATCTGTAAAATAAAAATATTTTTATATTACTGTAGAAACTGGTTAAATAAATTGAAATATAAAACATTGTTGTGTTATTGGAAAGTTCTATTTGAAGTTAATACTACCACAAAACTTCTTAAAGTAGGTACCTAAGTTTTTTGGTTCTAAAAGTATGATTGTCAATACGTAGAACATCTAAGAATACTCGTATATACGATAAAATCCTAAAATGCTCTCAATTTACATTATATTTGAGTATAATAGAATACTAATCTTATTATATAACGAATATATGTACAGTATATTATAATGACCTACAGAGAACAGAATAAACAACTCGACTTTCTAGGCTAGTTTAGCATTATCGAATATATTTTTTTATAATCTAAATATAAACTAAATACTATATTTATTTTTAACACCTATAAATACTTCCTACCTTTATACATAGAATACATAAAATACATATTATTGAATTTATTATAAATAAGATTCTTGAACAGGTTGTAAAAATTAAGCTTCAATAGTAAGTTACCTTTTAAAAGCAAATATATCTCTATTCAGGGCCAAGGAGTCAAATCGTCCATATCTAAACACTTTCTCTTGTCTCAGGTCCGCCAAGGCTTGATAAACCTTTAAATTGGACAAATTTGCTTCTTTCTGCACCTCTACGTTTAACTCTTCATAGCCTTCAGCTACTGGTAACCAAGTTTTATCAGCTGTAGAAAATCCTATAAAATATATTTTAATATCAGTTTACAAATTGTAGTTGCATAGTAAATATAGTGTATTTCTACTATTCAGTAGTAATAAATGCTATCATATATTTATGAGATTGTATTCTACAGATTATCTGTAGATTTTTTTAAATCTAATCAGTTATACGTCCCTCTTCAATTAAAGGAAATATTTTATCATCGTACTTTTTTAACTTTACTTTTTGTCTAAGATTTTACAATTAATTTATACTAATTCAGTATGAAAATCTATCCCAAAATATATCTAGTATATCCTAAATCTATACACGGCATTAATCTAAGTATAATTTTAAAATACCAGCATTTTTATCAGAATTCCATTGGAATGGTGTTCGTTCAGGATCTCTGGAATACTTCGCATAATTATCGGGATCATTTGTGTTACAGCCAGATGGATCAACAGTATCTTCCCAGCTTACATAGCCGTCTACTAAACCAATTTCCTCGCCCTAAAGAACAAGTGAATTTATAAAAGTTATGTGATCATTAGTGTATGCCTATGTAATATGTGGTAGGAATTGTATGTATAAATTCATAAGAAATGCCGAAAAAAATGTTATATTGTCTCTTGGAGGTAGGGAACACAATCCCGAGCATGTTTTTCAATCCCGGGATTACGGGATTTTTTTTGCGTAATCCCGGGATCCCGGGACTATCCCGGGATTAGACTATAGGGTTTCTAATTGAGCTCAAATGAAAAAAAAGTGTAATTTCTTTGAAAAAAAAGTATTACTAAGAAAATAAAATAGACCAAATAATAAAAACTATACTTTTGCAAGAAATCAAAACGACAACACAAAAAAACTATTTAGAATTTTAAAATAAATAAAGTAAAATCGCAGAAATATCAAAGCATCCAATGTTTGACTTCCAAGCCTGCTTCGTAGTTTATATACAATATTATAATACTATATGAGGTGATCGGGTGATGCCCCTGTGGGCCAGTTGGTAATGACCTAAAGAGTATCATATGGAAATATTCCGAGATCGGACGTCCCTTCTAAGGTCTACGACAAACGTATCTAAGGGTTGTTTTTGTCGTTATTTTTACATTTATTACAATAAATGCTTTTAATATAATCTGGGCAAGGTTATTGTCAAGGCGCAACGGACTACGGAATGCAAAATAAACCTGTTTGTGGTAATCCCGAAAATCCCGGGATTCGCCAAGTACAGTCCCGGGATTTACGGGACCAGAAAACGGCCGGGATCCGGGATTGTATTCCCTACTTGGAGGGCATTATTGATTATATTAAAAAAAAATGACAGCGGAATTGAAACACCATTTCTAACCTATTTATGTATTCAGTTTTATCACGGTGAATATACATATCAACGATCATGTTTAAAACCTATACTTACCATGTAAGTTACTGCAACTCCTGGAAGAAGCAAGACTATCATGTTAATACCATCCACTAAAGTAGATCCATATCTTGATGCCATTCTGTTTTGGTCATGGTTACCAACCTAAAAGAACGTACAGATAGTTATCATTATTTTTTTTCGTAAAACGGCAGTCAGTATTCTGTGTCTTTTAAGCAGAAGTTTATATTTTGATGATTTTGAGCGTCTAAAGATTGCAATAATTAATAATGTATACCTACTATTAGTGATTTTGAATTTAAGCTCGATATACTTAAATAAATAAAATGATGATGTTATTGAAATCAGATATTAATATTTTTAATACAGTTTTTAACTTACCACCCAATTCGCATCTTTATCTACAGGTTTATAAGTTAAGAACTTATCAATAGCCCTTTTAATATCAGCTGCTGATGATGAAGCATCAACATCAGTAATCAAATCAAAATTGAATGGCATTTGTGCCCCTTCTCTATTGCCTTCACCGAAGTACCTTACAACATCTTGAATAGATGCATATACTTCAGTCATCATTAACCTTGGAAGGCCGTCTTCTTTAGAGATCTCATCAAACACATCTCTCCATTCGTAAACCATGTTGTAAGTTGCATTTTGGTCCTTTGTGTAAATATGTTGTAAATAATCGTGAGATTCAGGATCGACATCAGTACGACCTGATAGTGGTTCATCAGGATATTTACCTCCAAAGAGCTCTTTATCTACTTCAAATAAACAGTTGACAGCATCTATTCTAAAACCAGCTACGCCTTTGTTAAGCCAGAATCGGATTATGTTCTGAAAATTAATGAATTATGTTGTATTATATTAAGAAACAGTTATGTGACTTCCTTTGTATTGGGTAAATTATTAATATTCATTATTGTTCTTAAAGCTTTTAATGGTTTTAAAAACAAATGATAAACGAAGAACAAAGTAAGAATGAATAAATTAAATATATGAGAGATTTAATTTAAAAAGCAAATAGCATAAATGAATAAGATGTTTCATTCTACGAGGACGATGCACTCTCCATATATTCAGATAGAAAATATTAGAATTAAGACTTATTCTGATTCCCTTTGGAGGGATGTAATTACATACAATTTAAAACATATAGGTAAATTTTGTTTGTAATCAAACTTAAGATGTAAATAAAATATTTTTTATATTGTTTTATTATTTATATTGTTTAAATTGTTTATTCCGACGTTTCGGATGCTTTTCAGCAACCCGGGTCACGGACAGACAGAAAGATGACAGTTGTCTGACAACTGTTAAACAATATAAATAATATATCGCGTTTTAATCCGGTATACAGTATTTTATTTAAGTGTGTGATACTCGCGTTAATAAAAGAATTGAGTAATAGAATAAAAGAGTTGAGAATCGCTTGATCTTTAGCAATAGTTATAAGGAAATAGTATTTTTTTTATGTATAACAACTAACCTTCATCTCTTCAACGACGTCTGGGTTGTGGTAGTTTAAGTCTGGTTGTCCAACAACAAACTGATGAAGGTAATATTTGCCAACTTCCTCTCTGAACTCCCATGCACTTCCTCGGAAATGACTCCTCTGAAATATAATAAAATAGTTAAAGTAAAATATATATAATTTTATCTCGACAACATTTGAAAAGAAAAAAAAAAGAAAACGTTTCACGTCATTGTTAGATGTGAGGGTATCTCGAGAGCGTAGTATGTTCCTTTTATCCATTCTTTTCTTTCACTTTTTATCATTAACTAGTAATGCGCCCCAGCTTCACGTTATTGCAATGTAGATGTACTATCCACAAAAAATAGCCAATGTTACTTGCTGATAATGTAGCTTTCTCAAATCAATCCATTAGTTTTTGAGTTTATACGTAAAATACAAAAATACAAATATTTCCTCTTTATAATATTAATATTGATCACACTTTTCAAACACATATTATATTGTGTATCGTAATTTAACTACTGAAAATATTTACCCAATTATTCGGAGGTTGCATGACACCATTCTCATCAATGACTCCATCTTCCCAAACAAAGTAGTTATAGAATTTTTCGTTGCCACTAAGAGCTTCTTGGAACCACATACTTTCATTTGATGTGTGATTTGGTACTAAATCTAACAGGATCTTTAAATCTTAAACAAAAGGAATACAGAATGAATATAGATGAAACGTAGTTTGATGAACTTTATTTCTGGTTGGTTACGATTTAATTAATATGTCAAACTTATATAAAAAGACGAAGATAAAGTTATCCGGCGTTTAAGTGAGAAAAGGTTCTATTTTTTTTCAAGTTTAAACCATTTTTTAAATAAAAATCCAACAAGATTTTTCAAATACTTAAGAAAACTTATCAGTTCCACTCAAAATTTATATATTGTTATCATTAATCATAAAGATGGCAAGACTCAAAGATATATAAATCTATCATGTTAAAAAATGTCCTTCTCTCATAAAATTAATCATGAAGGATTCAGATTCCTTAATCTGAATTTTATCCGTGGTATGAAGGGAACAGAGAGTATGTTTTTAACTTATAGTATGGACAGTTTTCGTGTTTTGGATACAGCCGAAAATTTGAGTTTTGCGTTAGCTAATACACCTATCTTCGAATCAATGAACATATTTCCAGCATGGGTCGACATTTCGACAGGGGAGCAAATCAGTATTCATCGATGGAAAAACCGTGAAGTGCATATTGCGCGTTTCGGTTTCAGTCTATGGATTTCCGAAAGCTTGAAGTAAAAAGTAACATATAAAAAAAATACACCAACCAAGTTCTTTTGCTTTAGCTAACAGTTCTTCAAAGTCATCCATAGTTCCATACTCATCATGAATAGCATAGAAGTCAGATATATCATAACCGAAATCATACATCGGTGACTGAAATATTGGTGAAAGCCACACTG
This sequence comes from Anthocharis cardamines, assembly GCA_905404175.1. Lineage (NCBI taxonomy): Eukaryota > Metazoa > Arthropoda > Insecta > Lepidoptera > Pieridae > Anthocharis > Anthocharis cardamines. The sequence continues at coordinate 2,722,002 of FR989955.1, forward strand.
CTCCCACACCGAGATCTTTGATGTAATCTAACTTTGACGTGATTCCTGCAAATATAAGATTAATTTATTCCGAAATTGAAATCGCGTTATCAATTCTGAAAATATCCTAGAAAACTGGGTTTTATATTTTATTGGCTTTCTAGTAACATAATAACAAGCATAAGTATATACAGTGGCGGGACCACCATATAAGTCCAAATGCCTGTTTTGCCTTATTAATGCATTAAAAAGATATATAATAATGTCATTAGTCATGTATAACTTATGCGATTACGTAATTATATAAGTTATATAAATACATAAACGCGTATTATGTTAAAATCGGCAAGACGGGCTTTTGGGCTTGTATGGTAGTCCCGCCACTGAGTATATATTATATAGTGTATAGTGGGTAATGTGCTTAACCCCATTAGGTATGAAATTAACAGCTGTAAGTTAAGTTCAATTTTTGAATTTTAGGACAAAATTACCTCATACTAAGTATGACATCATATATCACATCATAATAAAGTGAATTCCCGAGTCCCCTAGTGAGGCATGGGGCAGACCCATTTCTGTGTATGTTTCACTGATTATTTATCTTTACAGGCAAGCCTGATCACTTACCATTCCGTGAGCCACCTGCCCATTTACCCTCTATTCTGTATAAAAAAAACAATTCATAAAATACCTTTTATATCACCAATGCCGTCGCCATCACTATCAGAAAAAGATCTCGGGTAAATCTGGTAGACAATAGCTGATTCCCACCATTCTAATTCTTTCTCCTCCCTCACAATTATACTGGCGGTACACAAAACTACCAGAATCGGCAGTAATATTACTGCCTTCATTTTGGTAAAATACAGCCTTATGGGACCTCCCGTGGATTTGAAATGTTTAAAATCCCAAACAAGTGTCATCTATATAAAGATTAGTGCTATCACAAGTGTTTTTGATTCGGATGAATTGATAATATTGATGCCATGTCATATTATGCAACAATTTTATCTTAACACTTGAGTTCTTTAGATAGCTGGTTTGGTAAATTTTCCTTCATCATCATCAAAATGCAGTTTTAAGATTTTTGTACCAATATTTTTACTCACAGTTTTAAAATGTTATATATAGATTAAAAAAGTAAAAGTACGTGTGTGTTAAAATTGAATCAAATAGATCTATAGATTTTGAAAATGAATAAACATAACCACCGTTCATAGATGGAAAAACTGTGAAGTGCATATTGCGTGTTTCGGTTTCAGTCTATGGATTTCCGAATGCCCGAAGTAAAAAGTAGGTCGACAGCGCCTCATTGACTGGTGTTCTGTGGCTGAGGTATCACCTACCTTCAAGTGAGCCTCATGCCCGTCTGGCGGTATCTAACATAAAACAAAAAAAATAACAGCCGACTCTATGACTCAGTGTTATGCGTATTGTGTTTAGTACCCGCGATCCTAAGCCGATTTCTGTAATCGGAATGTATCGAATATAAAAAATCAAAATCCACCTGCAACTTGCAAATCAAATTTAATAATAATCTGTATAAAATACAAGTACATGTACAGTCAACAACAGAAGTCAATAAACATTTGGAACCGTTAATTATCGATTATTTAATCTTAATAATTTACTTAACGAAATGATCGAAATGTATACGTTTGATCATAATGATTAACTTTAGTTAGTCAGTAGATTCAGTTACTGAAGTTACCTACCTACTTCACTTACTGACTCTTCCTATCCAATTTCAACAGGTGCGTAGCTTACCCTTGACGGGCCCTGTATCAAAATTTGGCTGGAGGCTCTGTATATTTGATATGGCTGACATAAAACTTGGTTGTGAATTAAGTACTAGGTATGAAAATAAAGCAATAATATATTATTTGATTATTATATTAATACAATATCCTTTTATAGTAACTTCAGTACGATTCCTTCAAAAGCAGCCACGGGTAGTGCGGCCACGTCGAAAATATCTCTGTAATAAAATATATATTATTATATAATATAAATATTTTTACAATCGCGTAAATGCCGACTAGTGAGTTAGCATCACCGTTTACATGGGTTTGGTCGCGTTCAAACGTATGGATAATCTATATATATTAATTGTAACTATTATCCATCTTATTATCTATTACCCTTGATACTCATTGTAACGTAAGAACAAACGTCATAATAAGTGTCTCATAATTTCAAGAAAAGTATCCGCGTCTGGCTGTTAGAATGGCATAAAAATATGCTATTAAGAACTAAGAATACAAAAACCTATATTACTCGCTAATAATGTAGCTTTCTTTTAGTGAATTATATATATCGGTTGAGTAGTTTTTGAGTTTCGTCATTACCAACAAATCTTTCCTCTTTATAATATGTAGTATAGATTCATATAAGGTGCCAGTAACTAGTGCTATACACTTATAGAAATTGCAATCATTCTTGGTTGAAAAAAAATAATAATTGTGAAATAGGAAGCAAACATGACTTAATTATTATTCATATTATGTAACTACTGAAAATTAAAAAAAATATAATTAATATAAAATTCTATCACCACAAAAGGGGGTGATGTCCGTATATGCCACAGTTTATCTCGTCTCAATTAGAATCAATCAACCGATTTGTTATCACTGTTATCATCACCTACTATCGTTAGAATAATATCTCACCCTTCATTCTTAGGTGAACGAACGCTTCTTATAACGACAACGGCATCGCTGGTAACATTTTCAAAGTAGGTTAAGTCAATCTCTTGCTCTGTGTCTCTCATGTTCACAACAACGAGATAGATGTCTGCATTATACCATCTGTAAAATGAAAATATGTTTATATTACTATAGAAACTGGTTAAATAAATTGAAATATTATACATTGTTGTGTTATTGGAAAGTTCTATTTGAAGTTAATACTACCACAAAACTTAAGTTTTTTGGTTCTAAAAGTGTGATTGTCCATACGTAGAACATCTAAGAATATATACGATAAAATCCTAAATTGCTCTCAATTTATATTTTTTTTTAGTATAATAGAATACTAATCTTATTATATAACGAATATATATACAGTACATAATGACCTACAGAGAGCAGAATAGACAACTCGACCTGCATTATCGAACTTTTTTTATAATTTAAATATAAAAGACATACTATATACATTTTAACACCCATAAATACTTCCTACCTTTATACACAGAAAAAATATATTTATAAATTTATTATAAATAAGATTCTTGAACAGGTTGTAAAAATTAAGCTTCAATAGTAAGTTACCTTTTAAAAGCAAATATATCTCTATTCAGGGCCAAAGAGTCAAATCGTCCATATCTAAACACTTTCTCTTGTCTCAGGTCCGCCAAGGCTTGATAAACCTTTAAATTGGACAAATTTGCTTCTTTCTGCACCTCTACGTTTAACTCTTCATAGCCTTCAGCTACTGGTAGCCAAGTTTTATTAGCCGTAGAAAATCCTATAAAAACATTTTTAATATCAGCTCACAAATTGTAGTTGCATAGTGTATTTATACTATTCAGTATTAATAAATGCTATCATATATCTATGAGATTGTATTCTTTACCCGTGTCTCCGGCAATACAGATTCTTTGGAGAATCTAATCTAATCTGTTATACGTCCCTCTTCAAATAAGGGAAAGATTTTGATCATCATACTTCTTTACTTTTTGCTTGAATACTTTACAATTTATTTTGAAAAACTTATCCTAAATATTTCTAGAATATCTTGAATCTATACACAATATAATATTGTTGTAAAATTTTAAAATACCAGCATTTTTTTCAGCGTTCCACTGGAAAGGTGTTCGTTGAGGATCTCTGGATAACTTCTCATAATTAATGGGATCATTTGTGTTGCAGCCAGATGGATCAACTGTATCTTCCCAGCTCACATAGCCATCTACTAAACCAATTTCCTCGCCCTTAACAAAAAAAAACATTTAAAAAAGGAATATGATAAGTTGGTAGTATTTTTGTTCATATTCTGTTAGTTGCTACCACTATGTATACATATTATGTATGTATGTGTTAATTCACAAAAATACCGATCTACTGAAAATTGCTTTAGCTCAAAGAAAAAAATATGTAATTTTTTTTTTAAATGTAGGAGAATTTTAACTATAAAATTCATGAAAAAAATACAGAGAATTAAAACACCTTTTTTGATCTACGTATATGTATTAATTTCTATCGCGATGAATTGTCATGTAACAAAGACATTGTAACAAAAAAAATTTTTAAAATCTATACTGACCATATAAGTAACTGCAACTCCCGGAAGAAGCAAGACTATCATGTTTATGCCATCAACTAAATTAGATCCATATCTTGTTGCCATTCTGCTTTGGTCATGGTTACCAACCTTGAAGAACGTACATAGTTTAATTTATTTTAAAGATACGGCCGTCATTGTTGTCAATTTCTTTAAAAACAGAAGTTTATTAAAGAGCCCAATAATTCATAAAACTTCTGTTTATAAGATATAATGTGGAACGTATACCTCGATATATTTTGGTGTTTAAATACCAAAATAGATATTTTTATTTTAAAAATATAATGTTATTGTAATCTGATCTTGATATTTTAAATACAGAGTTAACTTACCACCCAATTTGCATCTTTATTTACAGGTTTATAAGTTAAGAACTTATCAATAGCCCTTTTAATATCAGCTGCTGATGATGAAGCATCAACATCAGTAATCAAATCAAAATTGAATGGCATTTGTACGCCTTCTCTATTGCCGTCACCGAAGTACTTTACAACATCTTGAATAGATGCATATACTTCAGTCATCATTAACCTTGGAAGGCCATCTTCTTTAGCGATCTCATCTAACACATCTCTCCAATCATAAACCACATAGTAAGTTTTATTTTGGTCCTTTGTGTAAATATGTTGTAAATAATCGTAAGATTCTAGATCGACATCAGTACGACCTGATAGTGGTTCATCAGGATATTTACCACCAAAGCGCTCTTTATCTACTTCAAATAAACAGTTAACAGCGTCTACTCTAAATCCTGCTACGCCTTTTTTGAGCCAGAATCGGATTATGTTCTGAAAATTAATCAATTGGGTAAATATTTTCGGTAAAAAAAAAATTACACTCTTAAAAACGAATTATAAAAATAAGCACAAAGTCAGAATGAATAAATGAAAATATACAAGAGAGTTTAGTTAAAAACAAATATTTATTTATGTATTTATTTAAACTAAAGAATTAATTATAAAGAAAAACAGAAATATAGTAAGGCGGCCTTATTGCTCAAAGCAATTTCTTCCAGGCAACCTGGATAGAAAGGAATTGAAGCTTGAGATATATGTATGAAGATAGGGGGTATATAAAAGTATTCAATGATTAATAGAATAATTAAGTACAAATAATATAATCACAATAAAAATAAATAACTAAATATACATTTAACAGTAACTATGTTGGAAAAGAGAGATAGTGGTCTTTCAGCATTCGTTTGAAAATAGGAAGAGATTGAGCTTTTTTAATAGAAAGAGGTAGGGAAATAGGTTAACAAACACAAATAATATGATGCTTCGTTCTACATACTTATTCTAAATGCGTGTGTTCAGGTAGAAAATATAAGAATTAAGACTAATTCTAATTCTCTTTGAAGGGATGTGAAAATTTAAAATACTTTTCTAGGTTACCCTTTTATTTTTGTAATTTTCATACTATTTAAAACATATAGTATTGTGGTGGTGGTGGGTGGAAATATGAGTGATTAGTACCCATACTTAAGATAACTAATCATACCTAAGATGATTTATTTTTAATACTTGATCTTTAGCAATATTTATAAGGATTTTTTTATGTATAACAACTAACCTTCATCTCTTCAACGACATCTGGGTTATGGTAGTTTAAGTCTGGTTGTCCAATAACAAACTGATGAAGATAATATTTGCCAACTTCCTCTCTGAACTCCCATGCACTTCCTCGGAAATGACTCCTCTGAAACAGTAATATTTATATTCAAATATATATAAGTCTATCTCGATAACATGAAAATATGACAACTCGACAATATGAAAAGGAAAAATAAAACAAAGCTTTACTTCATGTCGTTGTTAAATGTGTTGTGTTTCGTAAATTTAAAAGGCAAAATCGTACATTGTAATCAAATTTAGATGAGATTACATATTGAAATAACATAATTTAATTATTATAATAATATAAAATATTCACCCAATTATTCGGAGGATGCATTACGCCATTCTCGTCAATTACACCATCTTCCCAAACAAAGTAGTTGTAGTACTTTTCGTTGCCATTAAGAGCTTCTTGGAACCACATACTTTCATTTGATGAGTGATTCGGTACTAAATCTAATACGATCTTTATATCTAAAAAACATTAATACAGGTGAAACGTATTTTGATTAACTTTATTGCTGGCTGGTTACGATTTAATGAATATGATAAAATTATATAAGAAGACGAGCAACATACGTATATTTTAAGACTTTGAAAACTGTAAAGGCCGGATGTCTCAAAGGGAGGAACGGGTCTTGAAATTTTTAAACCGTTAACTTTTTGAAAATTAAATATCCGATAACATTTTTCAAATACATAAGAAAACTTATCAGTTCCACTCAAAATCTTTTATCACAATACAATAATCTATTGTTATCACTGATGAAAGAGGTGGCAAAACACAAAGATATAAAAATATGACACGTTATAACATCCCTTGCTCTCATAAAATATATCACGAAGGAAATTATTATTTATATAATCGGTTCGAATCAATAAACATAATGTATTATTCCAGCATTGGATTACTTCGGAAATTGATATGATAGAGGACAAATCTTTGTTTTTTTTTTTTTTTATAGTTAATTACTTAAAGATGTCAAAATTCAAAATTCAAAATTCAAAATTCAAAAATCATTTATTCATTTAGGTAACACAATGTACACTTATGAACGTCAATAAAAAATACATATTAAATGCTTCTAGTTTTACATTTACTGCCAGTTCACAAATCAAGGGCGTAGAGCGGACGAGAAGAACTGGCAAGAAACTCGCCGCCACTCTTTTTAATCGCCAAGTTTTTGTTTTACAAATGTTTTATAAGCGGCTGCAACCATTACACCATGTTCCACATGATATCACACAATTAACTATAATTATCAAAAAAATATATATAAACGAAAAAATAAAACAAAGATTTGTCCTCTATCAGCAGTATGTATGGTGAAATAGGAGCACTCACATTCTAGTGGGAACAACACGCAAATACATAGACGAAATAACTCATGTGGAACATGGTGTAATGGTTGCAGTTCCTTACAAAAATATTGTTAAACAAAAAAACTTGGCGATTAAAAAGAATGGCGGCGAGTTTATTGCCAGTTCTTCTCGTCCGTTCTACGCCCTTGATTGGAGAACTGGCAGTAAATGTAAATTTAGAAGCATTTAATATGTATTTTTTATTGACGTTCATAAATGTACATTATTTTAACTAAATGAATAAATGATTTTGAATTTGAATTAAACGTGTGAGAGGAATATCGACACTTCAACAGAATAGCGAACCATTGTTCATCGATGGAATAACTTATAAACATAAATAGATCGGCAGCCTATCAGTGACTAAGATATCAAGAACCACCAAGTGAGCCTCATGCTTATGTGTCGATTTTTTTATGTTAGATATCGAGCACACACATGAGCATGAGGTTAACTTGATGGTAGGTGATACCTCAGCCACAGAACATCAGTCAATGATGCGCAGCCGACCTACTTTACTTCGAGCATTCGGAAATTCATAGACTGAAACCGAAACGCGCAATATGCACTTCACGGTTTTTCCATTTATTCCATTACGGTGGTTCGTTACCCGGTCGGAATTTCGATATTCCTTCCACTTGTCAATACCCGAAGTAACCAGACGTGGAGAAGACATGCTTACAGAAAATTATAAACGTATCGTCCCGGTGGGATTCGAAACCACGACCCATCAATGAACAAGCCCGTAGATAGATCGGCAGTCATCGGATCGGCCTATCAGTGTCTGAGATATCAAGTACCACCAAGTCAGCTTTGCGCTTATCTGTCGATATTATTATACTTATTTTTTGGTATATGTTGTTACTGATCAGTAACACTATTTCCTTTAGTAGCACCATAAATTATAATATGATAATGATACACCTACCAAGTTCTTTTGCTGTAGCTAACAGTTCTTCAAAGTCTTCCATAGTTCCATACTCATCATGAATGGCATAGAAGTCAGATATATCATAACCGAAATCATACATCGGTGACTGAAATATTGGTGAAAGCCACACTGTTCCCACACCGAGATCTTTGATGTAATCTAACTTTGACGTGATTCCTGCAAATATAAGATTAATTTAATCCGAAATTGAAATCGCGTTATCATTTCTTTCTGAATATAATATTTTATTGGCTTTCTAGTAAGGTAATCATATTGTACCTTGAAAACCAAACAAAAAATACGTTTTTTGGGAAATTTCGTTTAAAGTTCTTGTAATATGTACGAGTTCCTAATAATGACATTGTGACACTTGTGCCAGATAGCAGCATAAGTGGGTCCCGCGGACTCCTCCCATGTTGAGTATGGGAAGGATGCACAAGCGGGACGAGGAGGGGGCCGTATGACCTGACCGCCGGGGCTCGCGGTAGTATGCTATCGCTAACCTGTGGGCCCCATTATGGCGGATTGAGGGGTGAGGGGTTTTAGTGGGTACCTCCCAATGACCCAGCTGCCTGGAGCAGAGGGCTCATACAGGCAGACTGGTAGGGTGAGTCCCACACTCCCTGCGTCCTTGCACTACCCCGACGCAGTGGGTGCGTAACTGCGGAAACTGCATTTCCCCTCGTTAATAAAAAAAGATAGCAGCATAAAGTCTTTGCGTTTTGACTTCGAATGATAATCTCACAAGATGGCGTTGATAGTTGAAAATCGTCAGTTTTTTTAGTGACGGTTTGATTTTAAAGCTACGATATAATCTAATCCTTTCATTTTACATTATAATCATCGAAATTTCTCTTTTGTTTTTCATAATAAGTTAGCCTTAGCCGCAGAATAAAACATGTTTATTTAGGTATCCACCTAAAACTATTACAATTATATCAGTATTAAAAAAAAAACAAGTGGTCCCTGAAACGGAATACCACTCAGTATAAATTGGGACAGAAGTCCCAGCACTGATTTTCAGTGGCTACAGTGGAGGGGCGCGCTGACACAAACGAGATAAACATACTATGAGACTAGTAGATATAGAACAATAGGTAGACAACACACTAGCAAGCCCATTGCTGTTGCGGTGTATTGCCGCATGTGTATGGGCGGCGGTGATCACTTATTGAGGGATATAATATTACATATAATAATTTTCTTCTTTGCATCAAAAAATCTAAGACTATTATCCTATCGCTAAACCACTTGAAGTCATTATAATACTTTACCTTTTTTTAAATAAATTATACAATAGGTACCTAGTTATTCAATTATTTACCGTCTCCACAGCTCAATTGTAAGCACGTTGAATTTGGTACCCGGATTCAAATCACAGGGAACCAAGATATAAAAATTTGTTTCGGTCGATCAGGGCATAGAAGCTAATCACATACTTGCTTATATAATAAATGATCAGTGAAGCAGACACAAAAATGTGTCTGCTCCAAAGCAAACTTCATTAGTTTCTATAACCCCGGAAATTACTTATAGAATTCAAAAGTTACCTTTTAAATCACCAATGCCGTCGCCATCGCTATCAGCAAAAGATCTCGGGTAAATCTGATAAACAATAGTAGATTCCCACCATTCTAATTCCTTCTGCTCCCTCACGATGATACTGGCCGAACACAGAGCTGCCAGAATCGGCAGTAATATAACTGCCTTCATTTTGGTATAAATCAGCCTCTTCAACCTCACGTGGTTTTAAAATGATTAATATCCCACACAATTGTCATCTATATAAATATTAGTGTTATCACAAGTGTTTTTAATTAAGTTTATGCAATGATTTTATCATGACACTTGAGTATCATAACAGCTATCTGGTACCTACAGTAAATTTCCTTGCATAAATTTTGATACATCATGTAGTTTTAAGATTTTTGTCGTATTATCATTTTTTATCAAACTTGCATCACTCTCACAGTTATAAAAAGTAAGATTAAGGTAAATTGTATATATGTGTTAAACATTGAATCTATACATCAAAGTAGATCTATCGTTTTTATACGGGCTCATTGGCGTGTTCGGTAGAACACCTGCCGTGCGCATAGATGGGTCGTGGGTTCGAATCCCACCGGGATGACATATTTACTTGTGGTGACAGGTCGGACTTGAATTCGTTTATGCGGCGATGTTAGTTATTTCGACTATGTATTTTGGTATGCGTGCTCCTATTTTACCATGCCTACTGCTGATAGAGGACAAATCTTTTTTTTTTTCTCGATTATATATATTTTTTTATTATTATAGTTAATTATGTCATGTGGAACATGGTGTAATGGTTGTAAATCCTTACAAACATTTTGTAAAACAAAAAACTTGGCGATTAAAAAGAGTGGCGGAGAGTTTATTGCCTAGAGTTTATGAAGCATTTAATATGTATTTTTTTATTGACGTTAATAAATGTATATTGTGTTACCTAAATGATTTTTGAATTTGAATAATTTTCTGAAAGCATGTTTTCCCCACGCCTAGTAGAATATCGAAATTCCGACCGTGTAACGAATCACCGATCATAGATGGAAAAACCGTGAAGTGCATATTGCGCGTTTCGGTTTCGATCTATCGATTTCCAAATGCTCGAAGTAAAAATAAGGTCGATAGCGCATCATTGACTGATGTTTTGTGTCTTAGGTATCACCGACCATCAAGTGAACCTAATGCTCGTCTGTCGATATCTGACATTAAAAAAAATAGTTTTTGTAATCGAGTAAACATATTTAATAACTTTATTTATTTGCTCAAATCATTTAATTAATATTTAATTTACTATTAATAATTTAAAACTAATAATTTAAAAGACTATTCAATATAATATATACTCTATGATGTCCATTAGTTGAATTCAACTTTGAATACTGACTTATATAACTTAAGCTTTTAACTCAAAGCTTATTTGAAAACGACTTAGACTTTGTATGTCACATTCAGGATTATTTAAGTCTCATTTTATTTATATTTCAATTTTTAATATAGTATTACGTTTTTGAAACGAAATGAATTTATTTGACATCCATTAATATAAAACCCAACAATAATTATTACAAAACTTAAATCTAAATTAATTAATTAAAATTACAAATATATAAATCTTATATTATGGTAAAATACATATAAGGACTTCACTCAGCATACATTAATACATTTTTATAACATAATATTACTTTAACTGTAAATGAAACCTTATTCTTTAAAAACTTAATTAATTTTAAAAGAACTGCTCTAAAGAAATACAATACTTTATTATAGTATAACATTGTATGTATATATAATAATAGATAATAATTAACAACACTTTACTGGAATATATAAGTGGGAATACTCATAGATATCTTTACACTTGCATCCGCATAACTAAAGCCTCGTCCGCTGATAAATCTAAATAGTTGGCTTGAACATTGTCCCTGAAAGATATAATTAATTATACAATATATTTCCGATATAATTTTTCTTAAAAGCAAAAGGAACTAAAAAAACTGAATTAAAAAAAAAAGCTAAAGTTAAGTGCTGCCGCTCATTAGGTCACCAGTGGCAACCCCAAACGCAGCCACCACTAGCTGAACATTTTTATTTATGGTAGATATCGACCGACGAGCAAGAGGTTCACTTGATGGTAGGAGATACCCCAGCCACAGAACATTAATGTAAGCAAAGTACGAGCATTCGGAAATCCATAGACAAACCGAAACGCGCAATGTGCTCTCCACGGATTTTCGGTGTTTCGTTAACCGGTCGGAATTTCGATATTTCTCCCACACCAATATCCGAAGTTACCAGACGTGGGGAAACATGATTACCGAAAATTATAAACATGTCGTTCCGGTGGTATTCGAACCCACGACCTAGAGGTGAATCTAGAGGAGAGGCATGTGCCACGGGTGTGTAGAAGCTGAGCGAGCATCGGCCACACCCGAAGTTTGTGATTCGGTTGTGGCCACTCGAATGCTCAGTATGCGTCAATGCTATTATAAAATCCAATGCCTTGTGGTGGCAAGCGGTAGCTACGCTGTGGACTAATTTGCTGCAGCGATCAATATAGAAGAAAATTCACACAATTTTCAAATGTTAAAATTAAAAATTGGAGTTAAAAAAAATATTATAAATCACGAGAAATTAAATTGAGACCGCAATAATATCGATTATACTCAGTACAACAAATATCTTCTTACCCATAAGTCCTTGACGAGAGGACGCTGCTAACTTCTACTTCTAATTGGCCAAAGATTAAATCGAAAACAGTCAAGTTGACTACTTGATAACCTTTGCCGAAGTTCATAACGACTACATAGGCGTCGTCATTGTACCATCTACGAACAATATTTTAGATATTCATTAAATGTTATCAAACAAATTCAATAAAACAAGCATATTAATTGCAAATGGAAAGTTTTAGATTACCAAATATAAGTATTTCTCAAATCCTATCTCTATAAAATAGAGTTATTGGAACATTCATGACACCTGATACTAGCAATATCGAAAAATATTAACTTTTCAATTGACCGCCTTCGTGTCGTGCTCTCGTGTTGCGTTTAGTATCCGAGGTCCCGAGTTCGAGTCCCGAGGAATCGAATTAAAAAAAAAAAAACAATCTGGTAGGGCACAGAAGACGATAATTTGGTAATCCTTACTACCTACAGGCACCTGTAAAGAAAAACTATGTATGAAACAGACACAAAAAGTCTTTTTTAAGCGTAGAATGCTGTGATCTACGCAATGCTAGAATCATTTTGGCTGAAAAAAACGACTAATGAAAGACAAAAGAGTCTAAAAGAGTCTACTTGGTATAAACGTACCTTTTAAAAGCAAATACGTCACTATTCAGCGCGACTGACTCGTGCCGCCCCAGTCGGAAAGCTGGTCTTCTACGAAGAGTTGTGAGTGACCTGTATACCTGGTAGTGTGAGCGAACAGCGGCCTGTTCGCTTCCAACATTAATGTGTTCATACCCATCGGCTATTGGCAACCAGGTCTTATCAGCCTCGGAAAATCCTGGATAAATAAGTGATGCTTATGATTTCAAATTGTATGAAAACTTATTTAAAATATATAGAATAACACGAATTCAATGTAGATGTATATATATAATATATACTATGTTATCGCTGATAATGTAGCTTTCCATTGGTGAAAGATTTATTAAAATCGGTCTTGTAGTTTTTCTGTTTTCGTTAAAAACATACAAAAATGCAAATCTTTCCTCTTTTAATAAAAGTGTAGATGTTGCTCTTTAGATGCGAATATCTCAAAATAAGCAGTCATTATTTTCAAGTATATTTTTTTTTATTAAAAATAGTTTATCTTTTAGTAACGCAACTATGATCAATTATAATGAAGAAGTCACCTTTTAATGTGGTAAAAGTTATTTAATTTGAAAACTGAAAAAGTACATTTATTAAATCTTTTATAATAAAATCCAAATAAGAAACTATTGGTATACGAGTACTACAAAATGATATTAATCTACCCTCAGTAATATCATCCATCCGGCACTTATTCATTACTGAATGTAATATTTATTGCTTTGAATATACAATGAGAGAACATCGAACGCCTTCGCGTAAATGAATGTACATTATTCACGAATTTGCAACTGTTACCCTTTACCCACAAATGGAAACATCAAGAAGGGTCTAATACATATGTTATAAAGCGAATACAGAATTATGATGAGATATCTTATCAAATCATAATCGTATATAATATACTTTACGACTTTAGTGCCTATTGACGGGTTAGTTGGCGCGTTCGGTAGAACACCTAACGCTTCGATGGGTCGCGGGTTCGAATTCCACGGGGACGTCATGTTTATAATATTCTGTAAGCATGTCTTTCCCACGTCTGGTCACTTCTTCGTGGTCGTCTTCTGTTAACGCGAGTATCTCACATTTAAATAAAATACTTTATACTAAAATTATTTTATACTAAGATTAAAACGTCTATCTGCCGTTGCTGACAAGGATCCGAAACGTCGGGATAAATAATAAATCACGTTTTAATCCGGTATAAAGTATTTTATTTAAATCATATAAAAAAAGTAATTTTCCGAGTAGTGGGGCATGGGGCAGATCCTTTTCTGTGTCTGTTTCACTGATAATGTTTCTTTAGAGACATGTAGGTGATCAGACTTCTGTGCCCTGCCCGACCGGAACAATTTTTTTTAATCTTGTTTCCCCGGGATTCGTTCCTAGGACCTCCAGTGCTAAACGCATCGCTTTTACCACTGAGCTACGGAGGCGGTTAAATCATATAAATACTCAACAATTATATATTCCAGAATACAACAACAACAAAAAACCATCCAACGTATTCGAAAAAAACCAACAAAGAAAAAAAAAATCCAAAACATTACCAGCGTTTTTTCCATTACTCCATTGGAACGGGGTTCGAAAGGGGTCGCGGGTCACCTCGATGAAATTGACGGGGTCGTCCGTGTTGCAAGCCAAGGGATCTCTCGTCTCGCTCCAAGGGACGAACCCATTTACCATCCCTAGTTCTTCACCCTTTGTAATGGAATCAAGTTTGTATTTATTTACATCTGACAGGTTTAATTTATACCGGTTTTAAGGTACTATAGTTCAAAGTAGTTTATGACTATACTATACTATATTATACTATACTATATTATACTATACTATATTATACTATACTATACTATATTATACTAGTGGACCCGGCAGACGTTGTTCTGCCACAATGTTGGCTTTGAAATTATACAATTATTATTCTTAGATTTTGAATATACCCATTTGCCAACTTTTTTACATAATTGTCTAATATGTCACTGATTTGCAGTGGACATGTGTTATTCCAAAAAAGCTAAGCATGCATGACGTGAGCTGTCAAGATGGCGGAGTTCCGCACCTAATTTATTTTAAAATTAATTTTTGCATATATTTTTTCTTGAATCTTTCCGATATTTTAATAGCTATTCTGTTATTCGGGACATAGAGGAATCCAACGAATAAGATATCGTTAATATCGGTACATCCATTCTTGAGTTATAAACGGTGTAACTAACACAACTTTCTTCTATTTATATAGATATGTTTTTTTTATAGAACAGAGAACAAACTAGGACAACAAATTGGAGAACAAATAGGTTCGTTTTTTGAATTTTGAATTATGTGACTTAAAACTGAGAATTGTTTTTGACAACTTTAAAAGTAAAAATATCAAGAGTTATTGATAAAAAATTAACCTATGTTTTTCACTTTTAAATATATATTCGACCATAAGATTTAGGTTACGATTGGGATGCTTATTGAACAAAGCCATGTTAAAAAAAAATAGAAATAAAATAATAATAATTATTCATTATAATGATTGCATTTTTGTTATTTTTCTTTGTATGTTATATATCGACAGACGAGCATGAAGTTCACGTGATGGTAGGTGATACCTCAGCCACAGATCATCAGTCAATGATGCGCTGTCGTCCTACTTTGCATTCGGAAATATATAGACTGAACCCGAAACGCACAATATGCACTTCACGATTTTTCCATCTATGAACGGTGTATCGTTACCCGATCAGAATTTCGATATTCCTCCCCACGTTCAATGCTCAAATTTACCCGACGTGGGGAAGAAATTTTTACAGAAAATTAAAAACATTGCGTCGCGGTGGGATTCGAATCCACGACCCATCGTAGCGCATGGCAGATGTTCTATGGAACGCGCCAACGAGCCCATTAAATCGTGTTATAAAAGTTAATATGTACTGTACTGTAAGCTAATATATACATACATATACATTACGCCTCTTAAAATAAAAATTATAAAAGTAAATAATTACCATATAGGTGATAGCAATTCCTGGCAGAAGCAATACAAGCATATTGAAGGCATCCACTAACTCAGGCCTGTAGCGTGATGCTATACGACTTTTGTCATGAGAACCAGTCTAAAATAAAATAATGAAATATTGACATTATATCTTAAACACTGTTAAACACTGCCAGCATGGCAGACTATTTTTTCGTGGTCCTTCTCATTGTTTTTAATCGAACAATTTCAGTCTGCCAAGTGTGCACATCATATAGAGTTTTTTAAATCATAAAAAAAACTAAAAAAATCGAAAACTACAAAAGTCAGAGCCCTGGATGTCTGCCTCTACGATTTTTTTGTGTTTACAGGATGACTATGATCATCAGCCCCAGAGGCAGACATGTGCACATAATATCACTCACCCTTTTTTTTCAACATTTTCGAAACGCTGTAAATTGACAATGCAGCGCCACCATGGTGGCAGACGAGGTCCTTGATGTTTCTTAGGGTATAATTATCACTATTAATAACGTCTGCCATGTGTGCGGATCATATAGAAATTTTGCTCACGAGCTCCCTTACCATGTAGTTATTTGGAAGAATTTTACCCCTTTATTTATTTGCTCGAGTTTATTCGAACGCGCTTAACAGGTCAAACTGCCGGGCTAGCATGACAAGCGCGACAGAATTTTGTCTACCGTTTTCTCGTGTTTTAATCGACTATCGCTTTATTTCTTTCGGGTCTAACATGACAATTACACTTAAAACTCGACTTTTAATATCAAAAATAGATACATTTGTCGATCGAGATATCTTTTCTATCAAAATTGTCGATGTCAAGATATAATATATCGAGATATTTAACATCTTAGTTTGTCTTCTCTCGCGCGAGATATATCTCGTGGCGGTCATGCTAGCCCGGCTGTGCACATTCGAGATAATTCGAGCGGTATTGTATTTTATGCTGCTATAATTTTTCACACTCGAATATAATCGAGAATTGAAAATAACATTGCGAGGTGACAGCTGTCTGATGTAATCTGTTATAAAGTATTTTAATTAAATGTGTTATTGTTAAGTACTCGCTATAAAATACAATATTATAAACTTCAAAAAATTCATCATTAACAGTGTACTGTTACGTGTACGTTGGTACAAATATTAAATTATTTTGAAGCAGGCTCACTCCAACAGTACACTACAAAGGCAACAAAGAAAATTTAATATTTTAAACCTTCATTGTTCTCTCAAAAGAGACGTTTCGGGGCTGAGCCGGTCAACACTGTCACGTATGATTTATAAACAGATGAATGTAACAAAAATATGATATAATAATTCGGAAGGTATGTTATATTTGCTAGTTTAAAACATTTTTAACCGACTTCAAAAAAGGAGGAGGTTCTCAATTCGTCTGTATGCTGCTTTTTTTTTGTATGTTTGTTACGTGATAACTCCGCAAGTTATGGATGGATTTAAATGATTCTTTTTTTGTTTGGTAGGCCGTAGGGGATACTTCAGAGGTGGTCCCATATATTTTATCGAAATTGGTTTGGTACTTTTTTAGAAAATCAACAAAAACAAAAATATACTTGTACGTAGATGATGTTTTGGTTTGTGGTTCTTCTTGTGGACATCAAAAATAACTGTTAATAAATAATGCTTTGCAGTAATGAAAATATAATTTTTTACTTTTTAGTGCAAGTTTGTACATACTATACGTAGTTGTAGTTTTGAAGTCGGTTTTTGTTTTTTTGCTTAAGAATAATTTTTGATGTCGTAAGATTTGTATTCGATTCAGTCATACTTTGATACATAGATAATATCGATGGGTAACGGCCTATATGTCGTAACCGATATTTTTAGCGAATATATGTTAATTATTATATTATATAGTTCGATTCAGAATAACAAACTGAATCGTATATTTAACTCATTTTCGCTAAAATTGTCGGTTATGACATGTTATAGACTGTTACCCATCGATATGTATGACGTATCATATGTTGTGTGTGTGTGTTTTTTTAAGCTAAAATAATAAAAATCGTTATCCCTACTCTATATTATATATGTTATCGTTCATAATTATTATGATCATGAATTTATTGCAGTGAGGTAGAATTTGGTATTTCTTTAAGAATTTCTTTCTTTTCTTTCTTTAACTTATTTTGTAAAATTGACACTCGACGGTTAAAAGGTAATAAAGGTGTATTACCGACAAAATCTAATTTGTTCAGAAGAGCAGTTTAAAGGGCACTTCGAAAACGTTTTTTTTTTGTTTGGATTTAAGTGACAAAATAGTCGTTGTATAGCCATGGGAGTGAGCCATTCATAAGTCATTTTTGACCAAAATGACGCTTATGCCCTATTACCTTTTAACTGTAGATATATAAACAATACAGGTTTATGAGACGATATTTTTGGTTGTTGTTTTAAGTGAAGTCCCGAATGTGTTACAGTCAGTGTTGTACTCTGCCCGATAGAAGTACATAGTTTATTTTTAAACGTATTTCCCCGTAATTGGAACGTATCCCAACACTAAACTGGTCTCCGCGCGCTACGACTAGATATCGCGCTATAAAGAAAATGCAGGTTCCTGAATGTGGCAACTCAAAGTGTGTGTAAAACACTGAGATTCGTTATATTATTTTACTGTGAAATTTATGACGATTTATACAATACTTACTGATGGTATGTGATGCCAGTATCTTTCTTGTTTCTTGTAGTATTATTTTTATAGTTTGACTACGCAAACCGGCATTTTGCTCCGGCGGTACGACGAATACGACGTAGTATTTGTTGCCGCATTTTTCAAGCCGCCGACGGTATCTAGTTGTAGCGCGCGGAGGCCAATTAGTAATTTATGCTACTATACTATATTATTGTACTTTACTATGTTGTTGTATAAGAATATTAAATAAACATTACCACCCAATTAGCTGGTTTCTTCAACGGCTTGTAGGTCAACCATCTGTCAATAGCATACTTGATATCGCGAGCGTCTGACTCTTTACCCAAATCCTTCATCAGGGCGAAATTTAAAGGTATATGCGCCCCTATATGTATACCTTGGCCGTAAAACTTTACTGCATTCTTCACACCGGTACATGCTTCGGTCATCAAGATTCTGAAAGGGTATAGTTACGTGAATGAAGGAGAGAATCTATTCGTATTCTCAGTAAAAGTAACCTTATGTAGCATTGGAAACATCTAGTCAAGGACGATAATTGTAAATTGTATTATATCCTGTGATAACAAAAACGTTCTCGTGTTACGGTTTTGTGGTCGCACACCGAAACGGCTCAACCGATTTTTATGAATTTTTTTATGTGTATTTGGTAGGTATGAGAGATATTTCATACCGCTAGGTGATTAGGATTATCCAGAACAATTTTTTCAATTTTTTGACAAAATTTATTTTTTGTATTTGTTTTTTATTTGGCATCAAAAAATATATATATGTAGGGTTATATTTATAGTAATCATGGAACAACTAGTATATATACATATCTTTGTTTTGACATTAAAAATTGAGGACAAAACTTACTTGTAATTATTTTTTGAGTTTTATATACATAGTTCACGTGAATAAAAGCCACGAAAACCTTTTGTTTTAGACCATCAAAGGCCATTAATTTTGTAATAGCTTCAAATGCTATAATGTCTTCACTATAAAAGTTTTACGGCAATTCGCGTGAAAGTATTTACTTCACAAGATACTTTAAACTTAATATAGAACCTTGAAAGAGGATTTAAAAAGAACATTTAGATATTCTCGAGGGCTCATTAGGGCGTTGGATAGTACACCTACCTTCCATTCCGATGGATAGCGAGTTCGAATCCCGGAGAGTTCAACATGTTTATAATTTTTTTTAAATATATTTTTGCTTACGTCTGAATATAAAATAGGTGGAAAGAAACCTAAAGTTCTATCAATTTCAATTCGTGTAACGAACCATCGTAGATAGAAAAACCGTGCAGTGCATTATTGCTTGTCTTGGTTTCTGTGTATGGATCTCTGAATGCTTGAAATAACATATGGGGGATTGGTAGTATACATGTTCTATGTCTGACCTATCATCATGTGCAGCTAATACTCGTCTGTCGATTTCTAACATTGAATAATATATAGATATATAATATTTATACCTATATAAAGTTTGTTACATCAAATCATATTACTGACTTTATGTCACAAAAAAGACTACATTATTGTTTTTTTTATGTCAGATATCGACAACATCATGAGGTTCATTTGATGGTATGTATACCTCACAGAACATCAGTGATGCGCTGTCGACCTAATTTTTTCTTCGAGAATTTGGAAATCCATAGACTGAAACCGAAACGCGCAATATGCACTTCACGGTTTTTCCATCTATGAACGGTGCTTCGTTACCCAGTCGGAATTTAGATATTCCACCCACCCGATCAATACCCAAAGTTACCAGACGTGGGGAAAACATGCTTACAGAAAATTATAAGCATGTGCTCCCGGTGGGATTCGAACCCACGAGCCATCGATGCGCACGGCAGGTGTTCTACCGAACGCGCCAACCAGCCCGTCAAAACCGTAACCTTTAAGTTATCATCATATTGTAATAAAGTGGTTTGCAATATCAGTAAAATGGAGTTTATGTCCCACTATAGAAGATATAATATAAAAGAAAATAAAACTGACCAAGTGCGAGTCGGAGTCGCGGACGAAGGGTTCCGTTATCAATTTCAAGCAAAACATCACGTTTGTTGTATGGGAGCCCCCTTAAAATGTTTGTTTTATTCTGTTTTTACGTTATAGCGGCAACAGAAATACATCAACTAAGAAAACAACTTCAACTTAACTGTCTAACTATCACGGTTCATGAGATATAGCCCTGTGAAAGACAGGTGGACAGCGGAGTCTAAGTAATAAGGTCCCGTTTTACCCTTTGGATACGGAACCCTAAAAAATAGACTCCTTAAAAAATGAGGATTCGTAAATCTATACTTATATACGTATATATATAATATTATAAAGCTGAAGAGTTTGTTTGTTTGAACGCGCTAATCTCAGGAACTACTAAAAATTCTTGTTAAAAATGTTGGATAGTCCAATTATCGAGGAAGGCTTTAGGCTATATAACATCACGCTGCGACCAATAAGAGCGAAGCATCAGTGAAAATGATGCAAAAACGGGGAAAATTATCCATATAAAACTCGACCGATTTTATTATCATGATCTGATACATTGCACCCGTGCGAAGCCGGGGAGGATTGCTAGTAGAGTATTATAAATTGCGAATGAAAAAATATAAAACCAGTTACTGATAAATAATAAAAAACTCAATTAATTAAATAAATTAAATATTACCTTGTCATTTTGTCTCGTATAGTAATAGAATCCAGAGCTTCCCTAAATTGTGCGACCATATCATAATTTTCGTCTTGATCTTTAGTGTAGATATGATCCAGGTAATTATAATCGTCCGGGTGAACCCCGGGTTTCCCCGTCATCGGCTCGTCGGGGTAACGCCCTCCATAGATATCCTTATCAGTCTCAACCAAGTAGTTGACTGAGCTCATTCGTATACCTGCTACCCCTTTCTCTAGCCAATATTTCATTAAAGTCTGCAAAGGATGTTAAAATTATTCACATCATCAAGAAAAATATATCTTTTGTCTTTCTGGCTGAGCATATTTAAATAATGTTTCTTTGATAAAATAAGAAATCAGAGCCAATGAATTTTTGAATGAGTAGTGATGTGCCGAGTTTGCTATTATCGGTATTAAAGTTTGCTAAAAAGAAGAGTCGAGGATTCGGACAGATACTCGAATACTTGTATGAGTATACGAAAACTTAATAGAAATCGAATCTTTTTAAGTGATGTAAATAATAAAACAATGATTATCATAATGAGTAATATAGAAAGAATAGTAGGTAGAAGCTAGGAAAGGAACCCCTTATTTTCCTTACAAACAACTTAGTCAGCTTTCTATAAAATATAAATAAATATATTGTACCTCTATTCATAAAATAAAAATTCGAATTGGAACACTATAAATTATAATATAATATAAACTTCAGTTTAATTACAATAGATGTATTTTTGATACCAATTATTATGTATTTTCTCTACCATTTCAGATTTTTTCATAATCTATACAAATATTATAAAGAGGAAAGGTTTGATTTTTTGTTTGTTTGTTTGTTTGTATGAATTGAATAGGCTCCGAAACTACTTGGCAGATTTGAAAAATTCTTTCACCAATAGAAAGCTACATTATCGCTGAGTAACATAGGCTATATTTATTACTAGAAAAAAATAGAGATCCTTAGAATTTCCTACTAAAACCAACCCGAGGTGTAAAAAAATTTGCCAAAAAATGTTGTTCGTCGCATGCGCTGCGAAAAGTATTGATGATAGAACAAAATAAAGTTCTACAATATTATAGAACATATAAATATCTACAAAAAACTTCGCGAGACCATATGTCTAACTATTGTAGTTATGTTACTATAACTACTTTTGTACATTTTAAAAGTTGATAGAAATGCCGATCAAAATCAGACCCTGCTATCCATACCTCTGTATTAATTCTTATCCAAATAAATTGTTTCATATTTAAGACTGTTTCAATAGCTGTTGATTACTTTTTGAAATATTGAAATCGGACATTCCATTCAAAAGATATTACGAAATTAAAAATATCAATGTAAACAAAAAATACACGCCGTCCGCTTCGCACCGCTGTGGCTCCACGCAGGGCATCGAGCAATACGGCGAGGGGTAGTACTATGTCATTTTGTTCAATTTGTGGGGTTTTGTTACGATTTAACTCAAAAACTACTCAACCGATTTTAAAAATTCTTTCACTAATAGAAAGCTACTATATTATCAGCGAGTAACATAGGCTTTGCTTTTTTTTCATCTATTTGCACCCGTGCGAAGCCGGGGCGTTTTGCTAGTTAAGTTTATATAACAGATACATCCAGGATAATAAAGACAAGTAAATACTTTTCTTTATTATCCTATACTTTATATATAAAATACCTTCATCTCTTCAACAAGAACTGGATTTCTGTAGTTCAAGTCTGGCTGTGCAACACCGAATTGATGGAGATAGAACTGGTCTCTACTTGGAACGTAGGACCATGCACTCTTCTTAAATGCACTTATCTGCAAATATGCTACAATTCATACAAATAGCAAATAATATTACGAAAAATAAATTGTCCAACAAATTATCGTAATCGTTTTTTTACATAATTATTATTTTATAACATAATGAAGCGTTTTATTAAATCATCACTTGTAAATACTACGTTGGATAACTACAGAATTATAGTTTTTGACAAATAATATTGATAAATAAAAATCAATGTATGTACCTACCTATGTAAGTTTTTTTTCTTTTTAAGCCCGCAAAAGGACCGGGCCCCAAAAAAATTAGGCTTTTGTCAGGCTCGTTGGCGCGTTTAGTAGTACCTACCTTGCGCCCGATGGGACGCGGCTTTAAATCCCAGTAGGAAGACATGTTTATAATTTCTGTAAACATGTGTTCCCTATATCTGGTCACTTCAGGCATTAAACGGGTGGGATTATTCATATATAGATATGGGAATTGGGAAAGTCGTGCACATTGCGCGTTTCAGTCTCAGTCGTATAACTCGTATAAACTCCCGAATGCTCGAAGTAAAAAGTAGGTCCACAGCGCATCATTGACTGATGTTCTGTTGCTGGGGTATCACCATCAAGTGAACTTCCTGCTCGTCTGTCGATATCTAACATAACAAAAACCCTCTTTTTTACCTTACATGTCATTGCAACGCATGCCGGCATTGCTATACAAACGTGTCTATTATGTTCATGATTAATATTATATACAAACCAATATAAAACTTTTTAATAACGAAGCGGTATTTGATATTAAACAGAAAAGCCCTTTGGCACAATATTGTGCAAACATGGCTTCCTTGTTAACGTCGAGACGACGCCATTTCCGCTAGCTGAATAGGGATGTGACAGTTCCTAACATGGTGTCTACTAGAAAACGCATTATAGGCCAATGATATTATGATAATAACATGTATAGTTTGGCACGTTTGCTTTGAGAATACGACAGTGGAATGAATAGGTAATATCTTTTTTATACGTTCGTAGAGAATTGGAAAATGGGAAACTTTTTACTTTAGGTTTAGATTGTTCGATTGTTGAAATATGTTTCTCTTGCAAAGAGCTTATATTTAGTGGCAGATAATTATCCCAGGAATTATTTAAATTAGCGTTAATAAAAGGATACAAAGGAGCCCATTATTAAGCTAGTGTCATGGTAAAGACTTATTGTAACTAGAAGCAACACAAGGAAGTAATTAATTCGGTACTTGTATCCATCTAGGTCCCGAATTTTTTGAGAGTTTGATGTGAACTCCAAAAGGAATTTAATATTTTTTTTATTAAAATAAAATATGTCAAAATTTTTGACACAATTGTTTTGACCCAGGTTGTTTGTACTATTTCCTGAAGATAGGATAAACAATAATGTAAAGTGGAATATAATATAATCAGAATGTGTCATTATTCGACCGCGCATCATTGACAGATGTTCTGTGGCTGAGGTATCTTCTACCTTGTAGTGAACCTCATGCTCGACTGTCGATATTGAATAAGAAAAATAATATTCATATGATGAAATGTTTTTCCCAAAAGTAACAAATACAAAATAATGTATTTTTTTTCATTTGAATCGCACTATTTATGTTCGTATACTAAAGCGTAAAGAGCAACTTTTAGTAAGATTTCCATTCAACCAAAACGTCTCAAAATCGGGCAAAATGTATCATAATTTAACGCGCCTAAATGGCACTTTACTTTTATTGGTTTGGCATTTTGGATATAACCTTTGATAAGTAAAAGCTACTTTAGCCAATTTTCAATTTCAAGACCTTTATAACTTTTAGGGACTAACCCAATTATTAGGCGGGCGCCTCAGTCCATTCGCATCGAGATGACCATTTTCCCAAATATACCAGTCACTGTAGTACTCGTCTTTGTTCGAAGACTTGACAAACCAGTCGCTTTCGTTGCTCGTGTGATTCGGTACGAAGTCCAAGACAATTTTAATATCTGTGTAAATTATATTACTTTTAGCTTGTTTGTAAAACCAATAGTTTTGTCATACATAGATGGAAATACCGTGGAATGCACATTGCGCGTTGCGGTCCCAGTGAAAAGTAGGTCGAGCGCGCATCATTGATTGATGTTCTGTGGCTGAGATATCACCTACCATCAAGCGAACTTCATGCTCGTCTATCGATATCTAACATTAAAAAAATAGAACTAAATCTAGCCACAAATGTGGTTGACTGCTGACAGAAACTGAACAGGGTATTTTGCAAGACCTCTGATGTTGCGGATGTCCACAGGCGGCGGTAGTTACCATCTGCTGTGAGCTGCCTGTACATTTGCATAAGAGATTGTTTTTACTATTTTTAGATGACAACATTATTAGTAGTAGGTATAATTACTTAGTTCTTCAGCCTTTTTCACCAGCTGTTCAAAATCTTCAGTATTGCCATATTCATGATGTACGGTGTAATAGTCAGTCACATCAAAGCCAAAGTCATGCATTGGTGATTTGAAGATAGGAGATAATATCATTGCATCTACACCTAAATCCTTTAGGTATTGAAGCCGTGACGTAATACCTGAAATTGTATCATAATTAAGAATCTTAAAAAAGTTTGTATATTTCCTATGTATCTTGTACTTTTATAGATAAAACTAACTGTTTATAATATAATTTAGAAACATCTTGGAAATATGAAATAAAAAAGATAAAGTAAGAAATATAGACATCTATATCTATACTAATATTATAAAGAGGAAAGATTTGTATTTTTGGATTTTTGTATGTTTTGATACTTTCAACAATAGAGAGCTACATAATCAGCGAGTAACATAAGCTAATTTTTGTGTATAGAACATCTACGTTGCACCCGTGTGAAGCCGGGGCGGATCACTTGTACCTATATAAGATTGTGTAAAAAAGACTGACGGTATTTTTAATACAATATAAACTAAACAGTAGTGAACCTGTTTAAATGTGTATGATGGGTTCATGTTATCTTAGTTTCTCTTATACTTGGTTGATATTTCAATTTTATGGTTACATGGTTCGTTAACCATCGCTTTTCTATTGAAAAGCCGTAAAAGTTTCTGCACATTGGCTGATACTGATAGTTCATGAATTTCAGCAAAAAATGTACAATTGTATAATATTTCAAGCATTTATTGTTAAATTAACCGAAATTGTCTTGACCACTACGATAAAAAGTTTTGAAAATAACCATACTGTACCCCCCCCTCAACTTGTTTTGTGAGATTTTTGGAATCAATTTCACCCCTAAATATCTCATGCATTTTATGAGGTTTTATAGTTTTATGTGTAGGACAAAAAATATTTTTTCATCTAGGTTACGGAGGTACAGTTAGGTTACCTTATTTGTGAATGGAAAAACTTGCCATTGATATCACCAACGCCATCACCATCACTGTCCATAAACGACCTCACGTATATCTGGTAGAATACCGCCGTCTCCCACCAATCCTGCTTCAAATTAACATTCTCATATCGACCCATAACTGTCACTGTGAAGAAAACTAAGAGAATGCAACGCAATATCACTGCAAGGAAAAATTTAATTTAGAAAATTAATTCTAAAAAGTTACAGCTGATGCGCCACTATTTCTCTCAACTGGGATTACTACATTTTTAAAGAACTTCTAAAGTTAAATTGTTTTCTCAAAATATTAGTTTCGGAAGTTTCAATCGAAATAATTCGTTTAGTTATAAAATAATACTCTTCTTATATTACGTATATACCGTGTTTTTTGTGGATTTTTATAAAAAGTATGAATTTTGTGTTTTTGAAGTCTAATTAAACATTTCTTGAGTTATAACAAATATTACATACTTAACCAATTCGATTTAGCAGATAAATTCCTGATATTATAATACAGGTGACGATTTTTTTTTAAAAATCTGAGTGCCGAAAATATTTAGAAGCAATCTAACATCCGGTGTTTCCAGGGGTAATTTCAAAATTTAAGTCGTATTTTTTTTTGTATGGTATCTCACTGTTGGCCCTAGTGGCCTCTACAGCTTAACGCGGACAGGATTGGCGAGCTCTGTAGCTCAGCCTTGAAATTTAGGGTTTTGCTACGACACGCCTAAGGGCTTTTAAAAGTGGTTTGACAAGTCTCAAAACTAGATTCAAAACTGAGACACGTCTTGGGCCTTAAAAATACAATAAATCACTTGTTACGTAAACTTACTTTTGTATAGGTAATTGGGATATATCCGTATTCGTTTAAATTGATATTATAATTTTCTGAATAAACTTTCCTGTTTTGAGGACTGGTTGATTAATTATTTTAATGTAATACGATAATTCATAACCCCACGCTTTTATAACGAGTGATATCAATAGTGAATGGTAATATTTATAAACTTTTTATGTTTGAATTCATTCATTGTATCCTGAACAGTTTATAAACTTATACCGGAATTAGATCACATCGAGTTCATAGTCAAATCATTGAATTCAGTTACGTTCAGCACTATAGTGAGTAAGAGTTAGTGAGTGAAATATGGCGGTGTTCCAAACCTAATTTATTTTAAAATTAATTGTCTGCATTATAAACAGCTCTTTTTGGAAAACTAATTTGTTAAAATGTTACCTAAATGTTGTAATATATATATTTTCCTAATATTTTCCGATGTTTTAATAGTTGTTCTAATATTCGGAACATAGACGATACCGTCGTATAAGAGAAAATTATAATCGGTGTAGCCGTTCTTGAATTATAAATGGTAACTAGCACGACTGTTTATATTATTAATTTATATATCTAGACTAGCGACCCGCCCCGGCTTCGCACGGGTCAAGATTTTTTGACAAAAAAAGAAGGGGTTGTATGTATTTTTTAATGCCACATTATAAAAAAATAAAAACAAAAAATTTCGTCTAAAAAATAAAGAAAAAAATTAGGGGTGGTATCCCCTTAACATTTAGGGGGATGAAAAATAGATGTTGGCCGATTCTCATACCTACCCAATATGCACACAAAATTTCATGAGAATCGGTCGAGGCGTTTCGGAGGAGTATGGCAACGAAAACTGTGACACGAGAATTTTATATATTAGAGATTAACTGATCCTATCGGTGATATAATACGTCAGGTATTAGGTACTGGCTCTGTGCACTGTTGATAAATTTAAGAATCTTAATTATTCGTTTAAATCGCCTTACATACCCTATTTTTATGATAGTTTATTATGGTTTTTAATTCTGAGTTTTCTTTTCAGGTAAGCAGCAAGATAGACATGCTGAGTTCGTTTTTCCGTTTTATAATATGAAAAATATGAAGGGTAAGTTATTGTAATATTCTATGGAAATATATTATTTCCATAGTATTAATTTTCATACTTAATGTGAAAATATGGATGTTTGTTACTCAGTCACGCTTAAACGGCTGTATTTATTAGAAGAACAATTTTCACGTATATATATCAAAACTATGGATTAACATAAAGTATATACATATTTTATCCATGAGATGTACCCGATTCCCGTAGGCGGGGAAAATCATCGGCAAAAGATGCAAAATTGGCAAAATATCTCTTAAAAATGAGAAAAGTAACTAAATTAATATATTCTGTACAAAAATAACCTAAATTACAACCCACTATCCCTCTAGCACATCCGAGATTAGATTAGAAAAATATATTTGATAAATATAATATTTTAATCAAGAGTATTGCTATCAAATTTAATTTACTTCAAATTTTCTTTGAAAATGTTATTAGTTTTTCCTAAGAAATAAGAAAAAAGTCTAAAGTTTAGAAATATATTACTGTAATCCTAATCCATTAACCTTGTTGCAAGAAAAAAATGTACCGATTCAAATCCCACCGGGACGACATGTTTATAATTTTCTTTAAGCATGTCTTCCCTACGTCTGGTAACTTCGGGCATTCAACAGGTTGGAGGAACATCGAAATTCCGACCGGGTAATGAACCACCGTTCATAGATGGAAGAACAGTGAAGGACATTATGTCCGCATTATGTAGCGCGTTTCGGTTTCAATCTATGGATTTCCGATTGCTCAATGTAAAAAGTAGGTCGATAGCGCATCATTGACTTGATAGATAGTGAAATACGTATATACTACCTATTTTGATGCGTCCACTGCTTACATATCAAATGTATCATAGTCATATAGGTAGAAGCATTTTTCATTTTGAAATTGCACGAGCGACTCTACATTCAGTTAAAAATAATCTTTGACGTAAAAGTTGTTGCAATATACGCCATTAAAATTGTACTTACTAGGGTTTATTTTCCAGGATTAATATAACCTGTATCGATTTTTAGTGCTTACACTTTTCATTATATGTTGAACCGTTCAGTAATAGATACAAATATTTTCTTTAATCATATACTACTAATATCATAAATGTGAAAGTTCGTAAGGATGTTTGTTACTCTTTCACGCAAAAACTACAGAACGGATTTTAATGAAACTTTACAGTATTATTGTTGATACATCAGAATAATATATAGGCTAAAATTTATAATGATATCGAGTTAATTGGCCAAATTATAACGATAAGTGTCTGGTACGAAAAATCTTCCCCAAGTCATCAATTTTACCCAGAATATTTATGCTAACACTAAAACACGTGTGTGAAATAATTCTTAAAATTTGCTTAAACTTAATCTCAAGTTCATGTAGAAAGTACCTTATCTCCCCTCGTTCTTATTAACGTTTATGATCCCGATGCAATTTGTCTCAATGCAACATAAGCGATGCTTTCAAACTGAGCTCCACGTAGCCAAGACTTACGACCTTATCTAACTTGGACTACCACTTTAAAGTTTAATCCTTTGTGCCTGAACTTTACCGACTTATTGTTAATGTCTATAAAGTTCAATATTTTAAGAGAACTTATCCGTTACCGTGCATCTCCGTGCATGTGTTTAGCTCCGGAGGTCCTGGGTTTGAATCCCGGGGAAACAAGATTGTTTTTTTTTTAAAAAAGTTTCGGTGGGTATGGCATAAAAATGATCAGTGAAACAGACACAGAAATGGGTCTTCCCCATGCTCCACTAGGGGACTCGGGATTTCACTTTTGTCCATTTGAATCATACGATGATGAAGAACAAATCATATGATAGTGTTAAAAACATGCCCGCTTAGCATGACCATTGACCATCAAGCCATGTAGCTTCGAAATTATCTTTTTTAAATACGTATAATTTTTTACCTCTGATTTAAATCTAAGGAAACATCTTTGAAAGTAAGTTCTTGGGACGTGTACAATGATATAATAATTATAATAAGCACTTAAAGAAGTTTGTTTTGTACATATGTTTGTCACTGAACATCTCCTAAGCTGCTGGACCGATTTCGATAAAAGTGTTTCAGCAACGTGATAAGGTTCCATAAATATTATTTTTTATTAGCCGCCGTTCAGGCAGGACGTCTCCCGAGTTATAAAACGCAGTCTAACAAAGCGAATTTTCCATCTTATAAATATACCTGCTATCCCGATAGGATTATCGGGTATCATTTAAAATACAAAACGACCACAAACTTATAAAGCATTGGATCTAGGTATAATATAATGAAAATATATAGTAATAACAAAAAGTTTAACTATCGCAGAAAAGTCTTTATCGCTTCCAAAAGACATAGATTATAGAAACACACGTCAGGTGATTTGTGTTGAATGTAAACATTCATAACAATTGTTTATTCGAACCAGGTTTGTGCTCGATTATAAACATAGTTATGGTTATTGCGTTCGTGTGTTCATCACGTGTAAAAATGGCGCTATTTATAGGAACTTCGTGGAACTCGGAACCCAAACCGAATGAGCATTCGTGCATAAGACAGATCCTCTCAATATTCTATTTTTAAAAATATTATCAATAATTTATAGTATACTAGCTGATGCCCGTGACTTCGTTCGCGTGGGGTGATCCCATAAGCATAAAGTGGGGTTCAGCATAAAGTGATCTTTATGCTGAACTTTTGAGCAAGCTTTCTTCATATTATATGTATATCCTCCATCCTCTGTACTTGGTGATTTCTTTTCGGAAAGAGCTATCGGAAGAGTAGTCATTGACGGTTGCTTTTGCATCATATTATCGACATTTTTAATGGTGGTTGAGGTTGGGGTTCAAATGATGATTTGAAATTCAAAAGAAATACCATAGTAATTGAAAAAATTAACCTGACTTTAAAGAAACTTTAGGGAGATGCATATCAATCAAATTTTACGTCACCAAAAGGCAGATATGTGTCTTTTCTCCACTAATCAGAGTTCAGTCGAAGATTGGATTCAATGCATTTTCCGTCTTAAATATATGCACGAAAATTGTACGGGGGTTTGAAAATACTTGCGACACATGGAAAAAACGCCAAGAAAATGTCTAAATACGAATAAAATGAAGGTATGGAGAAATGCAACGTAAAATGAATGAAAAAATAGTATGGCCATGTTGGCCAAATACTTAATTTTTAATAAATTTAATTAGTGTGGAAGATACTATATCCACCTCTATATTTATTTCATTTAATTGATCACTTTTAATTTCAGATATTTTTGTTTAATTCCCTTGGAAAGGAAAGGATTGATGAAAATGCGAAATAAACGATCTCATAAGAAATACATTTTTATATAATAGAATAGTTCAATAATACATTTTCTATTTTAAATATTAGTTCTTTTAAAAATATAAAAAAATAAATACAAAAAAATATTTCCCTGAGTGATGATTCGAACTCGCATCTGAAATTACGTAGTACGACCGTATATCCACTATGCCACGTACACATATCGAAAAACGGCGAAATTATCAAACTATTTCATTTACATATCAAACTGTGATTGACATCTGACAATTCGAAAAAATTCAACGCGAGTCAGTTTTCATTGCAATTTGTTGAAATGATGCCTTTAAAATAATATTTAAATGATGATAACTTTTTTTTCCGACAACCGATTTCGATGAAACAAAGCCTATATGTTGCCCTGGACTTTGCTTAATATATTTGTATAAATTACGCGAAAATCGGTTCAGTATCTTCGGAGATTAGCGTGAACAAACAGACAGACAGACAGACAGACAAGAATCTTAAAAATTGCATTTATGCATTCTGCTACCCTTCTTTTATCACCCCTCTTAATTTCTGGTAAAAATATTTAGTGAAGCGTAATTTCGATCCTACTCTTTTATTATATGTATAGATAACATTAATATAGGTTCTAGGTAATGCTACACTATCAACTTCTAACTAAACAAAAATAAGTTTCGGGATATGAATCATATGAGGCATTTTTTTAATAAGTTGGTATGCTATTTTTTTTTATTTTAAATATGTTCGTCGTGCTGTGTTTCAGTCATGGCATTTAACGCTTGATGAGAATATCTAAATATAATTATTTTAAAAAAATACTGGACAGCTCGAGCTAAACCCCCATTTAATGGATTCCTGAATTGTGGTAATTATTACACCTCGTATATCAATAGTAATTAATACACATCATATTAATACGTGGACAGCACATCATTACTTTATGTTCTGTACAGACTAACATCAGAAACAAAAAAAAATGAAAAATGTGTTAAGAAAAATGTACGGGCAAAAGATTATAAGAAAAATTTACTTAGGTATAACTATTTTTTTCTAGTTTTGTTTTTTTTTCTAGTATTTACTAGATATAAACAGAATCGAGCATATGATATACTAGCGACCTGCCCCGGCTTCTCACGGGTACAATGTATGTAGATGTACTATACACAAAAAAATCGCTGATAATGTAGCTTTCTATTGGCGAATTTTTAATAGCGGTCGAGTAGTTTTTGAGTTAAATCGTAACAAACAAACGATTTGTTTCCTCTTTATAATATTAAGTATAGATATAGAAATATGTATATATAATTCAAATGGTATTATTTTGTGATCTCTTAATTTCATTAAGGCATACTTCTTGTAAGAATTCAATCTCAAGAACCACATCTACGTGAGATCCTGTAGGTACTTTGGCTCCCAATGCAATTTCCTTAGTCGGTACAGCACAATATAATCTTGTAGGAACTCCGGAGACTTCTCTATTTATATAGTTACGTGATCTAGTTCTAACGGTGAATTACTTTGAGATTAGTTTTCATGGTTGAAGAAATATTCCTTATATTATTATAAATTGAAATCGAACGTTGAAGCCGAGTGATTTCGTTTTATATATTTTAAAGTAAGGTACCTTTGTGACCAAGTTTCTATTGCCAATGTATGTACTACGTATATTGTATTTGCTTATTATCCAGAGTATATGTCGTAAAAACAACGGATCAATTTTCCAATACAAAAATGGTTTACTAGGGTATGTTATGGATTTGCTTCCTTGAAAACGTTGGGTTATTAATCTAGTAGGTATTAAAAGAAGCCGAAATCTCTTTCCTACTTATAAGCTAAATAAAAATCCTTTACACCGTTTTTGCATAAATCAAGGACAATCTTACAAACACACGTGTGAAATTGATAATAAAACTCAATTATTTATTTATATTTTGACCAGACTGAAATCAAATAGATGAGAAATATGAAATATAAATTGAGAAGTTGAAACTCAAAGAGTGACATAAAATGTAGCGGATATTAAATAAATTCTTGTTCATAATATCTCCAATCTAGTTTTCTAATATATAAAAATGTTTTCAATTCTTAATTAATTTAAAAGCGAACATCTTTTCGTTTGCCGTTACAAAATAAATTCTCATATTTATGTGAACATATGACTTACAATTTTGTATCTATATAAGTTACAATATTTTGATCTGTGAAGTTTTTCGTACTTTGCTGAATAAATTTATTTTTATCTTTTATCAAAAATTGAACTACATAATATGTAGTTTTAATTATGAAGTCTTCAAATATGTGTACGCGTTAAACCGTACAAGGTGACGCACCTTCATTCAAAATCTAGAAAAACATGTTTAAAAAATTCCTTTACTATTGTCTTTTATTAACGTCGGGATAAATAATTTAAACAATATAAATAATAAATCAGTATTTTATTTAAATTCCTTTACTTTTTATCTTGTAAATAAACTTATATATTTACCCAGCGCTGTTATCTTTTCAAAAATAGGCTGGAAAGCGTGAAATAAATAAACGCTAGTAGGCAAGGATACCCAGTCGAGTCTGATATGATGTTAGCCTGATTTTGTTTGGTCTGTGAGTTAGGCCACGACTCAATTGTGTTAGAGCCAATTCCTGACAAAAATGTATTCGCAGGAATATTCGCTTCATATAGTCTAAAGTAGTTTTTTTTTATGTTAGATATCGACAGATGAGCATGAGGTTCACTTGATGGTAGGTGATAGCTCAGCCATAGAACCTCAGTCAATAATGCGCTAGTGACCTTCTTTTTACTTCGAGCATTCGGATATATATAGGCTGAAATCGAAACGCGCAATATGCACTTCACGGCTTTTCCATCTTGGAACCGAGGTTCGTTATCCGGTCGGAATTTCAATTTTCCTGCCACCCGTTCAATGCTCGAGGTTCCCAGACGTGGGGAAGACATACAGAAAATTATAATCATGTCGTCCCGGTGGGATCCGAACCCACGACTCATCGATGCGCACGACAGGTTTCCAACGAGCCCGTCGGCTATTTACTATATTTTATCCCACTTGTAAGCACTTACGTCACGAAAATAATTATATTATCCTACTAAAATCAAGAGGCCATCAAAATGATTAAATTTCACAATAAAATTTAATCAAACCTGAAAATGTAGTGTAGCTTAACGCTAACAGTATTATGTAATATCTACTGAAGATTTATTACTGGCGGACGTGCACTTAGCTTCAGATCGCCTTACTGCCGCTGATTGCGATTCTAATTACTACCAATCTATGTAATTTCTCACCCCCTCAATATTTAATATAAAGGTTAAAACGAGCTAGTAAAATTTCTCAGTGAAGCAGATTCAAAAATGTGTTAGCCCCATGTCGCACTTAATACTCGAGAATAGACAATGATATTGTATGTATATTATACTTTTAATGTTTGCAGTATTATTGGTAAAACCAGATTATTAAAAGAAATTAAAAACTCGAAAAAAATAATTAGAATTAATTTCATTAATCTAATAACTAATTGCTCGTTCGTGTCCCTTTAAAAAAAACATTATCCTTTTATCAATCGTCAGAATTACGCTGAAATCTATTAAAAACTAACTAACTCTCGCTTCTACCTTAATGTAGGGCAGAATCATTTCTTCGTCTGTTTTATTGATAATTTTCTTGACAGGCCACCAGATTGTTACGCCACTAATGTCTTTTTTTTTAAATCAAACACGATATCCTTAAGACAATTCATAAACCACTGTGCTATGGAGATGGCCAATCTTTTATAAATAAGTAAAACTAAAATCAAAGACAAAGTAAGCAATGAAATCACTTAACAATTCAGGTGTGAAATGGCTAGTAATGCCAAATTCCCGAACAGGCACAATCGTTTCGTGTCTACGAGTCGTTCAGAACGAATGAATGAATGAACATAATTTGATTCAGCTCATTCTCGAGGGAAGAGGGATGTACGTGGAGCATAGAGCAACACGGGCCACCGGCGAACCGGAGGGGAGTAGCCATAGCGTTCGTTACCGATACCAAACAATCTGCCATTTTTTGCGGGGGGAAACCTGCGCTATGTGTGCGTACTCAAGTTCGCACACACAAGCAATCGTCTGTCACTACGAAACTCACACCGTGACAATTAAAAAATACACTAACAATTTCACACACACATTTAAACATTCCGTGTCATAACAGTATAATTAAATGGCGCAACTACACTGACAAGTCCTTTTAGCCGTAGTTGCAACAACTGTCGATACGCAGTATCGATAATTTCAAGAACTGGGTTTGGAAAATTAGTTTTATAAGTTCGACTTAATTTATTTATTTTAAAGATGGAGTTAATTTATTACGTAATACAAATGAACTTGTCGGGTAATGCGCACGTAGCAGGCCACGGAGAGTGGACCATGAGTTGGTACATAATAAAATCTTAGAAATAATTTGAAAAACGATAACGTAATTATATAAGCTATATAAATATATAAACACATATTATGTTAAAATCGGCAAGACGGGCTTTTGGGCTTGTATGGTAGTCCCGCCACTGAGTAAAAGTAAGGTTATGTTACAATCAATAACTGACATATATATCATAAATCTGTGATCAATGATATTTGTAGTTGTCAAATCGTAACAATTCCTAAATGACGACAATCGGAAAAGCACTCAGACTCAAAACGTAGAAAACACGAAACGAATTAGCACAGAGTAAACAACTGTCATGCGGCATGCCAACGACAGACTAAAATAAAAGATCGATTTTAATCGATAATCATGCATATTCATTTTCTTTAATTAATAATTTATATTTTATTTAATAACATAACTGTAATTATATGCAATATATTGTATTTAAAGTGCATTTAATTACTTTTGAGTTAATTACCTTGTCCAAAGGTTTTTTTGTGATTGTGTAATCGATTCAATTAATCGAGAATCTCAGGAAAACTATATTTCTCATATTTCTCCTCTCCCAGATTGAGAATTGAGTTGATTTTTTATATTATAAGATTAAAAATATGTCATTTTTTAGATCATATCGCAATTATTAAATTTGGGCCCACAATTTTCCATATCCTTTGGATTTTTAGGAAATAAAAAAAACATTATGGTTGAAGTTTACACTAAGTGATTTTAATAAATGTGCTAACGCGCGTAAGTATTATATTATATTTTAACAATGTATATTATCACAATATAATATTTGAATCAGAAAATTTAATCTCAAAACTGTCTCTGTATAGAAGACTCCTTTGCCATTTTTTTCGATAACTTAAAACAATCCGACAACAACACTATTGCTCGGTGACAGCGACTTCTCGGAAATAAACTCGGATCAGTCGCTCGACAGATCCGTGTATTGTATGAGGGCTCATACAATACGCGGATCTGTCGAGCGACTGTGTTGGTAAAAAAATCCGAAACAACACGACCGATAATATTGTAATATTTTAAGTTTTAAAGAAGTAAATAGTAATAATATGATTAAAAAATACCTACATATGAAAGGTAACGCTATCTTTTTGTAAATTTGACGTGGCAGATATTTTTTGGCAACAAGAAACACAAACAATTTGGCATTTTTTTAGGAGGTCGATTCAGTCGCGCATCTGGATTTAGTCTAGTGAAAAGTGCGGCTACAACTAGTTTTATTGTACGCATAGGACCATTTGGACTTGTACTTTGACAGAGGGGAACGCCTGCGTATGGCTACTCCCCTCCGGTTCACCGGTGGCCCGTGTTGCTCTATGACGTGGAGTTTTATTAGCCGTTTTATCGGCTATCTACCGATGTACTAAATCTTGATAGATACGCAGTGTGGTAACGTTAAAGGGAACATTATTCGTGCAGAAGTAGAATGAACATTTTAATACACAGGCAAATAATAGCTTGTGATTATTTTGTTTATCGTAAAGTTTTAAAACCGCTGAACTTTCTTGTTTATTTTTATTGCAATTGCATAGAAATTCAAACGTTTATTTAATTTTTTTTTATTTTTCTATAATTTTTGTTTTAGTTCATTTAATCATTAATAAATATTTTTGTATTAGAAGTGTATTGTAATTTTTGTTTTTTAAAACCGCAGACTTTATGAAGTCCAGGAGACTTGTAGATAAACTTAGACTTAGATAGACATTCTGATGTCGCCTGGACTGCAGAATGTCGGAGCTGCACCGGTCTACGGTAACGTGGTATACACAAGCTGAGAGAAAAATTTAGTTTTAAGTTTGATATAGTTTTATCTGTATTTTTATGTTTTATTTTAAAATAGGTATGTATTTATTAATGGATTAAAATAGTTTTAGTTTTAAAATACACAAGTAAGATAGAATTACTTATGCATTTTAATATTAGTAGGATACACTCGGTGTTACATATAAATTCAATTCAGAGACTGCAATGAAAAATGGACATGAGTAAGTGTTGAAATAAAATGCCTTTAAATATTTGCGTGTAAACATAGCGGGGATTCAGTTGGAAATTGCTATCCAGAAAATGTACAACAAACCTTTTAAAATTTATATGCATACTTTTCTGAAATAGAAAGCTTTTTCTAATTTCTCTCGTAACTTACTAATGTTCGTCTGTAAATTATTGTTGTTCGTCTTTAGATTCGCGAATAAATTCGTAGATCTAAAATATTATTTTCATACATTGTAATCATATCAAAGTAATGCACTGCAGGAAAGATAAAAAAAACATAATATTTCAATCATAATCTCTTAGCCGTAGCATATACGTCATGTGAATCTGAAATTTCTCATATTTAAAAGGCCTAGTATTATAGAAAAACAGTTATATTTTAAGTTTTTTTTTTAGAATTTCGATTGAATTCAGCTTTCATATTAAAATAATAAAGTATTCGTTCCAAATTTTAAAATATACTAGCGATCCGCCGCGGCTTCGCACGGGTGCAATGTAGATTTACTAAAAAAATGCCTATGTTACTCGCTGATATAATTAAGCTTTCGGGCTTTCTTTTCATAACAAACAAACAAACAAATCTTTCCTATTTATAATATTAGTATAGACTAGCAACATCTGGCTTCGGACGTATGCAATGTAGATACACAAACACAAAACTATGTTACTCGCTTATAATGAAGCTTTCTATTGGTGAAATAATTTTTGAAATCGGTCCACTAGTTTTTGAGTTTATTCATTACACACCTACAAATCTTTCCTCATAATATCATTGTATACAAAATAATAATAATGTAGAACTTCATAGTAATCCTACCAGTAGTTAAAAGCTTAAGACTATAATATATTAAGATTATATATAAGTATATCTATATACTTCGTTCTTTTGAATAAGTCTTAACCTTTATGGGTTCTACAGATAACGAATACGCTTATATGCTTTGTATTCAGTATATAAAAAATTTCTCTTTGAAACCACACCGATCTCCTACTTGAAGAAATAACATTTTCTAAAGGGAAAAAAATGTTCATAATTTACTTCTTAATTTTATTTTATTGATGTTTATTTTTCGATTTGTCTAAATTTAGATTTTAGTTTTATTGAAAATGTTATAATTTCAGTATCATACGGATATATGTATATACTAATGGATACGGTTTTAATTCCCGGCAAGCAATTGGGCAGGTTCTATTCCCCATATTAAGATGCAGTAAATATCTAGCCGAGCATAGATAGCGATACAATATTGATTCTTCATTCGCTACTAGTACAAAAAAGAATATCTTTGTATGTTTGTTGGTTCGTTTGTCTTTCTCACGCATAACGAAGCAATGTTAAGTAGTATTTATCGTGTAAAATCTTTCAAATTTTCTAGAAAGTTCCTACTATATTTACGTACATACATATACCTACATCACGCCTCTTTCCTATTGAATAGACAGAGATCACGGAATTCCATATGCTCCGATACTTTCATACCACATTCGCTTCTTCAAAATCTTTATTTCATATCGTATATCGTTTTTGAAATTCACTAGATGTATTTGTTAACAAACGCGAGAATAGCGTGATTTGTAATATCGTTGGAAGATAGATTCCGTATCGTGAATGTGGGTCAACGTCGCTTCAACTGTAATAAGTGTCGGTGATCCATTATCCCGTGGAACGGATGAAATCCAACGCTTCATACTGTCTTTGGATTCATGTTTTCGTTATTTGAGGTCGGAATTATTGACAAGTCTTGAAGTAAATACAAAGGATTATTATGATATCAATAGATAGCTATATCAAGGGCTTTCTAAGGTATGAATAAATATCCATAAATTTTTATGTCTAAGATTTCAGTTTCAGTTTTTTATTGTATCATTAAGATACAATTGTTTTTTATATATAAATCTCTACAATATATGTTGTTAATAAGAACGTCCATTATTCGATAATATCTCTTTATTTTCCCATAGTTTCTGCAACATATTACATGAATTCAATTATAATATAAATTAATATATCCTAACTACTATCATTTTTAATAAAGGTCTGGATTTAAGGAATGTTTATTACACAGAACAGTTCCTGTTCTGTGGTTTATTACATGTTGTCGGTAATTCAAAACAGAGTAACGACTGTTTTAATTTACAAGCAGATAATTATGATCGATCCGTATTATAGGAAAATTATATCTTTAGATTACAATTATACCAGTAAAATCTGAAATAAATAGCCGCATAGCTGGTTGGACCTTGCTTTTATGTCGCCAAAACAAAGCGGTGTCAATGACCATGCCATTTACTCTTATCTATCATTGAATACTTATACTCGTAAAATTACTTACTTCCGAGTTGTTTAACATACTGCAATATATTCTCGTAATGCTTAACTTGATCTTTTTCTGAAAATAATTCTAGTTAAAATCTCTCTCAATATTAAAACATAATGTGATATAAAATTATGAAAATTATACCTTCTTTGCTTATTTCTTCACCTAAAATAAAAGTGATCGTTTAGTCTAATCTTTGAATTATTTAAACTTCTGTCTGTAAGGAAATCAGTATTTATTTACCACAAATACAATCTCGATGTCTGGAAGTCCACAACTACGCGACTGCAAAGACACTTCCTGCCTCGCACAACCACTCTGTGGAACCAGCTGTCTCCGGCGGTTTTTCCGAACCGATATGACTTGAAAACCTTCAAAGAAGCCTACAATTTCCTTAGGTCAGCAACGCACCTGCAAGCCCTCTGGTGTTGCGGATGTCTATGGGCGGCGGTGATAACATACTTACTGAGCCACCTTCCACTTTAGTCCCTATTCTATAAAAAGTCAACTTACGATATAATTTAGCTAATTGCTTCTTGTCTTGATTAACTGCAAAAAATAAAAATTACTAAAATTGGCGCTAATCAGTCATTTATATTTATAGTTTATGACCATTACCTAATTTGTTTAAAACTAAAATCAGCTAAAATTATTTCCTTACATCGTCTTCTACGAAAACAGAATTATATAATGTATTTCTAAAAAGTTCCCTGTTAAACGTTATAATATTTCAATTAAATATACATAAAAGGCTTTTTTAATAAAGCTCAAGCTCATAAAGTACACGAAAAAAGAAAAATTTTTTTTACTATTGTATAATACCTGTATAAAATAAATGTATTAATACAAAAATAACTTTGATAATGATAGAAACTTGTATGAAAAAATTTAATTTTGAAGCAAGGCCATTAAAAAATTAAATCATGCTAGCAGCGATAAAAAATTATTAGAAAATGAGACATTCACTTTATTTAAGATGTTTTAGTTATCAAGAATCTTGATATAGATTTTCTATATTTTAAATTTCATCCTACAATACAATGGATTTATCACTGAAATACAACCAAATAGAAACTCTCAGGCTTATTTTACATAAATTTACTTAAATAAAACTTACATATCCATTTGTGATATTCTTTCATTTCTGGAATAAGCAAATTTTAATAATTCACAGTACATTGATATTCTGATTGACACCGTAGATAGTACCGATTGGTCAAGGGTTTGAATCTCATCGGGACCGGGACAATTTTCTTTAAATATGGTTTCGGTAGGTCACTTCGAGTATTAAACATGTAGGAGGAATATTGAAATTGCGACGTTGTTAAAAACCGTAGTTTATAGATTGAAAAACCGTGAAGTGCATATTGCGCGTTTCAGTTGATATTTTCTGTGGCTGAGGAAACACCCACCATCAAGAGAACCTGACGTTCGTCAGTCGATATCTAACATGAAAAATACAATAAGAAATAATACTAAATTATGTCTTATTACTAATTTCTGGCTAATAAATATCACATTTGAATATTTGATGGGGCTGACATGTTTACTTATTGAACCTATGTCTCAATAAGTAAGCATGTCAAGCCTTTCCCTATTAAAAAAATATTTAAAAAAAAGTTTAAAAATTACCATTTGTTTCGTAATCTTCAGAACTTGAGTATGAATCATCACTGTGAAAGTCATCCAATATTGAAGTCAGATCTTAAAATTAAAGTTTTATGTTTTAATAATAGTTGTCTATATCATAAATTCAAATTCAAATTCAAAATCATTTATTCATTTAGGTAACACAAGTACACTTATGAACGTCAGTAAAAAATACATATTAAATGCTTCTAATTTTACATTTACATACATCGCTTTTGTCTCGTTTCATTAACACTTGAGTGAAAGAAAGAAAACATTTAGTTAAATACACGTACAAAATTGATATCATTTAACTATTTTTAACTTACATTCATAAGGAACTATAAATTAAGAAAACATGATTACTTAAACACCTACAAAATGCGAATCGAAAATCGCAACTACGAGAAACATCTATTACAATATTTTGAATAATTCAAATTTGATCTAAAAAGGAAAAATAACAGTTACCACCTAAAACGGAAAGTAAGTAAGTAAGCATACAAATTTCTTTGGTAGGAATTTACAATATAATTTTATCCTTACATAAATAGATATAAAAAATAGAGATGTCATTTGAAGTTTCTAAAAAAGTCGAATTTTAAGTAAAAGATAGGTTGACTAATTAACTATAAAAAAATATATAAAAACCTTCCAATGATACTGATGTTGAACTTGAACTTGAAGCATTCGAATTAACTGATGAAGAGATCTAAAAAAACATAATTAATCCAATTCAAATAATCTGTAATAGGCATTCAATATTCTACATTTTCCTACACTTCATTATTCTGCTATCATTGAAGTACCTATCGTCTGGTCACTTCGCGTATTAAATGAG
Source organism: Anthocharis cardamines (assembly GCA_905404175.1). Lineage (NCBI taxonomy): Eukaryota > Metazoa > Arthropoda > Insecta > Lepidoptera > Pieridae > Anthocharis > Anthocharis cardamines. The sequence continues at coordinate 2,764,902 of FR989955.1, forward strand.
TGGAAGGAATATCGAAATTCCGACGTATACCGAGTAACGTACCGCCGTTCATAGATGGAAAACCCGTGAATTGCACATTGCGCGTTTCAGTCGTCTGAGGATTCCAAATGCTTGAAGTAAAAAGTTGTTCGACAGCGCATTAATGACTGATGTTCTGTGGCTGAGGTATCACCTACCATCAAGTGAACCTCATGCTCGTCTGTCGATATCTAATATTAAAAAAAATGCTCACAATGAAACCGACAAGAAATAGGAGCATTTTGAACGAGATCCTTAAACTCAATAAGTTACGTTAATTAACACAAACTTTCCGCTGCGATTCGTTTGAAAGCAGTTACGAGTTTGATTCGTGTCCATAACTTTTATTGCTTTCCAATTGTTGGTTCGCTACTGCGAAAATTTAGTCGCTTGTATTTTACAAATAATTTTAATTTTGAATAGTAGACTAGAATGTAGAATATTCTTTTGTTAAATAATAATAATACTATTTATTTGACATAACATGCAAATAAAAAAATATAAAAAAACTAAGAATTATAATAATTCGAATATCACACATTTAAATTAAATAACTTTTAATGTATTAAAAATCTATATATTATTCAACCCGAAATTTTGAATGCTTTATTTAAAACTAGCGATCCGCCCCGGCTTCGTACGGGTGCATACAAAAAATCCCTTTTAAAATATTAAATATTTTGCGATAGTAATTTAGAAACATCTGAAATTTAAGTCACTTTTAAATTTATCGATAACTACCTTTGTCTATACTAATATTATAAAGAGGAAAGATTTGTTTGTTATGATTTAACTCAAAAACTACTCGACCGATTTTAAAAATTATTTCACCAATAAAAAGCTACGTTATTGTGCGAAGCCGGGGCGGATTGCTAGTTAATTATAGAGACAAAGTAAATAGTCTTAACTGAACAATAAAAAAATAATCATATTTTCAGAGCACCTACGATATACCTATGTACAGCATGATAATAGGTGCATAATATTCAATTCCAATAATACTAGCACACAGAAGGTACAATACTAGGAATTCATCTGACATTTCGAAATGCATACGTAAAGCATTCCATAATAATATTATCTAGGTTTGAGATTATACTCGTATTTATCCACGTAAATACAAGGTTCGTATGGGCGAACTGAAAATCAGTGTTGTGATGTTGATGTGAATAAATGTTTGTTGAGTGGAGTTCCTGTTTAACATCCATATATAATTACATATGCATATTTTATAAATCTTTTGTAATTTTATTAAAGTTATGTAATCGTTGTTGTGTTTTGTAGTAGTTAGGTTTAAAGAATTTATTTTTTAGTTATAAAATATATCTCTATAATTCTTAATTCTTATTTCCTGTACTCCTTGTACAGCTTAAGGAAAAATCACCTTTTGAACAAATTAATATATTATAATTCGTTAGTGGAAAGGCAAAACCGCTAAAGCACCAATTTGCCCAAACGAGAAGTACGATATTTCAACTTTATTATTTAGAAATAAATAAATCAGAGGAAAAATATAAGAGATACGATTTTAAAAGAAAACTTATTTCCCACAAGTATTATTTTGGAGCTTTAGCAGTTTTGCCTTTCCAGTGACGATATGTATACAAATATAATAATTATAAAACAGAGCAATATAAACCCGAAATTTGGTGAACCCGAAAATGATTAAAACTATATCGGTGATAAAAGAGCCAGATTCAGGAAGAAATATCACGAATATGCGATGACATAATCAACGCTTTAAATCGGAGGTCTTCTAAACATTTTTATATTGAAGACCCCTTTCTCCGGTAGGCATTTCTTAATTAGAGTAAGAAATTTAAATCTATTGGTGATGTATCGTCGTCAACACCTGGGGTATTATCCCCACTTATATGTATCATTACTAGCATCAGGAGGCCTATTACCAAAACAAAATACGAAGTTTCGGCTGACGGATCGTACATTTTACTATTATGAATCCGATGATCGACACGTCTTTCGCAATAGGACATTATGTAAATAGAATTAAAAATGTTTTCTTAATAAGTTAAAATACGAAGTTGTTTGTTCTGTCATTTCGTTCCGTTCGTTGCGTTCGTTTTTCGTAATAGGCCTACTGACACGGTTTTTACCTAAATAACATAGCCCTAATATAATATGTAGATCTCATTTTGGGTTACCTATTTTGTCTAAGAAAATGTAAACGCCACTTGCCCAAAGCCTTCTTAACACCTTTTATAATATTATAATAATTAAATATGAGATTATGACTTTAAGAGACGTTAATTTTCCTTAACATGTTTGCAGTAAACGCTTTATGAGTTGCGTTAATTAATGCGACCCTATTAAACTTTACTAAGTAAGTGTAAAGCATGTTTCAAACATTTTAAATACTAGCTCTGAAGCATGTAGAGTGATTAATTAAAATTATAAAAAGAAGAGTGTGAAAGATAGAGAAAAGAAGCCTATGGGGAGAAATCTAACAAGATTCAACTAAAAGTTTTAACTGTTCTTGAAAATTTACTCTTTGCCTTTTCCAGTCGAGTAAAATAATGTTTATTATGAGGTAAATGATTTGTTAAAGATCCAGTTCAGTTATAAGTCAGGTAAGTTGTATTGCATCCTAATAGATAAGAGAGTAGTCATTTTTTTATTTTTCTATTATATAAAACTTATATTAATAACACAGTTATGATAACTTAAAAAATTAAAAAAAAAACACCTTTACGTATACAATACGTACTCTACGTACGTGTTTAGTTTAGTTAAGTATATGAGATATACTATAACCATATTTATTTAAAAGAGATTTAAAGGCATACACAAACGTTTAACTTTGGACGTAGGTGATAGCGCGTGAAATTGAACCCAATACTACAAACGATTTAATGTTCAACGTTGAACTGAGTATTTGAATAGTTGTTCTTTACCGTTACATAAATATACAAAATTCAAAACATAAATCACGCTCAGAATTCTGCTAACACATTCATATTTATCAAGTCGACGGCTAATGCTTCCAAATACGCTTACAACTTTTTGCAAAGAAAATGCGTCTTAGGAATATTTAATATGGAAATGTTTAACATTATGCGTCAGATTTTTGAGCTCAACAAAAATAAGCACAATATATTTTAAGAGATTCATAACGAACAAGGATAATACTAAAGTCTTGTAATATTTAGTCATTTTTATACATTAAATATCGACAGAGCTCCTGACTCACTTGATGGACGCTGATACCTCAGCCACAGAACATTATTCAATGATGCTCTATTGATGATTCCAACATTCGGAAAATCCTACTAATATATGATGTTCTGTGGCTGAGGTATCACCTACCATCAAGTGTATGTAACGAGCATGAGGTTTTATTCTCGTTACATTAAAAAAAATATTTTCGACGAGCCCATCCATTTATCTGGATTTTGACATTCTTCTACGAGTAAATTTAACGAAAAACCATTTCCCGATTTATTGGGTTATCAATTACTGAACAAATATCTATACACACACACACTTACATTCTCTTAAATTTTTTTACAGTTTTTAAGACAATTTTTGTAAAAAAAAATTGTAAATAGTTTGTCTTTTTGGTAAAATCAAAATTAACAGATAAATAAATATAATTTTTAATATATTTCGGTTATGTATTTTTGCATAAACGACAATAACGTTTACCTTTCCAAAATTATAACATATCAAAGATGTACGAAACGCTTTAATACATGACATATCTTATAACAAAATGCCGTGTGGAGTTTCTCATAATCTGTACCGAGAGAGATAAACTGAGATTATGAGATTAGAAATATAACATGTAATATCTACAAAGTATGAGACGTCGAATGTATTAAATAATTAGAACGTAATAAAAATGGAATAAATAATATAAGGTTAAAATGACATTCGTATAAAATAAATTTATTTTTAAGGAGCAGGCAACCATGTAGGTGGGTTACCACGTAAGTAATCGCACTGAGCATTCGTGACTTAAGAGTCTCAAATGCGTTATCTGCCTTTATTATTATTATTCAATCTGTGGATAACTGAAATATACTAGGCAAATGCTGATATATTTAAAAAAAAACCCTATTATAATTAGCAACATTATGACCATACTTTTTAAAGAGGTTATGACTGAAGGACTCTTGCCTGTTGGTAGATAAAAAAAAATAGGTATAATAGTAGTAAAGTAACTTGTAGCCATTGTAGTTATTGTAGTAATACGAATGATTATGGATTTGAATTAAAAAATTGAGTTAGTTTTATGTTATAATAAATACCTAAATTAAATAAATCTAAATAAAAATATTACAAAACTTTATTTTTAATCAGGATATTGCATGTTTTGATGAAATATTTAAATAGTTTAGGCATCACCAGAAGGACAAACAAATAGACATACTTCCACATATGCGTTAGCGATTGAAAAAAGGGACGGAGAGCTTATTTCCAGTTCCTGTCGTCCGTTCTACGCTCTGGTTTAAGAACTGGCAGTAAATGTAAAATTAATATTGTCTTTTATTAACGCGAGTATCACACATTTAAATAAAATACTGTATACCGGATTAAAACGCGATTTATTATTTAAATTATTTATCCCGACGTTTCGGATGCTTTTCAGCAACCGTGGTCGCGGGAGACTGAAAGATGACAGTTGTCTTATATTTGAAATGTCACAAAGTTGCCATATTTAATTCAATTAAATTAAAAAATAATCTATTAATTTAGGTAACACAATGTACATCTATGAACGTCATTAAAAAAAAATAATACATATTAAATTACTAATATTACTAATATTAAATGCTTCTAATTTTACATTTACTACCAGTTCACAAATCAAGGGCGTAGAGCGGACGAGAAGAACTGGCAAGAAACTCGCCGCCACTCTTTTTAATCGCCAAGTTTTTGTTTTACAATAATTACATGTTAACGCCATCTATTCCTACGGAGTTGATATTTACTGTTATTGGTTGCTGAAAAGCATCCGAAACGTCGGGATAAATAATTTAAATAATAAATCGCGTTTTAATCCGGTATACAGTATTTTATTTAAAAATGTAAAATTAGTTTTAATTTTTATTTTTTATTTGCGTTCATAAGTGTACATTGTGTTACCTAAATGAATAAATTATTTTTGAATTTGAATATGGATATGTCTTTTATTAGGTCGCCGGATATGCTTAAGTAGGGATTTGTGTGAAAGTAGCAAACTAATAATGAGGAAAATAACGAGTTGCTCGGAAGAGGGCTTTAAAATTAATTCAGGAGCCCCTTAAAAGGACATAGAGTCAAAAGGATTTATAATATTACCTGTAATTACGTAGGGTATAATTTTAAGCAATCTAAATCAAGATGTTTAATGAGGAATAATTAATTTTAAGAAATGCGCTTTATTTTGAAATCACAAAACGTTTTAATTCACTTTATAAAATACATTATAAATATACCTTATGAAATCAATAAATTATGCATTAACTAAACTAGGCAATGAAAAATAATATACGAATTTTCAAGGCGTAAAAGATTATCCTTTACATAAAAAACCTTTTAGCAAAAGCTTAGTATTTGTTCCATACGATAGGACGCTACATCTTTACTTCTATACTAATACTAATCAGTGGCGGCCGCGGCGTAAGACCTAAATTTTATGTGGGCAAGATTTATTTTGCCCACATAAAATTTCTCATTTTTAGAAAAAAAAATTTTTGGCGCGTTTGCGACTCTTAAGTACCTACTGCATAAAATTTCGGGGCGCGAGGCCCCCTGGGTCGCGAGGCCGTAGGCGGTGGCCCACGTCGCCCACGCCTTACGACGCCACTGATACTAATATTTACTAATATAATATTATAAAGATTACAAATTGATTACAAATCTTTGTATTTTTGTATTTTATGAATAAACTAAAAACTACTTATTTTAAAAATTATTTCACCAACAGAAAGCTACATTATCAGCGAGTAACATAGGCTATTTGTGTATAGTACATCTACATTGCACCCGTGTGGAGCCGGGGCGCGTTGCTAGTTTAAACATAAAATCAAATAGAAATTATGTATTATGTATCGGCTGTCCGTGTATTTTTTGCATGGAAGCAAAAACTGTAACATTCACTGAGCAATAAAAATAATGTTTCCTCATTTGTAAGATATTGTGTGTTACGAGACAATGTTTAGTTTCTGGGCACGTAACACGCTTGTGGGCGGACGTGACCTGTTGAGAGACATTTAGCTTTTACGCTATTTAGTTAGAAGTAACTATAAACAACTTTCAAAGTTTTTCGATAAATTGAATCGGATATTTCCTTTTATGCTATATAATGGTGTTACTCAAGTATTTTTTATACCTATTAGATATCGACAGACGAGCATAATGTTCACTTCATGGTAGGTGACACAGAACAACAGTCAAAGTTGCTGCGTCGTCCTACTTTTGACTTCGAGTATTCGAAATATCCTAGACTGAAACCAAAACGCGTAATATGTACTTCACGGTTTTTCCATGTATGAACGGAGGTTCGTTACCCGGTTGGAATTTCGATATTCCTCCCATCCGTTCAAAGCCAGAAGTTACTAGACGTGGGGAAGACATGCTTATAGAAAATTATAAACATCCGGATGGAATTCGAACCCATAACCATCGGAGCGCACGGCAGGTGTTCTACCAAACGCGTCAAGGAGCCCGTCAAAAAAGCTATGTATATATATGGGCTGGGATCTCAAAGGATCTATAATTTTTCCGTCCGTCCCCTGGATTAATCCCTTTATAACCCAATATATTAATATATTTAAGCTATAGAATTTCGATGCTGCTTATAATTCACTGCACACCGATTAAAAACGCTTGCTTATTTTACTTAGAACTGCATATCTCGAAAAGCGATAAAAAAATATTATTTTTGTAATAAGTCAGGAAATAACTTTTACACTATATACAGAGTAATGTATGGAAAGAAAGTTTATGCACACATGTTGAGAGGGAGGCTGGGGACAGTTTCAATCTAACTTTGAGCGGCTGACGTCATCATTTTAATATAACTTGTATACTCGACAATACACTCATAATTGTCTTTCTTTACAATGGAACTTTTATTTACAATGGAACTTCTTGTGTTCAGAAACATTTGTTTATTTATATATTGTGTGTGATTTAATATATGTTTATATGTTTTATGTATTTTCAACATTGCATATTTTACCTTGTTACGAATGAATCAACAAAATTATAAACGTCTTCGACTTGTATGAAATGGAAAGATCGGATTTATTTCCCATAGCAACCTATATAAAATACAACTAACAATTGAGTAAACGGCTCTAAGTAATACAATTTTATTATATGTTTAAAATATTATAAGCTAGTCTCGTCAAAAATATTTTAAGGTCTACTTTATAGGTCTATAAATTTTTGATGTCCACATTTAAGTATATATTTTATTAGATTTGTAAAAAAAAATATTCATGGTAAAATGTATTACAATTATTTTTAACATTCGTTTTATATTATTATATGAATTAACAACTCGCTTTTTAATGTCTTGTCTTCATTATATTATTTAAGACATGTCCCGCAAAATTGAAAGTTAACATACATACGCATTTTCCCCATTGGGATAGACACATCACGGAATTCCATATGAATACCCATTTTGCTCCTTGAATTTTCATCAATGCTTTCATATAGAAAAAATTCTCGTGTCACAATGTTCGTTCTCATACTCCTCCGAAACGGCACGACCGATTCTTATGAAATTTTTATGAATATTCAGTAAGTCTGAGAATCGGCTACTATCTATCTTTCCCCCAAATTTTTTTTTGTAATTTTTTGGATATTTTTTTATTTTTATTATGTGTCATTAAAAAATACATACAACCCTATATTTTCACTCTTCTATTACCAAACCCTGCAATTTTTTGTAAAAAAATCTAGACCCGTGCGAAGCCGCTTTTGATAAATAAACTTATATGAATAATTTAAAGTAAATAGTTCTATAGATTAAAGTATTTTACATCTACATTCAGTTAAACGGTGAAGTGGAGCCACGTAAACAAGCCGGTAGTCCTAATTACAAGCTTCATCTGACTCTGGAAATGACGTTAAGGAAAAACGAGTTTGAAAACATCTTGGAATGATTTGCATTCAATTCTGGCCCTCGCGTGTATTTCAAGTAGTTTTTAATCGCTTTCCTTATTAATCATGTTTTTCTAATTGATTCCTCTTCAGGTAGGAAGGTGAAAGTAATTGCTAACAATCCAATTAGTAAAAGATTAAAAAAATAGTAATAGTTTATAGAAAAAAAATGTTCACCTGGCTATGTATCGAACAGTGTTGAACAGATTTTGTAAATTCTAAACGTATCTACGTATTCCATTACAAATCATGGTTTACAATGGAATACTCTTTTTTTATTAGTCCATGCACTTATTTTTTTGTTTATATTTAAGACTAGCAACAGGCCCCGGCTACAGATGGGTGCAATGTAGATGTACTATACACACAATTTTACTCGCTGATAATGTAGCTTTCAGTAGTTTTTAAGTTTATTCATAATATACAATTTCCCGAGGAGAATATTTTGTATGTAATTTACCATCCCGGTTCATGTTAACAAGTTCTAGCAAGCAATTAAGCCTCGTAAGTTAGTTAACACGTTCAATTTGTGTGAAATGACTTAGATTACATTTGGTTTTAATGTAGTTACTCGCATTAGTACAAACGTTATCAGTTATTTCTACAAAAATATTTAAATTAACTATTTTAAAAATGACAAGCTCATGAGCTTATGTGTGTAAACGGTTGAGAATTCGATGCCCGTTGAAGTTTAATAAAGTGAATTCCGGAGTCAATTAGTGAGGCATGGGGCAGACATTTCGGTATCTGTTTCATTGATTATTGTCTTTACATGCAAACAGGCTGATGCCTTTTGTGCCCTGATTGAATTTTTTCCACGGTATCAAACCTAGGAATTCCAGTGCTAAATGCAACGCGCTTACCAATGAACCACGGAGGCAGTCACGTTTGTAATTAACCCTTGTTTCAAACACAACCGCGGTCACGTGGTGAAGTCGGAATTACCTTAAATAAACTAGCATATTATGTTTCTCTTCGACCTTTGACCTTAGCAATTATATACAAAAAGTTAATCCAATCCCTAGTTACGTTTTAGCGTAAAATTAAGCTACAGATCAAAATGATTGATTATTTTTAATTCATTCACATTTAATTAAAATAACGTTTATTACGTTTAAAACGCAATTTGTTAATCAATATTGCCATAATATAGAAAATTAGCAACGAGTCCCGGCTTCACACGGTTGCAATGTAGATGTACTATATACAAAAATAGCATATGTTACTCGCTGATGATGTAGCTTTCTATTGGTGAAAGAATTTTTAATCCAGAAGTTTTTGAGTTTATTCATAACATATAAAAATACAATGCTCTCTTCTTTATAATATTAGTATAGATATAGATTACAGCAAATATTATCTCCATAGGAATAGGTGGAGTTAGTATGGCAACTCTGTGAAAAATTCAATTCAACCTTTCAATCTGCACGTGACCACGTTTCCTGGAAAGCATTCGAAACTTTGGGATAATTAATAATACAAACATTAAAGCGCGGTAAAAGTTATTTTATTTGTGTGGTACCATCGTTAATAAAAGACAATATTAATTTAATATTAGTAGGGATTATAAACATATTACACCGGGTGTAAATGAGCCTGTTTTAATTGTATACAACCTAGATACATCGCATTTTTTTATTTAAAGTGATTTGAATTTGGAATATGGATATTGTTACGATTTTTTTAAAAGAGTTTATGGCCTGGTAACCAGGATAATGTTACCTACTCAATGTTTCAATCCATTGACATAGTATTATGTCAATGTTTCAATCACCAAATAACGATCATTGTATGAAAATGTTACTGGCTGTCAAAAATAATCCGCGCGGACCAAATTAAAAAAAAAGTTTCTATAAAGGTAAAAACGCGCGAAGCGCATTCTTCCTTTTGTTGTTTTTTCTTCAAATTCAGATTTTAGATTATACTTAAAATGATGTCTGGCTCATACTACTAATATCAGTGAGTCTTACTTTATTTTTTTTTGTTATAGTATGTAAATCAATAAAAGTAGTTCTACTTTATGAGTTACAATTACTTATTTTCTCATAGAGGTCATAAAAGGTAGTGTCCACATCGGGAGCGACACTATTTTAAACTCTAGTGACGTATTTTGAATTCCTCGCGCCAACATGGAAACAAAAAACAATCTCGCCTTAAAAATAGTGATTTATAATATACTATTATGTCTCCATAATAGTAGATTTTTTATACAATAATTGTTTTCTTATATAATCTGTTCCCATAAATAACAGGAAACATTGGAGTATTTCTAAAGCCTGAAGTGACAGGTCGTCGTGTACTATCGCGTAGACACGTATAAAGTGTGCAATAACAAACACGCCCCTTCTTATCACCGGACATCGAATACGAAGGGCGCGACACGATAGGACATTCGCGTGAAAAAGCTATTTCATTCCCTCACAAATGGTATTGACAATTTTCAGCTCTCTCAATGCTTAGAAATAAATTTAATTTCGCTAAACGAAATCCAACGTTTCAAATTAAGGCTTTGACTGGATTTTGTAATAAGCTGCAACTAATTCTGAGATTTATCTGTTACGATGTTACTTGAGAAAGAAAGAGATATCATGTAAAATTTACCTTTGCAAAAATCAAAATAAATTTAAGGTAAATGCAGAGGTTGAAATGCAAAATATATGCTACATTTTTATAAATCACACTTCAATGAAGTATGTATATTAATGAGTTACTAAAAACGATTTTGTAATTAATTGTACTTACGTTGATGACGATGGTTCAACGCCAACATTCCATCTTCTTGATTAAAATTGCTTTTTGTGTGCGAGTGTACGTCAACACATTGACCACTACGCGAGTGTTAAATTGGCAATAAAAATAAATGAACAAGGGACAAATTAGTCCTAGCGTTGTGTCTAAATTAAAAAACCAATAAAAGTGAGTGTGTATGAGGGAAAGGTTAATTGGGGTATAATTGTGGAAAGAGTATTTCATATATATTTTTTTTCTTTACCGACTTTTAAAAAAGGATAATTATTACTAGATGTGCATAGAAATGACTTTGAAATCTATGAATTGATTTGATTAGTTTCACATTTTTTGAACTAGTGTATTTACATTGAAGTTATGTGGGAAATTGAATATCTTAAAGATAAATATGAAGATTGCAGAGATATTTACGAAGCATATCGGCCGCCTTCTTGTCTCACAACTTCTTGACTCACAAGTATATGGCACCTTCTTGTCATCACAGATTTCACTCCAACATAGGCTTGGCTAGAAATGAAAGTACCCAAAGTGAGAATACCTGATGGCCAAGCATTTAGAATTTAGCATTTATAACGTGGCTCTCGGACCGTATAAGCCATTTAGTACCTACAATAGCATGTTTGCCAAACAGCGCTTGGAGATTCTAGAACGGTTTAACAGCTGCGGGCGGCACTCTACTTCTAGCTACTATACTAATATTGATGACCAACTCACCGATATTCGGGAAATTTAATTATTTATTTGTATCTACGCTCATCTATACTAATATTATAAAGAGGAAAGATTTGTTTCTTTATTAAGATTTTACTCAAAAACTACTTGACTGATTTACAAAATTCTTTCACCAATAGAAAGCTACATTATGAACGAGTAACATAGGCTTTATATTATAAAATTATAAATTATGTATATGTATTTTTAAATTATTTTTTTAGTACCTTTACATCGCACCCGTGGGAAGCCGGGGCGGATCGTTAGTAGAATATAAAGAAATACGAGAGGACCTACTTGAAGTTATTTTAGGCGTTTATTTTTATTATATTCATTAATAATTTGTCTATTGCTACAGAACACAATATAATTTTAATGAAGGTTTCTTAGAAACCAGATTGAAATCTTATTGTTCTTCTATACTGTGAAGGCACTATGTAAGTTCATGAATATATAAATTATAAAATACGTGCTAAGTTACGTTAGTACTTGTCTTTTGTTTTTAATTTAATAACAAAATGTTTGTTATGTTAGAGGAATTTTATTGATTTTTAATTAAAAAATAATAGTTTATATATTGTAACATCAGGAAATCTATCTAATTCTGACGATCTATCTTACTTTTTCTAAAAGCATTAACTGAATCTAAAATTCAATGTACTTAAGGGCTTTTACGTGAAATTAACGGTGGTAAAACCCAAAAGAGAATAGAGAACCTACAATAAATTATTCCTAAGTGCAATTAATTTACTCTTAACTTGGTTACTTAATCTTATTACCGGAACAGCAACATACATATTAATTACAACCAAAAATTACGGTGTGGTATATTTATGAACCTTACAAATGGGTACTATTTACTGCTTATATGATATATTATTTGACAACATAAGCGTATGGTTATAAATCGTGATAGCTTTTTTATGTCAGATATCAACAGACGAGCATGAGGTTCACTTGATGGTAGGTGATACCCCAGCCACAAAACATCAGTCAATGATGCGCTGTCGACCTAATTTTTACTGCGAGCATTCGGAAATCAATAGACTGAAAGCGAAACGCGCAATATGCACTTCACGGTTTTTCCATCTATGAACGGTGGTTCGTTACCCGTTCGGAATTTCGATATTCCTCCCATCCGTTCAATGCCTGAAGTTACCAGACATGGGGAAGACATGCTTACAGAAAATTATAAACATGTCGTCCCGGTGGGATTCGAACCCATGACCCATCGATGCGTAGGTACGGCAGGTGTTCTAACGAACGCGCCAACTAGCCCGTCATATTACATGCATACACATACAAACACAGAATTCTATTTTTGAATTATGTAGTAAAATCTCTTGCACCTACGACCATATTGGAATCATATTCCCTCTGTCGTTTAAAGGTATGATAAATTGAAGCAACAGGTGTTCTTAGATTACTATCTTGCTACTGCATTTTGTATGAAATTGAATACGTATTTTACGACGTTACAGATAAGATCTCCGGAACAAATTGCATGTCACTGGAAAGTAGTTATTGAGAGAAGAATTACTATGTTCAATTTTGACGTCCATTAAACGTTTCATAAATATTTAAAAAACTACTGTTATTTTAATTTGACGTAAACTTTGTGTTGTGTCAATATTTTACTAAAAATTTAAGTAATTATTTAGTTTTGCTTACCGTTACCGTTGAAAATTTTCTTCTGAAACATTTGCGAGACTCATTTTCAATTACATTAACTGTGAAATACTGGAACTTTAAAAACTTAGGGTTGATTAAAATTGTTCTTAACGAGATTATTTTCTTTGTTTTTTAATAATTTATGATTCTTTATTTTCTGTAAAATTATTTAAAAATATTTCGCTGTTTGAAGAAACATACTATTTTAAACTTATAATCTTTAAATAATATCTCAGATCAAGGGAGTGCCTTAACTACTTATATTACACTTAAACTAAAGTAGTTTATTTAAATTCAGTTTCATTTGTTCAACTATATTAATTTTCAAATCATCCTTCGGACCCAGCCATTAACCATGTCGATACAAAACAGTGATGCAAAAACAGGGTTGCGGATTGATTTCAATCCGTGTACTTTTACTGTTATTAATAGTCACTAGATCGCAGAAGCAACTGTCAATGACTATTTTAAAAGCTCTTTCCCTCAAGGAATCACCAAGTACAGAGGATGGGGGATATAATATCATATTATGAAGGAAGCTTACCCAAAAACTCAGCTTAAAGGTAAAGCGCACACGAACGAAGTCGCGGGCATCAGCTAGTAAGTTATATACATGTCTTAAATGATTACGTTAAGGTCCTTACCGCCGGTTCCGGAGAACAAAGTGATAATTGCCATATAAATGTAAAGCAATTATCATTTTGTTCTCCGGAGCCGGCGTTATTATTTTTGCATGATGTATCTTTTTATGGTTGCATTAATTAAACATTATATCGTTAACTTAGTACTAATACAATTTCTTAAAAAAAACTTAGTATCAATAATAAAAAAATACTATGAAACATATTATTATCACTGTATGAATAAACTATAATAGTACTAATTACTTAATTTAAAAGAAAAATAACTACAGTTTATAATCATTTTTATTTGAGTGATACGAACACTTAAAAATAATATCGCATTACCGAGTCCACACTGTCATACTCGTATCTAGTTCACTTGATCCACGTATTTTCACAGTACCGACAAATTTTCAAAACTATATAGGTATATAGGTAATATACATTATACATATTATAATAAAACTGTAGAGGTCAAATGTCTGTACATAGAAAATAAATGCTAAAAACCGAGTCAGGGGGATGTAAGAAGGGAAATAGGACAAAACCAGACTTTTTTTTGAATTTTTTGTTTCTGTTTGTTTGTCTGTTTATCTGTCTGTTTGTCTGTTTGTACGGGCTAATCTCCAAAGATACTAAACCGATTTTTATGCAATTTAAACAAACACATAGGCTTTGTTTCATCGAAATTAGTTGTCGGAAAGAATAGTTATCATCATTAAAAGGCACCATATCAACAAATTGCAATGCAAACTGACTCGCGTCGAACTTTTTCGAATAATCGATATGAATATATGATAATATGTGGAATATATGATCATATGAAGAAACCTTGCTCAAAAGCTCAGCTTAAAATGAAGCCCACGCGAACGAAGTCGCTGGCTTCAGCTAGTAATAAATAACTGTACGTAACAAAGTATCTTTGAGATTGGATTGTGAATATTTGTGTAGTGACTAGTGAATGTGATAAGTAATAGTTTATAGTTTGTACTGTATATTATATTGTAGTTTTCCGAGTTAAGTTTTAAAAGGTTTGTTATTTTAAGTTTTTTTTTCTCATGTAAATGAATTTAAGTATTCTTTTTTGAGGAAATAAATGTCTTAAGCCTTAATAGGGCAAGCCGGGATTTTGGGCTTCTGGTGAATAAAAGATATTATATTATACTAGCAATTGCCCCCGCAACCCCCCTTGTGGGTTGAATTTCGTAAAATCCGTTCTTACCTCTTCTGACCTCTACTCGGCGAAAGGAATATTCCTACCATATTTCAAGTCTTTAGCTCTAATGGTTCCAGAGATATCGTGATGAGTGACTATATAGGTGGGAATCTCTTTTATATATATAGATTTGAAATACTATAGTAACTTAAAGGAAAGTGAAAGGATAGTGCCTTTGACGTCATCGTAAAACGTATATTTCACGCATTATTAACTATACTATAAAGGATTCCCTCCCATACGAGGAATGCTTGAAAGGCCGCCATTACAGACCATTATCACCGAGATAAAATGCCCAATTGACCTTGCCTTGTGAACCGAAAAATTATTACAATACATATATGTGCTAGGTTTAACACGAGCTTTGAGATTTCCTGCGTGCGTAGAATTTTACTCCGTGACCTTAGCAGGTTTGGAATTTAAACGAACTTAGATTTATTTGATAAATATTTCTGTATCAAATAACCAAGATAATTCTCTCAACTCTCTCTTGTTTTTCCTTCTTAACAAATGTATATGTTCAAATCAAATTCATCAATAGCTCCGGTGAGATTTGCAATTCTAAATTATTTCCTACTAGCTGATGCCCGCGACTTCGTTCGCGTGGGGTTCACTTTAAGCTGAGCTTTTGAGCAAGCTTTCTTCAAATGACATATCCTCCTCCACCCTCTGTACTTGGTGATTTCTTTCAGTAAAGAGCTATCAAATTAGTCATTGACGGTTGCTTTTGTATCATGTTATCGACATGTTTAATGGTGGTTGAAATTGGGGTTCGAAGGATGATTTGAAATTCAATAGTTGAAATAATTAACCTGACTTTAAAGAAACTTTAGGGAGATTCATATTAATTAAATTGTACGTGACCAAAATCCAGACATGTGTCTTCTTTCTACTAATCAGAGTTCAATCGAAGATTGGATTCAATGCATTTTCTGTCTTAAATAGATGCGTGCGTCCATTTAATTGGTCATTTTCATTTTCGGATTTTTTTTTTAAATTCCCGGGTTTCCTGCCCGGGTTTCCGGTGCTAAATGCGGAAACCTCTACGGAAGCAAAAAAGCAATGTCGAATAATCGTAATTCTGTTTAAGAGAAAGGATTGATGAAAAGGTGAAATAAATGATCTCATAAGAAATACTTTTTCATATAATATTTCAATAATACATTTTCTATTTTTGTTATAATATAGTTCTTTCAAAAAATAAATAAATAAATACAAAAAAAATATTTCTTTCATTTCAACTTCAGATTCGAACTCGCATCAAAAGCTACGCTATGGGACTGCATATCCACTATTCTACGAATACATTTTGGAAATGGCGAAATAATCAAACTATTTCATTTACATATCAGACTGTGATTGACATCTGACAATTCGAAAAATTTCAACGCGAGTCAGTTTGCATTGAAATTTGGTGATATGGTGCCTTTAAAATAATATTTAAATGATGATAACTTTTCTTTCCGATAACCGATTTCGATAAAACAAAGCCTATATGTTGCCCCGGGCTTTCCTTCATATATTTGTGTAAATTGCATGATAATCGGTTCAGTATCTTCGGAGATTAGCGTGAACAAACAGACAGACAGACAGACAGACGGACAGACAGACAGACAGACAGACAAGAATCTTAAAAATTGCATTTATGCATTCTGCTACCCTTCTTTTATCACCCCTCTTAATTTCTGGTAAAAATATTTAGTGAAGCGTAATTTCGATCCTACTCTTTTATTATATGTATAGATAAGCAGAAACTGAAACCGGTTAATTTTTATTTTCCAAAATACGTGTCTAACTAAGATTTTAGTTTTCAAGAGTAATGCACACTAAACTTACCACAGTAATTTTTTTCAGGAAATATGAATAAAAACGAAAGAATATTAAGAAAAACCTTTATTATACCGGTATAATTCCCATAGTAACATAACCGGTATTCAGTCCCTGCCTATAAGGATAACAATAAAAAGTAGATACCAAAAAATACATTTAAACTTATGTTTATCTATAATCTATATACACCTAATCTTATATATTAAATTCTCATGTCACAATTTCAAATTCAAAAGTTACAATGTTTTTGGTCTCACTACTCCGAAACGACTTGACCGATTTTTATGTTTTTTTTTAAGTGTAGGTAATTCTTAGGTTTGAGAATAGGTATTAAGTGAGTATATTTCATACCGTGTTTATGGTGTCCATATCCACAATTATTTTTTTCTATATTTTTGACAAAAATATGACTCGTTGTCATTTTCTTAATTAGTATAGCCGAGCGAAGCCGGGTCAGGTAGCTAGTCATTGGTAAATTTTAAAAGGATTGCCAAGACAGGCGAAAATACATGTTAATTTAAATTATTTATTGAATTAGTTTAAAACACATTAATTTGATTTTGAAAGTCCACAAACTAGCATTCAACGTATGGCGGCTCGAATCGTTGACGACCAGCCTCTCTTCGATCGGTTTGACCCTTTGGCGCTACGTAGAGATGTCGGATCACTCTGCATCTTTTATCGTATCTATCATGGTGAGTGCTCAGAGGAATTGTTCGGATTAATCCCAGCCGCCAACTTTCACAACCGCACCTCGCGACAAAACTCCAAGTTAAGAATAAGAATAAGAAACATTTATTCAATGCCACACACAAATTTACATAACATTCTTAATATTTAGGCTACATTCTTAATGATTAAATTCTTAATCCTACACTAAATATGCTGTGTGGCGAAAGAAAAGGCCGATGCTCAGCTTGTGCTGTTAACCAGTACTGGCTACAGCGCTGATTTTCAGCATCTGCCTGAGTAACTGTTTGTGTGCCAGTAAACACAAAAGAGAATTTAAAAAGTAAAGAAAAAAAGAATCATTAAAAAAAAACTAAATTAAATACTTAATTATATGCTCGTTATCGTAAATATAAAGAAACAATATTGAAGATAAATGTGCATAATATATACGTGAGATATTATAAAATATAATAAATGTGAAATAATATTAATATATAGTAGGTACTGTTCAGCGTATCAATGCGACTAAGGTTGGTTAATGTACTCGGAATATAGAATTTTTTTATAGGAATATTTGAATCCAAATACTGTTTTCGAGCTTTTTATAGGAGGAGGTATGTTATTCCAACACTTAGTCGCATTATATTTAAAACTACCTCTAAAGACTGCCGTGTAATGCTTTGGAAATTTTAACACAACTTGTGAAGCCCTGGTGTTACAAACTAAATTTTCTAACCAAGTCAGCTTATTAAATAGATATATTGGATTCTTAGTTGTCACGACCCCAAAGAGAAGAGTAGCTAGATGCATCCGTCTGCGGTACTCCATATTTAAGACATTCGCTTTAATTAGATACGGAGTAATATGTGATCTAGCAGGAATGTCCCAACAAAAGCGTGCACACGCATTTTGTACTCGCTGTATTGCATTTTTAGTTCTGCTGAGGAGTCGAGGCCCATAAATGACATCAGCATAATTAAATTTACTAAGTTCCACCCGTACCATCTTGACGCTTGGAAGTCTAGCACTGTGCGCTTTATGCGCAATTTTCTTCCACGCGCTACGCTATTGCGGAATGAGTTGTCGCCAGCGATTTTTCCGAACCGTACGACTTGGGGACCTTTTTTACAATTTAACTTAATTTTTATAATATTATGTTTTATTAACGCTGAAAAGCATCCGAAACGTCGGCATAAATAATATAAATAATATTACTTAAAAAGCGTTTTAATCCGTTATAAATGATTTCATTTTTATAGTTTACAAATCCTTGTTAGTTATGTCTTATCAACCTTATTTTGACCTCCTTTATAAATCATTGATGTGACAAGGTTTGAGACGTCAAACCTTTTTGGATCTTTTGTTCTTCTATTTCATTACGAACAATAAAAACAAGTGAATTTATACACAGTAAGCGAGAAATAAATTATTGTACAGATTATTTTATAATGTAGTGTGTGGGATTCAGCTTAAGCTGAGCTCAAAGCGAACTATTAAAATGATGAAAATTATAATTCCCGATACGATTTCGATAAAACAACATTGATCTTGTTTTTGCTAAGCTCAATCTACATATTTGTCAAAGCTACATGAAAATCAATTAATTGTCTTCGAAAATGAGCGTGAACAAATAGACAGATAGACAAAAACGTTTAAAATGATTTTATTAATTTTCCCCTTCTTGAATTCCTTTCCCCTCTCTATTTCTGGTAAAATTATTGTAACCTTGAGTTAAATTATATTTATAGATTCTCTCTCAAATCTTTGTAGCTGCTGCAATAGTGGTACCATTTTGAACACTGATAGTACACGTATCGTAGTAGTCACAAGAACCCAAATAAGCTATCAATTAGTGATATCAGTATCACTGTGTGATTTATTTACTTACCTGCGTGCCAGGTTGCTCATCTTCCGAGAAAAGCAAAAAATTCTAGCCATTTGTAAGGGCAACTATTAGAATTAGTATTTTACCGCTTTTCATTAAACAATTCGTGCCTTTAATGGCCTCTTTGATAGTAGTTTTTGTGAGGTTGCTTCAAAATGGTTTAAAATACAAATGAAAATAAATAAATAAATAATAGTGTTGCGTGTAATGAAAGTATCTCCAGACCTTTAAATCACAAAAGTATAGTTAGTTTAATGGTTGGGACATACTGTATACGCATTACGCACTATGTCAGTACTCCATGTTGTCGGTTAATAAATACTACATGAACTAAAACTAGACTTTAATTATTTGCCATGGACAATCATATGACATAAAGCCACAACCAATATATTATATTCATTGGTCATATTAAAATATATAAAAAATATATCGAATAATACTTAAATATTAATGAGAGCGCTTCGATAAAAGAAAGCCTCATAAAGGTATAAAATTCTAACCATCCGTGAAAAATACCTCAATTTATAGCGCACTCATACATAAAGCTTTTTATAGAGTTATTGGGAGTATTTCGAAGGGGTAGGGTCGTTTTGCACGACCACTGAACAAGAGATAGTCCAAGCCACAAACTGCTTGATTTTAGGACCTATAATGTATACAATAATATGGTGTAACGACCTTGAGATAACTGTGCGAAATCTGAGGGAGAGAAAGACGAAAGACAGAGAAGAGTGGCGGTGTTTGGAAGCTTTTGTCGCAACAGGCGATTCTTATTTAGAACGAAGAAGAAGATAGAGAAAACTGTTCTAACTGTATCTAACTATACACGGCATGCGTTGCAATACGGCATTTATGCAGAACAACTCACCAAAATTTCATTATAATCGGATGAATAGTTTAGGAGTGCATTGAAGACAAAAACTTACATTGATTTTTATTTATAAATAAGATTGGATATCTAAATTAAATGCCAAAATAAAAAGTATCTTGATATATCAAGAAACACGCCCACGTTATTTTTAAGTACATACTAAAAATCTTATAAAATTAACCACGTATATAATAGAACTGTGGCTATTAATCCTTAAAATTGCAAACCAAAAAAGCGTTTGAAATAAATATTCAACCCGCTCTCAGTTTCTTACTTGTCCCACAACTATCACATTTATTGGCGTTTTTATTGTAGCGTAGCAATCATGCTGCTGCGAGCCACGTTAAGGAGAATATACTAGTCCTGAAGGAATAACACTGGTTCGGCTCTCACCTATCTCACGTCTCTATTTTATTCCTTTGTTAACTGATACTTGGGAAACTCTCGAGGATTTATGGTATACAGTTTATTTTGACATTGGTTATGTAGAAATGTAAGAAAAAGTGTTTTTTTATGTTTTATAATAAGAATACTTAAAATGTCCTTTATTTACTTGAAATTGACAACAGATTGATTTGATTATTTTTTACTTTTCGATGTTTATTTTGTTCGTTACGTCTTTTTTTATGTTAGATATCGACAGACAAGCATGAGATTCACTTGATGGTAGGTGATACCTCAGCCACAGAACATCAGTCATTGATACGCTGTCGACCTACTTTTTACTTCGAGCATTTGGAAATCCATAGACAGAAACCGAAACGCGCAATATGCACTTCACGGTTTTTCCATCTATATATTCACTATAGACTTTAAAAGGGACTAAGGATATAAATAAAAAATAATTCGCGTTAAACGAGCTTTCTTTAAGGACCGTATCGCACCTGCAAATACTCTGGTGTTGCAGATGTTTATAGGTGGTGGTAATCGCCATCATGTGAGTCTGCTCCCTATTCATTAAAAAAACTTATAAAAATAATTCATATTTAGATTTTATGCAATTAAATTAATGTTCATACATTTTCGTAACTTGCTTAACGATTGAGTATTACATAATAAGAAACCCATATATAATGAAATAATTCGTATAATAGGAGACTACATCCATAGATTGTAGAATCAATCATCATATTGTTAGTCTGGTCATATCGAAACGGTTCGTTGACTCGTCTCGTTAGTGCGATATACACGATTCGATAGGTTTAAATAATTACATTATCGAAAATGTCAATGTTGGATTTGTTCATGTGTTTAAGCTTTATTTTAGTCTATTACAAGCCCTGCTTGATTATGTAGCAAATCTTGATTATTAGCAAGAGTTAATTTTAAAACTAAATACAAACGTTGATAGGTGGAAGAATAACGAATTGCACATTACACGTCTCAGTCTATGGATTTCCAAATTCTCTAAGTAAAAAATAGGTCAACAGCGCATCATTGACTGGTGGTCCGTGGCCTACCTACCATGAAGTGAATCTCATGCTTGTCTGTCGATATCTAATATAAAAAAAAACTTTTATGAGAATATAACGTGATTTATTAATTGTTTTACTTATCGTGATCACGGGCAGACTGACGGAGTTTATTATTATCCTACGGAGTTTATATTATCCTTGCTGTAATTTTCTATATTATGACAATATTGACTAACAGTGACGTCTTGTTTTTAGGATGTTTAATTATCGGAATAAAATATCGCAGTAGCATGTTCTCTCGGTAGCAATAATACTGTTCTAGTTATGTTTTCAAGTTTCTTACAACAGTCTGGTCTCATGCGTAGATACTATAATTTAGTACTTAAATTTATAAATGGATCATTATTTTGCAGTGGCGAGTCCGCCGGGCGGCGCGGGCGCACCCCGCGAGGAGTCACCCCGCCCGCCGCCGCCCCCCGCACCCCGCAATGGCACCTCCTCCAGTAAGCACGACATCTCATATACAGTGGCTACCGCTCTTGAACCCGACATCGATCTTGAGAGAACTAAACTTACAGTAACCGGTGGTAAATGGTGCACTTCGAGCTAAGAATTTAGACAATAGGATTGGATTTCGGCTCATGAGATCAACAAAAACGTTACGCAATGTCACAGTGCATTATTTACCGTCAGTTATTGTAATGTTCCGTTGGAAATTATAATTTTGACAGACGTAATTGACAAATATGGCAGCACTCAATATCTAGCTTGAGTAGTTGTGTATTCAGTAGTTGTATTAGTGGCATTGAATCATGTACTTTCTGTCATATTTCCAACCTTGTATAATCATTCTTAAAGTAGTATCTCATCTCAGATTGAAATTCAATCTACATTTCATCTGTAGTTACTTTAGAGTGTTGCTAATGCTAAAAGGTTAAGTAATTAAGCCAAAACCCTTATTCAAAGGACTTTACAACGAAGTCACATATCACTCGAATATTTCAGCCAATAAAATTAAGCAAAATGGAGTGCTGAAATAACAATCGCAAAATTACTGTAACTGCCTCAATGCCCTAGGGTTGTCGCTCATAAGTTATGTTAAAATGGAATTTACGTACTGACGTAATTGTCACGTGTACTGTGATTCTGATATACCTTAACGAGGACCGTAATATTACTTGCAAAATACCGCAGTCTAAATGGTTAACTCTTATTAATTGACATTGACATTTAATTATCGTCAATACATAGTTGAAATATTTTATACAATAGTATACAATAGTGAATATAAAACCTTAAAAATACTGCAATCAACCAACGTAGTAAAAGTTTGAAAACATTATTACTAAAATAATTGAATTGATAATATAATTACAATTTGATTGATGATATTTTGTTCCCAGTTTGTTTCATTATTGAATATTTGTTTAGTTATATTTTGATATATTTATGGACGGATAATAAATTTGATTGATATTACTTGAAGCACTACTTACATGTGTATTGATTAAATGCTGAAATATATACTATAATTTATAAATTAAATGTAATAATATTGTTCAAATATAGCCTCATATAACAATGACATAAACATATATTTTGGAAATCAAATCTTAAAAACACGTTTTATACTAAGATAGTTATAAAAAAACTCAATATGCTTCTATTTCTTATGACTATTCCATACGTCCGCGTAAAGTTATCGTTAAGTCATACTATGAGTGACAACCCTATGCATGTTTTAAGTTAATTTGTTGATAATAGTTTTGTTTGGAAATGTTATTGCACTTTTTATTTGCCGTAGCCACTGTATCGTTTCGTGCACGTTTTGATTTTTCATTTCGTAGTGTATATTTATGTTTGTATTTGAAAACTATTATGTAGTAGGTACATGTTTAAAATGTTATTAAAATTTCAGTTGTATTGCATGGTAAGTTTTAATTATAAGAGTTGATTATTAGTAGTAGTGTTTTATTTTTACATAACCGTTGAATGCGCGCTGGTTTACGTCTGTTTTTAATCCAAATTTTTAACTATAATTTTACGCTAGAAACAATATAACAAAAAATCTGTAGTTTGTCAAATATATAGCTGGAAGAAAGGATATATGTAAAAGGACTCACCTTTGACGCCACTAGCACAGACACTTATAATTATTTACTTTAAATCGATGTGATGCCGCCTGCGATCAGTAGGTCACTGTCTTCAGCCTTTTAGCACGGCCGTCGCTTCGCCAACAAGCAGCATCAAGTGAGGTTCGGGGGGAGAGGAAAAGGATCGCTAGAAAAAGAAGTCAAAGGACAAGGGCATAGGGTCTAATTTGGATGGACCATACATTTGACATACACAATAATTAATTATTATATTGTTTTCTAGCGTAACCATGCCCCCCGGGTTGACAGGACAAAGTCCTTCAAAGTATTTATTTATTATTTTTATTAAGAATTTATTTATTTATTTTAAACAAAAATATATATATTATATTGATTGCTAAATATTATTATTTATTTAAATATGTAAGTGGACTGTATAAAAAATAACTTATGAAATAAAATGGTAATTTAATAAGTATAAAAAAATTAATTTATTGATTTGGCAACGGATATAATTTAATAACCGGCCTACGATAGACGCCTGTTCTCGTTTGTACATCTACAACTCTGACTATTCCGTCTTTACCGGGAAAAAGATTTTTAACAATACCTAGCGGCCAATCCAAAGGAGCACTGCAGTCTGATTTCAGTAAAACAACAGTTCCCACTTGAATCGGTTTACTAGAATGCGTCCATTTATTTCGAACCTGTAAAGTGCTAAGGTATTCAACCCTCCACCGATTCCAAAAAGACTGAACTAATTGATCAATCAATTGTTTTCGGTAATTTAATGAAGAATTGGCCGTTGCATTTAGAACCGGTAATGACTTTAGAGGTGTCATAACGAGAAAATGAGCGGGAGTCAAAGCTAAAGGTTCTGTCGGATCATTGCTTAAAACAGAAAGAGGTCGCGAATTCAAAATTGCCTCTATTTGGATGAGCGTGGTTGCCATCTCCTCTGATGTGAGCAGCTGTTTACCTACAACTCTAGCCAAGTGAGTTTTGACACTTTTAATATTACTCTCCCAAATTCCACCAAAATGGGGTGCGGAGGCTGGATTAAATTTCCAATCAATTCGAGCTTCACGTAACTCATTCGCAAACTTATCTTTATATTCAGTTGATTCTAAAAGTTTATACATTTCATCTAAATGAGTTCTAGCACCAACAAAATTAGTACCGCAATCCGAATACAAAACCGAAACAGGTCCTCGCCTAGCAACAAAACGTTTCAACGCATTTATAAAACATTCAGTACTTAGATTCGAGGCTAGTTCAATATGAATTGCCTTAGTAACAAGACATATAAATACGCAAATATACGCCTTTTGGCTGTGAATGCCACGGCGTCGAAATGGCAATATATGTATCGGTCCAGCGTAGTCAACGCCAGTGTGGCAAAAAGCTTTTGCTTCTTGAACTCTACAAGCTGGTAAACTAGCCATAAGAGGAAATTCGTTACGAGGCTTAGCTCGAAAACAAGCATTACATTGATGTACACGCTTACGTACTATGTCACGTGCAGATAAAATCCAAAATTTTTGTCTCAATAAAGACATCAGTAACTGAGGTCCTGCATGTAAGTATTTTTTATGATAATAGTCAATAATAAGGTTGACAATGCGATTATTACGTGGTAATAATATTGGATGGCGCTGATCATAATCCAAGTTTGAATTATGAAGCCGACCACCAACTCGTAAAAGCCCATCTTGTAAAAACACATTAAGCCTTAATAACGCAGGACTCAATTTTCCACCTGAACTTAAACATTTTATATCATTGTAAAAGTGGATATATTGGATATCCCGAATAATTGACATTTCGGCAATATCCAAATGTGCTATTTCGAACAACTTAGGGAGTCGTCTAACAAATCGCAGGACGAAAATAACAATACGCAACATTTTAGGCCATGAAGAAACCCTATCAGAAAGTTCCTGAAAAACAGAATTAAATGTATTTTCAGGTAAACTCGTGAGTAATATATTTGCTTTTTCCTCTGGTATTTCGTCACCAGACACAGGATTAAACTGGTGCACTGGCCATTCTTCAAAAGGCAATGTACAAAACTTCGGCCCGTTTAACCATAAGGGATGTTCGAGCAATTGAGCAGGTAAAAGACCCCTTGAAAGGCAATCTGCAGGATTATCTTTCCCAGAAATATGATAGAAATATTGCGACTCAAGATTTTGATGTATTGCCTGGACCCTATTAGCTACAAAGGTTTGCCAACGAGTAGGACATGAGTGAATCCAGGCTAGTGCCACTGTGCTATCAGTGAACGCAAAAATCCGATTTATCGTACATCGACTTGAGTATGCATCAATTACTAAGCGCATTAATTTCGATAGTATTAAATTTGCACACAACTCCATTCTCGCAAGGGTAATAACTGTTTTAGCAGGTGCAACCTTGGATTTCGCACAAACTAAATTCACTACAGAGCGATCAATGTCTGGAAAATATATGTGCAGATATACTACACCACCATAAGCACTCTCTGACGCGTCAGCAAACCCTAATAAAGTAACAACAGCACCGTCTCGCACTCCAATATGGCGATTTAGTTTAAGATTTTGAAGCATAGGCAATTCCGCTTCTAATTGCTGCCACAAAGTAGTAATATTAGAAGGGGGTATTTCATCCCAATCAATGTTATTTTTCCAAAGGGACTTCAAAATTAATTTTGCAAGTAAAGTTACAGGAGCAACAAAACCCATTAAGTCCCATAAGCGGGCAATAGTGGACAATATATTACGCTTAGTGCATTCTCGCCGTTCAATGTCGACACTAAAAACAAATATGTCTTCAGCAGGAACCCAGTGGAGCCCCAATATTTTTAATTGACTTTCAGGACTAAATTCTACAGACTCTGAAATGCGATGTGAAGTTGGGATATTTTCCAAGACCTCCGGTGAATTACTGGAAAATTTTACCAGGTCAAAACCTCCAGCAGCAAATAAACCGATGAGCTGATTCGAAAGCTCAATACCTTGAGCGACAGAAGCACAGCTAGTAGCTAAATCGTCCGTATAAATATCGGATTCCGCTACAGCGGCAGCGTAAGGAAAGCTCTCACGCTCGTCTTCGGCTAATTTCCGCACTGTACGTATAGCTAAAAATGGGCTACAACATAGTCCGAAGGGCACACGTGTCATTTCAAAAACAGTAATTGGATCGCTTGGATCAAATCTATACAACAATCGCTGAAAACGTGTATATTTTTTATCAACTAAGATCCGTAAATACATTTGCTTTATATCAGCACTTAAAGCTATAGGTTGCAAACGAAATTTTAAAATAATTTGAAATAAATCATTTTGTAAGTTAGGCCCAGTAAACAATAGATCATTTAAGGATTTTCCTGAGGAAGTGGGGTTACTACCATCTAAAACAACGCGTAACTTAGTAGTACTTTTATCGCTACGCACTACCCCATGGTGTGGTATGATGTATTGATTTATATCAGAATAAAATTCTGATATAGTACCAATAGGTTTTATATAACTGTTTTGTAAATACTCTTTCAAAACATTATCATACCCTTGCTTTAACTCGGGATTCGATGATAATTTGCGCTCTAAAGAAAGAAACCTACGCTTAGCTGATATCATTGAGTTACCTAATATTGAGGAATCCATCCTAAACGGCAACGAAACGACATAACGGCCATTACAATCGCGGCGCAATAATAATTTTCGCATTTTTGCTCGTCTTCAGAAAGGATATTAGGTGCATTGGGCACCTCCTCTATTTCGAAAAATCGATTAATCCGATTTTCGACCGGTTCATTGATAGTGCAGTAAGTACGCACAGTATTACTTTCCGTTTTAACAACAGGAGCCTGTCCGACTACTATATAACCTAAAGAGGTTTCAATTGCGACAGGCTCATTAATAGACCGAAATATTTTATTCGAACCTAAAATACGGGCGAATACATCCGAACCTAAAATAATATCGATACGGGCGGGAGTCGAATACGCGTCGTCCGCTAGCATTATATTTTTCAAATAATCTAATTGCAAAGAATCAATTTTTGCAGTAGGCAATTCATTAGTGATACGATTAACGACCAAAGGTTGAATATTCAGCCGTACTGAATTATCGAAACGTGAACAAATAGTTAAAGAGGTTAACCCTAAAATAGGGTTATTGATATCTCCAACCCCTGATACAAAATTATTATGAGTTTTTGAAATATTTAATTTCAAGCGTTCACAACATTCAGTTGTTATTAAATCCTTCTGAGACGCACTATCGACAAGCGCGCGCAAAGAAATTAATTCATCGCGACTATTATACGCATTACAACGAACAGTCCCAAGAAGCACTGTGGTATTCGGTTGCTTGCGAATGAAGGTAGCGCGCGATGCGCGAGTGTCGATTGCACACAAGGCCACAGGGCCGCATTCAGCGGGCACTGAGTCCGACTTACTATTATTAGTATTGAAATGAAGCAAACTATGGTGACTTTTGCCACATTCTGAACAACGAGTAGAATTTTTACAATTTAATATCGTATGTTCGTGACTTAAACAATTTATACAAAACTTGTTTGATTTAATTATAGAAAAACGTTCGTTTGGAGACTTCTCTAAAAATTTAGGACAATTACCTATGAATGAATGTTCATTTTTTCCGCAAACGCAACAATTATTTGTTTTGGAAACATTAACAAATGATTTAACTTTATTCATATAATTATTATTATTCGACCGAGAATTAGAAAATGAATAGTCATTGTTCCGCGTTTGAGTCCGACCCTGCTTCGGCTTTGTATTAAAACTTGTAGTGGGGAGCGCCACGGAGTGCGCGCGATGTAATGTATTAGAATATTCTCGTACAAATCGAATAAAGTCACTGCACTTTGGCTCGCATTTATTGCTATTGGAATAAAGCTCAAATTCTTTTACTATATCTACATTTACTTTCTTACAAGCAATATATATAAATAAGTAATCTTCTAAACTTTCAAAATTTAATTGTTTTAACGCTGAATAATACGACGAAAATTTATCAATGAACTCCTCTAAACAATGTGGTGTAAAATCTTTAGGAAAAGGTAAATTAAATAATTTATCTAAATACGAAGCGGCCAATACACGTTTATCATTATATTTGCTTAATAAAGCATTCCAAATTATTAAATAATTCTCGGCAGAAGGTAAAATCCCCTGGCAAACGTTTAATGCTTTGCCTTTAAGTTTACCTAACAAATAATGAATCTTTTCCCCATTCGAAAGATCAGGATTCTCGTGAATTAACATCTTAAAAGTCTCATAAAATAACGGCCATGTTTCGATTTGGCCATCAAACGAACATAATTCTATAGACGGCAATTTAATTGCAGACCTACCGACATTTACATCAACATTATCACGACAATTATTTTTAGCTATTTGTGATGAAAGTTGATGAACTTTATATTTAATTTTTGCATAAAGTTGCTCAAAGGCTAGCATCGAACTGTAATTAGGAACCGTCGCTGATGAGTCAGTGATGGACAATTGATACGAATTACGTTCTTCGATTGTGCTTAAAAAATCCTCACGTAAACTATCAACGGTGAACGAATCGGCCAAAAAATCATCAATTTTAATAGGATTATTATCTATATTCAGAGATGCATCGAATATTTGTTGCAAACGACCAAATATGGCGCTTAATTTATTTTGCAACAATTTTAACCGTCGATCGTCCGTAGACAGTTCATCCGCCATTTTTGACATTGCTTTTATAGTTAATTTAAAATTGATGTATTTTACAAAAACAAAACTAATATTCGCGATCGAAAGGACCAAAAAATGAATGCGCGCTGGTTTACGTCTGTTTTTAATCCAAATTTTTAACTATAATTTTACGCTAGAAACAATATAACAAAAAATCTGTAGTTTGTCAAATATATAGCTGGAAGAAAGGATATATGTAAAAGGACTCACCTTTGACGCCACTAGCACAGACACTTATAATTATTTACTTTAAATCGATGTGATGCCGCCTGCGATCAGTAGGTCACTGTCTTCAGCCTTTTAGCACGGCCGTCGCTTCGCCAACAAGCAGCATCAAGTGAGGTTCGGGGGGAGAGGAAAAGGATCGCTAGAAAAAGAAGTCAAAGGACAAGGGCATAGGGTCTAATTTGGATGGACCATACATTTGACATACACAATAATTAATTATTATATTGTTTTCTAGCGTAACCAACCGTTGTGTCGAAGACCAGTAAACAAACATACAAATCACTGGAACATGTGGAAGATAAAAACGCATGAAGTATTGTACACGTAGCTTAGCAGGACAGGTCTATTATTGTTATTACAATAACATAAATTAGCTACAAGTGTTAATTTTTATATTTGTATTATATAATTTATTAAATTTTATTTTAAAAAGAGTAATTACCGAGTTTTTTGCCGTCTCTAAAATATTACGATTCGAAAATATGTACTTAAAAAATTATTTTAATTTTTTTAATATACATATCAACTGACATTACAGGAAACCGAATGTGACAGTGACTCAGAAAACAAAACAAACAAAAATAATACATACAGAAAAAAATATATTCTTTTTTTTTTTCAGAGCGGACAACTGAGCAGGTGGGTTACCTGATGGTAAGTAATCACCACCGCCCATGGACATCCGTGACTCAAGGGTCTTAGATGCGTTGTCGGCCATTCTAAAATTGAACATTAAAAGTAATAATAATATAAAGTTCAATAAAGGTATATTTCAAACGGTCGCAATGGTTTTCCAATTTTTATTCTTTGTTAGTTTTTAATATACAAGAAAGGAATTTGGAACCTTTAGGACTCTCATAATAAAACACAACATAAATGGTGATAACACCATCATGAAACTGAATGGTCTTATTGTCTATATATAAATACAGACCATTCAGTTTGAAATAATATTGTCTTTTATTAACGCGAGTATCACACATTTAAATAAAATAGATTATTTCTTAATTTAATTGAATTAAATATGGCAACTTTGTAACATTTCAAATATCAGACACCTGTCATCTTTCTGTCTCCCCGCGACCACGGTTGCTGTAAAGCATCCGAAACGTCGGGATAAATAATTTAAACAATATAAATAATAAATCGCGTTTTAATCCGGTATACAGTATTTTATTTAAATTCAGTTTGAATATTATATTTTCTGAATGGGTGCCAAAGTATATTTCGAGATTAATCAAAAAAGTTCTATTCATACAAATGTTAATTATTATTAATTATAACTTAGTAAAAGCTTACTAATTATAATATGGAAAGTTAAAGTAAAATTCGTTAATTAATTATACCTCGTCAATATCTCGCTTGGGGTAAAGATTTATACCGTAATTACGTACATCAATTTACTTGACTTGATTTCAACATTCATACCTAATTTTATTTTGGTTTGATAGATTTGATTTGATAAAAACATTACTAAAATTACTTTTAAACTTATTAATTTCAATGAAATATTTGTAATTGTGTAGAAACATGGTATTGGAAAAGTAAAATATTAAATTTATGACATCTATACTTCTATACTAATATTATAAATAGGAAAGATTTGTATTTTTGTATGTTATGAATATACTCAAAAACTACTGGACCGATTTTGAAAATTCTTTCACCAATAGAAAGCTACTTTATCAGCGAGTATCAGGCTATATTTTGTGTATAGTTCATCTACATTGCACCCGTGTGAAGCCGGGGCGCTTTTCTAGTATTTAATACTTTCAATCAAATTGTGAAATTCGTGGAATCAAAATAAACGAAAATCTATATTATATTGTGTTGCTAGGTTCGCTCAATATACCGGTTTGTAAGGCTTTGGCTGTCTAGCGAATGGAAGCCGACGTGCCTTGATTACTCCATTGATGTGCAATCTAGGATTTTGCAGCGGGGTGACCTACGCGTGCTCAGACTAAGCTTTTTCACTCACTAAAAAGGTTTTTCAATAGCTGTCAGAGTATACGAAAGCCAAGTAAAAAGCATGTGAATAATAATGTGTATGGGTATTGGGCGCGCGTTTGTGTGTTGTATTTGGATGTGTTTGTATGTGTGTGTATTATTTTATATTAAATACGGGTGGGAAGAATATCAAAATTCCGACCGGGTAAGGAACCACCGCTCATAGGTGGAAAAACCGTGAAGTGCATATTGCGCTTTTCGGATTCAGTCTATGAATTTCCGAATGCTCGAAGTAAAAAATAGGCCGACAGCGCATCATTGACTGATATTCTGTAGCTGAGGTGTCACCTACCATCAAGTGAGCCTCATGCTCGTCTGTCGATATGTAACAAGGCAAAATATATAATAAATTACGCCTAGCATTCACGTAACTTTCTCTTTAAATAATTTAATGTTTGATGATCAGACCTATTTATTGTTAAATAAAAAACTAACTAGACTCTAGTCCATTACGAAATGAAAGCCTTTTAACGATTATGTCTCAATTCTACCTAAAATACATTTCTAAATGTAGCGTTTTAACTTTGTAAGCCCACATTTATTTGTTTGGGACGAACTTGTGACTCTGACCGGAGGCGCCTTTTCGTGTTTATTTCTGAAATAGCCTATTACGTTTGTCTCTCTCGGGACTCGGTTGACCAAGAAAAAGTGTTTCAATATAATTCAAGGCTGAAAAAGAACAACAGAATAGTTCAGGTCAAGTAATTTTTGCTTTTACAATTTAACATCTACATTGCATAGAAAGTACATCAAAAGTAAAGACCTGAGTAACTTAAATAAAATAAATATAAACAAATGTATAATATATAAATATAAAAAATGTAAAATTGTAAGGAATAAATAAAGCTATTATTATTATTAAGACGTGACGCCTATTTTAAATGTCGGATTTCTTTTTTATTCATCATCATTCATTCTCAATGTTGTTTCGGAATTAAAATATACAGTATATTTGTAAAATACAGTAAAAAAACAGGTAAAAGTTCCAGTTTCAACTACAATAATAAATAAATAATTATAGTGCTCCGCGAACCGTTTGTGAAAATAACACAAGGGCTGTTAAACAAATAATAATTTTCAGTTACTATTTACCGTAGGTACCTATCGTAGAATGTCATTATAATTTTCCACATGTTAAAATAATTACTCACTACAAATTGGAATATCGTATGAACTATAAGTATACAAACAAGGGGATAGAAGGCGGCAAGCGACATTTCTATAAAATGTATGAGATATAAATAATTTTAACAATTAGATTAGATTTTGTATAGCTAAGGTTTTATTTTATGTTAGTGCTTAGGTGTTTGTTACAATAATATAGTGGTTTATAAGTTGCATGTCGCATTGATTTCACTGCAAACGCAGATGAAGTTTCACTAAATAAAAAAATATTAATTTACTAGCTGATGCCCGCGACTTCGTTCGCGTGGGATTCACTTTAAGCTGAGCTTTTGAGCAAGCTTTCTTCAAATGACATATCCTCCTCCACCCTCTGTACTTGGTGATTTCTTTTGGGAAAGAGCTATCTATATATAGTTGTTGAGATTGGGGTTCGAAGGATTAAAGAAACTTTAGGGAGATTCATATTATTTAAATTTTACGTGACCAAAATCCAGATATGTGTCTTTTTTCTACTAATCAGAGTTCAATCGAAGATTGGATTCAATGCATTTTCTGTCTTAAATAGATGCGTGCGTTCATTTAATTGGTCATTTTCATTTTCGGTCATTTTTTTTAAATTCCCGGGATTCCTGCGCTAGATGCGGAAACCTCTAATGAAGATAAGATACGGAAGCAAAAAATCAATGTCGAATAATCGTAATTCTGTTTAAGAGAAAGGATTGATGAAAAGGTAAAATAAATGATCTCATAAGAAATACTTTTTCATATAATATTTCCATTATACATTTTCTATTTTTGTTATAATATAGTTCTTTCAAAAAATAAATAAATAAATACAAAAAAATATTTCTTTCATTTCAACTTCAGATTCGAACTCGCATCAGAAGCTACGCTATGGTACTGCATATCCACTATTCTACGAATACATATATTGGAGATGGCGAAATAATCAAACTATTTCATTTATATATCAGACTGTGATTGACATCTGACAATTCGAAAAAGTTCAACGCGAGTCAGTTTGCATTGAAATTTGGTGATATGGTGCCTTTAAAATAATATTTAAATGATGATAACTTTTCTTTCCGACCACCGATTTCGATGAAACAAAGCCCATATGTTGCCCCGGTCCTTAATATATTTGTGTAAATTGCATTAAAATCGGTTCAGTATCTTCGGAGATTAGCGTAAACAAACAGACAGACAGATAGACAGACAGACAGACAGACAAGAATCTTAAAAATTGCATTTATGCATTCTGCTACCCTTCTTTTATCACCCCTCTTAATTTCTGGTAAAAATATTTAGTGAAGCGTAATTTCGATCCTACTCTTTTATAATATATTTAGATTTATTTAATGTCTTTACAATATCAAATCTACTTCTACAAGACTATTTCTAAATATTAATATTATTTCGATTTATAATTAATAAGTCGAAATAATATTAATATAATGACCAATTTACTTACCATCAGGTGAGCTGCCTGCCCGTTTGCCCCCTATACTATAAAAAAAAAAAAATCGCGAAATAAGCTATAGTCGGCGAAACGCTGAGCGCAACATCAGCGTTTACCAAGGGTTATGCATTGGTAACTCAGTTATGACCACAATTACAAACTGCGTATTAAACAAAACCTAAATAACACAGATATAAAGTATCCAAGCCATTAATATACCACAACTTCAATTACAACTTGTGGGTTTTCACTAGCAACTGCACGCAACAATCGAATTGCATAGAAAACAACAATTTATATAATTATAAGCTAACCATTAGTTGGAAAGCCTGCAGGTGAATTCAATGGGTCCCTAGCCTTGTTACTATGACAACCAGCTGTAGTCAACACAACTACATACCTATAAAATAGCTAAGCCATGAGGGAGACATGGATAGTGTTATTTTCGTGTCACGTTTCTTGGTAGAATCGTCTTTCGTTATCATATAAAATTTAATAAAGCTTACTTTGCTAACAGTTAATATAATGCGCTTCCAATATATAAATACTTATGAACCAACAAAAAAAATAAAATGAAATATCATTCTAAAACGTAATTAAATGAACCAGACCATGTTTTTACTATACAAGCCTCGGGTAGTACAATTTAAAAAATTTCTCATCCTCTGCTTTGAATTGGATGACTAAATTATTTCTGCTTACATACAATTTATATTATTTTCCTTTGTTTATTCAAAACAATATATTCTTTAGTGTAATTGCTCCTATAATTATTTTTTTAAAATTGAACTTCAGATTCACCATAACAATAAGCCATAGGGTTCTTATTTTAAATTATAAAAAGTAACAATGAGAGTACAATTGATAAAAAGGGTTACGTCATTGAAATATACTCGTATAATTTGATGTAGCGTATTCCGTCTAGTGCTACGAACTGCTACGAGAATTTTGTAGATAAAACGTAGCTCTACAGCGCAATAATATATCTGTTCATTTTATATGTGTCAAAACGCAGTGTATGACTATGAAATAATAACATTCAAAACTTTTTGCAGACGCTGTAATGCGATATTTTATATTGTATATAAACAAACTTTATTTCACTTGTTAACGATTGATTTTAGTTCTAACCCAGAATTTCAAATACTAAAGTAAGAATATAATTTCTTCAGTTTTAGACCTAGCGAAATAATTAATTATAAAATGATTTTAATGAGTTTTATTTAAAAATATTTATTTCTTGTAAAAAAACTTACAGATTGACTAGATATTGAATGTATCATTGTACAAGCTGTATTAGTTAAGCAACGATACTTCGGAATTAATTTTGTTGTTGTTAGATTTTAAAATACCTCAATACATATCTAACCTGTTATGTACCCAATAAAACTTTATCAAATCACCATCTCAATAAACGTATCTATCTTTTAACTCTGTTACAACAACATTTAATAGTTAAACTGTACATCTTACAATGATTAGGTTTCCATAGCAATTTTTTTTATTGAAAGTCTATCCACTGACTTCATTAAAGAACGAAAGGACTTGCATAAAAGGCTGACTGCTTCTTTGACTTTGACTATATTAGTTTTTTTACTTTTTTTTTAACTATGGGTGTTTTACTTACTTTTACGTACTTTACCTGCAATAAAGAATTATTATTATTATTCAAATAATATTATCTTTGTCAACAGAACAAGGGGCACTGACGATAGTCCGAAGATCGTCCAGTAGAAGTAAAACAGAGGCCTGCCCACCCACCGATGAGCAGCTAGACCAACTAGATCTTGCCACAGAGCACTTGCCCGCCGTCGACACGCCCGACGCCTGTGATAAAGCCGCTCTAAGGTAAATGTTTATTTTTATAGTCTAAGCAACACGCCGGTTTCACACGGGAGCATGGTAGATGTGCTATACATAAAACAAACCTATCCTAAATCTATGTTACTATGCCTATGTTACTCGCTGATAATGTAGCTTTCTATTGGTGAAAGAATCGGTCTAGTAGTTTTTGAGTTTATAAATAACAAACAAAAAAACATTTTTCCTCTTTATAATTAGTATAGATTATAATTGATAGATGCGCGTTTGAATAAATACGATTTGTAATTTCTTTTATATATCGTGAAAGTAAACTGTGTGCCTGACAAAAAAAACTAATTATAAAAGTAACTATTGTATTAAACTGGTATAACTATGATTTTTGTTATTATTTTGAATGAAATATATTTCGAGCGGAAATAAGGCTTCATACTTATAAGGTAGAGTGAAATCATCAACAGTGCATCATTGTCTCACGACCTACCATCAAATAAGCGTTACGCTTGTCTGTCGATATCTAGTATAATATAAACAAAATATTGAATAAAGATAAATATAACAATTATTGTAATTAAGTAAACTATTAAGATTAAGAAATATATTACATGGTACAAAACACAATATCAAATATCAGCTAAATTCAGTTTCGCTACGAACAATAGAGGCTAACATTGTATAAACATTTGTCAAACCAAAGCAAAGAACAATACAGATGGACATAACGAAAACAATTCCAGTTTGGAAATTGTTATTTTCATTCAATTTTCATTTGAGCTCAATTATTTCTCTTCATTTCGTCGGTCGGAACAAATGACGATCCTCAAACGAATTATGCTCAGAGTACTCGTAGCGTTTAAAGTAATAAGAGTAATAACTGTAAAGTAAAAAATATGCTTGGCTGTCTATATTTTTTTAACTTATCTTTCATAGGATAAATCTCATAGAATATGTAACTTTATAAAACTCTAAGACCTAAGTAACTGTGTACAATTAATTTAAACTATTGAAAAATTAAAAAAGGAGTTATTTTTCAACAATTTTTTCAAATACATAATCCCATTGTTGGGACATATTTTTAAGTAGATATAAATCCTGGATGTGCCGGTGCCAGAAAATCACACTTTTCCGTAGATAATTTCTTTAAATTCAATACATTCAACAATCAATTATTATTATATGATTCGTAGCTTGAACAACAATATAATACTTACTTCAATATCGTGATAAATCTTACTTAATTTCTGGGATAAATTTTCTTCTTGTGCGGTGTTCTTATTTTTTTATTTTATGCTCCGAACTTCGGTGTAACTTAAAATATTGAAAACCCATTCATTTATTTCTAATTAATGCTATGCAATTGGAAATACCTCGGTCTCTATAAATTCCCTTTCAGTTTATGAACCCGTTTTACCCGTTTTACCTCTACTCTTTATAAAATTTTCGAGATTTAAAAATATTGAACATGTTTTTATACCATGATGGATTTTATGTGCGTGAATATTTTATTCAAGCTGAATTAAGGGCGTGGAGTATTTCGATATAAAAACAACATATAACATTTCTAAATTGATTGATTTATCAAAATAATATTAACTAGCAATGTATTATAGATGAACTACACACAAGCCTATGTTACTCGTTAATAATACAGCTTTGAATTGGTATAAGAATTTTTAAAATCTGTCGAGTAGTTTTTGAGTTAAATCGTAACAAACAAACAAACAAATCTTTCCTTTTTATAATATTAGTTTCGATGGATACAATTAGTCTGGGGCAATCTTATTGTCTAGCTAATGTCCACGACTTTGTTCGCGTGGGTTTCATCATAAACTGAACTTATGCAAGCTATTTAAATGAAAATAATTGTTTATTTCCCGATATCCGATTTTGATGAAACAAAGTATTGATGCTGCTCTAGACTAAGCTCAAACCACGTGTTAAAGCAACATGAACATTAATTCGGTATCTATGGAGATTAGCGTGAAGACAGACAGATAAACATATAATGATTTTTATGGTAAAATTTCAATTTACAGAAATTTTATAATATTATAATAGCTACTGACCGTTTTCTAAAATAATTTTGTATAGGTAGTAAATGTATTTTATTCAGAAGCTTATTTAAAAAAAATAAGGTCAGCTTGAATAAATGAATTAATGAAAGAAAATTATTTTATTGTACACCCAGAAAATACAGTAAAATATTCTTAAATAATAATATATCTGTACTAAATAATATATGTATCTACATTGCATTCGTGCAAAGCATTTGTAATAAAATGGCTATAAGGCGACCTTATCTTTTCATTTATATATTTATCGACATCGAAGACGTCTACAAATATTAAATTTAAATAGAAAATTTGAAACCACAGAGGTTTACATTTAATATATAACAATTAATAATTTTTTTGTCCACAGATTACGTTATCTCCTAAGACAAATCAATAGAGGTGAAATACCTGTTGAAATATTACAAAAAAACATTCAGTATGCCGCAAAAGTTCTTGAAGCAGTCTACATAGATGAGACCAAGTAAGTACAGTTACATATATTTACTTAGTAGTTTACTTCATTAATGAAAAAGTAATTTTTGTCTTGTTTTTCTTCAGTAAAAAAGTTTTTACTGAAGAAATACTATAAATTAAGTGTCAGACTTCAAAATTGTAGATCTATATGTTGTCTATTAAAAGTAAGATTAAGTACATTAATAAATCAGAAAGGTATTAGTATTAAAGAATCAGGGACCTTAAATTTCTTTAAACGATAATTGGGGAAATCCTTGATGATAAACATCATGCTATCACTTTCTTTCATAATGTAAGACTAAAATATTACGTATCTTAATGTTCGTGGTATGTAATTGAATAGTTGTGAACTTTTGTTTTAAATTACATCTGTCAAATTATTCCTATTCTTAAGTTAAAAGATATGAGACGATAAAAATGCCTTTGTCAATACAGATCTGTTATAAATCATGCGTATTATATTATTTCGTAAAACTTACCTAAAACCCAAGATCTTACGATGTCTATGTTTCAGATTCGACTCGCCGAAAACAATATATTTCAATGTATCTAGTCTTCAGTTTTTTCAAATGAAATGTTTATAAAAGCTTATATCGCTTTTCACTTTCTTTTCTTTCTTTATCTATTGTTCCTCGATATTGGAGCATTGAATGGAACAATGTGCCGGTAATCATCGCTGAATTCGACTTTTGATGAGAGATAAATTGAAAATATGAAACCGTGGTTAATACTGTGTTCACTTTTGCTCTGTTTGAAATATAAAATGACTATTACTCGTGATGACGTCAGCGCTTGTAAAAATTGCACCCTTGCCTATATCATTCCATGGTCTCTCCATACAATACACTTCTTACTCCTGACCAAACAAGATGACCAGTTCAGTAGTTTGTATTATGTAACAAAAAGAAATTTCTAATACTGAAAAAATATTTGCTTGTTAAATGCTTTATCAACCTGAATAATAATAATAATTTTATTACCAGCTCTTACTTATTGTAATTTTATAGTAATTCTCCTTTCTTTTGAGGCAGAATATCTGTCATTTCGATTCTTTTTTGAAAAGTTGTACCATTGTAATACCATATTTTCACTAAGTGTTTATAAAAGTTTAAGGTAAATAATATTTTAAAAATAGAATATTTTTATAAGAATAAGCTTATACATACTATATTATTATAATAACAACGTGACCGGCTTCGTTCCTCAGTGGTAAGCGCAAAGCATTTGGCACCAGGTTTGTTGGGTCAAATCCCGGGAAAACAAGATTAAAGAAAGTTGTTATGATCGAGCAGGGCTTCTATGCCCTAGGCTAATCATATAATTGCCTGTAAAGAAAAATGAACAGTGAAACAGACACACAAAAGGGTCTGCCTCATGCCCCACTAGGAGACTCAGGAATTCACTAACACCTTTTATCAGTATTTTTTTATTAACGCCTATATCAAACAATAAACCCACCTCAAGCACTTAATAAAAACGCTACTTAAAGAGGAAAGCTTAATAAAGGTGAGGACAAGGAATTTGGTTTCATTAACTTCGAATAGCTGCTTCAAAGCACCCGCCTTTCCTTCGAACTAAATAGCTCAAAGCTTGAAGATAAATCTTTTACGAGATTTACATTCAAAACAATCAGAATTTTAGTGACTGCCAAAACAGTAAGTCGACGTTTTCTAATATAAACTACAATAATAAGGGGTCATCCAGTAAGTCACACTAATTTCGAGTTGGTCACATTTGTGACACCAGCTCCCCCTAGACACTAATGTAACATCACATATTAAGCAATTTTACATCTATTAATTATTAAATTAAAACAGAAGTTCAAAAATTAGTTTTATTTACATTTTTAAAGAAAAAAGGCGGCTAGCGTGACAATAATAGAGCAAGTATTAGAATAAAGAAACACCTCATTTAAATCTTAATGAGTAGTATAAACAATAGTATATAACTCACTTCAGCAGGGGTATTAACCGTATCAAAGATACGGGGCCCATAGCTACAAGGGCGCCGAACAAACGAAGCGAAAATTTACCTTCAATTAGGGCTTCGCCGCAGTTAGGTAGAAGGACTCCCCACCAAATTTAGATACAGGGCCCATCAAGGGTAAGCTACGCTCCTGCACTCCAGTATATAATAATCTACCGATCACATTATTATACAATATACATATACTGAAGTGAGTAAGTAATTAGCAATATATTATATTACCACCTAATCTCTCAGGTTTCTCCAATTAGCTGAAATACGTATTGTATTA
Source organism: Anthocharis cardamines (assembly GCA_905404175.1). Lineage (NCBI taxonomy): Eukaryota > Metazoa > Arthropoda > Insecta > Lepidoptera > Pieridae > Anthocharis > Anthocharis cardamines. The sequence continues at coordinate 2,805,935 of FR989955.1, forward strand.
GAAAGGGTATGTGATAATAAGCGAAGCGATCGCGAGAATAACTTGTATGTTATAAAATTTTTGTGCATATTATATATATCATCTCGATGAATGGAAGTCGAGCAGTAAGGTTCACGCGCAGTTTAATTCCACACACTACCAAACTATGGAATGAATTAACACCTTCTGTGTGTCCATCCGACTACGACCTCGTAAAAAGCGAGCCTATAAATTTTTGAAAGGCCGACAACGCATGAGACTGATACTTTTAAGTCGCGGATGTCCATGGGCGGTGGTGATTACTTACCATCAGGTAACCCACCTGCTCGGTGGTCCGCTCTGTTATAAAAAAAATCGTGCCCAGTAACATGGCGGCGGTAATCAACAGAAAGACGTCTACCTCTTCCCCACTAGAGGAGACGGGAATTTATTTTAAAGTTAGTTACTTTCAGAGTTAATCAACTAAAGTATTTTCAGCTTTTCAATAATGGTAACTAGTAGACTTATTATCGAGTTTCCTGCCGGCTCCTCCAATCAAGCTCAGTACAAAATAAGGTAGCTTTAAAAAAAGACAATACAAAGCGCTTGTAATTTTTTTCTAGTAAAAATGATATTAGATTTGTTTTGTATTTTTGACGTTTGATATATTACTTAGAAAATATCTTAGAATTTGTTGTGCCATTAATTACTGAGAGCGTCCCGGGACGCCCATCGATTCTCTTCCCAGCCACTGGGACCATCTCGGAACGCTCCCTCTAGTCCCTGCCAATGACTGAGAGAGTCCCCGAGCGCACCTCAATTTTACCGGTATTTTTTAGTTATTTTTATATTAGGATTAGATAAAAAAAAAAATAAGTTTCTGGCAAAGTATATACAAAAACTAGTAACACGTCTCGACTTCGCACGGGTCCAATGAACTATACACAAAAATATACCCTATGTTACTTGCTGATAATGTAGCTAAAAATCGTTACAAAAAAAAACAATTTTTTCCTCTTTATAATATTAGTCTAGGTATACAAGTGTCTCCCAATATGGCGTCAGTGCTAAAATTTCCAATGAGGTTTCCCATAAAGATTAATTTCCGCTATCGCCACATTCGTATGACTACTCTCTCCAAACATAAGCTACTGTTATAGATAGATTTAGATGGTTCTCTATTGATAACGTAAGGACCTTTGTATATTGTTCTCGATTGGGAATTACACTAATAATTACCAGTTGTTTTAGTTGTTTGATAAAACCTAGCATTATTCACATTTACTTGAAATCAATTACTGATTTCAAAAGATTCATCTTTATTATTATATAGAAAGTTTTAATTTGGTAAACTTTAACTATTGGTTTATTATTCTGATAAAATTTGAAACTCATTAGTGCCTGATGTTTTCAATTAATATTATTGAACACTAATTATATTTAATACTTCGTCAAGAAACTCGTTATTAATTAATGTATCTAAAACACTGTATACTTTCTATTTATTTTTATTTTACTTACTATGTGACCAATAGTCAAAATATATATAAGTTTGAATTTCTTAAAAGTATTGCTGTCCTTGTCATTAACATACGTAAATAAAAGACAAAAACATTTTAACAAGCCCTCATTTTGGATTTTAGGTTCAGTATTCCGAATTTCGTTTCAAAACTGCAATACAGAAGAAGCATTCTTCTAAATTATTTAAAAATGAAAGGGAATAAAAAAAATATTTATTGTACACCAGATCAAAAAATAAATAATAAATTATGTTATTTAGAAATACGTTATTTTAAATAAAAATATGTATGTGATATGAAATTATGAGTGAATGCATACGCATTACAATAATACAACGAATGCCTTCATGTAGAAAATTCTGGAAATACTAGAAAATCTCAAGCGAACAAAATCACTGGCAGATACTAAAACCTGACGATTTTATATTACCTACGTGCTGCTAGCTATTATCTACTCACTGCGTACAATTTACCAATCCTAAACTCATTGAGCGGGAAATCAACATTCGAGTAATGATTACTGAAAGCCAATTGACCTCATTTTGTAAAGTTTTCTTTGATCCACGCGATATTAACCACGGCCTCATCAGAATCTCTCATCAAAGGAACAATATTATTACCTACTATATAGATTTCTCAATTCTCCAATATCTCCAATTTCATCTTATTTCATTCGAATTGAGAACAATCATCCTGGTTGTATAAAGTTAGGCGCTAAGCGCCACCAGTGATGATTTGTAACACAGGGTAAGACCGCCGGTGGAGCAGCCACGAATGCAACCGACGACTCTTCAAATGAGGAGGCTTCGCACACCGTGTTGGGCGAGATGTTCTGTAGAGAAACCGAACGAAGCAAAGTTAATACCGTTACACCAACGCCGACAATGGCCAAGTAGTCGAGCCTCCCTTCTGTCCACTCTGTGCGATTAGGTCTTTCTGTTCTGTTGACGCTTGATCTCTCTCAGTATCCTGTTTTCCTGGTAGTCTTGATCTATTTAAATTAACTCTGATGTTTGGTTTGAGAGCAAGTTCCCTGACGCACGACTTGTTCCTAGTAGTGCCCTATTAGTTAGAGAGTTTCCCCTGTGTGCTATGATCCTGCAAAGTCATCTCCCAACCCGTCTCTATCGACCCATATCTAGGCATGACTTTTGGGTGACTTCTGTAGTTAGTCATGTTTTAGCTTGACTTTAGTTAGATTTTTTTATGCAAAACTTGATTTAATATGGTGTAAATTGTAAATATTTTTGATATAATCAGATCAACACTATTTATTGGCTTTACTTACAGATTTAAATTAGTAAAAACTAAAGTAATTTGTTGAAATAAAAATTTTATAATTACCAAAAACTGTTAAAATTATGTTTGGCAGTTTTAATACATTCATCTTCATCTTTTTATATTTTATAATTGTTAATCAGCTGAGACGTTATATTATGAAATGGTAGCTTCAAATGCGTTAGCTTGATCGGATGGCAGTGTTGCCAATTTAAAGACTTCTTTTATATGTTATATCTCTATAAATTTTTGAATAGTAAAAGTCTATTTGATAATGATACTCGTATGATGAATGAAATGGAGTACTTGTATATTTGAAAAGCAATCATTTCATATTACATCGTCTTGACCAATGAATGTTGATCCCTGTACCCTATATGTTTTCATTGACCTGGTGTTTCATTATAGACCAGCCGTGGCGCGCCAGCAGTCGGCGCCGACCCTGGTGTTTAGGTGTGTCGATGTTACCAGTTAATTTCACCTCTATTACCACTTGAATTACACTCACAACAGTTGCTAAAACGACAGTTGACGGGAGAGTTGGCGAGTTGGGTACACTTAACTAGCGCTCTGATGGATCGTGGGTTCGAATCCTGCCAGGACAACTTAAAATTTTCTTTATATTTGTATTTTTATTATAATCCTTTCATTATGTTACTTCAGTTATTAAACGGGTGGGAAGAATATCGAATGTAGATGAAAAAACTATGAAGTGTAATTGATTGCCGAATAGTCGAAATAAAAATAGGTAGACAGCGCAACATTGACTGATGTTCTTTAGCTGTTTATCTACCATCAATTGAGCCTCACGTTTGTCGATGTCTAACATAAAAAAATGCCTTATGTAACTTAGCGTTCATTTGACACCTTGTATAGTTATTAACATCACAGCATTTCACGATACAAATTCCGAAGAAATTGTGAAATATTTAAAATCCTTTTGAAATTTCAAAGAATCCTATTATACTAGGAGCTACTCAAAGAGATCCTCTTTCGTGAAATGAATGTTGAGTTGACTTTTTTTATAATAAATAATTTGTTGTTTGCTGCGACGTGAAATGAACGGTAAGCTAACTGGGCTTAGTTTGAAAAGGTCCTATAATAAACATTCTGGAATTTTCAAGTAGTAATAGAAAAATAACAGAACCCCTCTCCCAGTTATCCTAAAAGGCTTTTTGTGTTTATTTGTGTATCAGCATTGTTTTCCATCCAGAGATAAAATTACAGGTACAATGAAAAACCTATTAAAATATAATGATTTATAAAAAGAAAATAATTTGAACAAGTATCTATAAAAATGACGATTTCCAACTATTGAATTATAGCCCAGTCGGGTTAGTCGAAAAAAAGGGCCAAACCTCGCATTAATTCTAGGTATATCTTTTATTGCACAACCTTTTAGGGGAGTAGGTGGGAGTCTAAATTAATAATGGCGACCAAATTTGACCCCTGCGTTAGCCGCTATCTTAATTTAAAGGTATTACAATTTTTCGTCAATAACTCGGTCATTTTCAACATTTCAATAAAAATAATAAGGACTTAAATTGTTGTTCATGCGATTCTCTACATTTTATTTGGTGCATATTTTCATGTACGATCAATATTTTCAGAATTAAGCGAGAGAAATTGGCAAAGTGTGGTTATGGAATTATCCCGCCATTTTGAATTTAGACTCACACTGGCCCCCTTTAAAGAGTAGTTCAATAACATTTCTACCTAGAATTAATGCAAGGTCAAGTGCTAACACGACTGGGCTATACATTTCAAATTGACAGCGTAAATGATGACGAATGAAGCAATATGAAGTAACTCAAATAAGATTCATTTAGAACAATACTCAAAATTAATTTGAAGAAAATAAATAGCACGCCGACAGAATTAATAATACTGCATTAGAAAAGCCCCGAGCGAGCTCCAATTGGCTCAACCACAATAGCGCTTTAATAAAAATAATTTGCAACAATATATTTGCAGAGGTTTCTAGGAATAGAATATCATATTTTATATTGTGCTTTTAAACAAAGAAAGTTCGCCCACATATCTATTTCTATTCGAATGGTATTCCTGGTATTTTCAAAGACTAATGTTAGCTTTTATAAATCAGTCTTAGGCAGGCTTAAGTTCTTATACATTACTTTCTTAAATAGTTAAAAACATGAAATAAAATTTATTATAGTTGAAGAATCTTGTGTCATAACACAATTTAAATATTTTTTAAAGCGACTATCACTCGTATAAATAAAAAATCTAAATGCTTGTGACTAGACTTGTTATTTCTCTTGGTTATTTTAATAATATAACTTAAGTTCAAATCTATTAAACATTTCTTTACATTACACACAGAAAACTAAAAAATATTCAAATGAAATTATTACAAAATATTTACTTGTTGGATTATTTATCATCGCTCCTCGTTCAAGAAATTACGTTTCCGGGAATATATAGTGGCTAAGAGGTAGCTTTAAGTTTTTTCTATGTTGGTATCGTCAATTTTATCCAAAAATATGGAAAGCAATGCATGTGATGTACCGCTGCATGTCTCGATGTCTGTTACATTATACAAACCCCTTCTACCCTTAGCTATTTCCATCTTCATCTTCTTTCCTTACTAACTCTGTCTAGTTATAATAATCACTATGACTTATTTATGATAACATCATGTCACGTCAAAGGTGTGGAGGATATATTTCGTATATTATATTTTAATACGTAATTGTATGTCCTAATGATTGCACTTAATCAAAATCCTATACAGGCTATTTACATTTATTTTCACAGCTATAACACACACAAAAATTTTGTTTTATTATTGAAAAAATAGGTTGTAGAGAGTTTTTACAACTCAGAACACAATAATGTTAGCAATAAGATTTACTTTTGCAAAGCGAACTTAATTGAAAACAGATGTAGGTACGCTTGAGAACAGCGATTATTATGAATAAGCAATTACAGATATTTCTATATGATTCTTAAACGAAAACTTTATGGTGCTTTGTGAAGCTTTAAATAAAGAACGAGCGTAATGATTAAAGAGGTTCTATATTATACTTACTACTTAATATACAAGGTAATCGATGTATTGATTAGACATGCAAATTATTAAGCTTGTGCTCTGCTTACATTTCTGATAATATGGGGGTAGTTCTAAACCATTTCGGGTTTTTGACAGACGCTTGGCTGATGAAGATGACGAGTTATCAGAGGTTCAGCCTGACGCTGTTCCGCCGGAAGTCAGAGAATGGTTGGCGTCGACGTTCACAAGGCAACTGGCGACGGCCAAACGGAAGTCGGATGAGAAACCGAAGTTCAGATCTGTGGCCCATGCGATTAGAGCAGGGATATTCGTGGACAGAATCTATAGAAGGGTAACGAGTACTGCTTTGATGCAGTTCCCTCAAGATGTCGTCAGAGTTTTAAAGGTATTTATAATATACAATTTCCATGGACAGATAATATTTTTAAACAAGACTGATTAGTAAATTGATATTAATCCACGGAGCAAAAGATTTTTCTCACCCTCTTCAAGATCGTAACAAAATTTTTCGTTTGACTTGTATCTTGAGTGAAACTTTTTAGGTGATATACAAGAAAGTATATTATTTCTATACACAAAAAGCATTTTGCTTAACTGATACTACAACTCAGATATAAACAGATTAATATAATACTAGAAAATTTGTAAGAACTACGATATTAATTACCCCAAGTTAATACTCCATTGGTGTTGCCATACCAGCCTGAGCCAATCTATTTTATTTAAATTTCATTTGTATTGTTGTAGCTCAATACAATACTATTATTATGTATTTCAACGTAGGTATTAAAACACAATATTTAGATTGCGAATGATTTAGAAATTATATCCTCGCCCGAGGCTCAGCGCTACAGTCCAATTGAAAATACGTTCAGGCAGCTGAGTAGCCGTAGGCAGGATTATGGGATAGTTGGCTCCAATTAGTGAACGTCAACGGACCTGAAAAGCCTTTCAAATTACAGCCTGTAGTTACGTGATAGTTTGAATAGCGATTTTTATTACAATAGTGACATGCGATACATGAGTCAATAGTAATTGTGTATTTATGTAAAACGGTTTTAGAAAAACCAATAAATATCTTGTTTTAAAGAAAATTTTAATTTATCTTTGAAAATAATTAGATTTAATAACAACTTCCAGTATATTTCATCGAAACCTAGAAGTGTTATTTCTGACGATTAGTTAATAATATCTAGATTTCAGTGTAATCAAATCAAACCAATTTATTTATTCCACAATACAATAATTCCAAATATAATTTTAAAAATTTATATGGTTTTTAAATAAAAATGGAATATCTCAATAATTATTTGGTTATTGATATTAATTAAAAATTAACATTGAACAATCTTACATTCATATTTTATTTATAATATACATATACCTACATCACGCATATTTCCCATTGGAGGCAAATATCACCGAATTCCATATGATCCTTGCATACTACTTTCGCTTCTTCCACTTTCATCAATGCTTTCATACACGCATATTGGTTTCACATAGGTACGTTTGAAAAATCTTGCTGTAATAATTTTAAATTGTTCATCATTCAAATCAAATATATATTCTCACATCTACCATTATATTATTCAAAACTTATGGGAAGTTTGTGCCGAGATTTATAATATGAATACTAAATTACATTAAAATTTAACCTTAGCCGGATTAACATTTTAAAATACATTTTAAGTGAATTCCCAAGTCCCCTAGAACAGCCTTCTGTGCCCTGTGCGATGAAAAAATTTTTTTATGTCAGTTCCCCGGGTTACAAATCTGGGACCTCCACTGTCAAATGCAACGCACACTACTAAACCACAAAGATGATAAAGTTACATTTATAATATCGAATAACAAGATTGCTTTCCGCTTGTAAAAAACGTACTTAATTCTCTCCAATCACACTTTTATTTATCAAAATTACACTCAAATCCCGTTATAAAATATTCGTGATCACATAAAAGTGACAAAAAACGAGTGACATAAAGCCGCCTCGTTATAGCCCAGCGCGGATTAAAACCTATCAGAATTAATGGCATGATATTTTTACTTGAACAAATAAAAATTATACGTTAACCACAAACCGAGTAATATACCTAGTTGTCACTTTAAATAAATGAATACATGATAAAGGCATTATTGCACACATAGTTAAAGCCAATTGATAATTGATCCTGAAAATTCCAGAAAAGGTCAAGGATGCTTCATTTCTTTTTTCTTATAGTATAGGGGGCAAACGGGCTCATTTGATAGTAAGTGATCACCGCCACCCATAGACATCCGCAACACCAGAGGGCTTGCAGGTGCGTTGCCAACCTTTTACATATATATAGGCTCATTTCTTGAAAGTCCCCAAGTCGTATCGGTTCGGAAAAACCGTTGGCGAAAGCTGGTTCCACAGAGTGTCTTAGCAATCGCGCAATTGTAGACCTCCAACTCTACGAGAAAATCAACTTAGACATTTCTTAACAGCAGTGGCGTAGCTAAGTCATACCTAATAACTATGCATGATTCATTATAAAAAGAAAGATTTAAAGTTACGAGTACTGTGGCAGGGAAATTGTAATAAAAGATTTCTTTGTTTTTCGAACAGTCAGCCCTGTTAAGAGATACTTACAAAATCTATATCAATAATTAATTACAGCAGGCCAGAAAATGGAGTTGCTAGTTTATTGATTTGGAACAATTAGATTAATCTATATTATTCAAGTTTCTTTATAATTATTCTTATCAAACTTAGTTTAACATTGACCCTTTTCTGTAGACATAATTAGATATTTATTGTTTATTATTTGGATCACCTTACAGGCAAATGTATTTGATTTCGATCAACTAGAAGATGAGAACCGATACGGAAATCTTTAGGGTCAAAAAGTAACACTAAATACTTGGCTATTTTTCAAACCTTTATAGGTTTTATTTATATTGAGAGTATTCAATTCTGCGTATAAGTTACTGGAGGACAATGTTCTTTGTAAATATTTTACTTTATTCAGGAGTACAGTTTTTCTAAACTCTCTCTCTAACGACTGGTAAAGCATTCGTCCGAATTCGTAAATTCATACATTATTTTTACAAAGTTAAAAATATAAACATGCATACCTTTGAATCGAGACATCTTTTACTATTATTAATGTTACTCCCTTCCTACGAGGCGTACGACGAGTTTCCACCCTTACCTGGTAGATATATCGCATGTAGGTACAAGGCGCTTTTCTTCCATTTTTATAATCCGCACAGCTAAGGAGTGGAATTCTCTCCCTATGTCTGATTTTCCGGACCTGTATAAAATAGATCTTTTTTAAGAAAGGTAAAAAAGGTATTTGATAGGTAGGTGTGATTCATTCATCGTAGGCCGCATCTGTATTTTTCATAAAAGGGATAACAAGCCATCCTTATATATACTTCTATACTAATATTATAAAGAGGAAAGATTTGTATTTTTGAATATTTGTATTTTGTATGTTATAAATAAACTCAAAAACTACTGGAGCGATTTTAAAAATTCTTTCACCAATAGAAAGCTACATTATCAGCGCACCCGTGTGAAGCCGGGGCGCGTTGCCAGTAATGAATAAAAAAGTTTTTGAAATATTTATTTTGATTTGATTATAGAGACGTCACAAATATTGACTAAGTTAAGCTTGTAGTTAATATTACTAGATCACTGAGTTCCATCCCTTTGACTGGTTTAATTAAGTCGGGGATTACATCTTCAAAGGATACATAGATATATATATATAATACCAAACTATTTACTCCGTTCTGTAAACTACGCACCAACAAGTTCATTTCTTCAGTAAAATGAAAGACGGTAAATAAAATTCTAAAACCTTCTTTATCGTGCCAAATTTGATAACTTTTTTATAACGCTATCTTTCAACGTTTTTTATTTTAAGAAGATTCATCAGATCATTTTCTTTTCGTTTTTAATCTAAATGTCTAATTATATGTTTTACGTAGATATAAATATGTGGAGCATGGTGTAATGGTTGCAGCTCCTTACAAACATTGTGTAAAACAAAAAATTTGGCGATTTAAAAGAGAGGCGGAGAGTTCTTCTCATCCGTTCTACACCCTTGATTTGAGAACTGGACGTAAATGTAAAATAAAAAGCATTCATTTATTGACGTTCATAAGTGTAATTGTGTTACCTAAATTAATATATGATAATTTAATTTGATTTATATTATAGCTTATATAATATTATTCTTGCTTATATTATTCATATAAGTTAGAATAATGGTCTAAGTGGTTAAAATTTCTAGATCAGGAATGAAAACATTATGAAATATAAGTGTAGCGTTATTATAGGCTATTAAAGCTCGTTTGTACAATAGAACAAACTAATTTCTGCACACAACCAAGTTTCAATTATAATATAATAGCTTTTCTACTTTCTCATATTGCTCCTTTTGTCTTGTATGTACTGAAGGTAATACTGTTTTGAGTTAGAAACTGTAAAACATTCATATAGGTATCGTTATAAAAGTATATACGAGTATTTTGATATTTCAAAACTACTACTAATGTACAGAATTCGATGTCATAAGTGACCTTCTTTTTTATCGAAATCCGTATTAATTTTTTCTTTTAAATATGGTCGCTCCATATGTGACACCTTGTATCTTTAAATTCATATGATACATTTCGATGTGGCAAGATCTGTGAGGCGATATATTTCTAGATTAAAATGTAAAATCATATCAATTTGCAGTAATGACGTATCAAATAGTATAGGCATGTAGCTATGATACTAATGACAGTCAAATATAATTTATTATTTATAAAAAAAATTAAATTTAATAATTTATTTTTTAGTTTCGATAAAAATACATCTGGCAAGAACTATTAATTGGACAAGCTCATTAATTAATTTTGCTTTATGCATGCATAGTATGTTTCATAACTAAAAATGTTTGCGTTTTCAATCCGGTATGGATCCTTGTTTAACAGAGTCTACAAATAGTAACATCAAGACCTCGTTAAAACAAATGGCGCTTGTAATTAAGGTTACATGTCAGCGGTTTACCTGATGGTCCTAAGTTGGATTGTTAGAATTTGTAGAAACATACCTAAACACTTAACTCTAAATATATGTACAAGACTCAACAAAACGATTTGAATGTGGAATTTAGCTAAACAAATCTATCTTCGAAATTAAAACACATTTATTAAAGGACTGGCGGATACGACAGACGTTGCCCTGCCAAAATGTTGGCTTCAAAATTTAAAATTAAATCTAGATTTGAATGTTATGATATTTTCTCACTTTTATTATATAGATTAGCAGTAGACATCAATTATCCTTTCCTTTGCGGAAGATGGCGGAGTTCCCAACCTAATTTATTTTAAAATGAATTTTCTGCATATATTTTTTTCCTGATTTTTTCCGATATTTTCATAGTTATTCTATTAATCGGGACATAGACGAATCCAACAAATATGATATCATTAAAATCGGTGCAGCCGTTCTTGAGTTATAAATGGTGTCTTTATTTTATGTAGATAGAATATATTATATAGATAGTATTTTTTAAATCTTAACTTAGGTATTGGAACAAAATAAGTCAATTTTATTGAAAATTTACTTTTCCGTCAGATGTTGACCGACGTGCGTGAGGCGTGATTGATGGTACCTTTACCACAGGACATCAATCAATGATGCGCTGTCGACCTATATTTTTATAATGTATACAGTTTAGATTGATGGTACCCAAACTGGGTAAACACTTAGTGCTCGATTACGCCTATAGTTATGCATTTAAATCTATCGAAGTAAAAAGCGTATAACAGATGTCACATATTTTTAGGAATATCGAAATTCCGACCGGGTAACGAACCACCGTTCATAGATGGAAAATCCATGAAGTACATATTGCATGTTTTCAGTCTATGGATTTCCGAATGCTCGAAGTAAAAAGTAGGTTGACAGTGCATCATTGACTGATGTTCTGCAGCTGGTATCAAGGTATCATCTACCATCAAGTGAACTTAATGCTTGTCTGTCGATATCTAACATAAAAAAAATAACTGCCCTAACATAACAACCTTTACACTGTGATTATATTTATTTGCAGACATTAGATGAATGGTCTTTCGACGTATTCGCGTTACATGAAGCATCGGCGGGGTATCCAGTTAAATATCTTGGATACGAGCTCCTCAATCGTTATGGAATGATACACAAGTTTAAGGTGAGTTAAATACTTATAAAAGGCCTTCAATGATGAACGCTGGCACTGATCGGGGGTTATAATCTCAGGGAAACAAGAAGAAAATAATTTTGATCCCTGCACACAGACGTAGCGGGTTCAATTCCTGAGGAAATTAGATATAATAAGAGTTTCGGTTGAGCTTGAAACAGAAGATCATCTACTTGCCTGTAAATAAAAATGATCATCAAAATCGACACAGAAATGTGCCAACCGTTTTCCCGTTTAAAGGACTCAGGAATTCTCTTTTTCCTTCGCACACGATATATTATATAATCGAATCCAATACCTTAATAGTAAATCTAGTGTTAAAACGTTAAATCTAATATATAAAATTCTCGTGTCACAGTTTTCGTTGCCATACTCCTCCGAAACGGCTCGACCGATTCTTACCAAATTTTATATGCGTATTCAGTAGGTCTGAGAATCGGACAACATCTATTTTTCATCCCCCTAAGTGATAAGGGTTGTTCATCCTTAATTTTTTTTTTTTAATTTTTGGACGAAATTTTTTGTTTTTATTTTTTTATTATGTGGCATTAAAAAATACATACAACCCCTGCATTATTTGTCAAAAAATCTTGAGCCGTGCGAAGCCGGGCGGGTCGCTAGTAAAGATATAAAAATATCTATTAACAACACCAATAAGTTACAACTTTTAATAGACTGCGATAACTCGTTAAAAAACTTTTTATCGGATACTTTTTGAGAATACTTTGAGATACTACGCGATATTTGTTTTAAAAGTATTTTACCAAAGGCTCAAATCTTCGTGAAATATTTAATAAATAATTCGAACAACTCGATTCGACTTTATAAAGAGCGTGAATATTAAAAAATATATTAATGACTTTCAGTAATAAAAGCTAGTAAACAATTATAAGTACAAAACAGGTAACCTCTAATATTGTCTTTTATTAACGCGAGTATCACACATTTAAATAAAATACTGTATACCGGATTAAAACGCGATTTATTATTTATATTGTTTAAATTATTTATCCCGACGTTTCGGATGCTTTACAGCAACCGTGGTCGCGGGAGACAGTCTCCCGCGACCGGTTGCGCGGTTGCACGGTTGCGCAATTTAAACAATATAAATAATAAATCGCGTTTTAATCCGGTATACAGTATTTTATTTAATAGGTAACCTCTGGATCTATATGGTAGTTGTAAATCAATCATATACAAATAAGAACTGTGAAATAAGTTTTTTTTTATTTACTCACTTTTATTTATAACTTTACCTGTATGTGTTGGAATACTATGTAAAGTGAATGGTATAGAAGTTGATGTTCTGCAGCGCCATCTAGCGAAATGATTTCTATTTGTTTATTTATTTGTTAATTTTCATAGTAATAAAATGAAAAATCGAAGTCTAAATTCACTTAAAACATATCATCTCGATACAACATTGACCTTTTTAAAATATCATATCAAATTATATGTTTATATGTATAAAAGAAGTTTTAGAATACCTTAAATTTTAATAGGTTAAGCACACGTTACAAAAAATATTACAACAAAGCTAATGGTAGCAAACACCTACATATTATATACATACCTTCATGTATATGAAATTCATGATGAATATATGGCTATACGTGTATGTTTGATGATGTATGTTTTAGGTACAACCACCCACACTGGAAAACTTCCTCAGTCGGATAGAAGAGGGCTACTGCAAGTTCCAAAACCCATACCATAACAACCTTCACGCCGCTGACGTTGCGCAAACGGTGCACTATATGCTGTGTCAAACTGGACTTATGGTACGTTGTTTTGTTTACTGACTCTTGTATGAAGCAGCGTTACTTTAACGCCTAAGATCCGAGGACGAACGAGTATCGGAAAAGTTTTCGAATCGTCCATCTGTCAGTTGTATGAGAAATTATCTAAAACATACAGTTGTTCCTGCTAGCCCCTCTGAATTAAATGCCTCCCACGTATGTTGTGGTAACAAAATTAATGTTTTACGCTACGTTTTTAAACTATAGGTATTGTCCGATTTCATATATTCTTTATAACATTTTTCCTATACATATAAAACATATGAACGCCTTAAATACATATTTGGAAACTGAGGGTGCCTATACTTTGAAAATTATAAAACACTCATTTTGTGTTGGAGGCATCGAAATACATCTAGTAGTATAGTTTGTTTGTCTCGGATTTAGTTTAAGTATTTCCGGAAACTCTAAGTACAAAAATAAAATTAGAAAGCGCTTAATTGTGTAACTATGGCTATAATTTATTATTTTATATCAAGTGAGTTCGTTCGAGTCTTACCAAGATGACATTTTTATAATTCTTATGTTACTTCAGACTTAAAACGTGTAAAATAAATTTCGAAATTCCGACCGGGTAACGAACCTCCGATCATAGATCGATATTCTGTGGAATACATATAGCACGTTTCGGTTTCACTTTGAGGATTTCCGAATAATCGAACTAAAAATTGATCCACAGCGTATGATATCCTTCGGCTAACGTATCACCAAACATCAAGTGTTCAACCATTCACCTGTTAATATTTGTAAAAAAAGGAAAAAAAAATAGGAACTAGAATATCTGAAGCTATACTATTCATAATGTTTAAACAATAACATAAAAAATGTCACTCATTTTGCCTTCTCTTAAATTTCGTGGTACATTAGATAGTAAATCTCTTGATAAATACATACTCCTAGCTTAATTCTACGGTTGGTTTGCGTTGGCAATGGCCCAAAACATTGGGTTCATTTGGGAGATAGTTTTAACATTAGACAAGTGTGTGTGTGAACATGTGAAATTATTCTAACACAATTCCTTCATTTAAAACATTGTAAACGAAATCTTCCTTGTAGTTAATTTTAATAAATGGATACTGGATAATTCCAGTGCCTGTTGCCTATTATAGTTAAGCAAAAGTATAAATATACATATAAATATAAATATATAGAAAAAAGAATGTTTGTTGTAAATATGTAAACTGTAAATTAAACCCTGAAAATTAGTAGGAAGCCATGGGTTTCGTACTATTATGACAAAAAATCCCATGGACATAAAAAAATATTGTTGCTCTCTTGCATGCATATATACGATCATACATTCATACAAAAGGGGATCATATTTTTTTATATATTTTTAAATATCGAGCGTATCAATGATATATGTACAATTGTACATATATAATGCATATTGTTTGCAGTATTTAAAACTCGATATTCATTTTAGTTCAGGCAGAAGACACTGAATATAATATATGAAAACATTCATTATATCAGATACACGGTGATATATTTATATATTCAGAATAGCTAATGGGTATATATAAATATTGATTCTTTGTGATATAGCTAGATATGTACAGTAGAATCTCACAAATGGAGCTTCAATATACCAACACGTATAATACAATAACTCTCTGCCTGCATTTCGCCTATATAAATTGTACAAAAATAGACTTCAATTAAGGATTATTTTAAAAGTATGTAATTAGTTAATTGTGAGATATTTAACAGTTATAGAAAAAACGCGTAGAACGTGAACACAAATACGTTTTATTCCATTTAAAAAATGCTTTATTTTATTAATTATGATTTTATCTACCGAAGTACCGAATATTCCAATAATCCAGCACTCTCTGGTGTTTAATAGTGCCGGATTAGTGAGAGTCTACTGTAGTTAAATATTCCATATTTTATTACATTCTGGTAATGTATAGTCACTTATCTTCCAGAACTGGTTAACAGACCTAGAGATCTTCGCGACGCTTGTGGCAGCGATCGTACATGACTTCGAACATACCGGCACAACCAACAACTTCCACGTGATGTCCGGCTCAGATACAGCGCTACTTTACAACGACAGAGCTGTTCTAGAAAACCATCATATAAGCGCTGCGTTCAGGTGAGTCCTATACTAAAATTACTTGCAGCGTTATCGTGTTGGTTTTAACTGTCTTCGCAAAGGATCATAAAGACTCTGTCCACTACACCGTATCGTACCATGACCTTGTGATACGGTGTCAATCATAAAATATCCTCTGTATTGAAAAGTATGAGATATACTTGCCAAATTCAATACCAAGGCTTGTACGTACTCGTATTTGCAAGAAAATACTTTACAATATAAAATTGCATAGGATTGTGCTCCTTATTATTAAACAGGAACGGAACGTTTTCCTATGCAAGTATTTTCAATTTCAACTCTGCACGCACCCGAATAGCTAATACTTTCCTACTTGCAAGTTTTTCCCGCTCGTACCGGGCGCCCTACTTCCAAGCAAAGTCCTGCTTTTAAAACCTGATAAATACGTCTCATCTTTAGTCACCGTCGTGTGCCATGCACGGGGAGTCAAAAATTGCCGGCCTATCATGACCATCTAGAGATATCTCGGACGAGTGAAGACAAATTAAGATATATCGAGATATATTATATCTCGACATCGACAACTTTGATAGACATCGAGTTTTAGGAAGACATAAAGAGATAATCGATTAAAACACGAGAAAACGGTCGACAAAATTTTGTCGTGGTTGACATGCTAAGCCGGCTGATATTCTTTCTAGTGGGCATAATAGTCCGTGGACTCATGGAATGGAATTAAATAGTCCGTGATTTCTTTTCGTAGCTGATACTTTCATAACACGGTCATAGAATGTAATAGTTATAAACATAAGTTTTTAAACAGGGGAAATAAAGTTATTTTTTATTAATTTAGTATAGTAAACCCTTTTTATATTTCAAAATGATGCGATGTCAACCTACTTTTTACTTCGAGCATTCTAAAATTCATAGACTGAAACCTAAACGCGCAATATCCACTTCACGGTTTTTCCATCCATGAACGGTGGTTTGTTACCCAGTCGGAAGTTCGATATTCCTCCCACCCGATCAATGCCCAAGTTACAGAAAACATGTCTTAACATGTCATCCCGGTGGGATTCGTACCCACGACCCATCAATGCGCACGGCAGGTGTTCTACCGAACGCGCCAATAAGCCCGTCAGATTCTTAGAGTTTTTAAGGCATTCAACACTAACAACAGTTTTCACTTAAATCGGTCTTCGGTGTAAATTATTATATTTCCAAATATCTTCAACACAGTAAGGGAGAAGGGACAGAATTATTTACAACAATGTAATTTCCCCTGAGGATCCCTCGCTTCTTTTAACACTGCGAGTGCTAAAATCGAATTTATTATGCTCTATTGGCGTTGATATATATTCAAATTATATCACTAAAATCAGTTTTATATATCTAATTCGGTATCCAGTTGCCTTTGTATATATTTTTAATAGTATTTTTAGAGAGAGAGAGAGAGAGAGAAAACATTTATTCACTGTCACACATAACTATACATAATTATTCATACACAACACAGTTTTTTTATTTTGAGCAACTGACAGCGAAAAGGCAAAGGACTCAACATATTGTGTTACCACGTTGGTTTTAGGCAATATTAGCAATGTTAAACCACTATCGTTCTCGATTTTAAAAAAATAATCTTATAATTTCTAATATCAAGTGAGAAAACATAATGGTCAGGATAAGCGTGCCTTTATAAATAGATTTGCATTAAACATTCAATTATAATCAGTTCAGCAGTTTTGTTGAAAAGAGAGTGTTAATACTTTTCCACATTAACAAATACATAGTATAGCATGCTTTTCCGTTACGAAAAATGTAACGAAATGTTTGATAGTAAATTAATTAACTCAATATTCAAACAAAATTGATATAGGGTCGCGAAGATCTTACAATGAATATTCACGAGCTTCGCCTTTGAAATTTGTATAAAATTTAATCTGAAGACGTTACTGAAATTAGTTTGTTGTTGTTATGTTTCAACAAAAACAGCCCAGCGGTTTAGATGTTTTTCCGAACCCATAGGCCGGCGACGCATACTCAAGACTCTGGTGTTGCGGTTGTCTATGGGTGGCGATAGTCGTTTACCATCAAGGCTTACCATACTCTAATTTAAAAAAAAATACATACACACGCACAAAAAATACGTGCGAAGCCGGGGCGTGTTGCTTTTTAATGTATAGGTATTATTAAAATCTATCTAGGTAATCCTTACATGCAGTGGCGGATTTACCAGCAGGCTGAGTAGCCTAGGGCGGCAGATTTTAGGGGCGGCTTTGGGGACCAATTTTATTTTTACATGTCTTATGGAAATCAAAAAGAATTCTGTAGATTTATGATGTCATTCAACGAAATATTGTATATATCAAAACACCCAGTTCGCCACCCCGAACCAGTAATCGAACTCTATATATTAATTTATGAACAGACAATTGTAGATGGGGGGGGGGTAGTTAATAGCCTACATGCCTACATGCAAGGCGCATTTCGTTAATATTTCGTTAAAAGAATATAATGCAAGTTATTTCTACGCGATCTTTCACCATCCATCAATCTAACCCCGAGACGAACTGTTCTCCCGTCATTAAAATATAAATCGCGTCTTCCAAGTCGGTTCCGGGGCGTGGTTTAGTAAATAATTTATGCGACGTTGCGGAATACAAATGGGTTTCAACCAGGCTTTGACATGATAATAAAATTATTGTCAATTTTGACTCGTCACAAAATTAAATAGGAAGACATCGCATGATCACATTTTAAGTAACATGAAATGAATCTCAATTTATCGATTTACATTGAAAATACAAGTATCTAGACGAAACTACTGATTCCACTTAGGGAACACAATCCCGGGCTACTTTTTCAATCCCGGGATTGCGGGATTTTTGATGCGTAATCCCGGGATTAGACTGGTGGTTTCAACATGAAAAAAAATGTGTAATTTCTTAAAAAAAAAAAGAAAATAGGAGTAAGAAAATAAAATAGACCAAATAATAAAAACTATACTTTTGCAAGAAATCAAAATGACAACACAAAAAACTATTTAGAATTTTAAAATACATAAAATAAAATCGCAGAAATATCAAAGCATCCAATGTTTGACTTCCAAGAATGCTTCGTAGTTTATATATATAATATATTTTTTTTATAGTATAGGGGCAAACGAGCCTGCGACTCACCTGATGAAAAGTGAGCACAGCCCATGAACATCTGCAACATCAGAGGACTTGCAGATGCGTTGCCGGTATATAATATATTACAAAATTATGATATGAGGTGACCTAAAGAGTATCATTTTGAAGTATTCCGAGATGGAAAGTCCCTTCTCAGTTCTACGACAAACGTATTATTAGGGCTTAAGTACCTGTGTAGTATGTATGTATCGTACGGCGTATCTAAGGGTTGTTTTGTCGTTATGTAATAAATGCTATTAATATAATCTAGATAAGAATATTGTCAAGGCGCAACTGACTACGGAATGCAAAATAAACCTGTTTGTGGCAATCCCGAAAATCCCGAGATTGGCCAATTACAATCCCGGGATTTACGGAACCAGAAAACGGCCGGGATCCCGGGATTCGGGATCCCGGGATTGTATTCCCTAATTCCACTAGACATTTAAAAAAAATCTTTACTCTCCCTAATAGGTACGTATTTCAAGATGTAACTGAAGTCTTTTTACTCTTCTTAATCTTAGGCCTATATTTCAAGATCTTACTTTTTCTTTGTGCAGAGAAAAACTTGTATGACAACTTAGAAAATTAGATTTAAAGCTTACGATTAGTAATTTCTTAAGTGTGTGATGCATTATATATTGCGTGTGCTATCAACAACGGCGGATCCAGGGGGGGGGTCATGGGGGTCATGACCCCCCCCTGAGCTGATTCCAGGACTTAGGTGGACCACTAATTGAACATAATGATTTTATTTATATAGGTATTTTGTCACCATACAGATTTTATGTAACTACATACCATCAATATTTAATTAATTTAATATAATATAATAACTTTGTATCATGGCAAACGTTTGTGCTTCTCTGGATGTCTTCAAGAGAAGATGTACACGTTATTATGTGTTAAGTTTTTCAAGTGCACAATAAAGAATAAATATTTTTAAGTAAGGTAAAGGCACCAAACCCGAGGGGTTCTAAAAATGGCACCTTATTCCGAGGTATTTAGAAAACATTTTATATGAGGAAAACAGTACTTTAGCGTGTGTACTTTTTAAAATAATCTTTAAGTTTTACGCTAGCAACTGACTCGAACGTACGCTTCATACATTTCGGATCTTCTGCACGTGAGAACTACTATTTTCTAAATAGTGGTTTAGATGATATTATTATATTGAGTGAGATTTTGTTTAGAATGAAACAGTGAAAGGGTTATATTTCTTATCGAAAACACTTAACATTTGTTTATTTTCTTTACAAATTAAGGAGAAAATAAAATACCGGTATTAGGTGCCAAATATTTGAGTTGGTTCCTAAATACCGATGTATACCACGGAATTGCAATTTCATAGACATTAACTTTCTTTTTAATTTTGAAGGCAGTTTTATGATTACGAACATATTGTTTTGGTTTTGATTACTTAAAAAACATATGAAAATCTATTTTCGTGGTATATTTTGGCGTCGCATTTACTAATTATAGCAGATCAAAGATGATCTATTTAGGTATTTCATTAATTCGTTGTATAGAAATGCTAAGTACAAAAAATTAAGATATTAATGTATTTCGAAATAACATTGAATGTGTTTTATATATTATTTCGAAGACATCGCAATTAAGTAGTAGTATATATACATGATATTCAAACATCTTTTATTGTTTAATACTCGGAATTAGAAAATGTGATTTAGTATTATAAAACACTATTCCGATGTATGTAAGTCGGAATAATGTTCTACAAGTCCCTTAATTCGTGGTATTCATACAGAGTGTGCATTATCTTGCGCAGAGTACCTATGATTTAAGTAATGGAAGTATATGTTTACCTATTTGACCTTTTTTTTTTTAAATAACTTTCATAACACGATAAACTTAGATATTTAGTAACAAACGTTTATGAATAAAACATCAATAAGAGACTCAAATTTTACACAATATCAGTTTCAATTATACCAACAAAGAAAATAAATTCCTTCGCTAATTATTACGTACATAAATAAGTAATTATAATGCTACTTGTAAATGATACTGAAAAATTTTCAATTCTTAAAGAAGTCACATTATTTATTTCTTATTAAAAAACAGAACCTACGTTAATAATAACTGATGAATAGAAAAATTAATTATGTAAAAGCAACTTTCTGTTATGAAAGGTAAATACATCTATTTACTATAATTCTATGAAGAAAGCAAAAAAATAACTGTCCATTAACAAGTTTAATTAACTATGTTTTATTTTCCATATATATTTAAAATAACGTTATTAACCATCTAAGTAACCATTTGCCATTTTATTTATCATATATTATATAAGACTGATTCAACAACAAAAATAAATAAATATCCTTCATTTTTTTACATCATGTATCATTCTCCCCACCCCGTTTTCTTTGTATTTTGTACACTCGGAATTGGGATACAAATGCATCGGAATTAGAATTTTTACATCGGAATGAGGCGCCTCGGACTTTCATCATATTTTTACAGAATATAACAAATTTGTAATTTTTTAAATGCCAAATTGTGAGTAAGAGTCAGATAAATAACACTTCTGATAAAAATAGTCAATTCTACAGAAAGCTATAGTAAATACTTAATTTTCAATGTTCTTTTGAGTTATGGTGAAAATACCGCGGAATTAGGTGCCTTTACCTTACAGTACTTACGTACATTAATAAAAAACCTACTTTTTACTTGTATCTATTGTTATCAAAATAAAATATTAAGTTCTTGACTTGACCACGACTATGTGACCCCCTCCTGGCGCCAAAGCTAGATCCGCCCTTGGCTATCAATAATAACTAACCAGTTTAGCTTTAGACAAAAATAATCAAAATATATTCATCGAAATTATTATGCTGCGGTAGCGCCCTTCTTTAATAGATTGGCTTCAACGGCACACTACGGGCACAATCAGAAACTGACGTTTAATTAGATATCGCTTGAAAAGATTCCAATTATCCATTGTCAGTCGAGTGGCTGACATTTCGGCCTACCTAAATTGGATTAGATTTGACCTTATCTATGATCTATCTACATAAATAAATGTTATTTTAATGTTGGTAGATGATTTATTTATTTATTTATTTATATTTGATACCCCAGAACATCGGTCAATAATGCGCTGTTTATCTACTTTTTTTTTACTTCGAGCATTTGAAAATCCATAGACTGAGACTGGAACGCGTAATATATATACCAATATTCTTCACTTCACGGTTTTTTCCAAAATTGTCGGAATTTCGATATTCCTCCCACCAGTTTAATGTCCGAAGTGACGAGACGTGGGGAAGACATGCTTAAATAAAATTATAAACATGTCGTAACGGCGGGATTCGAACCCATAACCCATCGGAGCGTTAAGTAGATGTTCTACCCGCGCCAATGATCCCGTCATAAATATTGCATAACATTCAGAGTTTGATGGCGAATTTATAAATTACAGATTAATGAAGGAGGAGGATAACAATATACTCCTAAACCTTTCTCGCGACGAGTTCCGTGAATTCCGCACGTTGGTAATCGACATGGTGCTGGCCACGGACATGTCGTTCCACTTCCAGCAGCTGAAGAACATGCGCTCTCTACTCACACTGACCGAGCCGACTGTGGACAAGTCCAAGGCAGTATCGCTCGTGCTGCATTGCTGTGACATCTCCCATCCGGCTAAGGTTAGCTGCCCAGTCTCATTTGTATCGTAAATCGACAAAATCAAAGGCTCTATAATGTTAATTAGCGAAATAACCACATTGGTTAAACATAAGCCCCTGTGCAATTAATTTAGTAGAGAGGTACTGGGTTCGAATCCCGGGGAAACAAGATTTTAAAAAATATTGCGGTCGGGCAGGGCAAAGAAGGCTGATCATCGGTGGAACAGACTTGAATTGAATGAATGAATGAAATCTTTATTTGAAAGTAACAACAATAACACAAACAAATAACTTAATTACGATATAAATACAAAAAGATAATAAACAACACTTCTTTCAAAAAGGAGACCGCTCAGCATACGTTGCTCCGCCGTGGGAAACGTACGCAACACTGATTTTCAGCGACTTCCTCAGACGGTTTAGCATTTAAAGCGAACAGTCTGCTCTCAATCCGGAATTAATTATAATGTATTTGTGTCATGCTTTCCAGAGATGGGATCTTCATCATCGATGGACAATGAGTCTTCTTGACGAATTCTTCCTACAAGGAGACAAGGAAAGAGAACTAGGCCTTCCATTCAGTCCCCTGTGTGATAGAAATAATACCCTGGTCGCTGAATCTCAAATTGGTTTCATAGACTTCATTGTGGAACCTAGTATGGGCGTTTGTGCAGATATGTTAGAATGCATTCTGGGTCCTTTGCATTCTAATACAAAGAATTCAACAAGTAGTGCAAGCCAAGACACTATTAGTGAAGACAATACCGGTAAGCTGTAGTTTTGTTACCAAATATCAAAAAGCATCGGACTCGCTATTTAAAAAATGTCATTAATTATAAATATTTTGTAACATTGAAATGTTGACAAAATATTTATAATTATTTAACAGGACAAAAGTTATTGGAATACAGTAGGTTAAGGGAGGACGGGGCCCAAACTGTCTTTTGGTGGCAGAGCCTGTCTCTTGGTGGCCACAGAAGAGGTGCCACAAGTAATAATATTATTATTATAAATTCACAGGTGCAGAAGTAACCAAATTCAAAATAAAGAAGCCATGGGTTGCTTGCCTTATGGATAACAAAAAGATTTGGAAAGAACAAGCCGCGAAAGGTAATGTCATAGTGTGGCGCGTAGGCTTAGCGATTATGTACACGTAGCGATGTAGCTACGCATATGACGTCGTACTACATAACCGTATATCCTGTATATACGGCTACTTAGTACGAGGAATATGAGGGAAACTATGAGAAATATCGAAAAGTACTCAATGGAGTCTCGAGGCCGATTTTGATGAAAACTAAAACTGCATCATCATCCATTCCTAGCCAAGAATCGAACCCGTTGATTTTGAAAAAAAAACACATACTGTATTACTACATCATTCAATAATAAAGGCCCAAAGGCACGAAGAACTTGCGTGAAAATATTCGCAACGTCAATCTGTTATTTGTATTAAAAATTATTTGATATTGCATACGAATGACAGAACGACGATAGGAGTACTTTCTTGGAAGTTTTCGTTCTTGGGCTTCAGTTTGCCTCATAATTTTTCTTTCCAACGTAGATATTTCAGTATAAAAATGCTCAGATTTTCCGTGAAATATTAAAGAGTTAACATACTTTCTCATCCATATTATAAGGATACTAATGATCCGCTCCGGCTTCGCAAGGGTGCAATGTAGCTGTACTATATAAAAAAAATACCTGTTACTCGCTGATAATGTTGCTATCTATTGGTGAAATAAATTATTAAAAATCGGTCGATTACTTTTTGAGTTAATCGTAACAAACAAATCTTTCCTCTTTATAATATTAGTATAGATATTTTCTTAAAAATGCCTATTTCAGACGCCGAAGACCGAGCGAAGTTGGAAGAGGAGACGAACGGGGCACCGCCACAGCAGCCGGATGAATAATATTTAGCCACACTTGTAAATAGCGTTAAGCACAGTTGTTACAACATGTTACATTCGCTGTTCAACAAGGATACTACGTAGATAGGGAATGCTTCACTCTTATATGGATATAGGCACGCAAACCTTACCCAAACTATATGACCAGCTGGCTTACTTATTAGGTAAAATTGGTAGTATGTTTGGAACAGCGGCTAGGTGGACATGTAAATTAAGTAACAATTAATGTTATTGATCTATCGAGTAATTACATTGTATTAACGTTGTTATAACTGAACTAGCAAATCATCCCAACTTCATACAGATATTCCTGTCTATACACGTAAAACCTTTCGAAAGAAATTATGTAACTGATGAATGGAATCAGCATAAGAATCAGAGGCGTAGCTTACCCTTGATGGGCTCTGTATTAAAATTTGGTGGGGGGCCCTTCTTCCTAACTGCGGCTTAACCCTAATGGAAGGTAAACTTTTGCTTACGAGCTCGGGGCCCCTGCAGCTAGGGGCCCCGGCTGATACGGCAGTAGCTACGCACCTGATAAGATTACAGTGAAAACGTTAGCAAACATTACACATAATATATACATATGTATGCCAAAAGTATGTTATTAATCAATAGTCCAAATTAAAATCTGTATAGCAAGTTCAATATACCTAAGAGGTATATGTATATAAAGATGAATAAAAAAAGCATTTTGTAAGCGCAAAAAGTGCCCAAAAAGCTCATTTTCTTCTGATTTACATTTATTAAACAGAAAAGTAAATGTGATCAATATGTTTTATACTGATGAGCTATATTTGGTCAGGTCGCTAGGAGCTGACCAATGGTGAAACAGACACTAGACACCAGGGGACTCGGGACTTCACTTTCATGAGAAATCAGTCGAAATTGAATAAAAAAATTTGGACGGGCTCGTTGGCGCGTTCGGTAGAACACCTGCTGTGCGCATCGATGGGTCGTGGGATCGAATCCCACCGGGACCACATGTGTATAATTTTCTGTGAGCATGTTTTCCCCACGTCTGGTAACTTCGGGCATTGATCGGGTGGGAGGAATATCTAAATTCCGACCGAGTAAAGAACCGTTCATAGATGGAAAAACCGTGAAGTGCATATTGCGCGCTTCAGTTTCAGTCTATGGATTTCCGAATGCCCAAGGAAAAAAATAGGTCGACAGCGCATCATTGACTGATGTTCTGTGGCTGAGGTATCACCTACCATCAAGTGAACCTCATGCTCGTCTGTCGATATAATATGACATAAAAAAAAAAAACGCAAGCTTGGACCTCTGAACTAAGCGCCAATATACGTTCATACTGGGATGAAAATGTTACTAATGTATTAGTGGACCTTTCAAGGTACCTACCTAGTTGGTAAAAAGAACCTATAGCCTTTCGCTTCATTGTAAACGCACAAGATTAAGGTTATAATGAACTGTTTGATAAGTATGTATCCGTTTTACTCAATATTATCGCACTTAAAGCGTCCTCACTAATTATAACAATAGTAATAAAGTATTAGTTATGTTTTACTTAATATTCTATAGTCATATATCGATGGCTCCTACGTAAAGGGGCGAAACTGCCGCTTAAGCCTTTTTCCAATTATTAGTGCATTGAGTTCCTTGTATCCAATTCTATGACATTCACAAACAAAATTTTTATTTTTTTTACTAGATACAAAATAAAATTTTAGGCACATAGGCGTATGTACACAAATCGGTAGCGTATAAAAACCGATCAAACGTTTGGTTGATTTACGGCGTCGTGTGAGCGCGTCGGGGGCGCGGTGAGAGGGCGAATGTACCATTTCAGTCCTTTTACTCAGTATCCGAAAACCTCGTATAAAGGCGAAACGTCACATTTGCCTTTTTACGTGATTCGGTTTTTAGTAAATCGTATTCGCCTGTTTTGTAGACATGTCATATTTTGTACTTAATAAAAACTAATTAAGATTTTTTTTATAAAATTACGGATAGAACTATACATTTGTATACTATGACAGTTCCTTTATTAGTTAATTATTACTATTGACTTAATAACCTCCGATGGCGTAAGTGCAGGCGGGCTGTTTGTATGTAAATTACCCTTGTAAATAGGCTGAAAGTCATTTTAGCCTTTTTACGTTGAACAATAAAACTGAAATCGTAAGAAACTAACAAAGTAAAAAGACGAATGTGCAAAATCTCGAAATATATAAAAAATACATAAAATTTATGTACATATGTATAAAAACCACTCTACGTTAACACTAACTGCAAAATTACATAAAAATCGAATCAGTAGTTTAAAAGATATGACCCAATATATAGTTTTGGCAACTTCAAACCGCTCTCCTGTAAAATTCACTTTTTTCACTTAGGCCTGTATACGTAGGAGCCATCGATATTCTTCTAAAACGTAAGGTGTACTAGTAAAATAATTTTAATCGCTAAGCAAGGTTTATCAAGAATAAACCTCAGTTCAGTATAACCTTAATTCATAAATATAATAAATAGTATAGGAAATAATATCTAAATATATATGAATGTATAAATTATCTTTGGAAGACAACGTAGTGAGGTACATTGGAATAGTTGATACGCCGCAGGGCGGCTACATTGGTAGTGTTTAAAAATAGTTTTATGTATTGAACTATTTATCAAATATTTTAGAACCTAGTATTAAGTTGTTTCGTTCCAGAGGCGGCGTAAGAATTAAATTTTATGTGGACAAGATTAATTTCGCGGGGCCCTCTGCCAGCGCCAAAAAAAGCCAATGTTTTGCCCAAAAAGGCATTTTTTTGGCAAAACATTTTTTGGCGCGATCGCGGCTTTTAAGTAATGCCTAAAATTTTCGGAGCGCGAGGCCCCCTGGGTCTCGAGGCCGTAGGCGGTGGCCCACGTCGCCCACGCCTTACGCCGCCACTGTTTCGTTCGAGTGTTTTTTTTTAATTGCAATAGCCTCACATACCTATACTATTTTAGTTTATTTTTTTATGGTATATTTCGGTTGATCAACGTTCATCAATCTCTTTAAAGTTATATAAATATTGCACATTACATTATAATTTTGCCACTCTGGACTAAAATATTTGGTAAAGTTAGCAATAGTTAGTAATAATTAATATGTAACTATAGTTGAGTAATATTTTTAAAATCGAGCAGGCCTCGTACTTGAATAAATTATTTATATAAATTAACGTTCATTTTTTTATAAATATTATTTTTTATTTATTTATGTCAAATTTTTAAAATACCTACTGTAAATATTCCAATATCTTAAATTAGCTTAAATGCATATTGTACGGTGTTATTATTTTTTGTATTCCAAGATTATATATTTTTTATCCTACCTGTAATTCAAAATCTCTAACAAACATGTTACATAAAGTAGTACCGGAATTATGGACTGTGGCTTTCACCATTACGACACCTGTTACTTTAATATTTATTTTTTGTAAATAATATACCACTAGAGAATAAAGAGTAGTTTAACAGTAAAATCTCGTGTCAGCAATGAGGATAATCGTTAACTTAAACAATAATAAATATCATAACATTATAAAATCCCGCCACAGTATCGTATGTTTAAAATATAGAATATTGTGTTGCTTGCTTTAAGTAAATCATTTCGAATTTAGAATTCGAACTAAATGTAAACAAATAGAAGTGCATGGACGAATCTTTGTCGTGAACTGTTTCATTTACGTAGTTTCTTGAAACAAAGATGTTTAGACTCACCTACTGTCTTACTTAGGTACTTATGTATATTAGCTATAAGAGCTATTGTATCATAAAATCGCTGGTTTCGGAGCAAACTTTACTATAGTGTACCTACTCTCTAATTTGAAAGAGTCTCTACTATGTATATTATTATTACGATAATTATAATGATGTTATATTAGTAACTTTATTCATATGAAAAAAATACGCTTATTAATTTTAATGATTCTGATTGGAACGGATGATACTCCTCGACCAAACAATTTCTGAATGTTAGTCTCAGAAAAAGTTACTTAAATTATTTATTCAATGACACCGTTTAATATATTTTAGTTAAGTAATAATAACTCATCCCTTATATGCACAAATTGAATTCAGTTCCACAGCACAACATACGTATATAATGTAATATCTTAAATAGTTTTAGAAATATAACAAATATATGAAGCATTTAATATTAAACAACCATCCTTCAATATTAGCAAATAGTAAAACGTATGATAAACTTAGCGACGTTATTTCAACAAATTCCCCAATTGCAGAGATGCTAAATTATAGAAAATGGATTTTTTCAGAAAGACGATGATTTGATCTTAGTATTTACTCATCAAAATATCTGCGCTGCTATCTTCACTCCTTACTATAAGGATTGTGTCCCACCCTTCGCTGAAATATGAATTTAAATACCTTTTGATAATCGCCTTCAAAGCTTCAAAGACATTCAGTATTATTTTCCAAGTATTCCAAATACGTGGGACCACACCTTTATATATCAAATCAAATCCATAATCACATAAATTAGGTCCCTAAATTTAATTCCAGGGAAAGTAAGGATAGATTTAACCCAACCGGTGACGCTTATCGTAGAGGAAATTTACAATAGATCTTTTATATTATAAATATATTTACTTACTACATATGATAAACTTAATAGAATGTATAATGTATGTTTAGAAAACTATAATAATATTAATAGTGGGGTGAATACGTGTAAATTGTGAGCGCTATTTAAATCGGGATATAGCTTTATAACAATGTAGCCTTTAGATTCAATAAAATGTTATAATAAACTGGAATTATGTTTACTTTTATAAACGTTACAAGAAAATATCGTAGAAGCGATGTCATCACAATACCAGTTAGTAATAAATGTACTTAATTAGACATCTACATATAATTACATTTAGAACATAAATACATTAATATATAATCAATAGCACCCTGACCGTCTCTCCATATTAACCACCATTAATCATAAGGTTTTTCTGAACACATTGCATTATATATTATCACCTACTTAAAAGCACAAGCAAATTATTTCGTTTATGAAAGAGATATGTCAATTTTTTTAATAAAAAATTTAAATATCATAGAATTTGTTAATTTGGTTCTTAATAAGAGGTTTAATAAATTAAAATTCCCTTCATATATTGTTGTAAAATTTTGAACTATTTTTCAATATAATATACATGTTATATGTATTTATAATTATTCACCTAAATGAACCTAATAAAACATACTTTTGTTCTCAACTGCTTACAGAGTTACAGCAATCCCTCTCTATAAGATTTGTTTCATGTAATTTTTTATTCCTTTTCTATGTACATAAATATAAAGGTAGAAACACTTGTATGTAAAACATGAAAATAAAATAAAAGTTTTCGTAGAAACTGGTTTATTTTTTATCACCTACCAAAGTGCATTATTTTACAAACGTTGACATACACATATAGCAATACTTTTCAACATTTTAGGCACACTATTGGCCAAATACTTGAATGTTACATAATATGAAATACAGAAACAATACTCAATGACAAGCATTTGAATATTCTGCAGTATATCAATATAATAAAACAGCATTAGCACAGCCATACTCACTATCGACCCTATTATAATCATATTATAAGCCTGATATAGTTAACATAGGTTTTATCTCGCTCTATCGAATATAAAAAGACTATAGAACGAAAGGAACAGAACATATATAATATATAACTATATCAAGTTTATAATATGTTTATGAATAAGGCCATATATATTTTACAAATACACTACACATACATACAATTTTGAGTAAGAAATGCCAAATGTTAAAAAATGAACTTATACTTTTTGATACATTCTGCATTTATGATCAATGTATTTAGAATTAAAAAACACAATGAATAAATATTTATCTGATACAGTAACACTTTACAAAACTGTAATACTTAAAATGTCATCATACAATTTTAGATCACAGTCTAAGAAAAACAATATTTTTTTAAGAATAATCCTTATTACTAGAGTACTGAAGCAATTACTTTGCGAAAGGTGCAAAACTGGTATTAGGTATATAGTTCAAGAAATATACAATACACATTGAATTTGAACACAAATAAGAAAAAATATAGATCATATGATCATAGAATCCATGAGAAAGAATCCTTTCTGAATTTAAATGTAAGGCCTATGTACACTATATAGAGCTATATATTATACCAACAATGATAAACCTTAGGCAACAACAAATCAGACAATTCTCTACCATCCCTAAGATCTATGATGATTAATTTTAATAAAGGGTAAAATTTTAGGTACAACCACAGCTGCAGGCAACTGTTTTAGGCAATTTGGACCTGACAAATTAAATCTCTTAACATTTCTCATAAATTAAAACTCAACATTAGTCAAGCTTTTAGTAATATAGAAGTGAACAATTATGAGGTTAACAATGTTGCATATAAATCAAAACCTGGCTTTACTGCTTTCTTGTTATGTTCAGAAAAGGAACTAATATACATAAAACATTTTGAGCGTATTGAAATTTATTCGACTAACAAAATATTAATTTAAAATATATTTATGTATCTTACCAAACACATGTATTTCAACCGTTAATGATCGAACATCTGTTTTCTGTCTACTACAAGATATTTTACCATCAATAATATCACCCTTTTTGACCTGTTTGCAGTCCTTAAAAAAGAATACAGTTTGCTTCCAATGTGTTGGTGTTTTGTGTGGACCTGTGGTAAAAGATACACTCTCAGGCAATTCAAAGAATGTATCAAAATAACCTACTACAGATGTTAAATAACCATCTTTAGTGATCAACAGCTTGAATTCAGATACAAAATTCATTACATTAATATTACAAGTATTAATATCTATTTCTTTTACAACACAAGGTTCAGATAAAATATGTTCATTTGGTACTACATCGATTGTTGCTTCTCTCACCACTTCAGATTTCATACAATTCATTTTATAACCATACACATCAGACCAGAATTCAATCAATTTTTTATGAGTGTCCACATCACCATTTGCTACTAGACTGATATTGCATTTGTTTGGGAGTAACAGTCCACTGGGATTTAAACAACGGTTTCTAGCATATATAACACTATCTAACATGCCTTCAAAAAGCAAGAAATATCCCATCCACTCTGACACTATTATATCAACTTTCTGATCTAGTTTTGTATCTTCAAGTCTACCTTTCACAGTCTCTATGACATTTTCAAGTTTGTTTTCTCTAATTATGTCCATTGCATGGTAAATAACGTCGGACTGATCAAGTGCATAGACTTTCTTAGCTCCAGCAGTTGCTGCAAACATTGATAAGATTCCTGTCCCACAGCCAAGGTCCAATACAACCTTGTCCTTAAATGTATCCTTATTTTTTAGTATTGCATCTCTATAGCTTTCAGTTCTCACTTTATCAGAGAGCATGTCATAGTGTATTCCAAAATGTGCATAGCTACTAAAATACCCTTCATCACTTTCTAAAGGCACTTTTGATACACAGTCAATAACCAAACTGCTGTCATCATTTTTACTCAGAGGTCCGCTATCAACAAGTGATTTCATAGATTGCTGCATTTTATTCATATCTTCTTTCGCCATTTGAAGGTGGGTCTGACTTTCTTTTAACTGTTGAGTTAGTGTTTGTATTGTCTTTTGGAGTTCAAGAAAATGTGCTTGAGATAATGTTACTAATCCATTTTCTACATTGGCATGATAAGATTTAGGAGAACTTGGCTTTTCAACCAAGGAGTCGAAATCGAACATTAACCATTCATGATTCTCTACAGGTTTCAAATATCTTTCATCATCCCACAATGGTTTGTCAGAAGACATGATGTCCTGCGGATTCGCTTTATGTATGTTTATATAGTTGATTAGCTTAATGTATGAATAACAGTCCATGTTAAATTTAATTTTTAATTCACCCAATTTAAAGCCATGTATGGTTTCACAGTGTGTCACAGCTTCGTCGATCGATGGAAGTGTGTTAGTACAAAATAAACATGTTACCGTTGTATTACTAGTTTCCATTTCTTGCCACTCATCTTCTTCATAGTGCTCCTCGTCAGAACTGAGATCCGGTACGTCAGACATTATATTTAAGCAAGGAACAGCAAATAATGCAGAAACTGAACTATAATTCACATCACAATTCACAACTTTCAAAACCATGTGGTCTAACTCGTTTTGACACAGACAGTGACATTGATCTTTAAGTTCAGTAATTCATATTCAATACAGTTTAATAATGGCAATTTATAACATTTAATTAAAACAATATTTAAAAAAACCTTATTTGAAAGAAATTATTACAGCTAATATACAAAATAATATATTTAAAACTTATTAAATAACTAGATTATTTACCGAAAATGTGAAATTAGCCTATGACTTACAAAATAGGTTGATACGGTGAAGTATTTATTCGCCACAAATTCTATGATATTGATTCATAACTATTCAAATAGATGGCGCTTTAATAAATAGTACACAATTCTTGTGCGTTTTCGTTACCATAGTAACTTTATTAAAAAACATTATATTTATTTGAGTCGAACGAAAATGAAGCTTAAAATTTCATCTTTCAAAGAACCAAAACATACAGGTGTTGTTACCTGTGTATGTTGGAATAATACAGAGGATGTTTTTTCATGTGGGTACGTAAATAAAATAAAATAAAAACGCAATCCTTATCCTTCTTTGTTTTTCTAAAGTGAAAGTTATAATTATCATAACTGCAATATTTCAGAGATGACCACAAACTACTGAAATGGAACCTCATTAACAATGAATGTATGCTTGTAACAACGTTGCCAGAGGATGTATTTCCAACATCTATGAATTTATTTCCAAAGACAAATCAAAGCGGAGTCAAACATCAACACGACGTCATATTGATTTCATCTGCAGATGGCAAGTAAGTAGGAACATAATATTAAACTGGAAGATAATGTACTATTAATAATATATTTAAAAAAAAAACTATAATATCTTAACGCCTTTTTAAGTAAACAAACTGACCGATTTAAACTTCGTCAAAATGAGAAATGAACCGATCACTAATTCACTAGCTGTATTTTTGGGTGTTGATTTATTTACTCATTCGTTCATCATACTAACAGGTTCCACATAGTTAATCACAATGGTAGAGTAGAAAAAAGTGTAGTCGCTCATCAAGGAGCATGTTTGACTGCTCAGTGGAGTCCTGATGGCGCTGGTTTATTAACTGGTAAGACATAGACTAAATAACCCAAAATCTTTTTTATACTTATGTTATATCAATAGATGAGCGCAAGGCTCACTTCACAGATCAGTAACAGGTACTCAGTACTTGAATACCCTGACCACAGATAATCAATTCGTGATGCTCTGTAAACCTAGTTTTTACTTTGAGTTTTCGGAAATCCGTAGATTGAAATCGAATCGCGCAATATGCACTTTACGGTTTTTCCAACTATGACGGTTGGTACCCAGTCGGAATTTCGATATTTCTCTCATACCTTTATATGTATGGCAAATTATAAACATGTTAAACCTAAATATTCAAACCCGCTACCCAGTTACGCCAGGAAATACCTACAGTGAAGCAGGGATTGAAAATTATATACCATAGTTAATTAACCGGTATAATAAAGGTTTTTGTTAATATTCTTTCGTTTTTAGACATATATACTGAAAAAAATGTGGTAAGTTTAGTGTGTATTAGTCATTGACATAGTATTAAATAGACTTCAGGTCGCATACAAAATTCACGAAATAAGTGTACCGATTATTTAAGCCTCGGTCCTTGTCAAATTTTGAAAAAATGACACTGCTCAATGGGAACAAAGAAAAGAGTGAAGTTGAAATATGATTTTATTAGTTACCAATATATATATATATGTATTATACATACACACTTGACTAACTTCGAAGACTTTGTTATTATTAGTATAGTTTATGAAACACCAATGTGTAAATTAATATCATGTATCTAGTAGGGTATGTTAAATAATAATATCCGCAAAATGTTCCGAATATATACAGATTGGAATATTTTCTTTTCCGTTTTAGCGTGAAACCGTAACAAACAAAAAAATCACTTTCGCATTTATAATATTACTACGGATGCTTATCCTTAGATAGTAATAATTATTTTAGTACTAATCTACTCGATGCATCCACTATTCTGTTACACAATAGTTTGCGCATGTGTTGGCCAACCTTGGCCAAACATTTGTAGCGTTCATTTAAAACAGATAATTTTGTTCAAATTTTCAATTATTTGTTAGTTTGAAAGCTTAAAATATATCTTATTTTATATGTACTAACCAAAAATAAGACTCCGTCCGTAAAATTGTTTTTTCGGGAATTATTTTCGCAATTTTTGAAGACAAACTGTGTCATTGTGAAACGTCTTAATATTGGCCGTGCTTAAAGAGAACTAAACAAAATAGACTCTCACATTTCAAGTGAGCCGATATTTACCGGCACGGATTTTATGCGTCGACCCGATATCTAGTATATTGTTGATCGAAGGTATTAGTGTTCTCTTTAAAACTTATAGCATGGTATCGCAGTCAGACACGTATTTTGGAAAATAAAAATTAACCGGTTTCAATCCCTGCACTGAAGTAGTATTATAGTTTTTTATTATCCTATGCAGGTGGTGAGGACGGCTTTGTTAAAATCTGGTCGCGAAATGGTTTGCTTCGATCCAGTATTATACAATCCGATGTCCCGTGCTTCAGCGCTAAGTGGAGTCCAGACAGTGGCGCTATTCTTTACACAAAATCAAATTTCCTTGTTATCAAACATTTAAATTCGAATTCTAAAATAACAAAGGTGCAGTGTAACGATAAGTTTATCGCACAGTTAGAATGAGAGTGGCTAATTCAAAATCAAAGTTAAATTATATTGTATTTTACTATTTTTTTTTTATGTCAGATATCGACAGACGAGCATAAGGTTCACTTGATGGTAGGTGATACCTCAGCCACAGAACATCAGTCAATGATGCGCTGACGACCTAATTTTTTCTTCGAGCATTCGGAAATCCATAGACTGAAACTGAAACGCGCAATATGCACTTCACGGTTTTTCCATCTATGAACGGTGGTTCGTTACCCGGTCGGAATTTAGATATTCCTCCCACCCGATCAATGCCCGAAGTTACCAGACGTAGGGAAAACATGCTTTAACAGAAAATTATAAAAATGTGATCCCGGTGGGATTCGAACCCACGACCCATCGATGCGCACGGCAGGTGTTCTACCGAACGCGCCAACGAGCCCGTCTAAGTCAAATTATATTGTATTTTACTAACGCGAGTAATAAAATAACTCTTTCCAGATTAAAACGCGATTTATAATTTATCCCGACGAGACGTTTCGAATGCTTTTCAGCCAGGGTGTGCACTGGCAGACTGACCAAGTGACCAGTCTGAGTAAATTGAGTTAAAGATATGCCATCAAAAACATAAATTGTAAAAAAAGCCAAGTCTTGCAACTCAGTGCTTCTATCGTAAAAAGTTGTGAGATCCATATAATACCAAGTCGGTCAATTTATTCAGTCTCTACTGAAGGATCCTTCTGTCTTAAGTTATTACATAATAAGCTAACCTAACAATATCTTATAGTGATCGTATCAATGCCAATATTAAAAATCTTTGATATTTAAAATAAATAGATTGACTCGGCTATCGCATGAAATCACAATGTACATATCTTTTTTTTATTTTATTAAAAACATAATGTATCTCACAAGTAATACATATTATATTAAATTAGATTGTTTAGTGCGATTGCCAAGTCAATCTATTTATTTTAAACATCAAAGATTTTTAATATTGGCATTGATACGATCACTATAAGATATTGTTAAGTTAGCTAATTATGTAATAACTTAAGACAGAAGGATCCTTCAGTAGAGACTGAATAAATTGACCGACTTGGTATTATATGGATCTCACAACTTTTTACGATAGAAGCACTGAGTTGCAAGACTTGGCTTTTTTTACAATTTATGTTTTTGATGGCATCTCATTTCTTTTTGTAGATAGTGTTTTGTAGATAAGAATTAATACAAAGCTATGGATAACAGTCTGATTTTGATTGCCATTTTTATCAACTTTTTAATGTAAAAAAGTAGTTATAGTGACATAACTACAATAGTTGGACATATGGTCTCATGAAGTTTTTGTAGATTTTGATATGTTCTATAATATTGTAGAACGTTTTTTTGTTCTATCATCAATACTTTCCGCAGCACATGCGGTAAAAGACATTTTATGGCTAATTTTTTTACACCTTGGGTTGTTTTTAGTAGGGATTTCTAAGGATCTTTATTTTTTCTAGTAATAAATATATGTTATGTTACTCAGTGATAATGTAGCCTTCTAACGGTAAAAGAATATTTAAAATCGGTCCAGTAGTTTTTAAGTTATTCATTACATACAGAAATACAAAAAAAAATTGTATATCTAGAAAACTGGACCGAAATTTCAAAATATTGTAGTTTTTCCTTGATTTATAGACTAAACACTAATTGTATTCTAAATTTCAAGTTTCTATGTCTGCTAGAAGTGCCTTAGAGTTTTGATGATCGGTCAGTCAGTGAGTGAGTGAGTGAGTGACAAATTATCAAACTTTGACTAGTTATAATTCTTAAACTACTGGTTCAAACAGAATTATATTTGAAATATACCGAGATTATACAATGCCTGCTTAGTGACTGAAAATTCAGGATTCTAGTTTTATCCACAACGAAGTTATAGGGGGTCGAAAATGGCCCGAACTACTTCGAGAAAAGGATAGTACGGCCGTGCCGCTTTTTGCTCGACTTGGCGGGGGCACTACCGTGCCCCCAGATATAAAACACCTTGAAATTAGTTTACATACCGCCGCGCGATCTATTAGGTTGTATGTAGTTGAAACTTTTGTATACTTATATCGCTGTTGTTCCGTTCAAATTAAGTTTTGCTCCTCTCAGGGATTTTCAGTCGAAAATTCTATTTCTAAAACTCTAATTTTAAAGAGCAGAAAATAAGCTTTCAGTTTTCATTTCCGGAAAAACACAAATATCGTTATCGCCACTTTCATTCTCAGCATGCGTTTATATTTTGTAGTTATAGCTTTCAAAAAACGTTGTAATCGCATATTATTTTTTGCAATTTCAGTGGAAGGCTCATGAAGGACTCATTCTTTGCGTAGCATGGAACCCCAATTACAATCTTTTGATTTCTGGCGGTGAAGATGGGTATGCGAAGGTAAATTGAGCTGTTCATTAAAGTAGTACGATCCGCTCCGGTTGGTGTACTATTCACTAGAAAAAACTTTCTATTGGTGAAAGAATTTTTAAAATCGGTCTAGTAGTTTTTGAGTTAAATCGTATCAAAGAAGTCTTTCCTCTTTATAATATTAGTGTAGATACAGACAAAATGATTTATAGTTATTTGTATCAAAAATATATTGTCAAACTTTATTTTTATTTTATTATGAAGTATCATTACTATCAATGACCCAGATAAGACCATGCATTATTGGATGGGCTTTCCTTGCTCAGTTATTTAATGATTTGAGTATGCACGCAGAAAGTTCTAAAAATATCGTGTTGCGTATATTTTTTTTAGATTTGGGATACTTTTGGTCAGCAAATTTCAGTAAGCGTGAAACACGACCAACCGCTAACAAGCGTGAGTTGGTCACCGGCTGGTAATATGTTCGTCGTTGGGAGTTTCAATTTAATAAGGCTTTGTGATTCTAATGGGGTTTGTAGTTTCATAAGTATTTTACAAGTGTCTAATATAAATAGCTAAATACCTACTTAGCGAACTTTACACTCTCTGCTTCGCACGACCACGCCGCGCTGCCAGTTGTCGTCGGCGGTTTTTTCGAACCGATACGACTTGAGAACCTTCAAGAAACGAGCCTAGAAGGTCGGCAACGTACCTGCAAGTACTCTGGTATTGCGGATGTCTATGGGCCGCAGTGATCACTTATCATCACGTGAGCCACCTGTCTGTTTGCTCCTTTTACCTTAATTAATTTAAGCCTAAACAGATGAATGAACTGAAAAAGACTTAAAGTAATTAATTAATTATTATTAAGCCAATTACAGGTTTAATTATATAAAATATCTAGTATAATATGATATGAGACTAAAATAAACTTTATATCAGTTGATCCGAAACTAGGAAAATTATTTATCTGGGAAGCCAATTCAAAATAATCAAGGTAATGAGTAATTAATTATTATAAATACAGAAAAACAATAGTTATTATATAATTCAGGTTAACACTTTATTTAGGTATAAGTAAGTAATATCTGCTCGTACAAAATATAAGATAAGGCATTGAAGTTTTTTCATATAATTGGTAATTTTCAGCGTTCATATTGCTTAGATCGCCCCTCTACAGGAAGCGTATACAGCATCGCATGGTCATCTGATGGAACTCAGTTGGCCGCAGCCTGCGCTAATGGTCATGTTATTTTTGCGCATATTATAGACAGGTGATTTGTTACAATACTAACTATACGCCCGGCTTCACTGTTACTGTTACTCGCTGATAATGTAGCTTTCTTTTGGTGAAAAACTTTTTAAAATCGGTCCCGTAGTTTTTGAGTTAAATCGTAACAAATAAATACTATTATAAAAATATAATAACTATCCTTTATTACGGAAAACCTTCGATCGGCGTTTGTTAACATAACATTAAAATAACTGTTTATAATGCATACAAAAAACAAAAAAAATATATTAAAAAATAAAATATAATTAAACAGAGATTGTATATAAAATACTTTCATCCAGTGTCTCCAGATTAAGTATACAAAAGTGTCCAATAACACTAACAGAATAGGTACTATTGCTACTAATATTTGGCACAATGCTTCCACAGGCGCGACTGTATCTCATCATGGCGTGGAATATTCTCGCTTTTAAATAATAACGTATAAACCATATTTATTTACAGGGAATACTCATGGAGAAATTATACTTGTAGACAAATAACTCGCAAAGTAGTCACAATAAAGGATATTATCACGGATCAAAGCGACCAACTAGATTATCCAGACCGAGTGATTCAAATAGCTCTCGGTTTCAATCACTTGGTCGTAGCTACTGTCAAACAGTGTTTCATTCACAAACTGACATCTTGGAATACTCCTGTCACTTTTGATCTTAAAGAGGGCAGCATTAGCATGATTTTATTGGCTGAAAGGTATAATTAAATAATATTAAATAAAAATAATATTAAATAAAAAAGCTGTGATTGTTTTTTTTTATAAAATAGGGGGCAATCGGGCAGGTAGCTCACGTGATGGTAATTGATCGCCGCCGTCCATAGACCCAATACCAGAGGGCTTGCAGATGCGTTGCCGACCTTTAAAAAAACTTTATTCTTTGATTATAAAGAACTGGTCTTTTATTAAATTATTTACAGATGCATCTGCGTCATAGAACGGGCTGGTGTTTCTGTGTATAGCTACATGGGTCGCTTGCTTGCCAGTCCTCGAATACCACACCCGGAGACAATAGGCCGGGCAACTGTAACACTTGGACCAGACACTTTGGCTGTTATTGACCATGCTGATCGCAAATGTACTATAATTATTATTTTTATTTATGAATTTATATCTGACCATTGGTATAGTGCTTCTTAAGGTTGCACAAGTCGCGGGCTCGAACTCACTGGTGGGCGAGGCCAAAAAGCATGCTGTTCTCCCGCACCGCACCGGGGCAGTCATTATTAAGTGAGATGCACGATAATTCATAGTAAAAGGGGCGTCTAAAAAAATACGAAAAAGCCTTTGGAAAATCGACTTTTATGAAAAAACAACTGCATATATCAATTACAAATAATAGTAATAAAGTTATTGTATTCTTCGATAATCGTGCTTTGTTTGTAGCGACTTTGTTTTGAAAATTTGATACTTCTTTTATTACTAATTTAAGCCCAAAGTTGTGTTAAAAAATGGCAATAAAATCTTTGGTAGCTCGTAACTTTTTAATGGTTTTTTATTTTACCATTCTGTTTTCATACAGACAAAATTAATAATGAGACAAAACGATATCATGTTTAACTTTGCATGTACGGTGCTAAATAGTGGAGTAATACCCCCCCCCGAAATTTCTATGGAAAAAATGTCGTGTGAAAAAATGACCCTACTGTACTGTGGGTTAAAAAAGCTCAAATCATTTTTTTTATAAGTGCAGTTATAAAGGGTATTAAATCGGTAACTTTTCATTCTACGTTGGCAAAAGCTTCTATAATAATATTATTCATATCGTAGACTGACTTTTTCAAGAATAAAATTCACCCCTTAAATATGCATCTCCGCCGCTAGACTTTTGTGAAAGTTTATACTAAGATAATACAAAGCGTTTTTATTGACCCAGTTTCTACAGTAAGATAACCTTTCTTGATATAAATATTTAAAATTTTAACTGTAGTGTATTCTGACCATTGGTCTGACCTCACCACTATATCTAGATATCATTGGTTTAGATAAAATAATGACAGTATTTCTAGAATCATGACGCCTTATCGACTATCCCTATTAAAATTGTATGTGCATCATTAATACATTTAATTACACGGTAATAAATTACCCTTGTATTTCGTATGTCATCTACTTGTAATCGGAAATATAATATATTTTTTAACTGTACCAAATTAATTTTCACATCCGATATAGGGATAGGCGTTATAACTTAATTAGGTCTTCGGGTAGTTTCCTACAGTCAGTAAAAATAGTCTTGTTCAACGCTTGTCATTTTGAGACAAAATATAAATGATGATATAGGTCTCGCTAGCTTCCTTATAAATTCATGTCGCTACACTTTGTTTTCGAACCTTACAAAAAAAAAACAACTTAATTTTTTATTTAAGTTTTTGATACAAAAGTTGTCTGTTTTAAATATTTAACTTACAAATGTCCTTATCTTCTTGAATTATAATCTCATCTTTTCCTTTCAGTGATCCAAGTATTTGACCTACCAACTGGTCTCATTGTACGAAGCTCGAACGACAATACCATGACAAAATTAACTCACAAAATGACTGTATTATGTATTGCGCTGAGCCAAACAGGACCATTGAATGAGAGGCAACTCGCGTTATTGGATTATAATAGAGACTTATATGTTGTTTCTGTTAAGGAATCAAAGCCAAAGTTTTACAAATTAGGTGAGATATAGCCTTTATATTTGTTGAGATTCAATTCAGGTTCATTGAGTCAGTTGTCACCAACGCGAAGTTTCTTCAGATCTACTACGACTGGTCCCCAAGTCGACGGAAAAAAGAAAATAAGGTTTCAAGAAAAGAGGTTATTCTTACTACAAAGACCGGAAACGCATCCGTAGGTCTATTACCAAAATCGAACGAAACGAAAGAACAAACAACTTCGTATTTTAACTTATTAATAAAACATTTTGAATTCTACCTACGATTATAATTATGAAAATATTAATTTCAAACGAAAGACATAATATCTAATTGCAAACGACGCGACCGTCGCGTCGTTTGCAATTTCGATCATCGGATCTGAAATAGGATAATTTACGATCCGTCAGCTGAAACTTCGCATTTTATTTTCGCAATAGGCCTCCTGACACCTCTTGTTACAGATGTGTTTGCTTTCCATAAAGAGAGCCGCATACTCATTTGCCCCCTATATGCTTTTTATAAAAAAACACCATGAAGCGTTCACTACACTTTCTAGGTTACCATAGCAACGTTATCCGTTTCTAGGTTACCATAGCAACGTTATCTTCTGTCCAAAAGAAGGCATTTAATACTTTTTGTCAAATAAAAACGTTGCTATTGTAACTTACCTACGGAAATCCGTTAGTCGAATCTAAATCCTACATTAAAGATGTAAGTAATAGCGACATTGACGATAGAAGCTTTCTACTTTTTAGAATAAAACTGTAACGCAAATAAAAAGCGGGCGTTATTGGTTTACTCCCTAATATAAATATTGGGTATCATTTAAGCTATCACCAATTTAATTAGTTTTGTGTTTCTTAAATAATAGGGTTTGTCCTCAAAATAGTAGATCTGTCACCAAAATGTAGTCACCAAACAATGCAAAATCAGTTCCACAATAAATCACCTAAAATCCTAATTGTATTAAGCCAAGTAAAATAAGTAGAATTCGGTTCTGGCACTCATCGGCCGCTGCCGCGGCACCGCTCGCTTCGCTCGCTCGACTCGTGCGCGGTGGTCACCATACCAACATAACCTAACCTAGAACTTCAAAACTAGTCGCTCACTTAGTAATTTAGTCGCACGGCTAGTAAATTCATACCGCTCAAGTTATTAAAACATGATAATTCATACCTGGGAACAATTTTTGTTTATCTGAGAACGAAAATATTTCGTGGCGATAGATCTATTTATTAGGTGATACAACTTGATGACAAATATAAATTTTGGTGATAGAAAATATAGTTCCCATAAATATTTATCTATAAATATATATTTATCTCAACCACAGTTTAAAAAATAAATTACTAATTTATTTTATGGTATATGACCGGTGTTAATAAAAACGGACCACCGTTGTTAAAATGTGATCATATTATATTCTACTACCCAAAGACCAAAGTTTTTTATAAGAGTAATTTCAGTTAATTCGGTTTTATAATATGGGGCAAACGATTGCCAGTGAGCTACTCGGCTTACTTGATGGTAAGTGATAAATTGATAACTATAGCTTATGAACATCTGCAACACCAAAAGTTTTTCAATTGTCTTTTTTCTCGAAGGTTTCAAGTCGTATAGACAGAAAATATCTACCAGGTTCCTTCTAAATAAATATTATAATAAGGTATGTTTTAGGTCCTCAAGTCTTAAGTATAAGTTGGAGCAGTGAAACGGAATTGTTGGTAGGTTTGAGAGCGAATTCCGTAGTGGCTTGGTGTTGTTCTCGTGCTGCAACCCAACCGGATTGGTTGGCACTCACGACCGTTAGTAAAGATATCAGGTATGCGATTGGTAGAAATCTTTAAAATTAGAAACATTTTATGTTGAAAGTATGCGAATTTTAATTGGAAACATCATTGAATCAAAATGTTCGAATATAAAATATCCACAGACGAGTGAAAACTCGCTTTCTGGTAGGATATTCAGCCAGAGCATCGTTCATTAGGAAAATTAATCAACGATGCGCGGTTTTACTTCGACCTTCGGAAATCTGTTACAGACTGCAACAGAAACGCACATGCTCTTTTCCACGCATGGAGAGCATTTCGTGACCCGGAAGGGGAGCATAACAAATAAACCTCTGTGGTTTCGAATTTTCTATCTAAATTTTAACTTTGCTAATATATTTTTATGTCCATAAATAAAATTTAAAAAAAAACCTAGAAGAAGCTAGGCATAGATAATGTCTCTAGTATTATGTTAAATTCCAGGTACTAACCAACGCATTATGGAGATGCGAGATTATTAAAATGATTTCCACTTTTACTATTTTTAATTTAAATTACAGTGACCTAGGCCTTAATCCGAGTATTGTAAATATTGAAGATGGAACGGTTTGTGTATGTCGTGGCAATGGCTCTCTCCTGCGAGTCTCACTTGCTTTATTCCCAGAAAAACTGTTAAAACACATAGCGGCCAATATGTGGGAGACTGCATTACAAGTGAGTAATTCATTTAATAAAGTAGGAACAGATTAAAGAAAAAAAATACATTATCACAAACAAGTTTACTGTTTTCAATGATTTCGTCTGGTTTATATTGTCTATTATAATTCTTTATAGTACAAAATCGGGATAAACTAAGATATAACATATCTCGATATATTATATCTCGACATCGAGAACTTTGATAAACAAGATATCTCGATCGACAAATAACTCTTCTTTTGACATAAGAAGTCGAGTTTTCAGTGTGTCATGTTAGACCCATAAGACATAAA
Source organism: Anthocharis cardamines (assembly GCA_905404175.1). Classification (NCBI taxonomy): domain Eukaryota; kingdom Metazoa; phylum Arthropoda; class Insecta; order Lepidoptera; family Pieridae; genus Anthocharis; species Anthocharis cardamines. The sequence continues at coordinate 2,850,436 of FR989955.1, forward strand.
GAGATAATCGATAAAAACACGAGAAAACGGTCGACTACATTACGGTATATAAAAAGACAAAGGGGTTCAAACTTTCTAGCAAACAAAAACAGCAGAGTTTCTGTCAAATATACTTAAAAATAGTATAGATTTTTATAGTCATAACTATCGATGAATCAAGATTAAACTGGTATTTTCAGCTCTGTCGAACAGTTGAAGATGAAACACTGTGGGCATGTCTCGCAGTACTAGCGTGGCAACACAATCAGTTGGCAGTCGCAGAAGAAGCCTTCGCACTTATCCATCAATATCATCAAGTTTATTACATACAACATCTTCGAGTACGTTGAATTGTTATCCAAAGATATCGCTTAGAATATCAGCTAAGTTATAACTGTGCGTGGCGCATCTTGTTTTTATTGCTTCTTTATTTGAAATGCATTCAACCTGAAATGAAATGCAATGAAATCTTATAATTATTTTACAGAACGCTGTCCCTGAAAAACTGTCAACGAACCATATTCTCTCTGCGTGATCATCACTTGGAAAATTTGATTTATTTAATTACCTAATTAATTAAAATAGGGGTTAATTAATTAATTTTAATTAATTAGTTAATTAATTTACTTAATAAAGGAAAACTGAGTGTCTTTTTTTTATTAATCAGCAGTTTTTAACTAGCAACTTAATAAATATTATGACATGCGTAGTACCTATATGTTTCAATGTTTTCATTATAATTCTATAATTCCCGCCCAAAACCACATTCCTCTTCAAGTTGTAAATGAACGACGTGACCTAAAATATATAAATAAATCAATATCTTCATTCGTCGCGTAGTTCTTATAGTTATACCTACATGAAAACTATGAAGTGCATATTATTGCGCGTTTTGCTTTCACTCTAAGGATTTCCGAATGCTCGAATTAAAAATAGGTCAACAGCGCATCATTGAGTGATTTCTGTGCTTAGGTATTATATCCTAGGTAACCGACAGCGAACCTCACGTTCGTTTGTTGATATCTCACATAAAAAAAAGAGAATTATTTTTAAAACAATCTTTTTTTTAACCAATACTATCTAGGAAAACTTAAACTTTGGTAATAAATTAACTTTTAATTATTTTAAAATTAAACTAGATTTCTACTCATTCTATAGTATTATTTCGCGGCCACATGACTAAGCTATATACGGGGATAACAGGAATAATATAGCCATAAATTCGCGAATACTCAACCCATTCGTGCAAAGTGTTATCGTATAATATACCTATCATAATAATAATCTATAATATTTCTTTCGTCGTCTATCTTCCATGTCCTTTTCAACTTTTCAAGCCTGTCAGCCACTTGACAGTTGACACTAGTTAACTACTTGACAGTTAACACCTGTAAGCACTGACAACTGACAGATGGAAACTACTTTGGGTAGGTAGGTACATAAATAATACTTTCAAACTTCAGTGTCGTTGTTAATTCATGATGTTATGGTTGTGTTATTGCATTTCGCGCTGATTTTTGCACAATTAAATCGTAAATAAAAAGAAAAATGTTCAACATTCTTATCAATCAAACATATAATAAAACAATAAATTCTAATAGTGCACTATGAAATTTTAATTATTATTTCATCTGTTCCACATTTTAAAGTTGTTTTACGAAAGAAAGTTTAACTTAGCTATCGAATTGAATGGCTAAAGATGCGTGTTATAAACCGAAATTTGGTATTGTTTGTGAGCATTTTGTTTTGCGTGAGTGGTTACAATATTGAGGTAAATAGGCAACATTCTTTAGAGCTGACCCAGTCCTTGAACTTAGCGCGGCAAGAGCTAATACAGGAAAGATGCAGTCGATACCTCTTGACTTGGTCAATAGATGATCTACCAACGAATCAGTTGGAGCACATCCTAATAGATGATGAACGCAAGCTTCTATACTGCTATGTGCCTAAGGTGAGACGGTCAAGGTAAACGAGTAATTTTCGCGGTAACGTCAGTGTTTTTTTCTAACTATATTGGCTTATACTTGGATCTTATGATTAATACGCCTTATATGCTCTAGCATTAATTTAAACTAACGTTTTTATACATTTAAGTTTTCCTCATCAGTAAGATTTCAACAGGCTCCATCATATAATTAATTATATCCAAAAGCCATTATTTAATTTACTGATATCCATTTTTTTAAATACGAAGTTCCATTACCATACCTTGAGTTCAAGTCCATAAGCCGGATATTGTTTAATTAACATGAGTTACCATATCAATATTATCACAAGATGTATATTTTTTGATGACTGATTTTTATAATGAATAATGTTACTTTATGAATGAAATAACGCTAATAATATATAATGCTTTTAATGGATTAAATCATGATTTATTTAAAAAATATATGTATTGTTTCTTACTATGAACACATTTGCTCTATAGCATTCAAGGTGTCAGGATAGTAATATATAATGAATAAATCATGTTAATTCTGTTAAATATTTTTGATACTTGCCTTTACAAAAGACAATATATACCTATTAATTATAATAATCTACTTACCCATTTTCACCTGGCCAGTGTAAGTCAGATAATACATATTTGTATTTTTGTGAGATCACTTGTAGTACTTAATTATAAAAAGTTTATTCTCAGGTGACTATATATAGCTACTAAATAATATTTTTTATTTTGTAGGTGGCATGTACAAATTGGAAGCGATTGCTCATGATACTGAGTGGAAAATGGAATGGCACTGATGTGTTGGCAATTCCAGGCAACTTGGCACATTCAGCTGGTATGTTCAGAAATCTCAGTTCTGTTCCTAGCCAGGAACGGGATGACATGTTGGAAAACTATCATAAAATGATAATTGTTCGGAATCCATTTGAGAGATTGCTATCAGCATATAGAAATAAATTGGAGGGAGACACGCCAAGTGCTAAATATTTTCAGGTATAATATTAAATTTCTTTTCTTTTTAAATAAATCAAATTGAAAAATTACTATAATTTTAATCATCTGAAAGATAAAAATAAAGTTTATATTTTTTCAATTGTATTTACCATACATACCAAAACATCTATATACAGTACAAAATAATGGATGCTATATTATGATACTATTGATAACATTTAAATTGTTTCAAAATATAATATATTCTTTTTTTTATAATAAAAGATATAATCAAATTTCAAGTTCAAAGAGATAAGCATTTATTGCTGCATATCTGCATATTCTTAACAATAGCCAAATAATATAATGTATTCATGTGGTTTTGTTTCTATCATCTTGTTGCCTAAAAGCCTTTATTTTCTATTTCATATTTAACATATTTTATACTGTATGGGAATGCAACATATTTGCAAACAAAACATCTTTTACTTAAATGATTCAACTGTTAATTACCAAATTGTCAGCAACATTGCAACATTTTATCAGTAGTAAAGAGTTTTTATATAACTATTTACTATCAAGGACTTATCAATTATTATTTATTATTGAAGATTGGGGCACCCAAAAGTAAGGTCATAAAAATGCTTGAGATAGTGAAGATGTCATAATTATTATCACGAAATTAATACATATAATTGAATTTCTTTTTGCAATAAAAATGTTTTTACGTGATAATATTAATTGCAATGGTTTTAAATTATATTGATACAAAATAATATAATAACATGAGTAAGTAAGTGATTGAAATGAAGCACCTAGCGATTAATTAAGTAAAACATTGTAGGTACCTATGTCTTGTAGATATCATATTACGAATTTTTGTCTCACATTACTTGATATAGTAATTATTAGATAAGAATTGGTTTACTTAATACTTAATTTACTTCTGCATTTGAAGGATATAAACAATGAACGACCATAAGCAACAATAGAAAAAAATATCAAAAATTTGCATACCTACTAATAACAAAAATTATAAAAATAGCTGAACACGACGAAACTGTAAAAGACGAACATATATGTATTTTTAAATATTTTTAAAAGTTGAAGTAAATTATTAATTATGAATATATAAAAATTAACAGTACATTTGGGTAACGGGACAATCGAATAAAAACTACAGCGAAATCTGAAGCTAAATTATTCATAGATTTTACAGACTGAATCTGACTAATGTCTTATGATATGGGAAAAATTATAAATAATTCTGACTATTATTATTAGATAATAATTGTTAAATATAACGATAAGACATGTAACAATTCTTGTTTCTACAAATATTGAATTAACAAACGGAGAAATATCGAAATTCTTTCCAGATCCCAGAATAACGTCTTTAATTAGGTATTGTATATCGCTGGCCTAATTATCAAACTTCGTAACTCCAAAATTTCCGATTTTTGTTTTTTGATTGTGTAAAATACCGTAACGAATACGATGGAATCACTCGTATCTACTAATTGTTTTTAGTTTTTTTGGTATTCACAAAAAATAAAAGTACGTATGTCCACGGAATGTTTGACCTGATCGTAGTTTTTTCCTCATCCTGTAAAGTTTGACCAAATGGAGATACGAAGTTTGATAATTAAGACGATATACAACAATATATAAATAGTTGGAAATTCTCGTAATTTATACTGTTTGTCTAAAAAAACAGTCTAGTCCTAATACTAAACGATATATTTGCGTCATCAGCAATAAACTAATTAAATACTATATGGTTGTCTCTAGAACCGCGTGGGAAGAAGAATTATTAAGGCGTTCCGGGAGAACCCATCAAATGAGTCTCTGGAACATGGTCATGACGTGACCTTCCGAGAGTTCGCTCTCTTCCTCACAACGAAGACCGAAGAGTTAGCAGACGTCGTGAACAATGAACACTGGCAGCCAATCACCAACTTATGTCATCCGTGTCTTATTAAGTACACTTTAGTGGGTAAGTAACATTACATTATGAGTACACGTAGTAACTACTAACTAGTAACACGCCACGGCGCGGCGTCGAACGGGTGCAATGTAGAAAAAATACCCTATGTTACTCGCTGATAATGTAGCTTTCTGGTGAAGGTAAAATCGGTGGAGTAGTTTTTGGTTTAAATCGTAACAAACAAACGAATCTTTCCTCTTTCTAATATTAGTATAGATATATAATATCCTCGTACCTCGTACCTCTTAGTGATAGTACAATAACATTAGAAAACCAAGAAAATAATATATCTTGATGTAATGACGTTCAAGGAAATACATATCTTCAGCCTTCACAATTAATAGTATTATACATATTTTAGATTTATTATTCCTTCAAATGCTGTGTATGACGAAAACGTAACATAAAGTTATTCAAATTGAAATTGAAAACATATTTTTTTATTTTTAACACCTGCTTAGCTAATCATGGCATCGTATCGCTTGAGTAGAGTTTGCGTTTTTGAGGCAAGCTTTTTAGGAGAAGGCAAATGTTGGAATAATTTAATTGGAGTTTGTGTATTCGGCCACGAGTAAGCGCCTGGCAGTTGTTGAAATTGTTTATGTTTTTTCGGTTGATTTGTATGTACTTTGTAGGTGTCTTTAATATTAAAAAAATATTTTGGATTAGTGGTCAATCAACTAGAGTAAAGGCATTACAAAGGGTTGAAGTCTCTGAATAAATGGCAGCTAGAACTTCCTCTATATATGCATGTATGTCTTACTATATAATAATTTATTTATAATCTTAGTTATATTTTTAAACGTCTTCCAAAAAATAGGTTTACAATTTGCTGCATGTTTTTTTTTAATGCACTCATTTAGATTATATCCACAACCCAATAATATGTTACCATGAAACGAATATTGTAAAATGATTTTGATCCACTAACAAGGTAATAAATATTCTTCAATCACCACTTTGAAGTTAACACTAACGAACAACACGAGTTTTTTTTTAATACAAATAACATTTAATCTCAAAATTACTCAAAAAATGATATTCAATTTTATATCCAAAGTAATAATGTTGTGGCTCTCATAATCGTAATAAACTTTTAAATTTATAAGCATCAAATCAAATTATACTAAAACTACTTAAAACTATACCAAATTACGCTTTATTAAAACAAAACAAAACCTCATTCAAAGCAACATTAATATGCCAAATGATTCACTTGAGGTTATAACATTGTATTGTTAATTAGTGTCTTGTATACGAGGTCTTTTAAAGATTCTTGCATAGTTAATAAAGAATAATATATGTATAAAATGTTTAATGAGAAAGATCATTGAGATAGAAGTTAAAAATGAGCTTGGTCTTGAGATTGCTCGGAACTGGGAAGTCCGTTTTCCAAGACGCGACTCAAGTCTGAAACATTTCTTCAGAACTATCAAAATCGTCTCAAAATAGACTTAAACCTTTAGGTATATCATACTAAAAATCTATTTTAATAATCCCACAATTCTCACTAATATATTTTAGACGTCACAGAAGCTCCAACTAAATATAAGATATCACTTGTACTCCAATTAAAAAACAAATAATCAAGAAACGCATCCTATCATACTAATATTATAAATGTGAAAGTTTGTGAGGATGTATAGATGGATGTTTGTTTTTTCACGCAAAAAAATACTTAACGAATTTTGATGAAATTTTACAGTGTTATTGTTTGTACCTACAGAATTGTTCAGAATAAAAATATTGAGTTATTTTTTCCAAATTATAACGATAAGTGTCAAGTAAGTCGGAAAAAACCCTTGCTGAAGTGGGCAGGGCACTGGTCAGCTAATCATTGATAAATAAAAATCTCTTGTCACGGTGTTTGTGGTCACACCTCCGAAACGGCTCAACCGATTTTTTATGATATTTTTATGTATATTTGGTAGGTATGAGAATAGGTCGTAAAGTACTTTAAATTTAAATTTCACACCGCTACGTGATTAGGGTGTCCCTTTCCCGTTTCTATTTTTTGACAAAAAAAATATTTGGTCTTCACAGCCGTGCGAAGCCGGGTCGGGCAGCTAGTCATTGATAAATAATTGATATATTGTGGCTATGATATCTGCAATAAAATGTGAGGTTCGTCTGCCGAATACACACATTGAAAAGAGATATTTATTAATGTGCTTATCCGGAAATATTAAAATAACATAAACAACTATATAAACATATTGAAACTGATCAACGTGCTTGTTAGTTAGTGTATTACTTGCATAATACATGTTAGATATCGACAGACGAGCATGAGGTTCACTTGATGGTAGGTGATACCTCAGGCACAGAACATCAGTCAATGATGCGCTGTCGGCCTACGTTTTTATTTTGAGCATTCGGAAATCCATAGACTGAAACCGAAATGCGCAATGTGCACTTCACGGTTTTCCATGTATGAACGGTGGTTCGTTACCCGGTTGGAATTTCGATATTCCTCCCACCCGATCTATGCCCGAACTTAACAGACGTGGGAAAAACATGCTTACATAAATCTATAAACATGACGTCCCGGTGGGATTCGAACCCACGACCCATCGATGCGAACGGCAGGTGTTCTACTGAATGCACCAACTAGCCCGTCCTAAGCGTGTATATAATATCTTAACAACTTAACTGGATTATTGTTTGATGAGATCAAAAAGAAACCTTGTTTCTAATAATATCTGGAGATTGGAGAGACCTAGGTCATATGACAGACATCAATTCAATCTTTGTGCATCAGACTACACTATATACAGTTATACATACTATACAGTTGCGACACTAATTATGTACGCGTAGTGCTCATGGTCGTACATAGTGCACAAGAACAATAAATAATTTACAGAATACAGAGGGCCTAACAAGAACAACTTGCGATGTATTTGAATGTGTTTCAGTGGTATGAGAAATTATTTGAATAATTTCTCGAAAGTTGTCCGAACAAAAATCAAACTGACTAAATATTAATTTAAGACAAGATATCATTAGATACGTATTTTATAGATCGTTTTTAATATAATTTATATTATAAATATCAATTGGGTTTAAATTTAGTATTGTTGTTGTGTTTTGTAATTAGAAATCATTTCATTGCATAAATAGTTTTTTTTTTATTTGACGATAGACAGTTGTTTGACTACTATCCCACCTGATATTAAGTGGTGATGCAGTCAGAGTGGTAAATCACAACTGTCTAGAAGATACCTATTTACTCTTACTTTGAAGAGACCCATGTTATAATTTTCGGAGAAGACAGACGCAGGGAGAGTATTCCAGATTTTTGCAGTTCGCATAAGAAAAGATGAGGCGAATCGATTGGTGCGAGTCTGTAATACATTCTCCTATTATAATATTCCCTACGTTTTTAAAAACGGTCAAGAGAGAGTTGTACTCGCATAAAATTGCGCCATGATATTTTCGTGTTAATAATAAGTTAGGAATGTTTTTTGGATTTTACTTTAAGAAAATGTTAGGCTCAATAGTTATGATGATAATTATCTATTCTAATTTTGCTTCGTATTTTGAAATAATGGTCTTGAAAATCGTTTAAATTTATTATTTGGTCCGGCGGGATTCGAAACCGCTACACATTTTAACGCAAGTATTATGTTCGTTTAAAACTTATCTAATGAAATATTATCATTTAACATACATATCATGTCATGTATGGCACCGTTTTAAGTTTTCAGATTTGTGCACGTAAAACGATAAAAGTTTGATAAAAAATGAGGTCTTTTAGGTTCAAATATTATCAATTTTACTTAGGTATGCTTATGAGGCAAAATATTCGAGAACATAATTACATATTAATTATTTTTTCAAAACATTATTTATTAAATATTTATTTTAATAGGGTCTGAAATGTATCACATGTACCACAAATTATTTCATACTAATATTACGAATGGCATACGGATACGAGTGAAGCCGCAGACAGCCTAAATACATAATATATTATCATTTTGCATTCATAACCTGTAGATATGCCAATAATCTTGATTCCTTCAAAAATCTAGTAAAATGCACTATCTAAATCTTATTTTTTTTTTATCATCACTTATTGCATTGTTGACATTTTAAATGTAATGTTTAGCTTATATAATAGCGTTACGTTTAATTTTAGCTTTGTTTATGCCTAAAATCGCAGTCCTACCTACTCGTAACTACGATTTATGGTTTGCCTAGAAGAAATCGCTGCGTAGCGTTGAGGCTACCAAATATGTAGATTCGTTATAATATAATATTTTTGTAACACTTGTATTTTTTTTGTTGGTACACTAAATTGAATTGAATTAATCATGACTTACAGGTCATAAATATTGAAATGATGTATTTTTTATAGTTACACCTACACGCATTAAAAGTAAAAATGTATTTTCTGTATTACAACGTCATATAGAGTCTTACTAAAACAATGTTTGACGGGCTCCTTGGCGCGTTCGGTAGAACACCTGCCGTGGGCATCGATGGGTCGTGGGTTCAAATCCCACCGGGACAACATGTTTTTAATTTTCTGTAAGCATGTCTTTCCCCACGTCTGCTATATTCGGGCATTGAACGGGTGGAAATATCGAAATTGCGACCGGATAACGAACCACCGTTCATAGATGGAAAAACCGTGAAGTGCATATTGCGCGTTTCGGTTCCAGACTGTGGATTTTCGAATGCTCGAAGTAAAAAGTAGGTCGACATCGTATCATTGACTGATGCTCAGTATCTGAGGTAACTATCTAACACTAAAAAAATGGCAGAAATTCTCACAAACTTCCATCTTTCGAAGTGGTATTTTCTAATTTAGAAGAGCCTATCTATGGTTTAGCCACATACACAATACGGCTTCACTTTTTCAATAAACAAATGATATTGAATACTGCATACTTACCTCCTTTCGTGAACCTCTATGGTTTGGTTAATTTATTATCTTTACATTATAGATAGAACGCGGACGGAATCTTGTTTGCGACGAACCTTGAACTGTCGTTGTAATGGATGTATTCTGAACCGATACTTAAAGCTAATATTAATTTTAAAATAAATAAAGGTGTCTCTTTTTCAAATAAACAAAGGCCAAAGTGATGTCGTAGTAGTCTTACTGTAACGTGTGAGCGAGACAATTTTTTTATTTTATTAATTGCAGATTTATTTATCCATACTATATACAGTAGAATCTCACTAATCTCGCACTTCAATAGACTGACACGTCCAATAATCCGGCATCCTCCACCCGCGTTACCCCATATATATTGCACAAAAACAGACCTCAATTAAGGATTATTTTAAAACTATCGAATCGAAAATAATGTAGCTTTCTAATGATGAAAGAATTTTTACGTCGACTAGTTTTTGAGTTAAATCATAACAAACAAACAAATCTTTCCTCTTTATAATATTAGTATATACAATATACACATATGTATGGATAGATTAATAGGGCGTAGTGTGTTTTTTGACACTTTTGCTTGTAAAATATCCTCCTGTGTTTTTATTTTTTCGTTTGTCACAAATAAATATAACATTTCATTTCATAAATGTTAGGTTTTACTGGATAGGATTTACCGAAGTACAGGGCTTTTACAGTGACGTAATAATATAAATGTCGAACAATGAAAATAGTACTTGATTTTGTCTTTAGACGAGCGTTATGTTAAGTATGACCTAGTACCTCTTATGTAAGTAGGTGGGTATAGGTACATACCTATCTATAGAATGTCTAGTTAGGTCCGGTTCCCGTGTAAGCGGGTTTATCCGACTATTACCTGGAAGCGACCCTCGTGACCTAGATTTCTATTTATTATAAGCAGTAAAGTTAGTACCTAATGATGTTTATTGAAACTTCCAGCGGAACTGTAATATATAGTGATGCACTAAAATAATATTGATATCTGATCGTAGCCGGAAATCTCTATCTCTGCTACATCATCAGCGAGTAAAATAGGCCATGTTTTGTAAATCTATATTGCACCCGTGTGAAGCCGGGGCGCGTCGTCGAAATAATAATTTTTAATCATGAATTTTTAGTTTGCTCTCCGACTGTATTTTGCTTATTTATATACATTATGTTACATTGTCTTTTATTAACGCGAGTATCACACATTAAGATAAAATTCCTTTTATAGGATTAAAACGCGTTTTTCAGCAGCAGACTGGTGGTTGCCCGTAACCATCATTCCACCATTTTATTCAAATACATCATAATGACGTTTGAAACTCAGTGATAAATCACTATAAATTTTTTTAGCTTTGAAAGTAGTCCTGAAGCAACATCAATTACGATAGTATTGTCGGTTAAATTGGCGGATGTCATTAAAAGTAATTACAGTATACGAGTAACAAGCATAGAATGTGATGTTTCGTCAACCTGTTATTCTCTAAGAAACCGTACTTGTCTGTCTTTTCGAGACCAGGGGCAATTCTTTTGAATTTATGCTCACTTTATATACCATACCAGAAATCTACTAGGAAAGTAAAGCAAAATCACATTTCTATTTTATTCTTTACGCAAATATCGTTTAACCAACGCTCATAAAATCTATTTAAGAGCGTTGTTTTCCATCTGGAAAACCCGCGATGTAAATATTGCGGTTTCTGGTTAAATTTCTGAACGTCAAAGTAAAATTATATCGACATAATATGTACATAATTATTTACAATTGACGTTTATGGGCTAAATTACCTACCATTTAGTGAGATTCGCACTCGTCTGATAATCCAATAAGGCATGATTGATTAAATTCAAAGTTTAAATAAAATACTGTATACCGGATTAAAACGCGATTTATTATTTATATTGTTTAAATTATTTATCCCGACGTTTCGCTTTGCTTTTTCGTTTGTTTCGGTTGCTGAAAAGCATCCGAAACGTCGGGATAAATAATTTAAACAATATAAATAATAAATCGCGTTTTAATCCGGTATACAGTATTTTATTTAAATGTGTGATACTCGCGTTAATAAAAGACAATATTAAATTCAAAGTTTTATAGAAATAACTTTTACCGGAATAAAATGCGAATATTCGTTACATTAATTATCCCGACGTTTCGAGTGCTGACTATTAGGTGGTAAGAGGCAAACTGAAACGGTGATAGCTATCTGTTTTTTTAATACTATATTATAGTAAATATTATAAGAGCCAGGTTAAAAGTACTCGTAACCGACGAGTGTCTATGAAAGCATTGATGAAAGTAGAAGAAGCGAAAGTGGTATGTAAGGATCGGAGCATATGGAATTCCGTGATCTCTGCCTACCCCAATGGGAATGAGGCATGATGTTACATAATATTTATGTATGTATTATATAGCCCATATAAGCTAGATATAATTTTTTATTTCCAGGTAAGTACGAGACTCTGCTAGACGACTCACTGCTCGCTCTTCACACTATCAATGCATCTGATGAAGTTCAATTCCCACGGCTAGCACACACCTCGGGCACGGCAGAAAAGTTACGCAAGTATTTTGCACAGTTGGAATTGCCTTTAATACGAAAGCTTTATAAACTCTACAAGTACGACTATAGAATTTTTGATTATGATTTAGATAATATTGTTGGGTTTGATCTGGGTTAAGATGATGTGATCTATTTATATACTCTATAAGATTACCAAATAGTCTTTATAGTATAAGCTTGTTGCCAATAATGATATTACTGCTCGCAAAATGTAACAGGTACGGTATGACAGATGCGGTCTAAGAATGGGGCTTCGAAATCGAATAATAAATAAAAATCTAATTACTTAGATTTATATTTAGATCACGAGAAGCAAGCGGGAAAAGAAAGCGGGAAATAATTGATTTAGATTTTTTTAAATTCGAAAATGCAATTTTTTTTTGCGACGTTACTTTACGTGCTTAGTAGCTGTCATAATGTACCTTTTAGGTTGTGTCGACTGTAGGAGATCCAAGAAGCTAATGCTCGATAGAGTCAACGCCATCCCTCAAGTCCGATAGGGCCGTATCAAAATCGTATCAAAATGTTGTTAGAAAGAAATGTAACCTTTCCTTACATCTCATCAACTTCACATTTCTCGGCTTTTTGCGCGTATGCGCAGTTTTGGCAAACAACAACGTTTAGTTCCAGATTTCGCCGTGGGACTTGATTAGTGGCGTCGGCTCTAGTTCTTTTTTTGAATGTATATTATATTATACTGTACATGAAGTAGTTATACCGTATGAAATATGGTTTATAGGATTTTTATAAAATATTTTAGCGATATACGAACAAATACCTCTGTTGTTAGAGTGAGTTAACGATTGTCTCGTCGGAAGAATATGCATTTCAATAAAGCTTTTAGTTAGCAAGTTAGTTACCTAGCTATTAGTAAATATGTCAAATTAAATTACTTATTTATAGAGAAAATTCGCATGTGTTTAATGACTTTGAACCTTTCGTGAGAAGATTTTCAATTTAGGCTGCTATTAAACCATAATGTAATTTTACCTGTGTGGTACTTCTCAAATTACCTATTCGCCATTGACCTAAGATTACGAAACATGAACTGGTTTTATCGACTTAGCCAGCGGCGGTGAATATGTGATTAGTCAGATTTATTTTTGCAAACTCTCATAACTATTGAAGATTTTTAATTTTTTCTAGTTGTAACTCATATCATTTGTTAGCTATTTGTTAGAATACATCGTATAGAACTTGTTTCAAGTTAGTCTGTTGACGTCATAATCACGTCAATATATCAAAACTTCACAAAAACACGATAGTTATTTATACTTTACTGAGATATAAAGTAAGAATACTAGTTATCTCTAAATCAATATTGTTTCAATCAAAACACAGTTGCATATTTTTCAAATTTATACATTCATATTATTATTCCATTCAATTATATATTTTTATCAGTTATAGATATTGAATTAATTATTAGTAGTTGTTTATTTGTGAATAAAAGCCTGCTCTTTGAGGCAACGTGTCTATATGATGGCTTCTTACGTTATTTACGGATTTACAATACTGGTTGTACGATAGAAAATAACTTGTCTATACAGAGCTATAAAAAATCTAAGCAGATGATTAAGGGGGTGTCTATGATGGCCATGACGTTTAAAGATATATATATATACAGTTTCGTAATTTATACACAAAGTTACATATTATCCAGTTCGCCTTTTGGGAGTTATTTTAATAGTTTATAAAAAAAGTTACATATTATCCAGTTGTATTAGTTTACTTAGTGTAAATGTTAATTAAGAGGTCAAACTGCCCATTGATACTTGAATGTCGTAATCACAACCTATAATATAAACAAAATATATTAAATAGGGAAATAAAACTGTCGAATATTTACTTTAGAGGTGCTTCCCAATGGTTGTATTTAAATAAGTAATCAATAAAATATCTATTTGAGTATAAAATGTTCGTGTGTTCGCTTCATTTTAAAGAGAAAATTCTGTGTTTCAATTGAGCGAATGCATTTAACAGTAGATACACGCATTGTGATTTAATTAGGTATAATGTAGATTGTACTCTCTCCGTATGGTTGTAGGTTTAATAGAAACAAGTACAGTGATCTGTTGTACCTTTTATACTTATAGATGTATAGTTTATTTTATATTGAGATGCTATATGAATTAATTTACAATAATGAGCATGTGTGCTTAGCTGCGTAATATAGAACATTATAGTAAATGATATTGCGTCGGTTCAAAGGTAATAATCACTGTGTCATTTTGGATCATAAATTTTGCTTATTTTAAACATAAACCTAGGTTAGAACAATGCACTAACTGCATGTTGTGGTCGATAGACCATAACAAAACTATGAAGCGCAATACGGATAGTAATTTGTTCTTATCGTAGATAGACGCTTAAAATAAGCAATACTAATAAAGTTTATTTTTATTCAAAATTACACTTAGTGAATTTTATCTTTGAACTGACGATTGTTAAGTACAATCATGCTGTTGTTACCCGTAAGATAATTGGGATAAAACGTACTAATCTTATGTGTAATACAACCAAGAAGAAATTATTCTATATTTACTGGGATGAATATTCATATTATATTAGTTTTAATCGGAAAGGGAAAAATTGTTGTGATTTTTTATATAATGATAACTATGTAGTAAAGTCGGTAACTACGTAGGGAACACTTTATGTGCCTCACCCATATACCAAGTATCAACACATTATACGCTAGAATTTATTCAAATCATGTATAGACCACATACAAAAAGGAGTAACCTAAATCTGTATACAAAAACGTTATAATAATAACTTGTTATAATCTATTATGTAAGCAGCGATTATAAAATTAAGTCTAATGAAATATTGTATACATGGCAACTTTAGTTATATTTTGAATATTTATTGCAGATTCCTAACAGCCCATACTGAAACGCTAATCAAACTTCAGGCCTATTTAATACTTTTCTATCTCTTATATTATTTATGATAAAGAGAGATAAACTTTAATATCGATTGGTGTTTGAATATTCAGTCAAAAGTCTAATTCCATCTCTTATTTTACAACGCCTCAAAATAGACTGTTTGGTAAATATTTGCAGTGTTTAGGTATAGGTTGAATGTATCAAATACATAGTGAACAATATTATATTATACAGTTCAGGAATTATTAACGATATTTGAATTGTTAGGATATCTGAATTAGATAACGTCAATATTTTAACCTATGAACATATTTTTACAGAGTTGTAAGCGTCTAGTGTTTTCACTCAAACTGTTTAAAATAAAATTTATATTTGGCTATCGCTTCAAACGACAATATAATTTTAATGGAGGTTTCTTGGAACAGAGTTGTCGAGCCTTATTGTCCACTTATATTGCGACCGCACTACGTGATTACATTGTTTTTAAAATACAATCTATGTATATGTATAATACAATTTTTTGTAATTACATCATTTATTTTATTAATATAAATATTACTTACTACCAGTAGAAGTATCAACTTTTAGTACTTACCAGTGCTCTCGAATCTACCGATTTTTCGGTAGTTTTAATAATAATTAGTGAGTAAAATAACATTCCTAATTTAAATATATTTGACCAAGTTTATTCTCTTTTTATTCATTTACCGTATTTTGGTCCAAATACTTTTTTTTACTTGGCAACCCTACCGATTTCGCATTTGACTTTCGAGGCCACTGGTAACTTACTTATTCTTTATCATCGATGAGTAGTACCAAACCCAAACTTATTTATTTTTCTTATGTGGTGGTACGAATAAGGTTAGTTTTATATGATGCATGAGTATATAAGTGCCTAATAGATTAGTCTTATCACTATCGTGAAATAGATTGTGAGATTATCGAATATAGAGTACTTAGTACTAATTCTATATCATTGTTGAATTCAATTTATGTAAATAATAGTTATTATTATTATAAGTAATTATTGTTGTGTACAATTTTGATAAATCAATGAGATCTGTTTTAATAAATAAATTAATGTGTAACTGTCATTTGTTTGCATTCCTAAATATGTATTTGAATTACTCAGCAAAAAGTTTAATCTAAGTATAAACAGTCGACTCTCGATAATTTGACACTCGTTAATTTGAAACTGAAATAATCGATATTTGTTTTGTTGTCCTTTCGGTAATATTCAGTTGAAATTATCTTTAAAATTGGTTAAGTAGTCGTAGATACAAACTTGACGCAGGTGCAAATTACTAATTATTAAAAAATAATAATTGTGGACTCTCGATCATTTGAATTTTTTCTCTTGAGTTTCAAAATATCGAGAGTCGGAATATGTTTTATAGGTATTTGATAGAATCTACAGTTGAAGAAAAACAGAAAAAAGTCGCTTCTATATTATGACTGTTTTTTATCTTTTACAGTCCTAAAAATCTATTTTATGTTTCGATACACTCCATATTTTCCAAATAGATCTTCATAAAAATATATTAGGTACATTGGGGACAACCAAGCAAGTGAGTTACCTAATGATAAGTAACTCAAACGTCTTAGATGCGTTGTGGGCCTTTTGAAGAATTATAGGCTCGTTTCTTAAAACCAATGAGGTCGTAGATGGAAATACTGAAAGCGGTAATTCATTTCGCAGTTTTGTTGAAGAAAAAAGAAATCTATCGTTACTACGTGTTAGTACGAGTATATAAAATCGCAAGTTGTTACGAACAATCATCAAATATTTAGTAAGAATTTTAAAATCAAGGGATCTCTAAAATGATGCCGAAACATCGTTCGATGCATGACGTCAGCTGATCGTACGATACAGGCAAGTGAATATTAACCGGAATCACTAACAAATATTTGGTTATATATTATAATACTATTATTGGATAAGTTTCATATTTCCTGTTACCGTAACTTCAAATTTGAAAAGTTATCTCAACTTATTCTTTAATGTGGGATATTATAAAAGGGATAAAAAATTGAAATATCATTATTACCCAACAATTAATAATCAATTTGTTTCATTGACTTAGGAATATTGTCTAGATTTCCTCGATTATAATTAAAATTTATTAATGTTAATGCGAAGATTCGTGATAAATTATTATTTCGTGATAAGCGATTATAATCGCAGTGTATTGGAAATTTCTCAAACATCATAATATTATTCTTACTTCTAGTTATAGTTGCGATGAGTCGCGGTTTCTATTCCTGACGGGTTGGAAATACATACCTATTATAAACATTCTTCCAAAACTGTGGAACTTACTGATCGCCTTTAACATTTAGTATTTTATTTCCATTAAAATATAATAGGTCGTCTGCACATCAATGATAAATTGACTAGCTAAATAATGACCTACTATCAAGTTAGCATTTCGTTTGTTGGTATCTGATATGAAACAGCATAGTCAAAGCGATACTTTGTTGTAAGAAGCAAAAAATTATTAAGCAACATTACGTGAAATCCGACACCTCACCTGTGACAAATATCTATAACTAGAAAATAATAGGAATGTTTGTATTTTATTAGATAATATTAAGATAAGTGGTAAATATGCCGAACCAGAGCTGCAGCTCAAAAGTGTTCCATTTTTTTGCTATCATTATTAAATAATTAAATTTTACCACTAGTATGTAGTATCCCAAGCAATATTTAAGAAGGCGATGTGAAATGATTAGGATTCGATTTTGACACTCGAATGCACCGCTCGCTGCGGGCACGGTGGTCACAATACTACCAACATAACTTTTTTAACTTTTTTCGGGCCCCCGCGCTGGGGCTAGATGGTAAAGTGACGCGGGGAGTGTGGGGGTCCCCCCTATCCACTAAAACACCAGTCGCTATGGACGGAGGTAAAGTAACAGTCTCCCTAGTCTCTGCCCCCATCAACCACCAACATAACCTAACCTAGCCTTTTTAAATTTTACGGAGTCCAAAGCCATGCGCCTATATTATTTAAACAAAACTGACAATAATTTAATATTAACTGTTCATCTGCGTTTGCGAATCTGACATTGTTTTTCTACGTCTCCAATTCGAATCGATTGGTCTGCCTTTATCTCGTTACATCTAAAGGAGATTGGATACTTTTAATTAACAAGAAACGTTTCGCTCTGGTTTTCTGTAAAACAAAGAACTCGTTCTCCTATTTTCGAGAGCGATTTCGATTTACCAGTCTAGAATTATGAAGATTTGATAGAAATTAATCTAAAGGTATAGAACCTTTTTGATCAAAGTCCAGCCAAGTCTAGGTCATAATTTTGTAAAACTGCTATTTCAAAACTATTTTTGTGTTGTTTTTATTGCAGTGATGTATACTTGTCATCTGTGTTGGCAATATTTTTATAGAGGTTACTAGCATACACGTGTTCTTAGATAGTTATGAACTGAAGTTTGTTTTCATTCTATTTAAATAGCGCATTTTTTTCTGAATTTTCTGATTCGAAATTGGAATAATTTGAAAAATATTCAAATTTCGAACTGAAAATGTGATACCAAAAAATAAATTAGCGTTTTTTAGTATGTATTACAGATAGTGTACTTTTCTATCAATATAGTATATTTTTTAAAACAAAATTTAGCAGTTTTAGTAGATTTACAAACTACATCTTGATTATATTACTGTAGATATATTTAAATTACAAGGTTCTACTGAACCTTGGAGCGTGAACAGCGTGCGTTTTGTAACGGAGTTTCCGGGTTCGAATCCCAAACAAGATTTTAAATTTATTTTTGAAAAGTAAAGAAAAATAATCAGACAAACAAACAGACACAGAAATGTGTGGCCCATGCCCCACTAGTGTTTTCAGGAATTAGAACACAAGGAAAATGAAATAAAGCGTTTTGTTTTCAAACATATTTTAATAAATGTAAGTATATTAAGAACCGATCGGTCTTAAATAGTTTTGTCCAATTATATCAGCTGGTAATTTACAATCTTTCCACGGCACTGAGTGTATCGTGAAAGGTCCCGAACCCATCAGTGTCACTGTAACATATCAACAGAAATAAATTATTAAAAAAACACTAAAAAAAATAGAGAATTGTGATCAAAGTAGACCTCGTCTAATGTATTCAAGGTCCAACTAAGTTAATTAATAATGTTAATGTTTAAAGGGAGGTTTTGAATGCATCGGGTGGTTGGTAAATACCATGACGATAGGTATAAAATAAGTTAAATTAAATATTATATAAGTGATTCTTTTAAAGATTTTTAAAACTTTTCACTCAATTGCGATTTTGCTATTTCAAACAGGGTTATAGGTTTTAATTGTTAGAATTAAATTCCTATGTGGGTATCAATTATTTAGGTTAATTGATAAAAAAAACCGTTTTCAGTTCTCTATATATTGCATCATATACTTAGATATACATATTTAATTTTTTCAAATAGGACGCTTAAAAAAAACACATACTGACGAAACTATTGAAACATTCTATATAAGATTAAAAATATTATGTCAAAAATAAATCGTTTTTTTTTTTTAATTTATAAAATTAACAAAATCTGTCAAAATAAATTTTTAGATAAATTACTGTATACCGGATTAAAATTTATTCCGATTAGTCCCGACGTTTCGGATGTTTTTCAGCAACCGTGGTCATGGTCAGACAAATAATTTAAACAATATCTATACTAATATTATAAAGAGGAAAGGTTTGATTTTTTGTTTGTTTGTTTGTTTGTATGAATTGAATAGGCTCCGAAACTACTGGACCGATTTCAAAAATTCTTTCACCAATAGAAAGCTACATTATCGCTGAGTAACATAGGCTATATTTATTACTAGAAAAAAATAGAGATCCTTAGAAATTCCTACTAAAACCAACTCAAGATGTAAAAAAATTAGCCAAAATATGTCTTTCATCGCATGCGCTGCGGAAAGTATTAACGATAGAACAAAAAAATGTTCTACAATATTATAGAACATATCAATATCAACAAAAAACTTCGCGAGATCATATATCTAGCTATTGTAGTTATGTTACTATAACTACTTTTTAACATTTAAAAAATTGAAAGAAATGCCGTTCAAAATCAGACCATGTTATCCATACCTTTATATTAATTCTTATCCAAATAAATTATTTCATATCCAAGACTGTTTCAATACCTATTGACTACTTTTTGAATTATTGAAATCGGACATTCCATTCAAAAGATATTACGAAATTAAAAATATCAATACAAACAAAAATACACGCCGCGGCCGTCGCGCCGCGGCCGATGCGGCTTCAAGCAGCGCAGCGCAGCGAGCAATGCTGCGAGGGGTAGTATTGTATATACTTTGTCATTTTCTTCAATTTTTGCGGTTTTGTTACGATTTAATACAAAAAATACTTGACCGATTTTAAAAATTCTTTCACCATTAGAAAGCTACATTATCAGCGTGTAACTTATTTTCATCTAAATTGCACCCGTGCGAAGCCGGGGCGTTTTGCTAGTCCTATATAAAGTATTTTATTTAAATGTGTGATACTCGGGTTAATAAAAGACAATATTAAAAGAAGTTTAAAAATTATATAATTATTGTTAATCGATAAAAACTAATACAGAATATCTCACCCGTAAGTCCTGGCACTAGAGTGATGTTATACTTCCCGTTGAACATAGTGAGGGGCCAGCGGTCGTCCAGTGACGTCACCGATAGTGTTGTTCCCGCCACTCTGATATCTAGTGTAAGTACCGCACCTAAGTACTTTATACCTGGAATATATTATAATATATCGACTAAATATAGGCGAAGCTCACTTGTTTCAAATTCAAATCATTTAGGTAACATAATGTACACTTATGAAAGTCAATAAAAATAAAATTTTAGTTAGGTGATTCTCCCATATAACACCAATGATATATTATTTTAATATTAACTATGAGTGTTTAAAATGTTTTGATGAATCTAGTAATTCTAGAAAATTTCCTTTAAGCCTGTCTTCCTCACGTCTGGTCACTTCGGCCATTCGGATGGAAGGAATATCGGAAATTCCGATCGGGTAACGTACCACCGTTCATAGTTGGAAAAATCATGAAGTGCAATGTGCACGGTGCGTTTCGGTTTCAGTCTATGGATTTCCGAATGCTCGAAGTAAAAAGTAGGTTGACAGCGCATCATTGACTGATGTTCTGTGGCCTGTTCATGTTCATCAAGTTAACCTCGTGCATGTTTGTGAGAAATTAATTTTGTTATATGTATTTTTATCTTATTATAGTTTGATCGTTTATGTATAAGTAAGTTACTTTGTTCTATAGAATGTCGTATGCGCCTATAATTAGGGTGACACTCGGCGTGTATTTATGTTTGTGTTATGTGTATGTATTGGTGTCTACTTTGTTGATGCAATAAATATCTTTCTGTGTCTTAATCTAATTTTTGTCATTATTTATTGGTCATTACAGTGAGTTTTAATTGCTTCTTATGAATTGTGTGTATTATATGATAATATATTATATATACTATACTCCCGTTCCCTTTTCATGTATTTCTTGCACCGTCCCTATTTTCTTTAAGTTATTTCTGTCACCCAAAGGTATTCTGGAAGAGTTTCTTAGTTGTATTACTTCTGTGTACAATAAAGTTATAAATAAACTAGCAACGCGCCCCGGCTTCACACGGGTACAATGTAGACGGTACTATACACAAAAATGCCTATGATATTCGCTGATAAGCTTTCTATTGGTGGAAGAATTTTAAAAATCGGTCCAGTAGTTTTTGAGTTTATTCATAACATACAAAAATACAAAAAATTAAAAAATACAAATCTTTGCTCTTTATAATATTAAGTATAGATAAATAAATAAACAATAAGCGGGGATATGGGACAGACCTTTGATCCTGAACCTGGTAGCCCCGGGCGGCAGCTGCGGCCGCGCCACCAGCAGCCGGTCCAGCCGCACGCCGAGCCCCGCGTACCCGAACCCCAGCGCCTGCAGCAGCCCGCCCATCCCCGTGAAGAAGTTCACCGCGCCCACCTGCGGCCGCTGCAGCTCGCTCCACACCTGCACACCAGCTGCTGCTACAGTAGCTTCCCGTAACAGGGTATGGCATATATCGTACTGTTACGAATCCGTATAATACCCAAAATCCCTTAGTCAGATCCTCAGTTCGCTTAATGTCAAAAGTATGTATATTATGTATGCTTATAAACTAGCAATCCGCCCCGGCTTCGCACGGGTGCAATGTAGATGTACTAAAAAAAATTATGAATAAAAAATAGCCTATTATACTCGCTGATAATGTAGCTTTCTATTGGTGAAAGAAAAAATTAAAATCAGTCGAATAGTTTTTGAATTAAATCGTAACAAACCAACAAATCTTTCCTCTTTATAATATTAGTATGTATATACCGAATAAACTCAAAAACTACTGGACCGATTTTAATAATTCTTTCACTAATATAAAGCTACATTATCAGCGAGTAACATAAAGCTATTTTTCTGGTATAGTATATTTACATTGCACCCGTGCAAATCCCGGACGTGTTGCAGTAATCAATATAACAAATTGCATTTAAATCCAATTAAAAATAAATAATTTAAATGAAATTTACCTTAAAAGGCTCTCTAACATACGGCACATAGCTCTTGTTGAAGAATGTGTCCGCCCTCAAGTTGTCCCCCAGCTGCAGGTGTCCGATCGCGTGCATGCTCCAGGTCATGGCGGGGCCGCTGCTGCGGGTCACCGTCTCGTAGTACAGCAGGTCGTTGGCTCGGGTCGACCTGCCAGCACCAGATACTTAAATTGGGTAGAGAAGTTCATAGACGGATAGATAGATATCAAATTTATTTGCCGCCTTAAACCTAATATTGTCTTTTATTAACGCGAGTATCACACATTTAAATAAAATACTGTATACCGGATTAACTGTATACTGGCTGTCTTCCCGCGACCACGGTTGCTGAAAAGCATCCGAAACGTCGGGATAAATAATTTAAACAATATAAATAATAAATCGCGTTTTAATCCGGTATACAGTATTTTATTTAAACACCATAACCCTTTAAAACAATCAAAATAAACGAAAAATACAATCAGATTAACAATTATGTAAGTGTTCGCGTCACAATATTGGCACTCCTCATTTCCTAAACCCGCCATAATATCATATCTGCAAATAACCCTACAGTAGGGTTATTCACGATCATTCGAAAACTTTCCGTTCCGATATTACAAGATTTCGTACCGATATATCAAGCTTTCTATCATTCTATACTAAGATTCTAATCGGAAACTCCCGAAGAATGCCGATGCTCAATCCTATGGGAATTGTGAATACCATTTTCATATCCGGTAAATACGAAACATCTTTCAGTGGGAGAGCGTAGCTTTCCGGGCGGATCGATTTCGAATGATCGTGAATAGCCCTAGCCCTAGCTGTTCCTCTCTTTCCGATGCCTTCCCTTCCCTATATACGACCATCTTCGTCTCTCTAGTGGAAGGTTCGAGAGAGAGGAGTCGTCGTTCAAACTTGAGCGAAAGCCATACGTGGACAAGTCATACTTGGCGGGATTCGAACCCACTACTTATCGAAATATAATGCAGGTTCTATGCACCAACGAGCCTGTTTTCAAAGTTGTAACTACATAAATTAACAGTAAGTAACAAATATTAACTTTAAATTATTTTCATTGAAGCAAGTAGCTCTAAGCTTTGATTATTTATATGTCAATCTAAGGCTCTAAGTGACTGCCTCAATTGACAACTAACGAAGAGTTAAAGTGACATCGGCAAATTGATTTATCAATAGGCCATTGACATAGTATAATATGATGCCAATGGAATAGGTATAACACTTATTATAGAAATAAAATGAAATGTTTTGCGAAATTTAGTGCCAGAAAATGACAATAATATTGCCGTCATATTGGAAAAAAGTCGTATATATAAAACCGGGGCACGCTGTTAGTCTAACATAAAAAAAAATTCTTTCACCAATAGAAATCTACATTATCAGCCGGGGTGTCTACAGGTGGGTACAGGTAGGCGAAACGAGCACGAGCCGAACACAATTCTTCTAGTGTGGACTGACTTACAAGCCTCGAACGAGCGCGCTGCGAGCATTTCGTTCGTGCTCGGCTGCGTTCCGCCTGTTGTTGGTTTTTTGACGAACACAAAGAGATTAGCTTCGCGCTCGACGTGTTCGTTGTACGTACCCAAATGACGCCGCGAATGACGAAGCCGAGAACGGCTCTCTTGTGCTTCGCTCGTGCTCGGTTCGTCTAGCGTAGACCCACCGAAACATATAAAGGGAACTGACTGGTTCATGGGGTAGTGCAGCGGGTAGCCGAGCAGCACGGCGTCGGCCTGCTTGATGCCGTCGCCGCGGTACCCCGCGAACTGCGGGTGGAAGTCCCGCGCGGCGTCGTACGGCAGCGCCAGGCTCCACGCGACGTCCGCCCAGCGCTCCGGACGGCGCGCCGCGAAGTACGCCTTGCACTGGCACGACACGTATCTGTTCATCGTGGGAATTTTAATAACTAAGCTCTAAGCCTACGCGCAGACTAGAGCCACTAGTGGCGACCACAGCATAGCCACCGCACCGGTGGCCGCCACAAGCTACGGGCGTAATATTTCATACATTTTAGGGCATCCGCGCAAACACGGCGCTCGAGAGGCCGCCACCGCCACCGCCATAACGTGCGGGCGCGATATTTCATACATTTTACAGTGGCTGAAACCGGCGGCCGCGTCTAGACGCCGCTTCTAGTGGCGGCCACCGGTGGCTCTAGTCTGCGCGTAGGCTAAGGGGTCATCTATAAGTTACGTCACACTTTGAGGTGGGGAGGGGGTCAATTAAGTGTGACATGTTATTACATATCCCCTTATTAGGAGTGGGAAGTATCCTAAGCTTCGTGACGTCACATGACAATATTTAAAGTATTGAAACGTGCAACTTTAACTTTATCAAAATATCAATTAATGCAAAATATGTGAGGCACTAGAGGGGGGCCTGATAAATATTACTATGTGTGACAAGGATTTGGTGTGGGGGAAATAATCATAAAATTCGTGTGCGTAATTTTTGGTGCCTAACCACTGAATAAACCCCTCATAACCACCACCTTACTAGCCTGCACATACTGTCAACATCCAACAAATCTCAAAATCCGATCGATAAATGTTTAAAAAATCACTTGACCATCGACCTGGGATATTCTAATTTTCGGAACAACAAATTGATTTGGTCTCTTTTTTTTTTAAGTATAGTGCGATATCGTGCGAAGCCGGGTTGGGCAACTAGTTACTTAATGACACGAACCGTGCGAGTTTTTACAATAAATATTGTCTTTGCTCGCATAAAAGTGACAGGCGTTAAAAATTCTGAACAGCCCTTTTCTTTATTCTACTTTTCTTTTGTTAATTATACGTATTATTATATTGGTTTAATCAAATATATTTTGACAATTGAATATCGATATTTTAAAACAAAACAAAAAAATTCAACCCTGTTTTATGTAAGTTAAGAATAGGGTTGAACGTAAGTACGTACGTACTCACTTGGTTCTAAATTATCTCACCAGAATTCAGTAACAGATGCGTTGTCGACCTATTTTTTAAACATTCTAACTAATTGTTGTTTTATGAATTCGATCCGGAGAGTTGGTGTATAATGTCACAGCATACAAGTTAGCCACAAATGCAGCTGCAGGTCCATTTACACGAAGCAACTTTCTTGCAACTTGCAACAGGCAAGAAAATGGCCTAAACAAAACGTTATATTGTTGACTTAAGCAATTCTTGGAAGTCAATTATTGCTCATGCAAGAAAATGGCATCATGTAAATATATTAAAACATCTGAGTTTACACCTGCATTCCCTGACCAGCGTTGAACAATTACCGAAATTCCATCCGGCAATCTGTGATCCGGGTAAAGAACTACCATTCAATGTCTATGAATGTCTAAAAATTTCCAATGCTCTCAATCAATCACCGTCTCCCTTGATCGTCTCGCCCCGCCCTCAATATCTAATACCTGTCATGAATACCTATACTGTACATACATATTTTGGTCACATCACCAATTTTCTGGTGGGAATAAAATGATGACACAGAAACGTTACTCATTTAAATAAAATACTATATACCGGATTATGTTAGACAATATTGCCATAACATAGAAAATTACAGTAAATATCAACTCCGTTGGAATAGATGGCGTTAATATGGCAACTTTGTAACATTTCATATCAGACAGCTGTCAACTTTCAGTCTTGTCGTGACCACGGTTGCTGAAAAGCATCCGAAACTTCTGGATAAGTAATAAATCGCGTTTTAATCCGGTATAAAGGATTTTATTTAAAGTGATACTCGCATTAATAAAATCCACTATTAAGCCTTACTCAGCCAGATAGAGGGAGTACCCCGCGACGACGTTCGTGAACACCGAGTTGGTCACGTTGCTGTGGTCTTCGTCCGGGCCCATCACATCTGACAAATTATTTTACATTCAAATTACATTAAATCAATCTGGGGGTCGTTCAAAAAATCAGGCCTGCCTTTAAAATTTAATTAAAATATTTCTATAATTTTATACTGATGGATTCGCAAGGCTTTGGCTTTTTCGTGTTCGCGACATAAAATGGTTGACAACAATTAGTTAAATGAAGCAACTTTCATCGGAATAAAAGGCGATTAATCTATATAAATAAAGATTAATATATGTTTATGCATAGAGGAGCACTCCTAAACTATTCATCCGATTATGACGAAACTTTGGTGAGTTAGTTCGGTAGAAGTTCCTGGCCCGAAAAATAAAAAGAACTTTGCTAGATGGCACTGCAGAATATCAGCTTATTTCCGTTCACTTCATGTGCCTTTGCAACAAAGGCCGGCTACAGTTAGTTCATTATACATATTATAAAAAATTTACCTTTTTTTTGTACATATTACAAATATGGTGACAAAAAAAATTAAGATATTTGCGAAACTCGTGTTAACTGAAGACAATTGTAATTTGACAACTTTAACTATTACTTAAAAATACCTATCAAGAGTATTAAAAAACAGATACACCAGGCAATTAAGTTTTTGGATGTTTCCACTTCCACTTTTTTATAGAGCTCTTGACTTTCTACTAGGAACATTTGGAGGTTGAATATGTAAACTGAATCAATAGAAAGTACCTTAATAATCTACCAGATACATAGTTTGACTGTATGTTTGTAGAGGCTCATCTCTGGGATTACTTGAAAAATCACACATTAGAACGTAAAGTCGAGGTGCAAAGAGAGATTAAAAAAAAAAACTTTATTTACACTAATTAAAATACACCAAATAAATAAACCCAGACTCCCGATATAGTTATGAACTGATTAAAGCTAATAGAGTGGGAGCAATTACTTGCAATGTCATAGAGTCCCGTGGTGTAGTTGATGACGGCGCGCGACGCCCAGAACTCCGCGATGTTGGTGACGATAGAGCACCCGCCGTGCTGGAAATACGTTCAATTACACTACACAAAAATTATTACTAAGTACATACTACATACATCAGAATATAAAAAATATAAAATTCTCGTGTCACAATGTTCGTTTCCATACTCCTCCGAAACGGCTCGAACGATTCTTATGAAATTTTTATGCATATTCAGTAAGTCTGAGAATCGGCTACCTATCTTTCAAACCCCTAAGTGACCACCCCAAACATTTTTTTTTTGTGGCATTAAAAAATATTTCACTCTTCTATTACCAACCAAATACATATTACTTAGGAAATAATGGTTAATTATTATTTTTCGTAGCGTTTCTGCTTCAGTCTATGGATTTCCGAATGCACGAAGTAAAAAGTAGATCGACAGCGCATCATTGACTGATGTTCTGTGACTGAGGTATCACCTACCATCTATATTGTTGGGAAATAATAATGACTATTGTTCTATATGTACCTTCAGCCACTCCTCGTCCCTGGTCACGGCCAGGTACTGCCGCGCGGCGAACGCCACGCAGCCGGTCACGTGCTGCTCGAACTCCGCCACCTCGGGGCAGCACGGCTGCGTCACCTCCCCGCCCGTGTATGCGCTCTCCCACGGATATCTACATACATATGTAGATATCCGTGAATAGAGAATATTTATACTCTTTATTATCACACAAACAAGTAAAATAAAACAGATAAAATGAATCTTAAAATATAGTGGTCAAAACGCGGCTTTATACCTCTTAGGCCTCTCTAAAGAGATTCCAGGCAACCGTAAGGAGAGCCAGTTGCGAAAGGTGAAAATTTTGAAAGAGTAACGGCTGAGTTCTCATATTAACATTGATGTGTACCTACTTAAAAGTATAAAGTACCTAGTTAAATGAAAGACAGAACCATTTTGAGAAGCCCTCAAATTTTGATTATCGTTTCAGTATTTCGCGGTAAGACGTTCCAAAAAAATACACCACGCTGCGAATTTTCGAAATTTTATACACTGCGAGGAAGTCCAAAAGTATCAAAGCGAAAGGTATCCACTTTATCATTTACATTGATTTTAGTTTGTTAGTAGATTATATTAAAAATATAAAGAAAAGCCGGTAGTGGATAGAAAGTAAAACAATACAATAGGTAAAAAAATCTAGGTAAAAATATACGCAGAGCATTACTAAATAACTTTGTCAATATTGAATTAAGCATATAAGAAGACTAACAAAAAAAAACAAAGGAAGTAACTTACACTAGAGAGACAACTGAGGGGCACGAACGACTATCTGTCAGTTGTATGAGAAATGATTTGAAATTTCATTGAAATGACGATACGGATATTTTTTCGAAAGTTGTTCGTGCTAGCCCTTCAGATAGTGCGAATTTACTACATTTTTAACTAGTAATAAAACAAATTTAATCACCATTTTTTTGCAAGAAAGAATTAGCAATGAGCATACCTACCTGTATCCCTTATTGCCAGTGACTTTAGCGAGATCTGCGGCCACGAACGCGGTCTCCAGTCTGTACTGGAGAAGCGCCTTCGCGTACTCCGGGTGGAGCAGTAGAATACTTGGATATATCCACATTTCTGTGTCCCAGAAGTTGTGACCTGAAACAATTTTGTTTAAATAGAATTGTCACTTCCCTTGCCTCCTAATAGGTTAACGCGATAAGTTTTTTTTAATCCCAGTCCTAGTGGGCCTACCTTCCCTTGGCGTCAAGGTCAACGTCCTAGGTTAAAATCCCGGGAAAAAATAATTAAAAAATATTTTTTCGCTCGAGCGAGGCACATAAGGCCTCACTTACTTCCTCTCACTTACTTACCTGCGCAGAAGAATTATAAGTGAAATATATAGAAATGGGTCTGTCCCCATACCCCACTAGGTGACTCGGGAATTCAAATTCAAAATCATTTATTCATTAAGGTAACACACTGTACACTTCAGTAAAAATACATATTAAATGCTTCTAATTTTACATTTACCGCCAAATCAAATCAAGGGCGTAGAACGGAACAGAAGAACTGGCAATAAACTCTTCGTCACTCTTTTTAATCGCCATATTTTTGTTTTACAAATTATTTGTAAGGCGCTGCAACCATTACTTATGCCTCCTATAGGGAATAGATAAATGACTGACATTATCAATTTGTCTGCTCGATAGCCCACTATTAACAGAAACAATTTATGTTTTTGTAGTAGTGTACTATACACCAAAAATATGCTACTCTCAAATAATGCAATAGATGTACTATACACAACTAAACAAAAATAGCCTATGCTACTCGCACATAATGCAGCTTTCTATTGGTGAAATAATTTTTAAAATTGGTCGAGTAGTTTTTGAGTTAAATCGTAACAAAAAAATCTTTCCCCTTTGTAATATTAATATAGATATACACACCTTCGTAATCTTCAAATGAACCACCCCGGGCCAGCCCCGTTGGACTGAGGCCGAAGTATCTATCTGAAGGCTGATATGTCTCTTTCGATGGTAATGAACTTAAATAGTAGTACCAGATGCCATTGATGATTTTTGACTGAAAAATTAAAAAAAAATAAGAGGGAGAGCATTCATTTTTTTTGATTTTGATTAAATTTAGAAATATTGTCTTTATTTGTTTCAAGGAGTAGTGTGAATTAAACTTTTAATGGCGAAGCATTTAATAATTTGTAGTCTTATAAAACGATATAAGATAGTCAACACTGGGTTTCATATTTAACCAACGGATCATAGCAGTATTGTTAGTTGAATATAGAAAGTGGATTCCCGAATTCCCAAATAAGGCAAACATATTCCTGTTTCACTAATCATTTCTCTTTACAGGCAAGGTGATCGTTCTTCTATTACCTGACCAATCAAATCTTTTCTTAAATCTTGCCCTGGGATACCCCGAGCCGTCCAGTGCTAAAGGCAACGCACGTACCATTGAGTCATGGAGGTGGTGGGCCTATGTTCCTAATATATTTTTAAAGCCAGCAACGCATCTGCAAATCCTCTGGTATTGCAGTTGGGGCGCAGGCTCGTTTTTCCTCATATACTAAAAGAAATCATTTACCTACCATACCTTGAGTCATGTAAGATAAATAAAATCTTACCAATTGCAGATTTCCTTCTATCTCCATACTAGCTTCCTGATACAATTTTTGCCACTGAACAATGTGCTTGTCAAACAGTTCCTCCCCATCCTCCTGCAATACTGTTCATAAAAAATTAAAACGTTCAACTTACACGAACAAAAGAAAATACCAGAACATTATAGAATTATCTGGAAGACTGGAACTAGCAAATGACGTACATAATATATTATGTATAATGTATATACATTAGACTGATTCAAAATAAAATTTTATATTATACATAGATGTACGCGGTCCTAGGGACCAAATTAGTGTGATCATTTTTAACGAATTATTTTTTTTACTGTAATTGATATTAAGTATTATACAAAATATACATATTTATTTATAATAAGTTATAACGAATTATTTCTTTTAAATTTTGAAAATACTTGTTGTTGATGTTGGTGATAAATGCGATATTACATATACGTTACTACAAAAAAATAACTAATTTGGTTTAAAAAATCCAGACATAGAAACTTATTTTACTTCTCGAACTTATAATTATTTTCATAAAATCTTTAAATATGTTAAACTCTTATACCTTTAATAAACTCGTTTCTCGCCACAGTTTCATTCTTATCCACCGTCATCACGAAGGTGAAGACCCTGGACTTAACATGTGGAACCACCAGGTGATCTGGAACTGACGTCCAGTACGCGCACACGTCCACCGGCAGGGGCTGGTACTCAGGGTCTTCGGAGACTCTGGTCTTTCCACATGAACTCCACACCGACTGACCATGGATAATTTCAGGGGTCGGAGAGGCAAATTCAATGTCCTCGCTGTCTGCTCCTGGCATGCGCTTAATAGCAATCCAGATTTCATGGTGTATGTGGTTTGGATCTTGAAAAAAACGGATAAACATTCATGTGTATACAAGGTTTATTTTATTACAATGGGTAAGTGATAAATAATTATCTATTATAAATTTAAAAATAATATAATTTCCAATAAACTGTTATGAGATTTTTGTGCTGTTCAATTATTAGGTGATTTTACAACTATTGACTACATCAAAGACATTAATTTCGATATCATTTTATACTACACATTGATATAACTAAGATTGGATAGTGATTAGTACTATGTTGGCCAAATTGACATCACAAAAACCTTTTAATATTACATTTTAAATTACGTTGAGAGCGTATGCTTATAAGAAAAGCTATGCTATTGCGAATTTATAAAATATTTCTAAAGTACTCCAATTTTGAGTCATTTTTGATTATTGAAAAACAGCAGATATGCAAAAAATATAAATTCTGACCTAATAAAGATCCGATAAGTTATGTACGCCTACAGAAATATTTTAGCAAATATCGCACCATACTTTTTTGCTAAGAGTTTCGCGTAATATGTAAGTTAAACTTACCGATACGCTTCTTTGGTTTCACTTGAATTTGATTAACAATAGCCCGAGTATAGAACTTGTGAGTGAAAATCCTTTGCGTGACTATTGACTTTTCTCTATCCACAGTCACTGTGAATACTCCATGCCTTGTATTCAAGCTGTACACCGGGCTATAGGGGTTATGCGTTAGAGTTGAGTTGAGTCTGATATTGGCCCAAGCTGGAATCCTTGCGCGACGACTTTCACCCTTACGACCGTTGTAGAGACCATTCATATAAACTGTATCACTAAAGATATTGGTGGCAAGGTGGCCGTTACCAATAGATGGCATGAAGCGGTCATCTGATGGAAGCCTTAAAAATGGTAACTGGTTATTTAGTAACAATTATTTATTAGGTATTTAGGAGAAAATATTTGAGGGAACATGGGAATATTTGCCGAACACAACCAATTCTATAAACAAATTTCAATAAAACAAAATAATAATAAGTATTGTATATTAATGTTTCTACTTAAATCTTATTGATATCGAAACAAACGTATATATCATTGTTTAAAATGTAGTTTTAGATTTTTTTATGTATATTATATGTACCTACACAAAGATCTTACACACGGAACAATGGAGACTATTTCCACGCCTCTTCTATAAAGCCTACTGGGATTGTTGATTCGCATAGAAACAATTCAGCCAAGTTAATGACCTATCTAGTCGGAGCAGGTTTAAGAGGTACATAGTTCTAAGGCTATAACCATTAAATTTATATTAAATATATTTGGAAACTGTAGGTACATGTTTTCAAAACAAATCATATTCTTCTTAATGAGTTAAAAGCCAATCCAAATGTACCTACTAGGTTTTTGTTGAAGTATTAAGTGTATATTAAGTATCCTATAAATAAAAAAAAGAAACAACCACTTTTATTTAAAAAAAATTAAAGGGTCTAGCGGAACAAGCATAGCGAAATGGAAACCTATACTGAAAATTTCGGTGTTATTATTTTCTTATATCTCGAAATAACGTAAAAATATTAAGTTCTAATGTATGTATTATGTAACTACGTGTGTTGTTTTACTAAATTCTAAGCAGATTTATACATTATATACTTAACTATATATTATATACTTAAATCTCAAAATAAATTACATTCCCTTTAATTGTTTAATGATCAGTTCCAATGTTTCTTTTTGGTTTATAAAATTGAATAACAACGAATTAGGTACATAAGATTAAATATAAATGAAGAATTATTAGAAATAAAAGTGAGCAAAGGAAAAACTAATATATATAAAACAGCTCCAGGACAAAACATATATGTTTATTGATTTCAAAGACAATTACTTACGTATGAGTTGAAAATATATCAGCTTCTTCGCTCACATCGACAGTTTCTTCTGCCAATTTTTCAACTACCTTATAACTTGAGCCTTTCGTGGCTAAAAATATCACTGTCAAAGCAGCGGCCGTCAATACAGCCAACATGGCGGCAGCCTGCTTATTTCGCGCCAAAAAGTGCCACATCCAAAACTCTATTGTAATATGCCCCGCTTTTTTAAATTTACACTTGACTTCACAAGGAGTTTAAATGATAATTTACCTCCTCGGCTTGCAGATACAGTGTGTAACTTTAGTGAAAATTTTCAATACTAAAATTATGATACATTCGCGAATTATTTTAAAAACGCAAAATCGATTTGTAACTGCACATCACATGATTTTTATTTTTTTTGATATGAAACGCTGCACAAAAAACCAACTTATTCTTTTTTTAATTGTCCTTTTCAATTATCGCACTTGGCAATGCCCAAAGGATCCCACGTAAGTGGAGGCAGTTTACCGTGCAGTGTCACTTTAGATTATGCGACCTGTGACATGACACTATTAAAGATAATAATATAGTGTACTAGGGGCGAGCGCATAATTTCCGTAGGCACCAATTATTCTTTTTTTTTTAATTACAAAAGATCGTTTTATGAATAAAAGACGTAATGTAATGTTTTTGGATAGGTTAATTTGGACGAATTTTATTAGCTACTTGTTTAATATAAGTGTAAGAAAAATCTGTAAAGTGAAGTATGATTGTTTTTTTTAAATATATATGTATGTTAATATATTTTTTTATATAATAATTAGGTTCAGCTTTTCTACACCTAATATCCAAGAAAGGGCTTAAAATAAATAATACCTACTCATTTATTCAAATAATTCATGAATAATATTCGCTCTTTTATTTTTATTTTATATTTTCGATTAATAAACAATCAGGTATGTATTTAATTTGGAAATCTATTGTTTAATTTTTCATCTGGCATATTTTATGATAATTTACGAAGACCACCAACATTCCGTAAAGCTAATTATAACTTAACGTTAAGACACGTTTAGAATATAGATTAAAAAATAGTTATATTTCAGTTTCTTTTGAAAAACCAAACAACCTACAGACAATACACAAATTTTCATACATAGTTGATTATGTTCATGTTTTCTACAGTAACTTTTTTAACCACATAAGATATAAGTGATAGCCCTGAAGAAGTAAAGATTGTTCAATTGTCGTTTCCTCATTGCATTAAGTAGTTATGAGATTAATGAAGTCTGAACATTGTCTATGATGTAAAGTGGGCTAGTTAGCCTAAACACCTTTAATAAGACTTCACGCCTAGATATTTCCGGTAAATA
This sequence comes from Anthocharis cardamines, assembly GCA_905404175.1. Classification (NCBI taxonomy): domain Eukaryota; kingdom Metazoa; phylum Arthropoda; class Insecta; order Lepidoptera; family Pieridae; genus Anthocharis; species Anthocharis cardamines. The sequence goes on from FR989955.1 coordinate 2,885,264, forward strand.
GTTTTACTTTAAATTTTATTAATTTCCAAGATATTTTTGTTTTTCTGTCATCCCTCAATTGCCATCATAATATCATCAGGAACAACTTGCACGAAATTGATGAGCCACGAAAGTTTGGTTTCTGTCTGTGTATTATTTTAATTAATAAAGGGCCGACCGACCATTAATAATTGATTAACGTTTTTAGCTGAAGTATTACCTACTCAATATGCGCGTGATAACTAATATTAAAAAGTCACATTTTAGGAGTTCATAGTCCAAAAAATCAAGTAAATTTGTACTAAAATAAGAAAAGATTACTTCTTGGTTTTTAGTCATCATCGTGCATCATAGCGCTTTTATTAAAGATGCGTAAGGTGTATTAAATTACTAAAATGTCCTGGATACAACTACCAACACAAGTACCTACTTATGTCATTATCTTAATGTCACTTCTATTTTTAGATTTATATCTGATCCTGTTGCACTTTATTAAAATTATATAAACACTTGTTATCGCCATTGCAAAAGTTCAATAAAATTAATAAGTAAATACAATTGTTTGTGAGATTTTTGTACTAAGATTATTATATTATCATGTATTATTGAACGTCGTGATTTACCCTGCACGTGCACTAAAGGATGGAAAAGCTAACTTCTCTTTCTAAAATGGGGCATTTTTGTATCGTTTAGAGACCTGACTTCTATAATATTAATACGATTTGATTATGAATCAGAATAGAGATGAAATGGTTGTAATAAAGGTACGGCATTATATTTAAATTATAGTCTAAAAATATTTCTTCATATGGGCCTATATGAAGAAATATTCATCATAAGGATTATGAACCAGTAGAGTTCTGGACTTGACTTCTTTCGCTTTTCTTTTATTCAATGTTATATAGAATTTTAAAATATATGTAGGTACTCTTATTAATTATTTCTTACACTTATCAAGCTAAGTTCGCTCAATCCCTTGAAACCACGTTTAAACTGTTCGATTATTACTGTCAAGACCTTTATTCAAACTCTTAGTTGGTAATTTTATAAAAGTCTTACTTATAATTGCATGTCGTCCTTAATCTTTTTGTACACTCTCCCCTAATTTGATCCCTCAGGAATTCAACACAATATCCTTTCATACTGGATGTCAATGTCTTGCGGTTAAGGCTGCTGATAGAACAGCCAATGTTAAAAAATGTCTTAATTTCTCCCTTTATACGTCCAGGTATTTCAGTGTTACACAATACCGAATATATTGCTGTTCTATTGTAGCTGGTATCGAGGTCGATGTTGTAAGTGAAATTGTCATAACGTCATCGGGAGTACCAGAGCGAGACCGCAGGGTATACGGTCTGATGCCTCCACTACTGGATTCGGTGGAACAACCGAACTTGCCTGAAATAATAGGATAATAGTGTATAAATCAGTTACAAAATGAGTTGTCAACTGGCGGGGATACATAAAGTAGCCGGTCGGGCAATCAGATCAAGAGAGGTATTTAAATGTTTAATTTAGTGAACATTTATTAAATAAATTATGCGAAAGTTGTTTTTGTTTTTCATTTTTTTTTTGTGGCATTTGCTGGGTGCAATACCAGTACACTCTTTTTTTAAAGGTTCATTAGTCGTTCCGATGTTCGAGGCGGAAGTACCTTCGAAATCGCAAAATATATGGATTGCCCTAAATTGGGGAGTGTGGGTGGAATTTTGATGTTTACCATATCGTACCATCGGTGAGACATGACTGTACTTTTTTGATTTTATAAGTGAGACATTTTAAATTAATTTTTACTCATGAAATAAACCTTATACTTATTGAATTTGGACAATATGTCAGAATACACACACACTTTACAGAAATTAAATATTTTTATTTAATTTTTACGAGATGCTTGACTTAAAAACTGATACATTTATGCCCTTGTCTTATCGAAGTTGTCATACATACCTACTTGATAATAAATTTATGATGAATCCAATCAACAAACGAAAAATCTAACAATTTCTCGAAACGCTTCACATGATCTATGTATGTGATGGAAGATTTCAAACACTAATTACTATACATTTATATTATTATTAATGTAAATGTGAAAAGGTTTATTTGAAAACTTATATCATGGTTTACAGTAAATCTATCACTACATAAATAATTTTGAAGTTTTGGTGTTTTACATAGAATTTACTCATGAGAGTATTTTTCCAAATCTTTGGAAAAACCTTATACCGTTAATAATAATTTATCTGGTCTTTATTATTCTACTAAGTCACATTTCATTAATTAATCGTAATTACGTCATTAATTTGTCCCCATAACAATAAAAAATTTTTTAGTAGCAATGAACATTGAACAATTTAAAAGTTCTCAAAAAAATAACTGACGTTCTTTTTTAACATAAAAAGTCCTAACCTTTATATACTCCTAAATTAGAATCCTGTACATTATGAATACGTAAGAACTTGTTCAATAAATTTACCTGATTATACTTAAAGGATAATTCAGTGTTTTTGACTGGGATATAACAGTACCTATCTTATATCCCATTCAATAAGAAACGAGCCGCCATCTCGATACCGTAATCGCGAGTGCAATCGAAATTCTTATAGGTATTTTAAGGTTTTAATTTATTAGAGGTATATGTAGAGTGAGTTTCCGAAATCAATTCTTGCTCTGAGCAACTTATTTTCCTGACTTCTCGCAGATGCTTCTTAGCTAGGATGTTCCTGGTTATAGAATGGCCTCCTATATTCCTAATATCTACCCGGAACTATCCAACAAAACGACTTTATTGCAGGAGAAAATTATCGTAATTCCGACCGGGTAACGAATCACCGTTCATAGATGGAAAAACCGTGAAGTGCACATTGCGCGTTTTGGTTTCAGTCTACGGATTTCCGGTTGCTCGAAATAAAAAGTAGGTCGACAGCTCATAATTGACTGATGTTCTGTGGCTGGGGTATCACCTACTATATAGGTTCTCATGCTCATTTGTCGATATCTCACATAAAATAAAATGACTTATTTAAAAGTACAGTAAGTTACAGGAGTAGATATATGAAAATCTGTCTTCTTCAAAGGTCAGCAACGCACCTACAAGCCCTCTGGTGTTGCGAATATCTATGTAGGGTGGTGAAAACTTACTATCACATGAGTCACCTGCCCGTTTGCCCCTATTCTATAAAAAAATATAACGCTAAAAAGCTTGGAAATTATAATGACTCCTTTTTGTTCTTTCTCCATTTAGTCTCATGCTACCTTATCCCGGTGTAAAATTATTTAGTTTTTTTCCAATAAAGACCTCAGAAGTAAATAAATCATGAAGCTAAAATATAACCACCTGCTAGGTGCTGGAAGGCAAGTGAGATATGATTGAAGCGAAGTCATTATCCTGGTGGGCGGCGGAGCGTGTCGCCCTCGCGTTCCGCTTGGAGGCGCGGTCGGCCACCTTGCCAGAGCAACACGCTCTTGAGACGATGTAAGAAATCTGAAGTGCCCAATTGACGCTCAACCAGGGGGCGTTACTATTCCGAACTTCCTATATCTGAAGCATGAGTAACTTGCGAGAAAGTATTCAAATCGTCAATTTCTCAATTGTACGCAATTTCAAATAATTTCTCATAATAAAAATACCGAATGTGAATCGCCCAATTTACACCCATACAGATGACTTTCGCATGTAAATCTTTGAAATAATCCTATATTGGAGGCCCAAGTATGAATAACTTGCAAGACAGTATTTGTGTCGTCCATTTGTCTGTAATAATATGCAATTTTAACTGATTATTCATAATTTAAATTCGTCCAATTAACGCTCATCAAACTGACAGATTGACGATATTACGAATACTTTCTTGCAATTTGTTCGTGCTAAACCTAGTGTTCTCTTGATATCCCGGAGTAATAACCTACATTTTGACTGAAAATGAATGATAAATAACTAAGTTATTGCAAGTTTTGCAGAATATGTAACTTTAAATGGCACTTAGTAATATGGAGAGTTTGGTAGTATACACAATTCTAGAATGAAAGTTTATTAAAACAAAGAAATTTGATTAATCCAGCCACTATTTGTCATAAACGCATGGAGCTTCATTAAGAACGTTTATTTCAAAATATTATCTTTGACATAGCTTGTAAACTGAATACATAGCTAGAGGTCGAATGGGAGAGGCTACGATGCAGTGTAATGATAACATCGCGATTTATTGCTCGGTTACAGCCAGGGTAATCACAGAAAACTGTTTTTAGTTTTTTGATGATATCTCAACTGAAACTGCATCTAACTGTAAATATGTACCAAGTTACCTTGTCTTGTCGACGCTTTCTGATAGGACAAATTAAGTTATTGAAAAGTTCAGTATTTGCAAATAGGTAGTTCGACGGATAATATTGGTTATTACCAAATGTAAACTTTTTCTTATATTATTATACATGTTTCTTCCACTTTCACTGACTCAACTACAATATTTTACATCAGAGAAAAACCGAAATTCTTATGCAGTCACAACCCAGTGTCATATAAATATGGAAAATCCGAAAGTGCAGATTACGCGTTTCACCTTTTGTATATATTTCAATGTAATTCCGACGTAAAATAGCACAAAAGTACATTATTGATTGATACCTATCACATACCATCATATAAGCTTCATGCTCGTTTGTTCATGCAATATATGACATAAAATTATTTCAAAGTGAAACCTTTAATTAGCCTCGTATATCTGTATTAATAATAATACTACCGTAGTCTAATAGGTATGTATATAGTATATTGTGGACGCTTTATACCTACACTAAGCTTATTACTCTGGTTCTAGTGAAATTATAAAATGTCTGAGCAACAGCGCTTTAAGATTTAGACTGATTGTGTCTTTCGCATTCTTGTATTATTTATATACGGATGATAATGCTCATTATAAGAATTAATAGAATAAATAGTACAATGTTAAAAGTATCAAATGCGATAGTGTTAAGTAGGTAGGAATCAGTTGCCGCTATCATTGTTCTTCCTAACGTCATCTCTAGCGCGAATCAAGCAGCCGAAGCTCCGCCTACACACCTGCTCCCCCCCCCCCCCCCCCCTCCCGCCATGGTGTTGCGGATGTCCGTGAGCGGCTGTAGTTGCTTACCATAAGATGAGCTGCCTATCTGTATGCCTCCTATTTAAACGTTATTATTATTTAAATGAAAAAAATTACTTACGTAGTAACAGCTATTCTCTTTTTAAAATAATCTTCATTCTTTGTATTTCGTTTTCTATTTCCAATTAAGTATTCTAAAATTAAACTTGTTATAACAAAAGATCGTAAGTTTACGTAACTTATATTAATAATACTAGTAATTTCGTTTCCGGCATCTCCATCGCTTTACCATAGGTCGACCCTTAGCTAGGACTAATCCTACGAACAATCTCCGTGATGACGATTTAAGACCACTAACCTCGCTTGATTCATTTGTACGTAAATTAACGTAAATGATATATAAATTGTATTTAACTATATAGAATATTTAAATATACAGAGGATATAGGCACAAACATTTTATAATATGCTGATGATCATTTTTTTTCCTACACGATATTCTGAATTGTTTTTACTTCAATAACATCTTATGGCTTATGATATATTAAATCTTACTAATATTATAAATGCGACAGTTTGTGAGGATGGATGGATGTTTGTTACTCTTTCACGCAAAAACTACCGAACGGATTTTGATGAAACTTTACAGTAATATAGCTTATATATCAGAATAACACACAGGCTACAATTTATATAGACTTTTTGTATATTGGCCATAATATTACGATAATTATCAAGTAACTCGGAAAAATTCCTGCCTTCTGAGGGCTAGCTTATGATGGCATTGTTTATCTTAAATCTACCTTTTATGTGGAAGCCAATATATCCGAAATTAGAAGTCATAAATCCATTTAAATTGTATACTTTTTTTACAATGCACAATTAAGAGTATTTAGCTAATTCTTATTAAAATTAATACATTTGTCGCTTTCAGTATTTAATGTAGATGAACTTTGTCTTTTACACTAAGTAATTCGGACGAATAGTTTAAAAAATATCACGATAAGATTGACTCGAGTATTGATGAAAAAACAGCTCGGTTAAAAAACAAGGTACCCGTAGTACTTATTCTACGCAGACGAAGTCGCGGGCAGACGCTAGTAATACATACTTCAAATATTTTTAGATCGACGTATGAACACGCAGGAAAAAGAACGTGTCTTATAGTAACTAGGGTTTAGGAAAATTCGAGACGCTTTTACGGAATAAAAATACCTATCTAATAGTGAGAATGTTTTGTATAAAATGAACAAACACATTATTTAATTTAGGTATAACATTAGTTAGACAATAGGATCTTTACTCTTTAGCTACAGTTACTCTGTGTATATTTTTTAATAAATAGATAGCAATTCAAACATAGACAATATAAGTATAAAGATAGACAGAAAATATTAAAAAAAATTCTATACACCATAAAACCTGTAATGTACATCAATCGCAAACATTGATAAACAGAATACATCAATCATATAACTGACAGATAGGATGAATTTCTAATAATCTATGAATAATTCATTTTAATAAATATTCTTTTTATTACAATAAACGCAAGAAACAATAGCTATCTCTTGGTAAAGACGGTAGACGAGTCAGCCGTCTCGCTCGGCAGAGCGTGGCGATCTCGAAACATTCACCAAGCAAGTGCATTACTCCATCGTAGACATGGGTAACTCAGCAAAATTCCCCGCGCCAACTCAGCAACTCAGGCGCAGTATAGTGCGTCGGCTCTTTGAGTCAACTCAAAATTGCGCCGCGGCGCAGTAAAAATGGGACGCGCAAAGCGAGCAGTGAAACCTCCGAAACGCACGCAACCCCACGCTCATAGTTCACTCAGTGAGTGGGTACTGCGCCGTGCGCCAACACATTATGAATGTGTGAGCTGACTCACCCTGCGCACTGAAGCGTGCCGACGCAATTGCGCGGCGCAGCGCAGTGTTACCCATGTCTACTCCATCGCTTGTTAACTACTAATGTTACCTTGCTATGATAAGAAGTATTTTTTAATATAATAAATAATACAGCCAGTCTAGCATGACAACCGTCACAAAATTTTGTCGACAGTTTTCTCGTGTCTTAATCGATTATCTCCTTATTTCTTCGGGGTCAAACATGACAATTACACTTAAAACTCGACTTTTATTATCAAAAATAGATATATATGTCGATCGAGATATCTTTTCTATCAAAATTGTCGATGTCGAGATGTAATATATCGAGATATCTTACATCTTAGTTTGTCTTCTCTCGTCCGCGAGATATCTCGTGGCGGTCATGGTAGGCCGGCTGCTGATGGGTGTTTTTTGTTAAATTTTGCCGTCAACACGCATCATTATTGAGCGATCCGCATCTGACGCCAGCATCCTTTCTTCTAGCAGCGATGCCAAGCAACTGTGGATGCGATGTGGATGCAAAGACTGAAACCGAAACGCGTATTTATGCACTTCACTGTTTTTCCATCTATGAACGGTGTTTCGTTACCCGGTCGGAATTTCGATATTCTTCACACCCGATAATGCCAGAAGTTACCAGACGTGGAGAAGACATGCTTACAGAAAATTATATACATGTCGTCCCGGTGGGATTCGAACCCACGACCCATCGATGCACATGGCAGATGTTCTACCGAACGAGCCAACGAGCCCGTCAAAAGCTTACACCATTTCCATAAATATAATGTACCAAAAAGTATTACAAACTGCTAGTTTTGAATAATACATAATATTGGTTTGCTGAGAAAAAAACACAGTAACATTGCATTACAACAAGCATTTTAAATGTCAACAATATAAGTAATAGGAGAAATAAATAATTAATTGTTTAAGTGCACATCTGCTAGTTCCTGAGGCAATAATTATATATTAGAATACGTTTTTTCTATATCTAATAGAAATCCTAAACTACAAGATGCACTGTGAATTGCTATTTCCTCTTACATTTCATTTTATTTAAAAAAGCTTAGGAACTGACAGTTGTAGAGGCAAGGGTAGCAATAATTTAATAGCCTATACCTTGGAAATGTGTTGAACCGCCACTGGTGCTCAGTTTGATGTCTGCTTGGCCCCAAACTTGGTAGACCTTGAATTCCAAAACGATAAGTAATAATTATTCAGTCTGACGTGCCACTTAGGGTCAATGGACATTTGAGCTTCTGTTTTTCGCACAGAAGCATACAGCTGGCCATTTAAGATATTTCGACCTCTCTTACGTATAACTAACGAGTAATATCTCAAATGTATGTTCATGTATGACATGTAGTTTGTAAATTACAGGAAAAACACGTTTCAAGGCAATTGGCACGTTGCACTCCATTAATCTGGCATTGAATATTACGTATATAATCCCAGTTATCATTTGTTTTAATAAATAAGCACATACCAAGTAAGCACTAGGAGGTAAATGTATTCTAGCCTAACACTTAAGCCAAGCTAACTACATTCATTATAAAGTGTAAAAATTGTATGACATTATTTTGCATCAATTGTATATTTACAATCGTAAAAAAAATATGTATGTGAAGTTCTTAAGTGTACTTTATTTGTACTTATCAAAAGTATAGTAATAAAATAAATAAATAATCATAACTCTCAGATATTAAATTTAAATTATCCTCTTCTCTTAAGTAATACTTACTTAACATACTTTTTTATGTTAGATATCGACAGACGACCATGAGGTTGTAGCGACATCTATGATCAGCTACAAGACTAGGTTGAAGGAGGACCACATCTCCCTTCCTCCACATTGGTGACCCCGCAGAAAGACACCTAATTTTTCAAAAACTCGTTCAACCTCCGGTCTTCGGGGGGGAGTAACGTAGCGACATGTATGATCAGCTACAAGAATTAATACAAAGACATATAACAACATCTCGACTACAACCACTGGCCTAAGGGGCGGCCAGTCAGTGGTTCGACTGGTCGAGGATCCTCCCTTTAGGTTAGAGGAAGACCAAACCTCCCTTCCTCCACAAGGTTAACTTAATGGTAGATGAAACCTCAGACACAGAACACCAGACAATGATGCGCTGTCGACCTACTTTTTAGTTCGAGCATTCGGAAATCCATAGACTGAAACTGAAACGCGCAATATTCACTTCACGGTTTTTCCATCTGTGAACGGTGGTTCGTAACCCGGTCGTTCAATGCCCGACAAACTTGTTAACTCTTATGTTTTCATTCTAAATCCTAAATCTTTTCTAAAATTTTGAATAGTGCCTACTGTTGTTGCTGATAAAAAAATTGCTATCAGTCCTTGTCTGGACAAAAAGGAGCTATTGACTAGAAAAGGATTATAAGTCATCGAACATATAGTTTTACAGTTCGTGACAATTCACCATCACCATTCTGTTTTTTATTAAAATATTTTTTAGAAAGGAAAGAAGTATTATACGCCATCTTTTACAAGCACTGACTCTGATATTTTTATTTTTAGAACAAGAAAGTGTTGGCTTCGGTGTAATATTCAACCAAAATTCCGGTAAAGCACGTGCAAGCTCGCTCGTTAGGGCTGCGTAATGAGCTGCTCGTATTTACGAGACTACCTCATGCTTGTTTTGAATCTCCCTTATCTTCCTAATATATACTGTACGACCTTTACCTTCACAAGGCATTAACTCACACCGAAGCGCTCTGGTTTTTGTAATAACGATTTAATTCTAAGCTATTTAGAAACCGAATGCTAATATACTTATATTAGATATTTTACGGCGCTTAAAATAGTGATTTTCTTGATAAATAGAGTATATAATTAAAATTTAGTCCATAATTTTGACTCATCATATTTGCTGCGTTTAGTATACCTACATATAATAAAACTGTAGAGGTCAAATGTCTGTACATAAAAAAAAAATGCTTAAAACCGAGTCAGGGGGATGTAAGAAGAGAAATAAAACAAAGCTCGATTTTTTAATGTTTTTGTTTGTCTGTCTGTTTGTACTTGCTAATCTCCGAAGCTGGTGGACCAAATTACATGAAATTTTGCATGGTGGTACATTATATCCCCAGTCAACATCTTAGATACTTTTCTTCTCGTAAAATTAAAGTTCCCAACATATAGCCTATGTTATCGAAAACTTGCATGATATTTATTGGAAAACGAAGATAAATTTATTACAATAAATAAATATTAAAAAAAAAGAACTTTTAAATCGAGCGATTTAATCAGTGTGCACGTGATCGCGCTTGCTGTAACATTCAAAACGTCATATAAATTTCACAGTGCTATAATTTGGTTACAATTAATTTGAATTACTGTAAGTTTGTTTATACTGTAGCATACACCTGCTCATTGATAATTCATTCCGCTATCACATACGTTTATCAACATACATACAGAATAATTCTTTACGTTAGCACGTGAATGTGGCACAGTTGACATTTACATGGTAGCGCGAGACATCGCGGCGCCTGTCGCGGCCAACTAGATTTATTCACCTTCGGACCTCAATGGACACTTGAACTTACTTGGTGTTCCATTGAACAAGGAATTAAACATATTATTTATAGTATAGATATTTCTGCAGACAACATATGACAAGACTAGATGCTTATAGTTGGGTTAGGAACGTATCTATTATTAAAACACAGTACATACCGCGGAATACTGAAACGATAATCAAAATTTGAGGGCTTCTTAAAATGTTTCTGTCTTTCATTTTACCTTCGTAATGAAAGAGTTAGAGATACTTATAAGTTGTGTTATAAGTACACCTCAATGTTGATTAGCGTTCGAGAATTCGGCCGTATTATTTACGCATGTTTTCAAAAACCTGCTTTAAAACTTTTGATGTTGATCAAATATCTAAGAACAGACGGCAATTGTTTTAATAACTAAGCACTTACTAATACTTACTTACTTTTTACTTCGAACATTCGGAAATCCATAGACTGAGACCAAAACGCGCTATGTGCATTTCTTGGTTTTTCCATCTATGAATGATCTTTCAATACCCGGACGGAATGCAAGAAGTGAACAGACGTGGGGAAGACATGCTTATAGAAAATTATAATCATGTGGTCCCGGCGGATTACGAATCGGCGACCCATCGGAGCGCAAGGTAGGTGTACGCGTCAACGAACTCATCAAATTTGACATAAACAAGATATTTATTTATTTATTAATCGTCACCTGCGACAAGTAACTTATACATAACTTATTCACTTAAAATAATAAGAAAAAAATAAAAAACTTAAACCATAAAATATCTTATCTATTCTATTACTAAAACTAACTATTATAATAAATAAAACTAATCTTGCGAGCTCACTCAATGGTTTATGTATGGAGTATTAAAACTATAATCGTCAAAACTGTAAGTTAAGTTACGTATGTTGTCTTTCGGACGTTGTTGAACCAAATAAGTACAAAAACACAATCAAGTGGATACATTCTCTAGTGGTTCGTCTCTACCTATATCGTCAAGGTCTAAAGAGAAAGTCAGGAACCACAAATCACTGCTGAATGCTGCAGACTGTGAAATATAGAGACAGCATAGCTTGTAAGAATAATGTATGCCATTTACCTACTTATAATTTACAAATAGTGAGAGTTATTTGTAGAGTTCATCCTAAATTATAGAAATAGATGATACAAGCCACTTTGTCCGATTGAACAGTACTTCCAAGGCAGGGACGTAGATGTACTAACTATTATTCACCAAAAATGCGCCTGTCTTACTCGCTAAAAATATCGACTTGCAAAATCGGTCCAGTAGTTTTTGAGTTTATTTGTTACAAACATACAAACCTTTCCTCTTTACGATATTAGTGTAGATTTAATATAAACATTATGAGTTCATTATTCTATAATATTCAGGCCTGTAGCCCATGTATAAATATCTAAATATTAAATACTTATTTAAACATTTCTACTCAGAGTCCGGAAACGGAACGAAACAGTTATTCAACTCTTCTCTCTATAACGGTTCCATCATTTGCTGTACACTTTTTCTTCGTGCACAGCTAAGATAACGGTACCATGGGCACTCGAATAGAACTTCTCGATTATAACTCGAATTAAACTTATAATACAGTGAGTATTACTTTAATTAATTCGTAGCCTAGACGTAGCACGATGACTTTAATAAGGGAGTTACATGCATACATTAATTTTATTTAAAGCATTTTTTAAATAATCTACGAATTATACACAAATGAGTCTTTTACACTTGATTTAGCTGTACAATTTTGTGTAATGATTCGAACTGTATCTTGAGTTTTATTGAAGAGTTAAAAAAATTAAGTCGATGTGAATAAAAAAAATAAGATTACAAAACACTATTAAGCATTAGGTAGCATTAATCTGTCACTATTTTTTTATCTGGTTAAGATTTGAGATGTTAAATAAAATAATGTATGTTGGTTGCAACAGACTTTAATGATACCTATCATATAAGTTCAATTTAATACTTAATAAAATTCTAGGTTACGGCAGCTAGTCAAAATGTTTTTCAACGGCATATTGGAGTGAACTTAACATTACCAAAGTTTCGATATTTAAAAAAATCGGTTGGCCAAAAATATAACTTCTGTCTTCGAAAAATCCTCAGTAATTTGCTAAAATTATTCAAAGTCACCATAAATTATTTCAAATCGGCCAAATGGATAATAAGATCTGCTCACAAATACAAATGCTATTTGAGTCGGTCCGTGGGAGCTTCGCTTGATTCGCTCACTCTGCTTCAATTACAAGGCAAAATTATAAAATATTATAAATGTCGTGGTTTACATCTTATTTTCGATTAAACTTGAAAGATTTTTTTTAGAAATAAATAGTGAAATGCGATCGAGATTAGCAAACGTAGTAAAGTTTCACTTAAAGTGCATTAACCAGACCTAGATACTTGCGGCTACAGTACTATTGTAATTTGGATGATGGGACGTATCATTTGAAAATATTTACTGTTACTAAAAACTTAGCAAAATTGATAACAACTAGATAAATAGCACGCAGGTGCTACAAAAATAGAAGTGCTAATTTATCAAAACTAAAAAGTACCCTTTCAACGTTCGGTATTTGAATGTGCATCCTTGATTGTTTTTTTTACTGCAATCTCGACCGGATAAATTAGAAGTATATATTTTTAATTAATGTAATAGAATTTCAACTTACATGATATAAAAACACTTAAACATAAAATTAAAACTTATCTTTCAGCAGGCATGATGCTATCCTCACTTTAATAAGATCTTAAACTTAAAATAACTTATACTTTATCGTCGTCGTGAAGATAATAGGCTCGTAAAATCTAATTAGTTCGCAGTCAACCACAAAACGATTTAATTACACCGAAAAGTTTATGAGAACGTGAAGCAGTCGATGAAAATTAAAATAGTAAAAATGAAAATGTTTTTAGAATGGCTATAACTGAAAATAATAATGTTGATACATATGCATATAGTGACGTTTTTTTATGTGTTTAGAGTCACTGAAAGTGATATGGAAGGCTTCGTTGTTGGTGGGGAATACACGGAAATACAACAATACCCACATTCCGTGTTTCTGGATATAAATTGTGGAGACATGTATATTTGTGGTGGTTCTCTTGTTACGAATCGGCTGGTTTTAACCGCTGCACACTGTATCTCGTCATGTAAAAGCAACCGGGGAGACCACATAATATTAAAGTTTGGACATGAGTATCTAGAGAAGATGAGAACTGTGCCAGTTAGAAAATTCGTGAAGCATTGCTATTATGATGAAGATACGTTGGAATATGATATAGCTCTTGTGATGGCGAGAAATGCAATGCCGCTAGGAAAGAAAGTGAAGCGAGTGGCTTTGGTATCTAATTATCCGAAGCAGCCTTCAGCCGGTTACATGGCAGGCTGGGGAGTTGTTAACGTAAGGATTTAATATATATCAAATGATACATACTCCGAAACTGATGGAAAATTTGCTTTAGTTTGTTCGTGACGAATAATCTGATCCGTATAGAGATAACTAGAATTTCCCGGTTGTAGATTCCCTTCTAACGCTATAGTTAATGGTTATAAGTTGGTAAAGGTTAGATTATAAATACTTTTTAATGTACTAAATACCCTCTACGTAATTAATCAGGCTTATGTAGAAGAACTATTTTCATATAAACTCACGTCACAATTTTGGTAGATACCTAACAATTTATTGATGATTTTATATATGTAGCATTTGGTGACGGCCTTTTTGACTCAGTGGTATGGTTAGCATCGAATGTTCGTATCCCAGGGGATCATAATATACCATAATACCATAATAAAAATCGTTTAAATATGGCACAGATAGGTACTTCTTTTCAGATGCCTGTAAAAAAGTAATCAGTTTTATTAATAAATATATCTGATCCTTCAAGTAGATTCCCGATTAGGTGATCAGTCCTCTTTGCTCTTATTAATAATCTTATTTCTTCGGGATTCGAACCCAGGACCAACGTTGATCACCAAGCCACAGAGGCGTTAAAAAAACAAAAACGATCCTTCAAGGATACACGATAATGTATTGTAGATTATGTGTATCATAATTATTATTTACTGGAAAGCCCGGCTTCGCACGGGTACTATACACATTACTACTACACTACAGTACTATACGCTATGTTATTAGTAGCTTTCTATTGGTGAAAGAATTTTTAAAATCGGTGGAGTAGTTTTTGATTTAAATCGTAACAAACAAACAAATCTATCTTCTGTAGATTTAGATTAACTAAATTAATTATACAGTCTGAACAAGAAGAATCCGTTGCTCTGAAGGCAACTGTTCAAAAATTTCAACCATACGATGTGTGCAGCCTGCTGGGTCCATTACCTATAGGGACATTTTGTGCGGGACCCGTCAAAGGAAAAGGAGCTCCTGATCAGTAAGACAGATTCTATAGATTTACTAGCGACCCGCCCCGGCTTCGCACGGGTCAAGATTTTTTGACAAAAAAAGCAGGGGTTGTATGTATTTTTTAATGCCACATTATAAAAAAATAAAAACAAAAAATTTCGTCTAAAAAATAAAAAATAAAATTTAGGGGTGGATTACCCTTAACATTTAGGGGGATGAAAAATAGATGTTGTCCGATTCTCATACCTACCCAATATGCACACAAAATTTCATGAGAATCGGTCGAGCCGTTTCGGAGGAGTATGGCAACGAAAACTGTGACACGAGAATTTTATATATTAGATTAGATTCAAGTTTTGTCAATTATACCCTGTCAAATAAATACCTTGTGAAGCAAGTGGGATGGTATCCAAAGTGGTAAAAACATATGGCTTTTGCATTTTGCTAAGACTGTTTGATATGAAAATTGTTGAGGGATTGCCCTTTTCATAGATATAAGGTCAATTGGAGTTAGGTTATGAAAAAATATTAAAGAACATCTTGTCGACCTTTATAATCCTATGAATAATTCAGTTTTGTTAATTTAATGTTTTGCAAATATTGCGCCAAATATTTTGAAAAAATAATTAAAAATAGTCACAGAACAGGAAAAATAAGGTTCTGTGGAAATACTCATGCTTATAGTTTATAAAAAACCCAAATGAAACAATTCAATAAATTGCAATGGTGACAAACTGTTTTCAATATGTAGTCAATAGTCATGTGTTCAGGATCTAACCCACTTCTTCTAAGTTTCAAATCTCTAACATTTGTGTAAAATTATTACATTCAATATACATTCATTGGAGTGAAATTGTTAAATAATTAATTACACATTTAAATAAAATAACATTTACCGGATTTAAAGTGGGGATAAATAAGGCGATTCATTATTTATCCCCACTTTTCGAATGCTTTCCAGCAAATGTGGTCACGTCATATAGGTCATGGATTAATATGTAATATAAATAATAAATCGTGTTTATATCCGGTAAAAGTTAGTTTAATTTAAATGTTAAATAACTGTTTCAGGGGCGACTCTGGAAGCGCATTCGTCATTCGTGGCTATATTCAGATTGGCATCGTTTCCTACAAGAATCCTAAATATAGCCTTGTGGTGTACACGAATACCACCTACCATTACAACTGGATTGTCAAAACCTCGCAAAGATTGCATTGTGACTAAAAAAATAATGACTGTTTTTATTTAACACACTCCCAACACATAAAACATTATAATTATAAATAATCTGTACTAATTATGTAAAAGTAGTAAAAAAGTAGTCGTTACGTTTGGACGACTAAACCAAGGACAATGAAAATTGACTCAGAGAAAGCTTGAAACCTAGCAAAAGTTATTTTATGTTATATACGAGTAAATGAAGCCTAGAATAATGTTTATTATGTAGGTATATTCCCTCGATTTCAAAGAAAAATTAAAATACCCAAACTTGGTATCGATAATAGTGTATTTTATTAACGCGAATATGTCTATACTAATATTATAAAGAATAAAGATTTATTTCTTTGTTTATTTATAACGATTTAACTCCTCGACCGATTTAAAAAAAAAATCTTTCACCAATGTGTGTAGTACATCTACATTACACCCGTGCGAAGCCGGGGAATGTTACTGTCTGAAATAAAAAAATATTATTATTATAAATAATAAAATTACTTTTACCAGATTGTAACGCGATTTATTATTCATCCCTCGCGACGTGGCAAATGCTTTCAGTTTGACCGTGAACACTCTTGCTGAAAAGCATTCCAAACGTCACGATAAATTACGTTTAATCCAGTGAAAGTTATTATAATATCTCAATCTGTACCAATAGCTTTTTCCACTATGCAAAATAAAGTCCACTGATAGAAACAGTACAAGCACATGAACAGTGTCTATAAAATTATTTTATTAAGTATATAAAATTATATTATTTTATAAAAATAACTGTTGACAGGCGAGCGTGAGGCACACGTGACATCTTAGCTACAGGAAATTAAGTAATGATTCGCTGTTAACCTTTTTTTTACTGTTCTTGCATTCTGAAATCCAATTCGACCTAAGAAAAATTAAATTACAATAGATCTTAACCAGGGACTGAAACCGGTTAATTTTTATTTTCCAAAATACCTACGTGTCTGACTGAGATACCATGATATAAGTTTTAAAGAGTAATACACACCAAACTTACCACAGTAATTTTTTTCAGTAAAATGAATAAAAACGAAAGAATATTAACAAAACCTTTACTATACTGGTAACTCCCATAGTAAATTATAATTATTCAGTATTCAGTCCCTGATCTTAACTACTTATAAGTAATAGAATACTTCATTGGCTAAATAAACTTTAACTAACTCAAAATGATTACTATATTTGCATGTAATGAATTTAAATTAAGTGAGTAAAGTAATAAATATTTTTCGGATTTTATAAACCAGATCTTAATTAAACCGTGATGACGTAAAACATAAAACTATAGTGTAGCTATTAAGTGGCAATGACTCGTAAAATGAGGAGGAAATGGTACAGTGAATCCAATAGCAATTACTTCTTAATTATTCTGTGATTTTGTTGAAGAAAACATGATTTTTGTACTAATTCTTATCGTTTTGGTTGAAACAAAGTCTGATATGGAGCCGTTTGTTGTTGGCGGTCAGCCGGCTACTATAGAATACTTTGCACATTCTGTATTTCTCTCAATACGAGATTATCAAGGCGCTTATATTTGTGGATCGTCAATTTTAAACCAAAAAGTTATTTTAACCGCTGGTCATTGTTTCGAATACTGTGGTTCACCTCGTAATGTATACGCTTTTGTTGGGAACGCGCACAAATCAAAGGGAAGGAAATATCAAGTTGCTAATTTCGTTATACACGAAGATTATGATCCGAATGAAGTGAGGAATGATATAGGGCTTGCGGTGCTCAGAGTGGCACTCACTTTAGGGAACAATGTTAAGAGAATTTCTGTTGTTAGACAACCTCCACCAAAGAAATTCGGTATTGTTGCTGGTTGGGGACTAATTGATGTAAGTGATTTATTACCATACTATACATAAAAATGCCTACGCTACTCGCTGATAATGTAGCTTTTTATAGGTGAAATAATTTTAAAATCGATTCAGTAGATGGATGGATCTGGATCTACTTAACCGGAACTACTTTAATATTGTCTTTTATTAACGCGAGTATCACACATTTAAATAAAATACTGTATACCGGATTAAAACGCGTGTCTCCCCGCGACCTGCTGAAAGCATCCGAAACGTCGGGATAAATAATTTAAACAATATAAATAATAAATCGCGTTTTAATCCGGCACTTTATCAGTTGTAAGTAGATTTAAATTTGCGTTAGCTGAGAGCTAAAATATTTTTTTAAGGAAAGCTTTTCAAAATGATAAAAGAAATTTATATTCCCAGTTCTGTAATAATAGAATGAATAATAAGATTATATGGAAATATTTTTTATAGGAAACGAATGGTATAAAAAGTAGCTGGTTGCATTCATCAAATCAACAGTTATGGACTTTGACCGAATGTACGCGAATATTACCTCATATTCCGATTGGAACCTTATGTGCTGGTGACTTGACGGACAAAAGTTATGCTTCTGAGTGAGTACATTAGGTATTATAGACAAGTTGGTACCCGTGACTCCATGCGCATTAATTATCTGACGATAACTTTTCTTGCAAATATTCAATTAAGATAACCTTTATCAGTTGCTCCAGACCAAATTTAATCTACATGTGTGTACATCAAAATCTATTGAGTTGTTCCATAGATATATGTGAACAGACAGATATGTTAAAAATCATTTCTATGTATTCTGTTACCTTTCATTGAGCGTCCCATCATATTATTGGGAAAATATTTTCATGCTCCAGAGTCTTTTCTGCTTTCTCATATGTATAAATTATAATGTTAATTGTTATAATGTTTAATTGACTTCTAACTTTGATTTGATTGTTTTGCTTAATTTTTTTTCAGAGGTGACTCCGGCTGTGCATTAGTAATCAATGGTTATATTCAAATCGGCTTAGTTTCCTTCAAGCGACCGGACACCTCGAAAGGACTTGTTGTTTACACAAATGTGTCGCATTTCTATTCTTGGATACAAATTAATTCACAAAAATTATATTGTAGCGAGAAACTTTGTTAAGAATAAATAATATTAATCAGTGGCGGGACCACCATACAATCCCAAAAGGCGTTATGTCCCATTAATGCAACCATACAAAAGAAAAATAATGATTTCTTAACGTAATTATATAATATAAATCTTAAATAATTTACATGATTACGTGTTTATATAAGTTATATATAAACGCGTATTATGTTAAAGTCGGCAACCCGGGCTTTTGGGCTTGTATGGATGTCCCGCCACTGATATTAATGGTCTACTCTGTCCAATAATTTGTTATTATATTTGTTTCATACACCATATCTAAATAGTTGCAGTACTTCCTGAAGTTTATATTGCACTAGAAACTCACCCCGGCTTCGCACGGGTGCAATGTTAATATACTATACAAAACAAGAAACCTTTGTTACTCGCTGATAATGTAGCTTTGTATTGGTGAAAGAATTTTTAAAATTCAGTGGATCCAAAGAACCCCCTACAACCTCACAAACTCCCAATCTTTACCTCTTTATAATATTAGTATTTGTATTTGAGCTGGCATAAGGTGAAAGTAATCCAGCACCATTACTCTGCCGTCAGAAGCCAATAGCAGTATCTAGACTGAAGGAACTTTCAATATTTGAATTTGAATTAGAATATAATCGACACTTTGTAAATGTCATTTTCTAACAAACCTTTGGGATAGGAAATATATTCTCAAATTAGGTATTTATAATTACAGACAAGACTGTAGTAAATACAGATATTGTCTATAAGATAAGCACATGAGAACTAAAATTCCATTTTTTTTGAAGATTTCTCTTTGGCTTATAGTAGAAGAACTGAGGTATTACCTACAATCAAATGAGCCTTATTAGAGTTCTGACAAAAAAAACATTAATGCCATAATTGAAAACAATATCGAACGATAGTAAATTGCTGGTAAGTTGTTTAATTTACACATTGACAGCGCTTGGTGACAGATGTACATTAAAACTAGACATGGGTAACTCAGCAAAATTTCCCGCGCTAACTCAGCAACTCAGGCGCAGTATAGTGCGTCGGCTCCTTGAGTCAACTCAAAATTGAGCCACGGCGCAACAAAATTGGACGCGCAAAGTGAGCAGTGAAACCTCCGAAACGCACGCAACGCCACGCTCATAGTTCACTCAGTGAGTGGGTACTGCGCCGTGCGCCAACACATTATGAATGTGTGAGCTGACTCACCCTGCGCAGTGAAGCGTGCCGGCGCAATTGCGCCGCGCAGCGCAGTGTTACCCATGTCTAATTAAAACAACGATTAGCAAGATAGCCACGCCAATACATTCCTTGTCCCATATAGAGTGACATGCAAATGATCTATTGCTTGTAAAAAGCCTAGTGACGGATATAGACAAAAATGTTTAACGTGTTCTGTAGAATACGGTATGGTAATGAGCGGATAGTGACGGTTTTTGTGTTAACTTGTAATTTGCATACTGTGATGATAGGCTAAGTACCTACTTGGAATGTGGAAATGTATTTTTATTGCCATGTTTATTTTTGGAACCGTTGAATGAAATTAAAAATGGAGACCGAATTTCGTTCTTCTACCTACGTTATTGTTATCGAAATACTGATGCAATACCGTAATGTCTTTAAAAATATTGTTTATATATTGATAATTGGGTTTAATTTAATTTAAAGGTGATGAGCTAAAATATATTATATTTATCTCTTATATATTGATGACGGTATATTGATTTTTATGAAGACACGAATAACGCCGCGGACCTACGAGTATTTTTGAACATACTCGTACTTTTACCTATATCGTATTAAACCGATGTCATGGGAAGAATATCGTAAAAATAAATAAATAATTAGAACATAATATGGTAAAGTGGTACCAGTCAGTCCACCAGTGCCCTGGAGCTTAGGGCCTTGAAAGAGGGGAGCAGCTCTCGAAGATAGAAAAATTCCCGCTCACAAGCATTAATTTTTTTCACGATATTAACCCCTAAATGCGTGATTTTTTATTTGTATATATAAAATTCTCGTGTCACAATGTTCGTTCCCATACTCCTCCGAAACGGCTAGACGGATTCTTATGAAATTTTTATGCATATTCAGTAAGTCTGAGAATCGGCTACTATCTATCTTAGAAACCCCTAAGTGATAAGGGGTGTCTACTGTCCACCCCAATTTTTTTTTTTTTTTTTGGATAATTTTTTATGTGGCATTAAAAAATACATACAACCCTATATATTCACTCTTCTATTACCAACCATTGCTTTTTTTGTCAAAAAATCTAGACCCGTTTGAAACCGGGGCGGGTCGCTAGTTTATATATAAGGCTGTTCTCGATAGATAGGTGACCAAAGTGCATGACATTCAGTCATCAGAATATTATGCAGTCTGTATACTACATTATGAATTTAAGGGTTAAATAAATATTATAACAGAACTCCTAAGTCAAGCGCCAGGCCTTAAAAAGTAATATTTTACTGTTATTTGGCTCAACACATCCGATACTTCGAGTACATTTCCGATAAAGGATTGAAGTTGCAGTCTGATGAAAATTTATCTCACAGCACTATGTTTTTCAATTCACAATTCATCATTGTATTACCTACAGTACATATTAGAAAGGCGCAAACGTCTTTCAAAAGCCTCTTTCGAAAACCTAGTTAAGTTTATTTTAAGTTTTTGGTATTTTTTATATTTTACTTAATGTTACACTCTCTTAACTATATATATTGTAGTATATACATATATTACTTCTTATTGTTTTCTTCTCTATACTCTCCAGGCAGTTGCTTGGAAGAAATATGCTAAAAAGCTATGAAGCCGCCTTTTTTCAAACTATATTTTTAGTTTCCATTTCAGTGTAATTTTGTTTGACAGTAAAAAATATTCTTTAAACGTCCCTAGCGCTTTGGATCAACGTGAAGCGAGGCTTGACAAACGCGTAAAACTACACCCGATCTACATTAGAATCGCATTGAAAAGCCCTAAACTATAGAGTTTTAGCTTGATTCTTTAAGCTAAAAATAGCAGCCGAAGTCGGAGCGGGAATTTCTTGTATAAAAATAATATCTAATACCAAAAAGTAATCAGAGCGTGACTCTATGTTGTTGAATGCGTACTGATTTAAGTAGGGCTCATATTCCCTGCAGAACTGAACCTTAACATAAATGGAACGTTATGCCATAATGGAACGGAAGAGGAACTCTGCAGGTTTCTACTGTAAAGTACTGAGAATAATCGCTCCATTTTTATTAGTTATGATTAACAAGGAATTTTAGGAAAAAATAATCGAGTCGCAGAATAAGCTATCAGTGAATCAAAGGTTGAGGTTCATGCATTTTATATTTTATGTAATTCTGAAGATTTCTTAGTGTCTTAATTATCTGTAGCATATATTGACGGATAACACTTTTAGCAGGTAATAGGTATTATCTTTAAATAGGTATAGGCATATGTGTATACATCAATGCTGCATTTTCGACTTTTTTCTTTACTTTGTGCTTTTAATTATTTATATTAAATAATCTAAGCTTTGTGCGTTTGAAAAAAAAGACTAAAACCGAAACACAATACGCACATCACGAGTTTTTCAGCCACGGTGAATTAAAAAATTAACTTACTTTCTTCATGGTGTCGGCTGGAAACATTTAGTTGTAAATGTTATTGGGATATCACTTTGTAAATCGAAATAAATAGTTTTTTATTTATAAAATATCTATGTCTGTTATTAAAAAAAGAAATTGACGTTTCGTTTCTTATTACATTATGGCTTTCACCGTAATCATTGGAAACTTAGTCAATCGGTTTGTAAGATAGTAATATCACTAATACATCTTACAAACCGATTGACGAACGCAACTGACTATCAACTATAACAAATAAAGGCCTCCGCACATATTACAACTTAAAACAGAATGTTGAATGTATATCGCAAATAATCCCGATAATATTTAGAGGGATTTCAGAATTTATAAAATTAAACTAAATACGAAAAATGGTATTTCACTCATGGGTTGTAGGTATAGGTATATTTAAATTCTAATTGCAATGTTTTTCACTTTTTTGATTGCCTTAATATTAGTTAAATTTTAAGCGAATTCTGTTTGAATATTTTTCATCTTATTATTTTATTTTATTGGCAATTCCTATTACAATAGATTCCATCAACGTGCAGTGGTAACAGGAATATCCGAATGGAAGCAATATCATAAGTGTACATTGTGTTACCTAAATGAATAAATGATTTTTGAATTTGAATAGTTTGTCATAAATTTCATTGTGATAATAATTTCCATTCAAATGATCATGAAAGAACACAGAATCTTTAATACTGCTCCAACTACAGATGGTTTATATTGTTTTTAACACATTTTTATTTTAATCAATTATAAAGTACAAATCTAACACGTGTTTAAACGAACACCTATATGGCAGTATGGGCCGGAACGATCGAGGTCATTGCCATAGAAAATATAAGAACACCTTGACCTCAAATCGTAGCTGTGTTGGAAATACTAAGAGAGTCGTGTCTGCGGTGAGCTGTCAACAACTAGTAATAAATAGCGTGTTATCAAAACACGTGTTCCGATAATGCCAGTAGATTGCAACGTGGAGCAAGTAGAAAACGTGAAAGTCGTTTATACGCAGGTGTGAAGGGACAATTAAATGCAAAGTTTGTTAATCTTTAAAACATGCCAGATTTCTGAACGATTCTGTACTAACATTGGTTGCTGCGAAATGGGTCTGCAATCTGCATGTTCTGGGAATGCATTTCCAAGAAGACCGTATTGAATGCACGGAATATATTAGGTACATTAGGTACACATGAGACTAGATATACTGTACAGTGTCATTAAGGCCCAACATTAAATTTCCAAAAAAGCATGGCGGACTTTGTAAAGTTTTATCGAAAATTTAAATTACATCAAGCACTAATTTCTGTAATTCTAGTACCTGATGAGAAATTGATAAAAGTACAAGACCATTTTTTATACTTTTGAATATTTGTTATATATTTTATGGGATTATTAAGTGATATAGCTATAAGTTTTTGCTTGTATATCTTTATTTCACTTCACAACTTTATAAAAAAAATTGTATATGGGTACTTTACAAGACTATAAGTAAACCCTTATTACGCACTAATAATCACTCGAATTTTAGATAGGTATAATCATAGTTTATTAAAACATTTTTTCAAGTTAAAAGAAAACATATTTAAAAATTGATTTTGCTTAATAAATTCTATACAGTAGGTACATGTTGTTTTATGGTATTACAAGCTAGCTAACAAATCACTTATTACGAGTAAATGGCTAATAACTTCAAATACTATAGTATAATTTACTCAATACCTAAAATTATATCCAGTGACTTTTCTTAGTAATTTAGAGGCACAATTCATGTGTCCTTATACAAGCACATACACTATTTTTCTAGGTAGTTCACTAACACTACTCTAGCACAGTTTAGTTCGCTTGAGTCTTCATACTATTTCCGTAAAAAATAGAATAACTAACAAATTATTTCACTAGCTTAAATATTCACAAAAAATATATCTAAAATTAAACAACGAATTCATCCATCAAGTTTTATAGACAACCAGCAATTTACAAATATTAAGATAGCCATTTAAAACAATTAATGGTCAATAAATTTATGATTAACTAACACTTAACTAGTAGTCACTATATCAGTTCGTATAATAGTGCTGTCACTTTTTAGCTCGTCAGCAAAAACAAGGCTTTAATAATGTAGAGGTAAAAACAGCTCGTAAACAAAACCGGCTTAGCCGTCAACTATTACTATATACGACGTTTTTAATAGAAATTACGATATTCCTTTATATAGACATTTATCTTTAGCTTTTAAATTAATCTTTTTCTTTGATTTCGTTCACAGTTCAACCTGTGAACCTTTTAAATAAAATACTGTACACGGGATTAAAATGCGATTTTTTATTTATATTGTTTAAATTATTTATCCCGACGTTTCGGATGCTCAGCAACCGTGGTCACGGGCAGACAGAAAGATGACAGTGTTCTGATTTTCGAAATGTCACAAAGTTGCCATATTAACGCCGTCTATTCCTACGGAGTTGATATTTACTGTAATTTTCTATATTATTACAATATTGACTAACGGTGTCCTCTTGTTTTTAGTATGTTTGATTTGGTGTTTTAGATTTTCATTACTAGATCCCAAGTGTGGTGTGAAACTTGATTTTTTGTAGTAAAATAATTAATGAAAAAGTAATAACGAGACAAGTAGATACTTACTTATTTAAGTCGAGACCCAAGTAGGGCATAATATAGACACATTTCTGTCTGTTTCACAGATAATTTTGCATTACATCAGTCCTTCATTGGCGATCAGTCTTCTACCCGATATTAATAATTCTTATGTTTTTCATAAAGTATGTTAAAAATCAGAAATCTCTTTTTAAACTGTACCAAATTAATTGTAATTGATTTTCACATCAGAGGGAGGTCACAATTCGACCCGGTAGGTGGCGCTGCGACAGGGTTCCAGGAATATTTTCTTCAAAAATCTATATTATATTTATCAATCTTAACTAAAAAGTAGACTTTAAAACTTAATTATTATAATAAGATATGGCATATATTTATCATTTTAAATAATACCTACTTAAATACAAATTCGAAGTCATTCTCCCCAGATGTAATGCGTCAGTGCGCCATGCCAGTGCGCTAAGAAACTACGAAGCATGCGTTTAATACTTTCAATACTCTGTCAAGTCAAAAATGTATCAATTTTGTAATAAATAGTGGTGAAGACAAAGATTTTTAATTCATTAAAGTAACAGACTACCCTAAAAGATTTTATAGACTTAACAAATATGTTGACAAGCAAAATCAATTCTTCTTCAGTTTCGAGAATATGGTGGGATACGAAGAATCGCCCAGCACCAGTGATGCCACTAAGAGACCACGGGAATGTTATAATAAACCCGTGAATTCTTCCAGTGCCATTGCCTGTGCATGGTGCGAGATTTTCTCTTCTTAGTTCTTTCTTCATCTTATTCTTTCTCCTTCTTCTTTTCTTCTTTAACAACAGACGAGGATAACAATTCCTACAAACGTGTTGCGTACAGTTATGTATATAAAACAAATTCGTTTGATTATAATCATTTACCTTACAGCTATTTTACCGTTAATACTTACCAAAGGCGAAGTTTCTTGATATTATTAGGACATATAGATGATCTACTGTCTATGCTACGAACACTAACATTATTATTTTTTTACTTTTCAACAACAACAAACGGAGGAGGAATATCGAAATTCCGACCAGATAACGTACCTTTCATAGATGGCAAATCCGTGTGCGCATTGCGCGTTTCGGTCTCAGTCTGTGTAGGTACTATACTTACGAATGATCAAGTAAAAAATAGGTTGACATTGCATCATTGACTGATGTTCTATGGCTGGGGTATCACCTATCATCAAGTAAACCTCATACTCGTCTATCGATTGAACAAAAATAAACAAGCAAAGAATCTTCTTTAGACCTAGATCTTCTTACTTTTGTGTATATTAGATATACTTTCTCAAAGTGGACGATAACGCCCCCTGAAATCCTCCTATGCCCGCAAGGAGGCGTTATCGTATGGATTGCAAGTGTGGAACTCTGGGAAGCTTCAACAGCCAACTTTTAGAGCCTTATACCAAACCATGTAGTTAAATTACCCTTTGAGTAACTACAATGTTTAGCAACGGTAATAATTAAAGTTAACGAATAAGTATTCCGAATTAAACTGTGTCTCGGTCACCATTCATTCGATTAAATGGCTTCACGTAATTCGGTAGATGTGTATCAAAGAGAAGATAATTAATACTTCCACGTTTTGCACATGTTCGATAAAATTCATTAAGAAAAAAACGATATGATTGCTAATTTAGATAAATAAATGTACCGTCAACAAATTTATGTTTTATTTTATTTGGATTCTATTCTACTTTGAATTCCATTCCTGGATGTTCGTTCTGAATTCAAGTAACGATAATATTTATTTTAACATAAATTCGAAGATTAAATCATACATACATTACATGTCGAATATAAAATTTCAAAGACTGAATAAATCTAATTAAATCATCCATAGACTTTAGAAAATCCGATTAAATTGAATCATGATTACTTTACTTGCTATAAAGCATAATAAAATACTTTTTAACCAATTAAAAAAAATCAATACAATAAAACATCATGTCAAAAAATATCCAATCAGAAAAAAATAATAAGCAAATTGAATAGCAACAGTTTATATTCTTCGGCGTACGTCTAAAGCCTTATTACTGTACAATTTATTGTATCAAAGAGTTCTAAATCTTCGCATAAGTATTCAAACAAGACGAAAGTAACATATTGATCATAGTATGTGCGACCATTGAGATGTTATCGTGTGTGCGCGCGCCGCGTAATTAAAATTAATGAAAGGCACATGTGAACTGTGGACAGTAGACTTTACATTCGAATGGACCTCTAGTAGAGAGAATAAGTTAACATTTATGTTCATTTCAATACTATTTATGTTTTTGCAGACAGGTTAATGTTCGATTATCTACAGTTTAGTTTTTTTTATATAGGTTTAATAAAAATGAATATCCGTTTTGCGATGCAAGCTATTTACTTTAAAAATCTTTGAATGCAAAACAGTATATTTAAGATTTTCATTTTTAATAAAATTTTCTAGCTACAATATTTCAAAACGATTATTATAACGATATGTAGGTACTTTAAAATGGTTTTTTTACTCTTTAAGTCCAAAAATAAATTTTAAAGCTAGTTTCCATTACATTGTATTATAACTTCAGCGCATACTCGTATTATAGTAAGACCACCACTTTCCAAAGGTTCTTAAGTTACATTAAAATAGCGGCGATCTTTCTTGTCTCTACGTCTATAATCTTATATAGAATCTCTAAGTATCTAAGAATCGATCTATTTCGAGGTAGAAGTGAAATCTCCATTCGCATTCAGTATCGACTATTACATCTATCCAGTTGTAATTGGGTTTGAAGATATATTTATTGTTTCAACTACGCTTATATCAGCTATCAACAGATAAACTTTGATAAAATTTAAATGAAGAGTAAGAGTTTCCAATTAACTTATACCGTAACTTCTTTATTATTAGTAAGTTTTAAACGTATACATAGAAAATAAAATAGTATTGTATAGATTAAAGCAAGTAAGCTCTCTGGTGTTGTGGTTGTCTATGATCACTTACCATCACGTTAGCCATCTGCCAGCTTGCCACCTATTCAATAAAAAAACCAGTTGATGCAAAATTAAACTATTAAAATTACATAAAAGGAGAAGAATATTTTACATAACTTAATTCAAACGCTTCAACAACAGTCACCTAACGGTTCTTTTTAAATTTGTTTTGTTTATTTGAAGTTATTTTTTTAACAGCTAAATACCTACTTCATATATGAGACGTGTACACTGTACATTTTTAAGGACAATATGACAATGTAGGTATCCGTGGTAAGGTATACTTATTATGGAAAACGCACTTGAAATAAATTAGTGTGTATTGCCTCATAATTAATTTATCTAACTAAAATGATAATATATAAGACAACTTTATTATTTTAGTTACGTAAATAAATTATGAGGCGAGACAATAACGCGAGTATCCCACATTTAAATAAAATACTTTATAATGGATTAAAACGCGATTTATTACTCATATTTATCTCGACGTTTCGGATGCTTTTCAGCAACCGTGGTCACGGGCAGATTGAAAGGTGACAGCTGTCTGATTTGAAATATCACAAAGATGGCGTATTATATAAAAGCTATGTTTATGGAAATTTAAATATCATCAAATAAGAGCAGACAAATAAAGTAACTACTCGTAGTATTATGTTACTTGAAGACAGCGCGGCGCGGGCGCAATACCAGTCTACAAACACTCCTAGACACGATTTCATCATTAAATGTACTACTATCGTAATTCTATAAAGATAGAATTTATTTTTAGCGTGGAGGTTTACGTGATGGCCTCGATATTCGAAACGCGTATTGCGAATATTCTGGGAAAACTTTCCTCCATTTCTTTGTTATCAATCAGGTATCTTACTACCGTCTCTATCACTATAAGTGTTCTAAATTTTGCTCATTCGACTTTCTGAACAGCTACACTTCTCAGCAATAAGGCCCTGGCAGAAAATGCTGAGTCTGTAACCTCTTTCCTAATGGCAAACAAAAAATGTTTTATTATTACTGTATTTGTATTTTGTATGTTATGTTTGTTGTATTTTACCATCAAAATATTTCTATCCTATTCTAAATTAGCAAATTAAAAAAAAAGTTAAATTCTTTTAATAACAGTCCTCCCTAATCACCTATTTAATGTGTTTTTAATTTTTAATTCGGTACCGAAATATATGTATAATTCTTTCTAATCGAAATCTAAAGATAATTCAATTTACAATAATTTAACCATGCGAATCGATAGTTTCCCACGAGATAAGCACAGCTTACACTTGAGATATATTTCACAAGCTATTCAAGGCAAGATTTAGTGCTCCGGTTACATACAACGTGTACTTAAGTCTTCCATATAAATGACTCTACATTTTACCAATGTATAGTCTTAGCGCATATCATCCTCATCATACCAACAGTTGGCTCATTATTTACGCATTAAAAACAAATTTTGGTGTTCTTCTACCCCTTCCCTTTACTTAAATTACAAATATTGTTTATCATCGGAGGTGTCAATCAAATGCTTTCTTTTTGTTTTGGGGAAAATACTGGTATTTCTTGCAAACCTTATTGATATCATATCTATAGGAATATCAAATATTATCGACGGATAGTCGTGCAGGCATGACTATCAATAAACAAATAAACGAAGGCGTTAAATAATCTAACCGATAACTAAAGTTATATACCAACGTCAATTGTAATTAGCGTACTCCATCGCAAGGTCTATTGAATCGAGCGGACTATTCGTATTATTTTTGATGTATCGAATCGGATTGGTTAATCACGCGAATTTGGGCAAACCGGGATAGACCTTACTGTATCTCATTACGGGCATAACTGTGCACGACGTCGCTTGTCACGACTGTAAAATATTCGCGGCATAAACATCCTAGTTTGTTGATTTCTGCGGAATTATACACACGATGTTGGTCGTAAAGTTGTTGCGAATAGTTGGCGTTGGCGCTGCGGGTGGGATGATTATGTACGAGGAATTATCGCATACGCAACACGCACGTGGTAGTTCTGTTGATAACAGATTATGATTATGTTATCAACGAAATATGTCTAGCCGTTTACTTCTATGAAAATGCTTTTCCAAGAATGCATGGCATTTTGCTTTCCGAATCCAAAAAAAATATCATTTTAATTGAATATTAACCCACAATTCAATATTGCAATATAACTTTTTATAAATATTTTCTATTGATATGACAAAAAATTGAGAAAAAACATATTTTCTTCATCATAGTACACAAAAATTGCGAATTAAAGTTCAGGGATCGTATCAAGCATTATTGCCACCAGAGTACATGACAGCGAGATACTTCAAAAGACTCATTCTATGATATTACAATTAATAGTGTCAGTCAGTAGGTACGTTGTAAACGCATCTTAGTAGCAAATTTTCTTTATAGCGTCGTTAAAGCTGCAGTAGCTTAAAATTTTATGTGCTGCGTTGAAACATACTTTAAGAGGTTCTCGATCGATATATTTAGACCATAATGCAAGATTGCTTGGGTTGTTATCCCGTTACTAGTATTCAAAGCATATTTAGCCACCAAGAGTGTACTTGTGTAGTTTGGGGCCACGTCACCCCTTAATGTACTTCTGTAAAAACTTAATACAATCATCAATAAAAACAAAAAGTAGATGACTTGATAGACGCCTAATCTTTGAAAATGGACTGCATTATCGTCATTCAATGTAGATGTACTATACACAAAACAATATCTTACTCGCTGATAATGTAGCTTTCTATTGAAGAAAGAATATTTAAAATCGGTCGTGTAGTTTTTGAGTTAAGTCATGATAAACAAACAAATCTTTTCTCTTTATAATATTAGTATAGATATGTTATTAATCCCAATACCTTAGCCTTATGCAGGTGCACAGACATCGTTATTTACCTAAGCTGTATCTCATATTTACGTACCTTTGTGTGGTCCGAAAAACAAATCACTGCTGTGTTGCTTGTAATAAATTAAACATACATACAAACTAAATTATCACTTTTAATTAGCCCTATATTCTTGACGGGCTCATTAGAAAAAACCCGATGGGTCGCGGATTTGAATCCCGCCAAGGTCACATGCTTATAATTTTCTCTAAATATGTATTGCCTACGTCCAGTCACTTCACGCATTAAATGGGTGGGAGGAATATTGAAATTCAGACGAAAAAACTGTGAAATACATGTTTCGATTTTAGTCTATGGATTTCGATTTTCGACACTATAAATATAATATATATATATATATCAATATAATTTAAATTGAACACATTTCCTACGTTAAAACAAGCAATATAATTCTTCCAAATGCATTAAGTAACGGAACGTACCATAAACAAATTTCGATATAGTTATAAACAAGTAGAGTCTGTTATTGTTGGCATAAATGATTATATACGACCGAGCAGTGTACAGTAGGCTATGTACATTATGTTGACATAATGGATTATCTATGACCACAAGATATTATCTGCAGAGCTAATTTCACGGATCTAGAATCGACTAGGAAATGTACAAGAAAATTGTGTTAATATAGATTGTTGTCTGTCATTCTTGGGTGATTGATTGTTGTAAAATTGACGTGAGCTAATCGCTTTGGTAAAGGTATGCATACTAAATATGATAGTAGCGGTAAGAAATAAAACACATTTGTACTTACATATACATATTTCATGCGTCTATCCCATTAGGACCGCTCAGTGGTAAGCGGGATGCGATGTACCGAAGGTCTTGGGTTCGAAGCCCGAGGAAACAAGAATAAAAGAAACATCTCGGTCGGGCAAGGCACAGAAGGCTGATAACTTACTTGCCTGAAAAGATCAGTGAAACAGAAATGGGTTTGCGCCATGCCCCAATAAAGTGACTTTTTTCAATTGGGGTAAACAGAGATCACGTATTTCCATATACCAATAAATATTTTACTGTAAATCCTGGGATACTCGCTTTACTACCATACTAACCATACTACTAGGTATATTTTAAACATAAACTAAACTAACCGACCGTAATTGTTAATGCTAAGCATTTTCTAAATTCTTAATTCTACATTGGTATAATTCTGTGAGTATTTTGTGAAATAAATATTTTTATTCTTCTTCTAAAAGCCCCAATAAATCACCTCTTGTTAATTTTATGATCAAATACCTACTACTTGCTAATTGATCATAAAAAAAAAAATTACTTTAAGAATAAAGGTAAGCTTTTTTCTTTAAATATAAATTTACTCAAGTAGTCAATTTTACATAGTCGACTTTTTAAGGAAGAGCAGGCAAGGAACTTGGTAAATAGAATCTTTGTAATGTGCGTGGGCATGGTGTTGGTCTGCAATCCAACCTGATCTAAAGTGAAAATATAATACTTAATAAACGTTTCTTGTCATAAATCGGTCTACCGGAGCTTAAGCTCGGGAAATATCTTAGATAGTCGAGAAGTGTATGTAAAGTCAACTGGTTTGGTACTGTATGTATTATTCAAAAATGGAAATCACCTGACACGTTTTTATTGAATTCTGTTATCTTATACGAGATTTTTCCAGTTTCGCTTGCAGGGAAATTATATTGTATGCGCTTTTCTAGAATTTATGAATACGTAACGAATATCATCCAAATTGAAATTATTCTAGTGATGAATTTGATTTTTTGTAACTTGGCAATAAAAATATCCTTTGCCTTATAAGAACATTTAAAGATACATACTTCGTCCCACAGAATATTGAAACCTTTTGTTAAGCGTTCTGTGCTTTTTCATCCGACTTCAACTTAAACTACTTAGATAACATTTCTTTCTTTAACTAGAAAAAAAAATATACGCTAATTAACGTAAATAGATATACGATACCCACTTCACGCAACAAACCTTCTATGAGTGAGTATTATAAATATCCTTGCTATCCGGGAAGCTATTTAAATAGGACATTTCCCCTTTTACAGGATAATTACCAACATGTTACCTAATAGGGCGGTTTCAAACAAATTATAGCCCCCGGCATTACATCGTTTACATCTTGTTAATACTCGTTAACTCCAAACAGCTTCTTTGGTTCATTTTCCATCCAGTTATGACATAAACGCTTGGTGAAAAATTATGACTAATTTCTTACTTGCTATGACTATAATAAAACAGTTTATGGTAGCCGCGTTTTAATTATTTTAATATTATTGCTCGTATTAAAACTGCATTCCTTCAATTGATGTCTTTTATGACCAATCCATTGATAATTCTTGAATGTTAATGGACAAGATATACTAGTGACAGAAGATAATAATTAACAAAAATCTTTAGTTAAATACTAATTTCATAAGTTATCGAATCATAGAATACTATCTAAGAAAGAAAAAAGAAGTAGAGGTGGGTTAAAGGTGATCAGACTTCGCTTTTTATATTGTTTTTCCGGGATTTTAACCTATATTGAACTTATTGATGATAATTTATTTCATTCAATACATTTATTGAATGAAATAAATTATCGATAAAATATTATTACATTTTTCCAATTCGCTCTACTAAGTTTTATTGAATTTTTATGTTATAATATATTCCTAAAGTTTAAATAAGTAACACCGCATATACAATACTTTTGACTGTGTAGCAGGCGTTGGAAAACACCCAGTAGGTACGTCTTTTAGGAGACTGTGAATAAAACGGTTTTCGCTGAAGAGGAACTTGTTTCATTTGTACACAGTTTACATTTGTTTGAATTTATACCTTTAATCATACCATTTCGTATTTAATTCAGCAATTAGGTACTGTATTAAGTGAGATCAAAAATAATTGCCGACTTTGAACTAATTGTAAGTATCAATGACTAAGACATTTTATGTCTAATGAAGATTAAAAATGTCGCAAAAATGTTGCAACTATTGTCGAAGCAAACTTATTAAGTTCGAAAATTTCGATTTAATCCTACGGTTCCATGTGTGCGGATGTCGATGTTGTAAGTATGTGCGTGGATAGTTGTTGTTGTATCAAGTGGTCAGGGGTGTCGCAGCAGGCGATCGCTACTGGTTTACTAATGGTGCTACACCGAGCATAATAGAATTATTCCAAGATTGATAGCCCTAACTCCGATATGAATAGATTAAGATATAGATCGTGGAAATTGTGCAAGAAAACAAATGTACTTACATTTGTGACAGATGGAATAGGTTCTAAATACGAAAGCGGGTAATATAATTGATTATATGACTAGTGCTGTGTTGTATGTATACAATCAAACGGGTTACGTGTTATGTAACCATAACGAAATTCGTGGCACTTTACCAACTTTTTACTATGCTTTTTGCAAAAAAAGCCGTTATTCTTAAAGGGAAAATGCCGCTTTTCTTGCTGAGCTTTTGGTGTGCATTTCGTTTTTGGAACTTTTATTCGAGTATTATTCTCTTGTGACTTGTCGCATTAGCATATCGTTGCCCGGAATAAAACCCATAACACCTTAGCGATAAGGCCCCAATTGCTTATTGTTTATGTAGACATAGCATAGACATAGATATAACATTTATTACTAACGAAACACACACACACAGAAACACACAAAATAATTAATTAAAAAATGATGGAAAAAAGGGAATAAGGTACATTTTAAGTGTGTAATGTGTAAAATGCAATATTTTATAGTAAATAAAATAATAAATGTAATAAAATCACAGCCGCTATTTTAATTACATATATACTCGTCTAGGTCCAAAGCTCTCAAACTAAATCCTATAACAACCCAAAGTCCAAAAAAAAAAATCTTACACGTGCATTAGTTTTATTTTATATAGTATAGGGGGCAAACGGGCAAGCGGCTCACGTGATGGTAAGTGATCACCGCCGCCCATAGACATCCGCAACACCAGAGGGCTTGCAGGTGCGTTGCCGGCCTTTGAAGTGGTGATCATGTCTATTTTATTAAAATCCTACATTAAATATCGAATCCCCATAATTTATTTAATAGAATTTGAACCAAGTTGCTTTTCAAAGTATACTACCCCTAATGTCATATCTAGGTATCAGAAAATAAACCGAATGAATTATTATTCATGTTATTCATACACCAACCGCGTGGCAATACGCGCAATAAATTACTTTTCCCTACTTGCCGCGGGGCGGAGACACGCCTACATCACCTGCTTCTACATTATTTATTGGAATCTATGAAAACTGATATTAAGCTTACATTTAAAAATCCCTTTTACATGCCCTATTGCCATGGTTTAGCAAGTAATAATAGAAAACAAATTTTGACGGAATCGTTGGCGCGTTCGGTAGAACACCTGCCGTGTGCATCGATGGGTCGTGGGTTCGAATCCCACCGAAACTACATGTTTATAATTTTCTGTAAGCATGTTTTTCCCACGTCTGGTAACTTCGGGCATTGATCGGGTGGGAGGAATATCAAAATTCCGACCGGGTAACGAACCACCGTTCATAGATAGTAAATCCGTGAAGTGCACATTGCGCGTTTCGGTTTCAGTCTATGGATTTCCGAATGCTCGAATTAAAAGGAGGTCGACAGCGCATCATTGACTGATGTTCTGTGGCTGAAGTATCACCTACCATCAAGTGAACCTTATGCTCTTCTGTCGACATCTAACATAAAAAAAAATAAAGAAAAATATTTCATTGAAAATTAGCGCAAAATAAGCTTAAATTTTTGGCTATCAATTAGATCTAAATTTAGTTAACTGTACATATACATATAGGTATAGTCTAACAAACTCGAAAACGAAGAAAATCAAGCAATAATAGAATTAATCCTAATAAATTTAATGGGTGCAATATTTTTCAATCAGTATCTGCAAACAAACATAAAACGGAATTACAATTGTCGACAGTATACGGAACTTGTTCTAAGCTTCAACAATTTATACCCGTAATGCTTCCTACTGTAGATGGAGGATTGTTGAACCGCTTCTAGCAATACTCATTTATATTGTAATTTTTTTACCATTTGTTCTTTAGTGTTAAACATGTCTTCAATAAACTGTATGTGGTTGATTTATCTAATCTAATTATACAAATAACAGCTTTTTTTATAGAAAAGGGGGCAAACGCGCAGGTGCTTACCGCCTGGAAAGAGATAACCACCGCTCGTAGACAACTGCAACACCAAAAGGCTTGCGTTGCCATAAGCTCGTTTCTTGGAGGTTTCAAGGCGTCTGCTGGTTCCATATTGTGGTTGTGCGAAGCAGAAAATGTCTAAAGAATCGCGCGAAATATCGAAATTCCCAACGTGTAACAAACCACCATTCATAAATGGAAAAACTGTGAAGTACACGTTGCGCGTTTCGGTCTCAGTCTATGGATGTTATTGGGATGTCAGTAGGTTGACAGCGCTTCATTGACTGATGTTCTATGGCTGGGGTACCATCAAGTGAACCTCATGCTCGTCTGTCGATATCTTACATTTAAAAAAACGACTCATAACGTATTATCAGTATAAAAATATATGATTTACACGTTTCTTTATACTTCCATTTCGTAATATTTTATAACCTAAATTTTCCCTAACAGGCTCAATAAATAATATTAGCTCATAAATAATATGATGATATCAACAGACATAATTAGTGCAACGTCAAATGGTGTAATGGTATCGATCAAGTTAAGTTTGGTCACGCGAAGCATACTGACACGCAAATCATGCAAGTCCTAGAACTAGGCCGCTAGAGGTGTTTGAGGTCTTTTAATATGTATAATTTTAAGGAAATATTAATTATACAGCAGAGGTCTAATATTGACAACACGAATACTTTCTTGCAAGTTATTCATGCTTAAGCAAATATGATAGAATTTTAATTATCACTCTTTGACTCTGACTGAAAAGCGCTGATAATTGCCGACACAATTATGCTTAGGGTACGTTTGATTTTACTCCGCTAGGTGGCGTTGTAAACAATGTCACTCATTTCTATGGTTTCATATAAAGCTATACCATTACATGATGTTGATAAAATCAATATGCGTGAAATCACCGAGAATACAATAGTGAATAAGCTACAAAAGATGTCGCTAGTAACATAACATTACAGTATTTACTAAAATATATAACCAAAGCGGCGGAGACAATAAACGACAAGGAAACAAAAGCACATTATTAACATTATTCCTGCTTCACATATAGTAAAAGATTAATATTAATGAATAGATTTAGCTATATTGAAATTTATTCTATAAGAACATACGGCTCCTCGCATTCCCTGCAGGCTCAAGATTGGTCTGTTTTAGGAGCAAGCGTGACTGTGGAAGCAATTGTAAGCCTTACCGTGGGATAGAATGCGAATTTCTATTCATGAGCGCTAAACTTAATCAGGGATACAATTTCGTTACTAAACATTATTAGAAGTCAGTTATTCATTGCAAACATAAAATAAATCGAAATAAATTGGATTAAAATATTTTAAAAGCATTCAAAACGTCGCGTCGGCAAATAAGTCGCATTTACGGTAAAAGCTTCAATAAAATAACTTTATAATCCGGTAAGGTTATTTCCCTTAAACGTGTCAAACTCGTTAAAAGACAATTTTATTATAAAATAATAAAAATCTTGATTCAAATAGGGATTTGGCGGGAACGTTAGGAAGTCAACATGAATGTATATATTTTCACCCAAACCATTAACATCGATAACATTCGTCTGAAAATCGACTATTGATAGAGCATATAGGTAATTTATTTTATGTCACATATCGACAGACGATCATGAGGTTCACTTGATGGTAGGTGATACCTCAGCCACAGAACATCAGTCGATGATGCGCTGTCGTCCTACTTTTTACTTCGAGCATTCAGAAATCCATAGACTGAAACCGAAACGTGCAATGTGCACTTCACGGTTTTTAAATATAGGTAATAGTTACAGTTGACATAAATTGAACATATTATGTACTTCTAACTTACCTTCTAACTATGAAACATTCCAAGGCCAACACATTCATCTTTTAAACCGACTTCGAAGACACGTTTTAACATATTTCAGAAGGTATTTCAATCTGAAACAATACAAAAGTATTTTTAATTATTTCATATTATGTTTTTAATTATTGGATACTATACTATGTATATCTTTAATATCTATATCTTTCTGTTTGGTAGACTAACGTAGAGTCGATTCAATGAAACTGATCTCTTCGTTTTTGTGCCATTTCATACGAGATAATATTATTTTCAACTGAGATGCAAACTAAATTCTACTTGCCAAGTACTGTTCATTATCTTGCCGATAGAAGCCTGTAAGTAGCGCCATAGTTTACTGATGATTAAATGTGTACAGAGTGTCCTCTTGAGATTTTAGAAATCCTTCCAAATATATCACATATTTTGACAATTTAGTAACAGTAAGTTAAGATTAAAGTAGATATTAAAATTGACAAAACAACAAAAAAGCTAAGGTTATACAAGGCTACTTGTTATTTATTACTTATAATACATTTGAGACATGGACTTTCCTGCGTCAAAAGCGCAGGGCGGATTTATCGCCATGGAACTCTCAATGATTTGGTAAGGAGGGCTCTTGTCTCGGCCTCTATCCCTGCGTCTCTGGAACCAGCTGGTATGTCCAGAGACGATGGAAAGAGGCCAGATGGCGCGACTTTGGTACCCTGGTCTTTGGGGCGGGTCCTTGTGTGGGATGTTACTTGCGTTGATACGTTGGCACCATCCCATGTAGGGACTACGTGCCAGAGACCTGGTGCTGCTGCCGATCAGGCCCAAATTCTGAAATGCCGCAAATATTATTCTTTAATGGGGTCTTACGAATTTGCGGCATTAGCATTTGAAACTTTGGGTCCTTGGTCGGCGCATACGAAAAAATTTGTGAAGGATTTGTCCATGCGGCTGGTCCATGCTTCAGGGGAGCCCAGAGCTGGTACCTATTTCGCCCAGCGAATAAGCCTCGCCATTCAGCGAGGAAATAGTGCCAGTATCCTGGGAACCATACCGCATGGCAGTTTTCTTGAGGGTGTATATATATTATAATTAGTTAAGATCTAGGCTATTGTTTTATTTTTATAATATTTTTAATGGTTAGTTTTAAGATCTTGGTTGTTGTATATTAGACCTATAAGCATTATTATTTGAATTAAATGAGCATACATTATTTAAGGAACTCAACAATTTAAATTATCTAACATTCTTCGAAAATATCTTTGACTGACTTTGAAAATATCTTGATCTATTCCCTCTCTTCATAGTCATAATGCCTTAGCCAGTATTTACTCTAAATAGGAAAGTACTAAGATTAACATATGTAATAAACAAGTATTTAAAAACAAATATATTTTTTGCTATAATTTTAGCAAATTATTGATAGTTTTGAAATACGCACATCCTATATGGAACAGGCTATAGCTATGTATGTCCAGATATCCGTACCCACAACGCACTCAAGACAAGCTTTGATGTAAACAGGTTTTCATATTCATAGAGATCGAGCGAACCAATGCTTCTCTATCTTGGAGTATGTCGATGACATAATGGATTCGAATAGATAATTTTATTGCGATAGTACATATATTCACAGGTTAAGCGAATGCTTCGTTCATTGATTAGTGTTATGATATGATACTGAATGAACAAACAGAAAATTATACCTATTAGTGTAGGATATACATATCCTACACTAATTGGGTAATATTTCAAATATTTAAGAAGAAAGATAAAAGAATATTTGAATTCAAATCGCAGATTGAAAAAGGAAACATCGCTTTACTGCTACAATTAAAGTTTAATATGAGCAACCATTTTGCATTAAAGAATCGATATTAATAAGGTACAAAAACAAGTAACAAATGTAACAGTGACATCACAATACAGTAATTAAGAACAGTCATGTCGTAAGGCCATATACAGCCGGCTTCTTGTACCAATTAAAACGCACAACTCTATAGTGATCGGAGGCTTGCAGGGGCATGCAAGCCTTATTTATTGGGTTTCAAAGAAAATTATGAGGTTGCATTGAAACAACTAAGATCATTTCCAAATGATAGTATAATAGGATGTTGTGCAGTAATTTTTTTAAAAGCAAATTGTTTTTTGAATCTGAAATTAATTTATGTGAAAGCTCTATGTAATATTGTCATTTACTACCGCGAGTACCGAACGTTTAAATGAAATAACGTTTACTGAATTAAAATGCGAAGGTGTTATTATGGCAACTTTGTGAAAATTCAAATTAGACAGCTGTCAGTACTTTCAGTCTGCCCGTGACCACGCTTGTTGGAAAGTAATCGACACGATAAATAATATTATGAATAAATCGCGTTTTAATTTAAACGCTTTATATAACCCTTTCAAGGGAAAAAATAATTTATATTTATATATTATTATTTCTTGATATTTTTCGTACATGTAATGAAATTTGCATCATATTATGATATTATCTGTGGTAAGAAATACGCTAGCAATCGCAAGTTAGCATTGTTATATATTCTGTGGTTACAATTTATAAATCAAACATTCGAAAATTAAAATTAAGACGTGATGTGCGTTGGTAAACTGGAAAAACAGAATCTATTGTTCAAACAGCACAAATAAAACTACCACGCCTACATCGCGACATGCTAATGAAATACACAAGAACACATGTCTACGTGAGTCAGATGTGATTGACGGCTACATATATACTGGATATTTTGGTAATATGGACCACAGCTTCATACATTTTTATTCAATTAAACTTTTTTATTAAATGTAGAGCTCTCCGATTTCAAAACTTGGTCATAGAAAATCATTATTGGGTGTAACTAATTTAAAAATATAATGTTTTAATAAATTAATTCCCTTTTACTTTCGTTTTGGAAGTATGGAAAATAAACTAAACTTACTTGGAAATTTAAAACCCAATTGGACACTTAAATTTGAAACCCAAATCATTTAATAAGAAAAATAAACATATGAGTAATATAAAGTTTGTTGGTTTATTTATAACAGCAATAAAACCTACAATTAAATTCTGAGATTTATGGCTGTCACCGAAAATTCCGTAACAATTCGTAAAAACTCATAAGTCGCCGTTTACACGTAAAGTTATGGTTACACTGTGTGTTGACACAAAAAAGTAGCTTACGTTGGCTTAATTAACACAAAATTTATTTTTTGAATTTTCCGACACATTATATTTATTATCTATCGTGGGTTCTTCAATATTATTATACTATTACTCTATGTAAAAAATATCATAAGCTCCAAACATGGATTTAATTTAACCAGTTATAATTTTACTATCAATTACTGATTAGATTATATACGTAATCACATTGCAGAGATTTATTAACCAATTGCTTACTAAATGTAAATAATTTAAGCCGCTTATTAATGACCTTAAATCTAAATCCATTTTCCTCAAATTTTATTTTTAACTTAAAAATAAATCATCATAACCTGAATATATAATACGGTTTTATTGATGATTAAATAACAGTAAAATATTAAGTAAAATCTAATGTAGTTATTTTTCTAAAGTAAAATATATGCGATGTATACTCGGCTTAGAAGGAAAGATATTACTCAGGCCCAGTGGGCCGTCACTACAGGTTATTCAGGTTCATTTCCCTCCGCGAACGATCACATTTAGGGACCCGCATCTTGTCTTTGTAATTTGTATACCCTTATTGACAGTTGCTTAAATAGGTATCTAAATTGTTACGAGGGGCTGAGAAGTAGCACCTTTTTCCGCTTGTTAATTTTATATCAAAAAGGACATTAACATATTATTATAATATTAAAAAGCAATATCTAATCTGTGGTGTTCTTATTGAGAGCTAATTTATGCAACAATGTTTACTTGAATATTTATCACATATGTAGTTCGTAGAAGTAATTTTATTTTTTCCTAGACCTGTACAATATAAATTTTTATAAGCACTTACTGAGAGATCAAAAATAATTTCAAGTATGTGCTGTACTTATGAAGTCAGTGTGAAAAAAATACTTGTTCAATGAACTCAAACCGGATGATAACTTCAAAAATACATTTATATCGTGTAATTTTGTTAATTTTCTAATGTATCGATTAACGAACAAACCCTAAGATAATTTTGATTAAAAAAAAACCTTCATTATTTTTGGTGAATAGGTCAGATGTATCTTTACTTTGACGGCAGACATTCAGCGAAATTACCTCACTTAATATCTATGTGAACCACTTTTTGGATTTTATTAAAAGTATGTTCTTGTCAGTTAAAACAATAATAAAGTTTTTGG
Source organism: Anthocharis cardamines (assembly GCA_905404175.1). NCBI lineage: Eukaryota > Metazoa > Arthropoda > Insecta > Lepidoptera > Pieridae > Anthocharis > Anthocharis cardamines. The sequence goes on from FR989955.1 coordinate 2,927,751, forward strand.
TAAGGGCTGGCCCATTCAAGCGAATTATTAATGATTCGGATATTTTGACAATTGACACGTGTCAAGACCTGTCAAAATGAATTTCAATAAGTTACCCGTATACATGGACCTAAAAAAAAGAGCGGACACCACCTCTCGTTACAATAACTGAAGCACCCCTAGGAAGCCAGCTCGCTAATACAAACACGCCGGCACGCACACATTCACACCATAGGAAGCCGATCGCTCGCCATTACGCTCCCAACCGCCTGCGCGTGATGTTATATGACGAAAAATAAAAGATGCCGTTCTACGTGATGAAAAGTTGTAGAAACCATAATGGTTCCATTAAATAAAGTCAGGGAATCACCTTTCATAAGTAAGGAAGTTATTTATTCACCATAATTCTCGTTTATTACTTCAATATAATTTAGCAAAACGCAACCAAACAGTGTTGTCAGTAATTTAGATTTGCAAATTACCTTAAACGTAGGAGTTAAATTATTTTTATCTTAATGTACTTAGCACCGTGTAAATTTATTATAATATTATAAATAAAGATATTTTTTCATTTAAAATATTTACCAAAAATATTTATAGATTGATCGAATATTTTTTAAACTTTAATTATAACATAGATCAAATTGTATTTATTAGGAGATCAATATTAAAAGGCACACTTGATATAAAAACCATCAATTGTCAAAAAAGACAAATATCTAAATAAGAAGATCAAATATTATTTAGTTATACCAAATTTTATTGAGTATAAATAAAAGTTAAAAAATTATTATCATGTTACCCTTACCTTGAGCTTGAATGCAGTTCATTTATAAATAAAACAAACGCTTTAATGAATATAAAGATTAAACAAAAAAATACATCATTTATTTTAAAAGTGCTCATTTATATAAAATCAATTAGATTTTAGAGTATTACGTTGCCTTTTAGTTATTTATAATAAAATCCAAGTTCCGAGGTCACCACACCTTAAAAATGGGTAATTTTTTTCCATATGGCAATAATTTAGACACTCACACATAGTTCGCCGCCGCCATTGTGGTGCTTCAAATATTTCTTCGCGATGTTCTGTCCGCTCTTTTTTTTAGGTCCATGCCCGTATAATGTGATGTGGCGATATAATTCTATTGAAATACACAAAACCATATACAGAACCACGATAGATAAAATAAAGAAGATTTATAAGCTAAGTGAAGACATCGCTTGACCACCATAAATCATACAGCTTTCATCACGACGAACCATTTACGTAATTAAATTGATAACAATCTCCCAGATTTATTATTGAAAAGTAAATAGAGCAATAAATACGATGAATATAAAATAATTCCATTCATATAATAAAGTTTCTGAGGACGTAAACATTTATGGGCGTTTGATACCTTGTTAAAACTAATATAATTTGTAGAGAGAAGATCAGAGCAATACACAGGTTTTTTATCTGTAAATAAGATAAGGAAGTATTTTTTTTAAATAATACGGGTGATTTTGAACGCAAAATTACTGACGCTTCTAATTGACGTTATATTCAAAAGCAGAACAAACAAATCGATATTGAAATACATATAATGACATTGACATTTCGGTAGAGTACCGTTAGCGTTTTATTGGAAATTAGAGTAAAGTGAAGAACTCCATAAGTCTCTAGGTAACCATACTCATTGCACACAAAATTTGTATTAACAAATAAAATATAATCATTTAATAATACATAATATATTATCTGTTATTGATTTGGGTTCTGTTCCATTATTCTTGTTTCTGTTATCTACAAATAATCGTTTAATAAATATTCATTGTTATTGTAATATCTAATTGGATACACTGTGTCCTGAATAGTAATGTGAATAAGCTATAACGGGAAATATTTCGTATGGGAGTTCCTGGAACTTCATACAAAAATGCAATTTAAAGCCGAACGCTCAGTTTGAAATGTTAATTTTAGTAGTTGAATATAGCTTATAATGGTCGTAGTGGCGTGAGAATGGCCGTCAAATACAGCTTTACGAATTTTCTACACCGCATCAAAATGATCCATTCCCACTGTAACGAAACTTGTAGGACTATGTAAAGTATATTCCGGTTTAAAATTTGTTGGAAAGCGTGGACAATTTGTCTGAGTAAGCGTAGATAAATATTTTTCTAATGCTCCGCGTTCGCAAGTTTTTGTGATTTCATTCTAAATGTTAGAAAATAGTAGAAAATATGTTTTATTTTAAAATTGACTACATTGAAAGTGGTAGAACATTCACCACTTTTATTTGAAACCATCGAATATATACCTAATATATTATTACCATTCAACTAAGCCATATTTTTAAATTCCGAATTCTAATTTCAAACTTACTTTTATTTTTATACGTTTGCAATAAAACTTTTTTTGTATTCGCTTCTGTGAACGAAAACTTTTTGTCATGGATACCGCCACTGTAGAGAAATAGCATTCATTACAAAAACACTATCTGAAGCCCGCTTGGTGATAAGAAATAAATAGAATATCAAAGGAAAGCCCGCATCCGTTTTTCGTACTACAAGCAACTTAAAGATAGCTGGAAATGTAAGAGCCAGCGATGACAACTTGATGGGTTGTTCAATAGAACTATAATTAAAACAATTGAATTGAGTCTATCGAGAGTTATGTATATCATTGTTATTTTTGAATCTAAATAAAATCGTACTATCCTATTTTACCTTTTACTGATGCGAGTATCACATATTTAAATAAAATAACTTTGTCCGGATTCACGAGTTTTATTTAAATTATTTATCGCGATTTATTAATTAATTAAGTGTTCAAATAAATAAAAAATAAATAAAGGAATATTAAATAGCTAAATGCTGGCCTATCTGGTCCAACTATCTATCCATCTGGAGGTTACCATTAACATTGCGTTGACCCAATCCGAAAACCATGGCATGTGGAAGCAACCATCATGAAATTATCTCCTCCCTTAGGTAACGACTGATCTTTTGAGTTCTCTCTGGACGATTAAAATAAAAACACTAGCTCTTTGACTACTCGGCTCTAGTAATACCAGTATAACTCGATACATTATTAAACTGGCCACTTGAGTCGAACTTGAATAATCGAACTGAAATCGATACCTGCTTGGGAAATAATTATGGCTTTCCAGGATACACTCATCCTGTGGTTTAATACTAGATCTATTTTTTGCCAATACAAAATGCTAAGGTCTAGTTACTTTATATGTTTATTTGAATTGATTTGTATCTCTTAATTATAATTTTTATTAGATACCATATTTTATTTAAATTAATACTGAAACATAGGGTTAAGCCGGGATACAAATTAGCCTACCCTCTCTTACCTCTATACTATCTCTAAATATTATTAAAATCGTTTTTTTTCGAAATTTATCCTGTTAGTTTCATGATAATTCTAAATCATAAAAATTATTATTAAATATTTTATTTTAGGTTTTTATTTATTATTATTAATATTATATTACGAGTACATTAATCCTATAAAACACTTATTTGTTTTGTTAACTCGGAGGTATAGGAGTCAAATCCGAATCCGAAAAATTATACAATACTAGCGACCCGCCCTGGCTTCGTACGGATATTAGAGCATATTATGCCTACATATTTTGTCCATTGTAAGGTGATGATTTTGTCAAGCGAGTCCCGTTACATCGGTGTGAGAAACGCGCTTGAATTTAGATATTTTCGCGCGAATTAATTTTTGCGATAACTCCTAAGATATTCATTTAATTTATATGCTGTAAAAGACTGTAATAATGTGTATGAAATACTTAAGATAAGTAACATATTAATTTAATATGGTGGTTAAGTATTCTTAAAATTTCTAATTTTCCGTGCAATTTTCTTATTTTTTTCTTTCATAAGAACCTTCTCCTAACAATAACAAACAGAAAATAATTAGCGAAATCGGTCCAGCTGTTCACGCGTGATGCCGTGACCAAGGGAAATAAGGATTAATTTTTATATATGATATAGATAAAGCTCCGTTAAAAACTTACTGAGATCTACAACAGGGCCTGGTTTAGAGGTGGGCTTTAGGGCAATAAAGGAGTTGGGTCCCCCTGGCCCCAAATTATTTTCATGTTCGTACAAAGTACAGGAGATAAAGCTAAAACAGCGAAAAAAATTTCAATGGAACTCTTGTTTACCTACTAGTGTTTACTCGTCGGATTTTAAAAAATTTTTTTGAAGATTTAATGTTAAACGAAAAAGAAATGTTATGTTTTTTGGCCTCTACGTATGAATAATAATGATTTAATTAATTTAAATTTAGTTTAACCCATTTAGGTAAACCGCTGATGATATATCATTAGCAAACATCGTATATCAATAGTCATCAATTAAAACGTTAAATTTATATATGATTTATCGACATATATTTCATTAGTTAACGTGTAATTTAAATGCAATGGAGAGAATAGGTATAGGAGAAAGAGTCATACTTTTTAAAACTGGCTCTTTCATGCACTCTCCCCTATTTATTTATTTATTGTTTTTTGACTTTCATTTTGATAACATCCACTCAGTAATATTTCAAGGTGTGTATTATAAATTCAATTGCGATTTGTGTTACCGTTTCTATTAATTATAAAGATGAGTTCCCGAGACCCCTATACCATTTTCCATATATGTAGGTGATCAGCCTTCTGTATCCTGCCCGACCGAAATGTTTTTATCAAAATTTTCTCCTTTTCTTTTCTCAAAATTCTTACTCAAACCTGGGGCTATCGCTGCTAACCGTACCGCTCTTTTTACGTAGCTGCGTAGGCTTTTTCAACTTCTTTTAAATATTTAATAATAAAAATAATACGTTTTGAATCATTAGTAATATACTTAAGGTCAGGTCAATCAAAATAAACGTGGGTTTTAATGATCCCAGCCCACACTTACTCGAGTAATTCTAAATCTCAATTATGAGTCACAAAATTATTACGTGAAGTCCAAATTTTCGACTAATTTTATACTCTCTCGAAAGAAAGGAATGTTGAGTCGTTATTGGAATCACTTTTGAATGAGTCAAACTCTTTTTAAATAAATTTATCACATCTTTATTTATATTATATAAAAATGTATGTGAAATTATATATGAAATCTCTAAACTCCAATGTTTGACCGATCACCTTAAAAATTTTCGCGAATACGTTTTTTTTCATGGAAAAGATTTTTATTCTAACCACTTTATTGAAACTAGCCACTAGCCAGCTAGTGCTACTATTTTTTACGTGTGTATGTCACTGAACTCTACCTAAACCGCTGAACCGACTTTGATGAGTTTTTTTTGTGAGTGTGTCCGACATGGCTTAGCTTCACAATTGGATCATGGATCCGGTAGATACCCAACAGGAAGGATCCAGGATTTTTGTCAACATTCCGGCATCATATCTTTTATACGACTATTACTTCAAAAGGTAATACATATATGATTTATTTATCCAAATATATGTTCGATATCTATTTCGATGTCGTCCAAAATGTAATATATTGCATATAAAGGCCTCTTGTAAAATCATCATGGATTCATTTTTATAACTAGTTTCAAAGCAGAATAGGACATTAAAGATTTTTTAACACGTCACCGATTCTATTATAACTCCTCAATAAGACAAAGAGCCATAATTATTTACATATAATAACTGTTTAATAAAAACGCAAAATGAGTTTCTGGCATTTGAACAATAAGGGGAATGATGTAATTAAAAGATCAAACTTTTTTTAATCTGAGTATACTCATATAAAATAAACTTCAAAGAGACATCATAATATCGCATTAATAATGTGATTCCGGGAACATGGTAACATTAGCAGTGTTCCCACGTGTATGTGCATGTTTCTAGGGTTGCCCCTCGTAAATAATCTAGTTTTTAAATTTTATTACATAGAATAGCATCGAAATAAAGTGCTACAAGCAGTAGCAGAATATACATTACCGATACTAAATCAATGTTGATGAAATTTGGAATACACGTTTTTATTTCCACGATAGAAAATTTGATTAAATATTAACAATATTCCAATATCTTATAATAAAGATATGAAAGATAGTAAAAAAAAATATAAAATCTTTTTTTTATGTTAGATTTCAACAGACGAGCATGAGGTTCACTTGATGGTAGGTAATACCTCAACCACAGAACATCAGTCAATGATGCGATACTTTTTACTTCGAGCATTCGGAAATTCATAGACTGAAACCGAAACGCGCAATAAACGCGCACGGTTTTTCCATCTATGAATGTCGTTGAGTATGTATGAGTATGAGTGGTTCGTTACCCGGTTATCGAAATTTCTTATCAATGAACTTCTAACTACACTATTTTGATGTTTTGCATTTGATCAATAAAACTATTTGTATTTTAGAAATAAAATATAGTAGTTTTTTTTTGTACACACAATTGACACCCCTATACCGATCATGTAGGCAGGTTATGAACCCGACCTTTATGACGCTCGTACGGCGTAATCATCAACTTTGAGCTTACTTTGAATAATTCTAACTAAAATATATAACAGTAAAAATATGCTTTATTACGTACGTGAGGATTAACGTATAACGCTAATTGATGAATCATTAATTATTTTTCCTAAAGATAAAGAGTTCTTTCACCTTTAATTAAGCAAAAATATATTTGTCTGATGTCAAACGTGACGCTCAATTAGTTAATCACATACCTATACAATCAATGATGTGTTGTCGACCGATTTTTTACTACGAACCTTCGGGAATGCAGGAAACAACAACGGGCAATCTTTTTTTTTTGTTTTTTTTTAACGTACAAAGAACAATCATTTGACTGCGTTTCTCCTGGTGGTAAGTGAGAACGCAGGCTAGGATGGAGCACGATCGTTCCCTAACAAGTGTCTATTCACATTTGCCTTTTTCCTTTTAAATATGTGTATGTGTGCGTATTAATATAGTCATGAAAACTCTAAGAATATTTTAATATTTTTATTAATTATTTTCTTCTTCTTATGAGTTTTTGTGCAAAAGATCTACTTTATTTAAGTAGAACCTGATCATATTTTATATCATAAAAGCGATCTACCGGTCTTGCATATGAAAGCATCCAGAATCATCGTGAACACAGAATACAAAGTTGTAACGGGATTTTAACCAGTATCTCATAATCTGTAACTGACCTAAGGTTTTTCATTGAAGTTTATGGTGTTCGCATACGAATAAATTGTGGAAAGAATGGTAATACAATGTAAGGCTTACATATATATGTAGATATACTAAATCGTAAGGCAAAAATTGTAACAAGTAATGCTAAGATATTTTCCTTTATATTTATTCATTTACTTTTGTATTTACGGTCATTTCATATGTCATATGTATATCTTTTCATAAAATTAGTTATTACAATTTTTTTATGTTAGATATTGACAGACGAGCATGGGGTTCAGGTGAAACCTCAGCCAAAGAACATCAGTCAATGATGCGCTGTCGACCTACTTTTTACTTCGAGCATTCAGAAATTCATAGACTGAAACCGAAACGCGCAATATGCACTTCACGGTTTTTCTTACCACGGCGGTGGTTATCTGTCGTAATTTCGATATTCCTCCCACCCGATCAAGTCCCGAGATTACCAGTGGGGAAGACATGCTTACAGAAAATTATAAACATGTCGTCCCAGTGGGATTTGAACCTATGACCCATCGATGCGCACGGCAGGTGTTCTACCGAACGCGCCAACTAGCCCCTCATATTACATGCATACACATACATACAACATACAACGAGCCCGTCGAAATATTAAGAAGAAAATAGAAAACCTTGATTAAAAACTTTCTCTAAAAAACGTGTAAGTACTAAGTTTTATATCTATTAAATCGTTCTTGAAAAATTACTTACATGTTTTTTATACTAAACACCTACATACATAAGTAATCTCTTTAGAGACTAAATTTAAAGTCACAAACCCTATTTGTTCAAACTAATTACCTAGCAGTCATTAATAATCTCTATTATACTATAATTCGGTAACAGAACTCAAGACACAATAGTATAATCCGTAGAGCCGTTGCCTAAACAGTAAAGTACGGCTATCAATCACGAGTCTCGAATCTTGCCCGCAATCTTAGAGCGTGTGAACGCGGTCATAGTCGCTAACGTTCTATATTTTATCGAGTGATAACTGGTAACCCTACGAGAAATACATGGAATTACCATATCCATAAATTCCATTGCAAATATTGGTGATAAAATTTTTATGTAGGTATATTAACACAAAATTTGTCGTTTTAAGTTGTTGATATTGTAGAATTCCGATTACTACCAAAGCATCTCATCATCAATAAAGCATTGCAAAATACTCTTCGTTTTTATATAAATAATATTATAAAGGGAATAGTTTGTTCCTCCACCGATTTTAAAAATACCAAATTAATTTCACCAAAAGAAAGCAACATTGTTTGTGTTATGTACATTTAAATTGCAGCCGTGTGAAGCCGGGGTGTTATGCTAGTTTTTATATAAATGTTATTGCATATTTTATTAATTAAAAACAATCTGAGTACTTAAACTTAAACCAGGAAAAACGACTACCTTGGAAAAATAATAATAATTCTATTTAAACTCGCAACTATCGTCAATCTTAAAGCGTGAAAGACTTCACAGTTCACACTCTATTGTGAGAATAAATGAATAACCCGTAAATCGTTTAGTAAATTGACTTAGCGTTTTGTTTTAGATTGTCATTTGTTTTCCCGCGTCCGACCGCGGCGTGTGCTGTCAGGGCATCGTGACCAGAAGGGCTAGGGTCACTGATGTACGGGCCCTGTCGATGCCTCGATATACGATTGGCGAGGCGAGAAAATATTGCCAATAGCACGCGAAGACCGCAGTCACGTCTGCCTCACAGATTAATAAGGGCAGTTGGGATTTTCCTAATAACGCTCTTTACACCATGCGGTCCATCGGCGGGAACTTTTCGAGTGAGGCTCCTTAAATTGAGCCAAATGCGTTTAACACAGATGACTAGCGAGTGACTTTCTTAATTGCTATAATCTTCAAGTCGTACATTCTATTAATAAAAAAAAACTCATAACAGATTTTTACCATGGCTTGTTTAGTAAAGGTGTGGATACCGGCAGCCTGGCCTGTCTTGCTGGACTTGATAATACTGTACTTAGTTGATGATGTTAAACGCATTGAAAACTCGTATATAATTAAAGGCCTCAAGTTTACTAGGTATATATTCATACAACTATGTCAGAAATTATTGGTCGTCAACCGCGACAACCCATCATAATTACTGAAAGGATTTGACATGCCAACAAACGAGTACATACAATAAACACTCCACAAGAAATGTTTTATATTTTGATAGCTAGGTCTTCATTTTATATACGAGTACCTACCTTAAATATTGAATGTTTTGATCTAATATTGTCTTTTATTAACGCGAGTATCACATATTTAAATAAAATACTGTATACCGACAGAGTCTGCCCGTGACCACGGTTGCTGAAAAGCATCCGAAACGTCGGGATAAATAATTTAAACAATATAAATAATAAATCGTGTTTTAATCCGGTATACAGTATTTTATTTAAATGTTTTGATCTCTTTAATATTTAGAATGATTGGTTATAAGTAAAGCTAGTACAAACATATCCGTATTTTACTGAAATACCTCTTAAAATATGGTGTTTCCCCAGCTTCGCATGACGTGTCTTTTAAATACCCAACTGCATTAATAATTATCTGTGTTCAAGGTGCGAATACGATCGATTTTGACTCCTAAATGAGTTCGTTCACACTAGTCATAAGTTCACGGTCGGATACTGTTTAGGATGCTAATATATGTATGTAGGATGTGGGCAGGTTGATTCGTGGGCAAACATTTGGAGACTAATTCGTATTGAGTTAAATTTAGCCAGGTACAAAAACAATTGAGTGCTAAAATGACGTAGGCATTTATTGTTAGACCTTCATCTCTCATTGTTTTTATTTACTACTATTTTTTTTTCTATCACCCTTCTTTTTAAGACTTAAATATTTTATTTTAAGAACATTATGGTAAATAAGCTAATTTATTTAATTTATATATAATTTTATTTATAACGGTAGATTCATTCATAATTTAATTTGACAATATCAATAAATTGTTTAAATTTTTACGCGACTTATTTTTAAACTCAAGCCTCACCATATATTATATTTTTAATAAATACGCTTATAAGGCATATAATATACAAGAGAATAATAACAGGTAACAAGATTATAAAATAGTGTATATTTTTATGGTTCCGTACTCCGATGGAAAAAATGGAATCTTATAGAATCACTCAAGTGTCTTGTTTGCCTATCCACATGTACCAGCCGGTTTTCTAATGAAATGGTACATAAACAGAGCTTCAAGTCGGACGGAAAAATGTCGTATATAAACAATAAACATATTTTGATCCTCTGTACAATTTCTATTGTTAAGTAATTTGAAAAATTTGTTTCTCCATTGAAAATCCCTCCTAAATCCTTTAGCACTTTCCATACACTCTGCAAATTTTAACACGCCCGTAAACAATAGCTATGCCACACACGCAATCTAATGCCATCGAATTCTCAGTAAACCTAAATAGGTGGGTAAAGCTTTAACCGCTCCGATTGACTCATTACCGTGCGGATCGCATATGAAATACTAATACGAACCGGTAGAAACGCCGGCACGTTTATTATTCCTATTTAAACAGTAACAAAGTCCCACGGGTCTCACGATTTCTTGACGCAAGTACCAACGAACTTGAGATCTTCCCATTGTCTCAGTTTCCCACGCAAATGTATGGAGAAACGGGAATCGATTTAGTACTCGCAATCAAAATTATTATATTTAATACGTTTGTATGAAATTTTAGTGAACTAAATATAAGGCATTTGTGAGAATAATTATATTAAAAAATAACCTACATTTTACATAATTATAGGTGAATGTCTATATGCCTAAATGACACTACTAAATCGCCAATTTTACAACACGTAAAACTAATTGCTTGAAACATTTGATAAACTTGTATGTATTTATGTACTTATTGCAAAAATTATTGTCACAAATTACATTAACACTTAACCTCCAGAGCGGTGAAATTACCGCTTTCGAGACTAATAAGAATTGTCAAATTATCAGGTTTACTTATCTGGAACTTACTCTTCGACTTTTTAATAGTAATATATATACAAAGGTCAAGAAAATGGAGTTTAACAAGTTTTATTAAAGTCTTAAAAACAGTCTTTTCACCACTCTGGTGGGTTTTTAAATTTATTCAAGTTTTGTGAAATAATAATGATTTAAAACTAACTAGAAGCGTTATTGAAAATATAAAGAGATCAAACATTCTAAATGCCTCTCGAATTCCATTCAAATACAAATATTCGGTCTTTACAAAAGACTACAGATGGAAGTGCTAACTGCTCGTCAAAGATACTGAACAAATATGGTCAAAATTAGAAAATATAGTCTCTATGGCCTTTGTAATATCGAATGTCGTAAGATAGTTGAGAAATAGTGAAAATTGAACTATTAATAAATAAGAAATATATCCAAAAACTAAATAGATGAGATATTATTTATTTCTGTATTACCATAACAAAGTATTAATTTTCAAAAAAAACCTTGCCCAGACCTACATATTTCTTAGTCCGTTTCAGGGATTAGTCTTCTACGCATTATTTTTTTATCTTGTTTACCAGGTTACAAACTTTAATACTAATGAACCACGGAGGCAGTATACAAAAACCTTACCTCTTTGATCCTGTAAGTTTCCCCCTTCCGCTGAATTTTTTTCACCAAACAATTGCACGGTGTTTCTGATTATCTGAAACAAATGAAACATTCTAAATAAGTGAAACGTATCAATCATTGGTACAATAATATCAAATAACAAAATCATCGTTATTAATTGAAATTTTAGCTAATATTACTGCTACTTTTAATATTAAAATAGCAGTAATATTAGCTTAAGTAGCTATGAGTATTACATGCAATATTAAATAAAATATGGGGACTGTGCATATTAATTATAATAGTGAACCTAATAAGTGATCATATATATGTAGTTTTATTATAACCAAATAGCTTTAAATAAGTTACAAATAAACGTAATTGTATGGATCTTAATTTATTCAGCTAAGTATGATTATTATTATAACCAATTTTAGATAGCAGTTTTCCAAAGGGAGGAAATAGATAAAACTGATTGTCATGGCAAAATTTGTCTTTAAAAATGAGTAAAACGATCCCAATCGGACAGTTGGTATGAACAGCCGGTACTCACCTGCGCCTGCATATGGCGGGACCACCCTTTGTAAACACGTGCCCGGTAATTTTAACGGAACATTCCATATTTGAAAATATTCCTTTTAACTACAGCAGCAACATCTCTGTAGTGTGACATTATCGTTAATCCTACGTTCATAATAAAACAACATTCCTAACCTCCGGTAGCTTTAAAAAAATTATGATTATTTTAGTATTGGTTTACTTAAATAAAGTTGAATTTAAATATTTTAAAGTGTTAGTTTGTTAGTGAAACGGAAAAATAATTTTCGAACCTAAATAAATCTGAATTCTTTGAAGTAGACATTTATGCCGGTAATATAATCATCTTTCTACTCAGGCCAGATACCTATTGCTTTAATGAAGTTTTTTTTTTTTTTTATTTCAGAGCAGACAACCGAGCAGGTGGGTTACCTGATGGTAAGTAATCACCACCGCCCATGGACATCTACGACACGAAAGTCTCAGATGCGTTGTCGGCCTTTAGTGTTGAAATGTTTGACAAGTTTATCAAACTATCAATTATTTTCTAATGAAAAATGTCTAGAATGTCTTTTAAAATAGACCATAACATTGTAGCATTGTTGCCTCGAATAACAAGTACAGTTTACTGGACGAACCAGGCTTTTAAGCTTAAAAATAGCCCGCAGTAGAAGTGCTTGTTCTATTTAAAATGCGCCAAAACACTAAAATATATACATTTTTTTTATTAATTCGATCGATTAAGTTATCACCTTATTAAACGATTAAAATCAAATGCACAAATTGATTTTAATCCTCCAAAAAATATATGACATTTTGAAATGTGTTTTTTTTGTCAACACATCTGATACTATATAATAAATTTTTTGTAACAATATATAATATATATTTTTTGTTTTATAATATTATTTTAATATCAAAAAAGGTTGTTTGTCAGCTTTAGCCTTTATGCTGATCCTGCTACCTTTTTACTAGACATGGGTAACTCAGCGAAATTCCCTGCGCCAACTCAGCAACTCAGGCGCAGTGTAGTGTGTCGGCTCCTTGAGTCAACTCAAAAATGCGCCACGATGCAGTAAAAATGGGACGCGCAAAGCGAGCAGTGAAACCTCCGAAACGCACGCAACCCCACGCTCATAGTTCACTCAGTGAGTGGGTACTGCGCCGTGCGCCAACACATTATGAATGTGTGAGCTGACTCACCCTGCGCACTGAAGCGTGCCGGCGCAATTGCGCGGCGCAGCGCAGTGTTACTCATGTCTACTTTTTACATAGCCAATTGTGATAAGCTTCATATTATTATTAATACTTTGTATGTTTATGCGCCTCGTCATATCGTCACTCGAATAAAAACACAATAATTGTTTTTCCACAAAATGAGAAAAGTCATTTTCCAATTCTAAACGAAAATGGACGGAGAGCGTTTTCTTACAACAAAAAGACACTCAAAAAACTTTACAGTTTATTTATTACTATTTATAGAACCATAAATGTCAGAATAAACAAATTGTACATCGAGCTATTTAAATATTATGAATATGTTTAACATAAGCGAGCCATTATTTAACATCTTAACATAAAGGTTTTGTGGGCGTGAAAGTCAGAAACAGACAGGCGCCTTCACACACCATTACAAGCCATTTACCGGTTAAATTATCTCAAATTATAATAAAAATTTAATACGACATCGCTGAAAGCGCTCGCGGGAGTATAAAATTTGTCATATTATATTTCTGATTATAATCAACATGAATCCGACGGCTTGTGTATTTCGGGTATTGAAGTGATAAAGACCATTCGACAAGCAAGATAGCTACTTGATTTTAACACATTATAAGCAGCCAATAATTATTAATATTATAATTGCGAAAGAGTGTATGTGTTTGTCTTTTCTTTTTGCAAAAACGGAATGAGGTCAGAAGCGGCTTTCTTGATGGTATGAAGAGCTATATCCATACATATAATGAATGTGAATGTAAGTTTGTTGGTTACGCTTTCACGCCAAAACTAGTCAACCGATTATCATGAAACTTTGTACATATATTCTTAGAGGTATTAGAAAGGACATAAGTAGGATACTTTGTATTAAAAAAAAGTTATTAAAAGTTCTACGGGTGCTCCACCATTTGAAAACTTTGCCATTTCCCTACTAATATTATAAAATAGCTGAAAACGCTTGTTGGGTTTCCTTCTTTCACATAAAATCGAGCAACATTCAACTTTTTGTATAGAATACCCCTCCTCTTCGTTAGTATGGAAATTTTCCTTCCTTTCCTTTAATTTCTATATTCAATTTCCCATCAAGAGTATAGCATTGCGCTAATTCACTTACCACTAATAAAAAGGGCGTAGCTACTACAAATACTGCCTCCATGAACGTATGATTAAGCTAATTACATTAAAATGTTATTTTAAAGTGGTCTTCTCAGCTACTCCGAAATGTAAACCATTATGAGCTCATAATATATAATAATACCCAACATAATGAAATACTTATTCTATTCAATTTGGGATGTTGAATCTGTATTTTATTAACATTTTGATTTCATATCTAAGGAGCACTCTACACAGAAATTGTATTAAAAATAAAATGATGTCATACACTAAGTGTAAAGAATTAACAGTTACAGCTTTTAAAAGCTTAAGAAGGAGCACACTTTTTTGGAGTAGGTAACTTAAAATATCAAATATCCAATTCTGAGTTAGTTGAATATTTTTACAAACTTATAAAACGCACTTTATCTTGGTAGGTACTTCAACTTTATTTATGCCTATAGTTATTTCAAATCAGTCAACGCTATGAAAACGATATAATATGTATATCTAATAAATAATCGAATGTAGAGTCATATACATAAATAAGTTGAGCAGCAAACTAGCATTTTGTAGCAAATTATGATTAAATTATATTGTAAGAAAAGGCTATCAAATCATAAAAACAGTTTTTGCAAGGCTTATTGACATCAATTATGACACTTTGACTATCCAAGCAAAATTCCGCCTCGTTTATATGACATTTTTTTTTATATTGTAGATTATATACTTTAAATTCTAATCATTATAGCTTTTAGTTATTTTAAAAACTGCAAATAACAGCGTAGCTACTGTCGTTTCCCTTAATATTCTAATAAACGTCTTTTTGTCATTTTTTTACTAAGGGGGCGTCCATAAATTACGTGAGGTGTTTAAGGGGAGGGGGTCGAGTCAAATCTCATCTAATCTTACGTTGGAGAGAGAGGGGGTCTCGGCAAATATCACGCAATTTTTTTTTCTGATTGAAACAATAAAAAAATATACTATTTTGGTCCATTTAATCCAGATTGTACATGCTTAAGATTTAATCTTGAGCGTAATCGCGTAATACGATTAAAATCATTCACTAATTCGTTCGAAAGAAAATAATTTCATTCATACTTCGACGTTATAATTTTTTTTTTCTTTTTACAATAACAATCCAACGCGTTTTCGTAAGAAACCCACATTTTGAAAAATCTCACGTGAGATTGGGGGTGGGGGGAGGGGGTTGAATAAAATCTCACGACATCTCACCAGGGGTGGAGGGAGGGACAGAAAATTTAAAAAAACACCTCACGTAATTTATGGACGCCCCCTAAACTTAGATGTCGAGACAAATAACAAAATATTGAAAGTCAGTGATAATATAATGTATCTAAAACCTATAATATCAACTGTATTGATATAATGATTACTTCTTTGGATAATAATATAAACTTAGGCATTATTATTGATGTATTGACTTAAAAACAAATGTGTTTGCATATTAAACATACAAAAAATATTCAGCTAAATGATTCGAACAATGATACAAATTGATTGCTTACACTGTTAGACTTACCTAGTTTAGAATTATAGCATAATTTAACATTTTTGCATCATATGCAAATTCTTGTTGTACTTTGACCAATAACTGGAAAAGTTGCAATATAACAAAAAAAATATCGAAAAATGTTTTTATTCATTTAATTTGACCTCCTTTTTGGTATTGATTTTCGCTTGTTATGGCTAAAAACGTATCAAAAATAATTCTAACCATTAATAATTTTTGAAATCTTGATTATGTTTCTTGATATTTTGAAAATGTTATTAGGCATAATATAATTAATATAAAGATATAGGTCGTAAATTATTATTTACTTCGATTTCGGACAACACTTGTAAAACACTAAAATAAATGACAAACAACGATCACGTTAACCATTAAAAATTCCATACGAGCCGATCGCATATTTAAAATTCATTGCTACACCTGTACACGGAATAAATAATAAAAGCTGTCAAATTAACCGTTGTACGTGGAATAGATGGGAACATGGAATTGATCGAATTCATGGAAAGATCGGTGTCGCATGACGTGTACTACGTCACGGCAATTACCACGTTTTTGGATTCTCATTGTCGCAAATAATGTCGTGAATTGGGATTTAAAAATTCAAGGCCGATTTATCTATCATTAGATTACATTTAACATTGATTTTATATAAGGACAAAAGGGCAGAAACAGAGCAGAAATAAGATTTAATTTATATAGAAAAATGTCAAACTTTAATTACTACGTTTGTAAGAGCTGCTGTATATTATCAAACAGTTGAAATATAGCGCCCGTATAAGTAATTAATAATAAAAATAGATCTAACTTTTTATACACTCGTTACAACATGGTTAATTAAATACTTAAACTTACTTTCATAACCAAATCAATTTTCAAATAATATTAAGCAACTATTCAATTATATCAACCAGTTTATTGTTAATTTGCCGAATAAAACATAAATGCAATTCTGACGCAGATTTAAATCTGTTAAAATTATTTTATTCTCGACTGGACTACCAATTATATTTCCCAGGCTGCAATCTGTCTCCAGGCAATATTATAGTAAAATAGAATATAATAATTTATCGCTCCATTATCGGTTCCAAGGTGTCGTGAGGTATCGAATCGTCTCTATTGTAGCCCCCTCGCTTAACCATTGTTTTCAGATTAAGTACTATATTCCAAACACTTGTCGGACGATGTTTAAATTGTAAAGGTAGTTCTAATATAGTAAATTGTACCTCGCCTTTAAATATCAAATTCGAAGGCGAATAGATTAGAAAAAATATATAATTTTTGTTTAAATTATTCCTAATATTTTCTACGTTTATATACTAACTAGATCGTTTATCTTTTGTTTGTTTTATGCTGCACGTTTTATTTCATTGAAAACGAAAAAAATACCAAAAAGTAATTATTTCATTGCAAACGAAAAAAATACCTAAAAGTAATAAAATTTACTTAATTTTCTAACCTATTCGCCATTTTTATGACTCAAGACTGTGTCCCCATAAAACAATTATAATTGAATAGCAATATAAAGCAACAAACTAGTCGACTATCACCTATAGAATAAATTGCAACGACACTCCGCAATAAATTAATATCGTCATTTGCTGGCCTGTCCCATATTTCTCTCACCATGCCTCGAAATATCTATAAACTAATTTTACTATTCCACTTTAATAAATAAGAAAATGATTACACTTCCTTGAGACACATTTCGAAAAGTTAATTGAGGTGTTAGAGGCCTATTTTAGTTATATTAATGTGGGCAACATTCAAAGAAAGTATTCGAAAGCCTATTTTTATTTGAAAGCTCGCGAGTTAGATTGCGTGGAATAATTGAGATGTTTCCCGGAATAGAAATAACCAATGAGATGAAGCTTTCTCAGTGCCAAATTTAATGAAAAACGGCTCAGTGGTTTGAACTTGAAAACATAACAGAGAGATAGGCTACTAAGATAGTTTATATTATTCGTTTGGGAGTTTAAACAAAATTAATTAATTATTATAGACTGATCCTATACAAAAAAGGAAGTTCTCCAAAAATTCAGAGAAAATATTTTACAAGCACACAATGAATTAAATCAAGACATTATTTGTAATACAACTAATGTGTAAATTATTTCTTCAGTATAAAATATTAACGCGCTGAGTTGCAACTTGCAACACTGAAGTGCTGATCGCACTAAATCCTTAGCGAGCTATTGTCCTGAGGCGTAATGAGCCTGATGGCCTGTACTGATACTCTATTGTGATAAAAGAATAGAATACTTCATGAAATGTAACGTACATTTAGCTCAAACTACTATGATTTTGTAGTTATGGTTATTTGAATTAAAATTATTCAAGTTACAATATTCTAATTAGGAATGAACGGAATTCTCAACGAGCTAGTTACTTCTTACCGAAGACACGAATTAGTTATGAGAAAAAATATTTTGAGGGAGTATACCGTTAATAATAAGCATAATAAAATACCTACAAATTTTAAAAATATAACCTAATGTATTTAAAACCCTACTAAAATAAGACTAACTAAAGTGTAAAGGGGTGTTTTGAAGCATGCATACAATGCCTCTACGGCTATGATGATTAAAATAAGTTATATTCGAGCGATTTTTATATCTTTTGAGAGTTTTAAACCTCAACCCAATATGGGCAGTATGACAATACTGAAACTGAAAAACACCAGTACTTATTAATCATCAATTATGAGTAAACAAGCTATCTCCAAGCAATCAATCTTCAAACGGTAAAATATATTATGACACCTCTCAAACGTGAAGCTGTTAAATGTTCATGTCATTAATAATTAAACAATTATTTAATTTGAAAATTCTCGTGTGATCTTTTCGCCTGGCTTAAAAAAATGAATAGCAAGCGAGGAATCTTTCTCACGGGCACAGAAATCATGGGAAGGGAATTTTAGACGCATTCCTGATGTTCTACAGCCTTAAATTAGCCAGCATATCTCGGACTGATTTACTCAAACTTTACTCATGTTGAAATCAAGACTTAAAAAAACAAGATACTCTTTAAAAAACGACTTATAATTTTACTTTCATGTTATGGACACGAAAACTATATTTTATTCAATATGTTTTTTTTTTGTTTTTTTTATTGATGAAATAGGAAAGCGTTTGTTTGCGATCATACCTGATCTTAAGTGTTGATGCAAATTAAGATAAATCACGCTTGCGTATGAAAAATGATTCTGTAAAAATTAAAATTACTTGATAGAATGTCACCGCAAATCGTTTATACGACGTTATAATTCATGATGTTCTTTTTGCGAGCTACTGATTTTTTTTTACATTTTATTATAGCTAAAACCGCAAACACGACTAATGCTCAGAGAAGCGGTGAGAGGGACAATTAGAGGGTGCTGAGGGGAGGTGGGAGGAGTGGTCGTTCATTGCTCTTCCGCAGGCTTTACGAGTACATGCACTCCTTCCAACTTGTCCGTTTTATCAATTTTATTTGTTACTGTATTTATTTTACAGATTTGTCCAAATGAGGCAGGAGAAATTGTTTCATTCATTTCTTAAACTGGAATAATTTCAAATTGGAAGTTCAATTAACAGCAAAGGATTTCAGTAAACAAATTGATGAATGCCAGTTTTCAAACATACGTTCTAGGTAACAATACACATCTTTAAAATGGTGCAAGTAGTTACAATAAAATTAAAAGAAACAAAATTTGAATTAACTTCACACAATAAAATAATGCCACTAATATTGGAGGGACAGTCAATAAGGTAGTATTACAAATCGAATCTCACGAAGGTAATTTAACAGCGGCATTTTGGAACAATTAGGCTTCTATTGTATTCGATACTTGTGACGTTAGCCAATGTACAAAACTTGGACGTAATCACAGCTCCCGGACAATAACACAATACGAATCAAACTATCAATCCTCTTTGTAATTTTGTTTGATTATACCGGTCTTACTAAGGTAATTATGAAGACGGACAGGAGAGGTGGACGGCAATTGGTTAACGTCATCTAATCGTGGGAAAGTCTTAAAATATATTTGACTATATAAAGAAAGGTATAAGAAAAAGTTTAGTAAGAAGTAAATAAGGCCAACTAGTAAAACGCTTTTATCTTTGAGTGATTACTTACTGATAAGCGGCTTAGTCAACTCTTTTGCCGTGATGAAGGCAATTCAATGTTAAGAATAATTGTTAAATCTCTTAACATATGGTGAAACTGACCATTGCTCTCATAAAATATTTGAAAATTACTTGTAGCCCAGAGCCGCGACAAATCACTAGACATGAACTCATAACGGCCAAAAAATATCCTTAATGATAGAAAATGTTCAGCTCTCGGCGTTATGGTAATGAATATTTAATTGCTTATAAAAAAATCTGTGAAGGTATTTATATTATTCGTGTGGTTGTGGGCATAATGGTAGTGATTTTGTCGGAGTAATATGATTAAATTCAAAGAATAGTCTTAGAATTAAGCATCTAAATAGTCTAATGTATGTCTAAAAGTGAGTTAACTTAAAATTTTGCCAAAATAACTTTTCTCCATAGTCTAAATCACTTTCTAAACATGAAAACAATATCTGCCTTACATTCAGTCATGAACGTTGTGACATCAACTACAAAGTTTAAAATTATTTAACGAAATTCTTATATATAGCATATTTTAACACTTCAATTCTAAACTGCGATATGATTTCTTGTTAAATGCGTTCATATCTCCACTTTATTTATGAAGTAACCAACTGATATACCTACTTGCTTTTATTTCCCTGTTTAAGTTTAGTTTAAATAGAAAAACCTCTTAATAAAATATCTTTTATAAGTTGAAACCAGTGCAACATAGATAAAATTTTCTGTATGTTTGAAAAAGCGGTAATCGTGGTCTGTCATTGGTATAGCGGTATCCGAATGGCTAGCATGATGGCGCATGATTCCATTATAATTGAGGCCCACTTTAAATATACGTGGATGTAATTTCCTTTTATAAGCCCGTTCGCTAGAAAGCAACTCTGATAACCGTAGATAGCGCTCTGATCTTTGGATAAAATTTTATAATGATTATATTTATTAGGTCATTATTTGTAGTGCATGTTATTTACTATATACATTGTAATCATTACACAAATTGTGTATTATTTCACTATTTTAATAAACATGTCCTATCTCCCAAATTTTGGGTAGTACCAGTTCTATCAACATTTTTATGTAATTCTTATTCAAGAAAGCATTGTAGTAATTTTGTTCAAGGCATTCGAAACTCTTCATTCAGCATAGCAATTAAACGCATTGCTTTATGTCCGCCTAACTCTACAATAAATTTTATACTAGTATTGGCAATACCAAATCAAGGAATATGGTAATGTTGAATAGGTTCCAACCACTTCCTTGACAACACTTACATACTAAATGATATGGTCTCTGTTTGCGCTGTATTTGGTAAATGTTGCGTCTGTAGCAATATATGTATATTGTTAGCAACCATGGTAACAAGGAGATATTTAATCAAAGAGCTTATTATTAAAAGCATTGTGGGGCCAATTTTACCACTGTATACCTTTTAAATCTAATATAGTCTAGCTTCTGTTATAGTTCCATAGGTTCTTAGTAATTTTGTAAGACGAACTTAACACAATATATTCCATATGTACGATAATTTAAGAAATATTTAAACTTGATTGTTTGTCACTGTAGAGCGAATATACCTGTACTTCATAATAACCCTATCATTATTGACCAGCGTTGTTCATGACACATTATTTAAATACTCGGAAATGAATATTAATATATTTAAACCAAATTGCAAATAAAAAAGCAGGTGCTTCGACTAAATAGCGCGTGGGAGCGTATTTACAATAACTCATTAAAATTAAATCTGAAACACGTCTCGCTTACACCTATGAATTTAAAGAGGGACTTCCATCAGACAATATCTAAATTACAAGCTCCGGTGGTACTAAATAATTTGAAATCACTGGATTTTTTCGATGTAATGAATCAGCATTACATGACTAAGTGAAGTCGGTGAGTCGGTTGGATCAGGCCGTGGGTAATAAAGGTGTTTCTAAATTGTCAGTATTGCGGTCAGCCTTGACTATGGCCGGACGGAAACTGCCGGCTCTCACGATGTTATACAATACTTCAGTTGACTTCAAACAGGTTTCGTTTTACCTAATACACGTTAAAAATTTATAGGGGAGCTAAATCTGTAGTCGGTTTATTATTGCATACTAAAATTACATGCTTATTACCGTGTCTACAAACTTGATTTCGTCTCAAGGTCTGCTAAGTTAGTAAAGATAGGCACAAGGATAGAAAGGTTCTATTTTAAAAGTTATGAAACGGTCATGCCGTTGCGTTTGGGATATGCAGGAATATTTGATTTACTAGGTACATCATTTTTTCTTTGTAACACAAAATAACATCAAGGAGAATATTATCTGATTTTATATGTAATAACATAGACGATATATTGATTCCATACCAGCAAAGGAGTAGAACTTTCTTCCAGCGACCGTCTCTTCCCATCATCATTTTAATTTGGATTTTTTTAAGGCGAGCAATGACGGATTTACATATTTACAGGTGTAGGCTATTAAAATTTCGCCGCTCTTGACTACAATTGTCTGTTCCTCAGTTTTCTAAAAATCAATGATAGGGGGAAGAGGGAAGAGTCATTGAAATGTATTGTTAACTTCTCTGTAAGATACAGAGAAACGTTCTACATTTCATTCTAGTTCAATGAAAAATTCGCTCCCCTTTGCCGCCCTAAACTCGAGCCTACTCAGCCTGTTGGTAAATCCGCCTATAGACTTTATCTAGGTCGACATACTTCATCTTAGATCCCATCACTACTTACCGGGTGGGATAGTGGTAAAACGCTTGCCTATCTAGGTATACTAATATTATAAAGAGGAAAGTTCATTTGTTACGATTTATCTCAAAAACTACTGGACCGATTTTAAAAATTCATTCACCAATAGAAAACTACATTATCAGCGAGTAACATTTTTTGTATAGTTATATTGCACCCATGCGAAGCCGGAGCGTGTTACTAGTCTATACTAATATTATAAAGAGGAAAGATTTGTATTTTGTATGTTATGAATAAACTCAAAAACTACTGGACCGATTTTAAAAATTCATTCACCAATAGAAAACTACATTATCAGCGAGTAACATTTTTTGTATAGTTATATTGCACCCATGCGAAGCCGGAGCGTGTTACTAGTCTATACTAATATTATAAAGAGGAAAGATTTGTATTTTGTATGTTATGAATAAACTCAAAAACTACTGGACCGATTTTAAAAATTCATTCACCAATAGAAAGCTACATTATTAGCGAGTTACATAGGCTTTTTGTATAGTTCATCTATATTGCACCCGTGCGAAGCTGGGGCGTTTTACTAGTCATTAATAAACAAAATAAGGACATTTAACGTAGCTATTTGTAATGAATATAGCCGAACAGCATAGTCCGTTGCACATTAAATATTAAATGCGCATATAAACGAATAATAATAATAATAAACGAATAAATTACTTCAAATCACAAACTTGTCACAATACATTTATGGACAGTTTACAAAAATTTATGACTCTGTCGGTTGATTTATGAGACGTCCGCTTTATTTTACTTATTCGTTTCGACTTAATACTTGAAACTGTGTTTGTAAATATTTAAATTTAAATCTTAAACTTAGCAATTGATAAATCTAGCCTGTTTTCAATGCAGACAGTATTATCAAATGATAACAGAGTGCGATTTCTTAATCTTATTTCTCGTAGCTTTGCCGAATATACGTAACATATCTATGTATATGAGTCATTCTCTAGTACTTAGGTGTATTCAAAAACGACACTAGTAAAGATCGGAAAAACACAAAAGATTTAAGATTACCCCTATAATAATAAATGTTATTTAGATATTTCCATATATGGGCATCAATCTGGGCACTGTTATATTATTATAGACGAATCAGCACATAGTGGATAAAATTTCTAAAGAAGTTTTCTTATTCAAATCTTGAACCATTTTATAAATATCAACAGATCGCTTTTTTTATGAAATTGAAAAATATTTAGCTCCCAATGATAAACAATAACTCTATAGAATATTTAAATTAATTCAAATTTCAATACATTAAAATACCACGTGCACTATAATAATATAAAGATGCGAATAATATATTTAAAGTACATTAGTGAGTCATTTGTGTGGTGGCTAGCGTCTAAAGGCAATAAAAGGCTAATAACTTAAGGCTTTAAATCACTGCCTTTGATCGAGACTTGACCCTTTAATGGCTGTCATCGGTGAATGTCAAATGCATCAACGTTCCGACATTTTGCTTTACTTTATTCAAATGATTAATGTCATTTGTTTATATGCAAATCTAAAAATCGGTATGTATTAGCTATTTTTGCTTATGCTGTACCGAATTGTACGTGATCAACCTTTGTACTTTGTATTTTTCTATTTTAGTGTTACAATCATAGCTTTATATGCAATAAAGAGTTCATTCAATCATTCATTCATTCACTCCTTAGATTATTTAAAGATTCACTCATTGAA
The DNA here is from genome assembly GCA_905404175.1 of Anthocharis cardamines. Classification (NCBI taxonomy): domain Eukaryota; kingdom Metazoa; phylum Arthropoda; class Insecta; order Lepidoptera; family Pieridae; genus Anthocharis; species Anthocharis cardamines. The sequence goes on from FR989955.1 coordinate 2,952,423, forward strand.
ATACTCTCGCCTATGTATTGACGTGAATAAGGCTTTGAAGACTTGTACGATTTTCCTAAATAAATAGATTGCCTCTCATAGATATTTCAGTTTGTATGCGCAATGGTACCGTATTAGTGGAAGTTATAATGTTAAATTACGGGGCATCGCTCTATTTTTCCACCATTTTAACGCTATCTGTTCCAGTTTGCTGCTTCTGTTACTTTGCGTCCGCCATTTTATTGTTCTCGTGATTAAAGAGCTTTACAACGTAAATTGTTCAAATTAATTACGTTCGTGTTCATGCTCGTTAGATAACAGTTAAGTTCTTATTTCTAAAGACGCTAAATGATAAACATATTCCTCTTTCTACTGCCTTTCTCTTTTGCTTGAAACAATAACTAGATATATTATGAGTATCTATATCAACTTTTGTTCAAGCCAGCGTTACTAAAAAAAGAAAGACAGGTACTTCAAAAGGTGCATTAAAAGCATGTATTGTTACCTGCAAAAGCCGAAAGTAGCCCGACAATATAGTAGGAAATGATAACCCATCGCTCAAACAATCATCACTTGGAGAAAAGGGCCGAAACAGTTATACCTCTCGATATCCACCGTGTCATTGTTAGATCGTCAATTTTAAGAGACCCCTCATTTTACAATGTATAGTTGGCCGAATGATGAAGGAATGTTATTTTAAGAGTTCAACCAAAATTGGTCGACGTTAAATGTCGAGCATTTGCGGTGGCCGAAGTTTCTCCCAATTACACCGTCTCTAAGCGGCGATTGGCCGCGCAATGAGGAATCCAGGCTGTCGTGACTGTGATAAAAAACTGACGCAAATTGTCGATACGCTTCGTGCACACAATTTCATGCTTCAACTTTAGAGAACAATCTAGATTCGTCATATTGTAACAATAATGTGAAAACACGAAACTGACGAATTAGAAATTAGAAAATGGGTACCAAAAAATACGCCGTATCAAATGATCTTTTAATTATTTTAAACGGCGTTACATCTCGCGTGCTGGCTAGATCTGGCTTATAAATTTTTGTAGTGTCATTAGAGTACTATTTATAACATTGACAGTGATCTTGGACTGTGCTGTTGAAAGGTTATGAGGCCGGTGTACTTGTTTGAGATTTTGGATTGCTCCGCCTACAACGTCTGTTCCCACCTTCAGTAATCTTATGAAGCATCTTTTAAAATACGAACTTATTACAACGCCCATACTCGTTTTTATGATGATATACTTAGAAATTTTAATTACTTTTGTAGTTATTGAAACATTATTTCGATCAGTATTCAGCTCAACTGAACCATTAAATTCGAGTCTAAAATAGATGAACAAAGATGGCGTCCGGTTTTATCTAATTTAAAGTAATGTGTTAAAAAATTGATTCAGACATCAATAATTAAAGCAACAATAAAAATATGAAATTGGATTAATTTCGACGCGACGCTTCGAAATTGAGTTGAAGATAAACAGTAATAATGAAGTATTGGAACGCTCCCGTCGCGTCGAGGCCGGGAACAATGTGCTTGTCGAGTCATCGTATTGCAGCTCCGATTTGTCGCGGACGAACATCGCTTTTTTATATAAACCATTATTTTGATAGGGCTGTCTACAGTCTAATAATTTATATTGTGTATTTTTTATTTACATTTGTTGTAAAGGAATTGCTAGCAAGCTGCAAGCGTAAAATGAAAGTTGAGAGTATAAAAACGTTACATCTCAGTGATTTTGATATGTTCATCGAATATTAGATTTCGTGGGCAACCCTAAAAAACCAGTGTTGCCCAGTGTCCATAGGCAGTCGATGCTTATCTCCGCGATTCGTTCCGGCCAGAGGACACGGCGCGTGACGCCGGCCGTCGATTAGAAATCTCTCGGATGCCGCAATACGACGTGCTGTCGAATGAGGTTCTGTCTTTATTAAACGATTTACTGTTTCATTATAAAGTCGATTTGCAGATGTTATCTCTCAACTGAAGTTCAGAAATAAAATTCAGACAGTTTTCAATAACTACATACAAAAGAAGTTATCTCTCACTTTAGGGACCTTAGAGTACCTATGAAAGCTTTACTGCATCTAATTATAACTTCAAACCACAACTTCCTAAAACGCTTACTTGTATAATTTCGTCGATTGCGTTTTATCGTTATTAAAATTTTCACTATTTAAGTTGAAACTTAGAGAGTTTTAAGAAAAGCGAAAGGTCAAGGATTAATTTTAAATACACATACCTACTCGACTTACTAATCCAGTATTTGGGAAAACCAGTAGTTAAAATTCAAAAATAGCAAAAAATAATAGGTATTTAGTTAGTTTTAAATGACGATAATGACTTCAGCGGCACGTGAAGCTATGGCCTTGTGTATGGTAATCCAAGAGTTCAAAAGTCCAAAGAGAGATTCATCTTTGTCAATGTCATTCTAATTGTAACTCAGATCTACCAATAAAATATAAAAGAAAAACTAAAAACAGATTTAATGCAGTGCATTTATGATGGCATGTGCCTCGAGTCTTATTTTTTTTAGTATTGGACGTTGGTCGAGCTTCTTATTTTATCTCAATATTATTATGGCTTTAGAACTTTTTATCGGTAGCCATTTCCTACGGCTATAAATGAAATCAAATTCATTAATTAACTTAAACATATGGCAGGCGTTTTGAAGCCGCGTTAAACCGAACGGTCTGAAGTGACAACGTGGTTTAAGTTGAGGTTCATTAATAAATCTATGTATGTAAATTTGCTTTGGATGGCCAAGATTTTAGAAGAGTAGAAAGGATTAATACTAGAAGATAAGAAGAATCATAGTGTCCTAGCGCATGAATTGACAATGACAATCCCGTGGTAGAAAATATTTGGTGAAGTTCTTTGCATATTCATCTAAATATACTCTATGAAATACTGACAGCCTCAGAATGACTCTACAATGATGATTACACACGTACAGGCTGGTTGATGATATTTATCGGCTGTTTGTTTAGTAAAACCTTTTAGCTTAAAAACAAAGATCCGACTCCTGTTTGAATTTAGTTTCTAAGACATTTCAAAAATAGCGTTTGCTTTGATTTGAGTTTTATAATGCGGGCCTTAATAAAATTAAACATGTTTTTATTTCTAAGAAACGGTCGATGCACCTGCAACTTCCTGCCTCCTGGGGTGGTACCACTTACATCAGGTGTCCTGCATGTCCGTTTAACCTTTAAAACCCTAACAACACAAATGTCAAATTAGTGAGGAACATAAGCTTCGAAATTCACGACTTAATCCAATTCTAATCCTATGGAAGAATTTTCATTTAATGAACAAAAGGTATAACGCCGTATTTGCTGGGTTTCTTCTCAACAGTTACGTATAATGTCTGTTATACGTAACTGTTGTGCCTTATTTTCTTTATCTTTAACTATTCTCATGTGATTAGGGAGCTAGGATGTACTTCGTTTAGACGGGAGTAGAACAGGAAAGTTTCGGCTCAATATTGCCATGATTATTTCTTTCTACAAATAATTAAGTATTTTTTTATAGAATAGGAGGCAAACGGGCAGGTGACTTACCTAATGATAAGTGATCATTGCCGCCTATAGAAACTTAATTATAGTATGTAATTTTCAACTATGGTATGTGCCATGTATCATGCTACAATTATTCTATGTGAGAAATAAGAAAGTAAGTAGAATGATTATTATAGGTATAATTTTACTCGTTTTTTAGTTAGACATTGACTAATACTGAAAGGGAGTACCTATAACACGGGTATGCGTGAGCACGGTTGCTAAAAAGCATCCGCGGGATAAATAATAAATCGCGTTTTAATCCGGTATAAAGTATTTTATTTTAATACTGAAAGGTATTTGTGAAGATGATAACAACAATTTATCACATAATTTATTCCATTCGGCCACGTGCTACGTCTAAAATTTGTACTCAAGTTCCTACAATACATATTCTCTCACGTGTACTTAAATATTAAAACTGCGATAATATTTTACATTAATTTATTTTCAGCTATAAAATTTGAAATTACTTTGTATAATTTCAGCGTTATAAGAATTAGAACTAACTACCTACTTGTAGTAAGAGGCTTGCTCAGTGTTCATGCTGTTACAACCGGCTGGCACGTCTACGTCACGCGATGTTTTTTTGTCGATAACGATATTTTTTACCCATTTTTTTTATAATTTACCTGCGGTTTAAATAACATTCACCTTTAGGTTATTTATTAAATTTATAAAACAATTTCTTTTTACTTAAATACATTTATCCGAACAATGCTCAACGTCCATTTCTTCGAAGACAACATATAATTGCAGTTTGAGGTAAAATGGGAAATACAATGGAACAATGACCCAGATCTGCCAAAGATAACTATCATCGATACACATGTGTGGAATTGATAACAGTGTACACACACGCACTCATAGACCTTATCGAACCAACCAATGTTTACTCGAGTAACAGCAACACGCGAAATGCACAAGTCGTGAGAACCAGCTAAGGTCTAATTGTATTAGATCCCTGAGAAGGGCGAGCTCATTCAACTAAACACACTGTGTGAAACTAAAGAATATACTGTACCTATTCAAAAAGCAGCAGCTGCGACCGTAACGACGGCAGATGCTAACCGACTCTGATAGAGCCACGTGAATTAAAAAGAAAACTTACCCGTGATGAAAATTGTAGAGAAAGCAGCAGCGCCGGCGCACTCACTAACAGCACACGTGCACGAATGCCGCGGCCGCGCACCTGTCACGGACTGACTTGCCATTTCCATATTTAACAGTATTTATGAGCGGACCAGGCGCGCGCGCAGCCCGGCGCGTTGAGGTGGACTGAACGCTAAGCGGCCCGATACCTGCGTTCACCTGTCCCCTCCCCCCTACCATCAGGAACCGGATGGCACTCCAAAACAAAACGGTCAACAAAGGACGTGCCACGAATGTTCGCGCCACCGACTGCATCCACAGAAGGGTCGCGGCTGTCGGGGGCGGTTTGAGCGGGGACGCTTTCCGATTACACAACACCTGACTCACGCGCCGAAAACTAAACGCTCGATGATTTACTGCCCGATATTGTAACAGTTATCGCCTTTATTGTTTCCACAGCCGAACAAGTAATCGATTCAGAGCAAGCTGGCGATACCTAAAATAAAAATACACACGAAGCAAAAGTAAATGTTATAAAGACAGCTGAAGGCGCAAATACTAAAAAAGCTGAAAGTGTTAAATCAGAATGATTACTCAATCAGATTGTTCACGAAGTACTTGAATACAAACAATCGGACAATGGACCTAAATAAGTTTTGAAATCGATTTCCATATTCGGTTTTTTTAGTAATAATAGAAATGAATCAGTGGTGACATGTAATCTTTATCATCATCGATGTTAAATCATAGAAGAAAATTATTCCAATTTTGAAGTTATAACACTTGATTATTTTAAAGATACACTAATATGATGAATTGATAGAACAAGATATTATGTTATAGACTGTAAAATAGGAGACAAGTTTTTGAAATTTAGCCAAGTTCAGTCCAAATATGTTGACTTGCAGTAGCAATATTTTTTATATTGTTTCATGTTTACCGAACTTGGCACTTCTGTCTGAATTCATGATAATGAATCCAATGAAACAGACCGAAGCTCAATTAATTTTCAATTTCTAATTTGATTTTAAATAATATTTTTTTAAAGTCTTCATCTTTTTCCTCTGATTCACAGATTTCAATTTTAATCATAAGTACCAAAAATAGGGCGTTAACTTACAAATATACGTTCCTACAATAATTGGCAAAGAACTTTCGTCGGCCCATAAACTTTGTGTAGTAGCGTAAATAGGCAATCGTTATCAAGCGTCATAGTAACGAACTCGATAACGATTTTCTTTAACATATAACATTTTGACCCATTTTGATACTATGTAAGTATTACTTAAAAAAAATATAGTTCTTATGGTTAACCCATATGATTTTTTTATGTAGAGTCAATTAATTTTTTCCCTGATAGCCGTTGCGTTATTATATTTTAGAGTTTAAAAAAAAAATATTCTTTGTAGACATAAGAGACTTTATCCATACAAAATTTTATCAAAAATTGATACACTAGATCAGCCTTGAAAATATAAAAGATGGATCTGGTTAATATAGCAACTTTTTTTTACAAATCTGATATAACAGTAACACACGCAATAACCGTAGAGTTAATTTTGATTACATTATTAATAAATACTGACTTTATTTAAAAACTTATTATATTAAACAGACTATCCGTACTTTAATAAAAATATCAACACTGAAATAACAGACACTGTCAGATAGTGTAATCAATATTTCACACAGGCGGGAACGGGAAGATTTATTATATAAATTTGTTTAAGCCAAGAAAAGTGTTAAAAAATTACTTGAAAAAAGATGCAGGAGATATCAGTGTGAGAATTTAAGCGGTTATTAGAAATAATAGAGATACATGTAGGTAATTAATAAACGTCAATTGCGACATACACTTTATAACAAAATGCATACTAAAATAAAAAATCACAGTTTTTAGTAAGATCAGCGTCATAAGTATTCGCCCATAATTCACGTGCAATAATCAGCCGTACGTCATATTAATAACGGTATTTACACCATACATCTATATTCGAGAAATTCTTAAAATTATTGTCCAAGTCATTTATTTACTTCCTGTTAGGGTAAATACACATACATTTACACAACTAGAGTTATTCAGAAAATCTTAATTGTCATTTTTCAAATGATGAAGGCCACGCTTTATATGTAGAGTTCTACTTAGTAATAATTAATTTTACGGGCACTTGTATGTAGCTCTAGCGAAAACTAGTTTTTGAACATTGTATAAGTTCTTTATAATATTAAAATATAATTTATTCTGAAACTTGGTCGATCTTTTAACGTTATTTCTATTAACCTAGAGTCTTGACAACTTCAACCATCCCCGATCTTCTGTTATCTTGTGTTGTATTACAAAAAATGAGAACGGCTACGTGTACACCAGCCATTGCAAAATACAACTATTGTATTAAAATACAGAGCAATAAACATCGCGAGACGTGAGAAAACTGTATCTCAGGAACGAAATTACTACTATAAATCATCTCAGCGACAATGACTGGTTGACGTGATTTTCAAACAACTGTAAATCTGATGGATTGTCCAAATCGTTAAAAACTTAATGTTTGAACGCTTCAAAGGTATGACTATTAATTGTTTTTACAGACTGATGTTTTAAGAGCTGGATACTGAAACTCTAATTAAAATTATAACCGTCTTCGTGGCTCAATGTGTGAAAGCAAGAACAAAAATTGATAGGGCCGCCGGCCGGGCGGGGCGTTACTGATAAGCAGTGAAACGTGTCTACCCCATGCTCCATGCCCGAGAATTCACTAATCAAAATTGAATTAAAATTATTTCAGTCTATAGAAACATCTACATACTTCATTTTCGATTTAGTATTCCGCATGTTAGCATGGGTTTGGGCATACGGGGGGATAAAAAAAATTGTTTCGATCGATTAGGGCATAGAAGTATGTGGTTAATTATGTGAAGATTTTTGTCGGCTACATAATAATAATAAATTAATTATACATATAAAACTACGAACATGTTTTAGAACAACTATCACAATAAAATATATAAATTACAATGCTAACGTTTTGGTTGTAATATTATCGCATTACCAAGGAGTCGGTAATGTAGGAGGCGGAGAACTTAGAGCCCTTACTGTCTTGAGACAGAAATATCAAGAAATAAAAGGCAATTCGCCGGTTCCGGAGAACAAAATGATAAATACCATATAAATCTAAAGCAGTTATCATTTTGTTCTCCGGAACCGGCGAATTAGATATAATACATATAATACTAGCAATCCCATGCGTAAGTTCAAGGCCAAATTTAAAGTAACTCTCAATTTTGATTAACGTTTCAATAATTTTTTTAATGATTTTTTTGAAACCTTGCTATAATTAATGCATCATTAAAATTACACAAACATTTGACTTATAAGCATCTGCACAATTTTTAATATAAATCTACCAATACCACTCTAAACCCTTGAATAAAAAAAAAATAGTACAAGTATTTGTGTGAAACGGAATTTCGATTTAGATCCATTGTATTGAGTAGAATTGGTAAAAATAACTTCAGGGGAACAATAACCTAAACCTTGTTTATTTTAGAATATCACTTTACGCCTCGTTGAATTAAATAATGGTGGTCGAGGAACTCTGAGTTTCTTTTATGACCTTAATGGTTAACAGCACCTGACATGGCGTAAATTAAAAATAATATTATATTTTTATTTATTTTCAAAATTTTATCTTAAAACCTGTTTATATTTTACAAATTATGAAAATAATATTATAATTTTGATTTTGTTGACCGCCTAATTGTTTTTGCCATAATTTGTTTTTTAAGTCTCCTATTGCAAAATCAGTTACTTTCTGGTCTTCAAAGTTCGCTAAAAGCAAGCTTTGAACTGAGGGCCTAGCACGAACAACTTGTGAAAAAGTATTCGTATCGTTGAGCTGTCATTCGTATGAAATTTCAAATGATTTCTCATACAACTGACAGATGGACGATTCGAATACCTTTATCGATAGTTCTTCGTGCTAGGCCCTCTGGTAATAACTTTAAACATTTATGATTCTAAAGAGTCTGTGAAATTCTAATCGAATAGTATTTTATTTGACTTGACTATACCAATATCTAAAACATCAGCTACTTGACAACAGAGCAACGAATGAGGCTTCGTTAAAGAGTTACTCACGTGTCCTTATATATTCATTTTTTTTGAGGTTAATCCTAGTAAATAAATAAATAAATCCTAAAAAAGTAAATAAAAAGACCAACGTATATTTGATCTATGTACAAGCAAAAATACTAAGTACATATATCAAATAGGAATGTGGCAAGTATAAAAGTATAACAAAAAGTAAGAAACACCTTGCGTGGGGATGCGATGGCTAATGAGGTCACCGTTCTTGCCACCAACTGACCATCTGCCCATCTATTAACCATAATAGCCAATAGCCATAATAGATATACTGGTTTTAGGAATAACGGACATTTTTCTAGTTTTGTGCTTTCAGCTTTCGCGGCCTCTAAATCCCTCTAAGTTCGACATGAATTTAAAAATTTCATCTCTCATAAAAAACTATATTATTTCTTATAAGAATGCAATGTACTTTATATTATATAACGGGTTATTATTAACGGGTAAGGAGTTCCATAGCTTTATGGCGGAAACTGTAAAAGAGTTACCATAAAAGATAGATTTATGTGTAGGGATTTCTAGAGTTAGCTTATTCAAAGAACGTAAAGTGTAGTCGTAAGGACCCATAAACTTAAATTTTTCTTTAAGGTAAGAAGGTGTTCTGGGGTTGAAGAGGATAGAGTAAAGCAGTTGTAAAGTGTGTACATTACGTCTTAACCGGATAGGTAACCATCCGAGTTGTTTGCGGTAATGGGACACATGGTCAAATTTCCTCAACCCAAAAACAAAACGAATACAGAAGTTTTGCAATCGTTCCAGTTTATTCAAAAGCTCTTCATTGATATGTTCAAAAGATCTATTGAATCCTACCAAACCAAATATCTTGGATGTTAATCAAAATCAAAAGTCAAAATCAAAAGTTTTTTATTTCAAATAGGCCTTTGCAGGCTTTTATGAAACGTCTAGTTGCACGGTTCCAAAAAGTGGGTCTCATGGAGAAGAACCGGCAAGAAACTCCATGGACACTCTTTTCAAGAATGTTTAAAAAATTAGTTAAACCTAACCAAATATCTTGGATGTTAAATGCAACATTACGCGTAGAATTATTTATTACTTAGCAAAGAGGTTGCTTGGCTCGTGCTGACGACAGGTGTGCGCAAGCGGCGCACGCGCAGATGCAACAAAACACATCTTTGCGGATACATCTTGAATGTCTATTTCAATGCCCTTTTGCTATAACAGCTGACTATCCCAATTATTTATTAAACTCTTTGTAGATAATATGGATAACATTTATCAAAAACAGTATATTAAAAAGCTACAATGAGAAGTTAATTTAAATGTGCAACTGCCCTTTCTTGAACTTTATTTAAAAATTTCACAAGCTTTCATTCTTCCTTGTAAATCTAAATATTCTACTACTAGTAATACTAATAGTCTATTAATATTAAAAATGCAATATTTCATTTATTATAATTTCATATACGTTATTTTGGCCAAGTAGGCACCTAATGAGATTTTAAGCATGACTTATGAAATATCTCTAAAAATTGACAAACATTTTTATCTTTAAATATATTTAATAATATACGAAGCGATATTCTCCAATTCTTTATTACCTCGTACTTAAGCTGATAAATATATTATTTAAACGATAACAGTAATTTTTCATATATAGTTAATATCGCCGAGGGTTTTTCCGAACCGATACGACTTGGGAATCTTTAAGAAACGAGCCTACTCTTACCTTAAAAACCGGCAACGCATCCTCAAGACCTCTGGCATTGCGGATGTCCATGGGCGGCGGTAGTCGCTTACCATCAGGTCACCCACCTTGCCGTTTGCCTTTTCTTATATAAAAAAATGTGAATTGCACTATGTAGCTAGTACATAACTAATTCTTTTATCTATATCTAATATCTATACTAATATTATAAAGAGGAAACGTTTGTTTGCTTGTTACGATTTTAAAAATTCCACAATATCGTATACATAACATTTGCTATTTTTTGTGTATTGTACTACTACATTGCACCCGTGCGAAGCCGGGGCGTGTTACTAGTTAACTATTAAATAGTGTAACATTGTATGACCCCACAATATATTTCATATAAATCTTACATGAAATCTCATCGCTTGGCCGAATAACATACAATTATATTAAATGCAAGTACCGATAAAACTAGCAGAGGCTAGGCTAGTATTATGCGCTTGCTGCTTTAATAGGTCTCTCCTAATTAACTTATCTATATAATTATGACTGCTATGATGCTGTCATGCATGCACGAGATGTTTTACTATATCTATGTATGGAAATAGAACATGTTCTAATCAATGCGTAGTGCGTGTTTTAAAGAAATTTCCGCGTTCAAGAACTTATTGATATAAGAACATAATGAGCTTACTTCGCTCCAAAAACACATATTACATGCACAGATAAAAAATAGAGTCGTGAGCTCAGTTTCGTACTAAAAATAAGAAATAATATTTTATTTTATAATTTACATTATATTGATCTGCTTAGATGGATATTTAGAAATGAGAATTTATAAAAAAACCTGAATCACATTCTGTAACGAATCATTTCATTTCAAATATAACCTTATATCGCGGTTAAAGAACCAGATGAACGTATATACAAAAAAATCCAAAATAGTTTTTCTTCATACGTAATTAAATAGCTCTTAATTTTCTTTAAATCTCTAATAGTGTGCTAATAAACCGATAAATTTTTTAAATGTATACCTGTATTAGAAAGCTGGTAAAATTTTAAGTGGCGGATTGTCAGAATATTTTTGCTCACCTGTAAAATTGAGAAAAACTAGATATGTCCATCTGATTCTTACTCCGCGATATATAATAAAAAAATGTAAAACAAATAAATAAAGGATTAAAAGGTAATCCAAGACAGAGGACAAGTAGCTAGTTCCTCGGCCCGGCAATGCTGCCAAGGATGTAGACCACTTTACTAAAATGAAACACTTTTCCCGAAAATCGAACCCGGAAACTCAAGTGCTAGACGGTACACGCACACCACTGAGGTCACTTTATTACAAGCAGATGAAAGTTTGAAATCTTGCAGCCGTTTTGTCTAGACTGTAGACAGTGTGACGTATAAGTTAAACCTGTATGGGTGTCCCTTTTCTAAATGAACTCAATTAACCGGTATCATAAGACCATAAGTATATATAGCGGGTGACACCACATTGGTATTTGCTTAACAAATATCAATGAACTGAGTATAGTGGATCGAAGGAATGCATTTGCTATTTGTTTGTATCTAGATAACGACATCGCTTTTATAATGACTTAATTTTTGGATCGAGCTTTTTCTAAAATAAATTAAATTTTTAGTTTTATCTTACCTTTAAAAACTACCCTGTATAGATTCACTAGCGTGTAATTAAATAAGCATTGATAATTTTTGGGTTAACAAGAAAAAACTAAAAATGGGTATCATATCGCACAAAATGGCGTATTAGATTTTTTTATCATCATACAATACATATTTCATCAACATCACTTCTACCGTTCAGTAGTTACGAGGCAACATAGCAATGGATAGACATAAATACAAGTTACATACAATATATAACACTATTAAATCCATTACATTCATTTAAAAAGTTCTATAAAATAATTCATGAAAAGTCGGTTTTACCGAACCTCTACGTTTGTGAAAATATTTTTAGATCAACTTACTGACTTTAGGCTCTGGTTTTCTGTTCAAGATAAAACAATAAAAAATTATGTAATAAAAACTTTTTATAATCTAACTAGTTATCATGAGTTTTTTTTTTCATTACATGATAATATATAGGTATTATATAAAATTTAAATATTAAATGAGTAAATATAATTAATTAACAAAACAAAAGTTATTAGTAACTGAAGTTAGAAAAAAATCTGACGAATATATACGTATACAAACAACACTTTATTAGATAGTTATATTATTATTATGATTTAATACAACAATCACAGATCATATTATTATTATATTAAAAATGCCGGCAACGCATCCTCAAGACCTCGGGATTTGAAGATGTCTATGGGTGGCTGTAGTCGCTTACCATCTGGCAAGCCGCCTGTCTATTTGCCTCCTCTAATATAAAAAAAATATATATGCTGGTAACTAATTATAATATAATCTACTAGCAACATGCCCCGGTTTCGCACGGGTGCAATGTAGATGTACACAAAAAATTGCCTGTTACTCTCTGAGCTTTCTATTGGTGAAAAAAATCAGTAGATCCAGAGATTACCCCCTACAACCTCACAAACTCACAAACATTACCTCTTTATAATATTAGTATAGATAATAGCTTTATTTGACAATGTTTTCGACCACGTAATTGACCGTGTGTCGTTATTTTGGCATGAGATTCACTACCTACAAATTAATTAAGTCAGCCTCTCTGAAACCGACACGAAAGTATTTAAAATAAAACACCATGCATGCCACAAGTACCGTACATAATTTAAATATTAAAGAGGTAATTAATTATTATTACGCAGATTAAAATTTATTAAATCTAAAGTTATCAATTTACTGGCGTTGCTTACCGTATTTAATTCGAAGCAATTTCTTGAATCGCGGTCAATAACCTGAGCTTTTCACGGGCACTGAACAAGTTTAATTACACAAGTAAATACATACTAGTACACTATGGAAGCTTAATGCTGGTGTAGGGTGACCATCATTTCAATATTGGGTAGAAATAAAAATATTTTTTTACTTATTTCTTTATTAAAATTAAAATAGTGCATTAACATATTGACAATTATAACTCAAATTTTATTATATATTTTACACTCCTTTTCAACTTCAATACCTACACCGTGGGTAACGACAATACAATTTTAGCTTACGTTTATGAAAGCATTACCTTCAGCTGTGACTTTGGTCCAAGATAAATATGCGTATGATTTTTTAAATTATACTTAGTGAAACAAATCGTTCGACAATATCCACTAGATTACCAACCAGAGTGTCTAAAATACTTTGAAATTAGGTGTTATTTGCGACAGCACCTACCTCCTAAATAATGTGATGCTTAAACACTATTCCTTTATGTACATATTTAAAGGATTAAGTAATTTTGTTTGGATAAGTCTTCGCTATGTAATGGTATGCCATGATTTCGTTATGTTAGAGCAGCATAGACTATTAATAATTTGAATCTATCTCTTCAGTAGAATTCATTTATGCTGATATGTTAGTTTGCTTTAGCCCATGTAGTTGGGTATCTTCAACTAACATATCTATCAAAAATCACATGTACAAATATTTCTGTAATGACGGATACAAACCATATAATCACGTAAACACAGTAATATTTATTTAATTAAAATTAACCTAAATAATAAAGGATGTTTGGTTACCATTGCAAATAATGTTTTTGCTATCTACCAATGTAAGATTGGCTGTGGAACAGTGTTCCTTAATGAATCGACTAATTAGCATGACTTTGCTCTCTGTTAGAAAGTAATTCTCCGTTCAATTGAATTAAGTAATTTGTCTTACTGTAGAATAGGTGAGATCCTTTATCTAAATGTACAAATAATATTAAATAAATAATAAGAATCAATGTTAGTATGTTTGGTAAATATTTACAATCGCGGTTTTTCCCAAAAAGCGTCCTAAGTCGCGGGTAACAGGTAGTTATCAATAAAAAACGGTCCCACAAGTTATTTCGGAGAGGGGGAAGGCAAAAATTAAAAAAAAATATGGCCTTTCCTGTACGCAACAGTTTAATGGTAGCAATGGGTGGCTGTATGTGGTGGCTGTTGTGGTAACCCTGGTGTGGTTAGGTTATGTTGGTATGGTTTTAGGAAAAGCCGCGATTGTAAATATTTACCGTATGTTTGTCTATGCACTCCTAAACTATTCATCCGATTATGATGAAACTTTAGTGAGTTGTTCTGCATACGCTCGTGAAGGTTCCTAGCCTAAAAATGGTTAGTATCAAATAATAATATACCTACCCACTATATTTCAATATTTACTTTGCATATTATGCAATCAATTACTAGAAACTAATACTTTTTCAAAGCGGTGTAGTTCCAAAGATTACGCTCTACAAATATTGTAGATAGCATTTTATTATGCCAATGTTATACTATTTGTACATATACATATGTACGTATTTTTTTACATTTCCGACTCTCATAAGATTTTTTTTTATAATAAAACTATCATATCACCTTCTCATGATCTCTTACTTGACATAATCATACAAAATGCTGACACAATACTAAGATACAAATATGCATATACAATAGGTGTTTATGTAGCACGATAATGACGCAATCTATTGTTGTGGTATGAATTCAGATAAACATACACAAATGTTTAAAAAAGTAGACATTATTTTATATTAAGAAAGATTATGATTATTTTATTATTATTTTTTGAAATTAAGTTACTTACATTTTTTTATTTATTAGTTGAGGTATGTACTTTTTATTAACATTGTACTTCAATAAATGAACTTACAGCTAACTAAGTTTACAAATATTTTTAAAAAAATCCTAGATCTTAACGAATTATAGCATATGGTTAAGAATACCGTCATCATAATTCAATTAGATGAGTTACATTATTAATTATTAAAACTATCTGGGGGCACGGCTCCCGCCAAAACGAGACAACAGTAGCGCAAGGCTCTACCTAGCTTTTCTTGAAGCGTTTCGTCGTATTTTTGTACCCTATAAGGGTTATTTACAGTGCCAGAAACTCCAAAGTCGAATGAGTTACGTAGACACTCCTATGGGATTATGAACAGAAAAACTAACTAGGCGTTCATTGTATACCACCTTCAGTAACGAAATGGCCAAGACACATATTTTGACTAAGGTAGGGTTTGTAGAGAACTTACGTATAAGATTAGGATTCACACAGAACATTATACGATGAGACAGAGTGTTAAGTTAGGGCATGTAGAGCTAGGAACATAGCTCTCCATAAGATCTGACAAGTTTTTTACAGCAGAAGAAATATGTTCCTACTCGTCTTGGCGTTACTTAACATAAAAATGTTTTTGGTGAGATTATTATATGGTGTCTCGCAGAATTACCAGAGTACATACTTTGTTTTGTTTGTTTCCACATTTTTCGTAATAATTATGATATTATTTGTGGGTTTCATTTGTAATAAATATTAAGTCTTCTTATGGCATATGATGACTTACAGGCCACCACGTAAGTCAGTCTTACATAAAAAATAGGCTAACATAATATATCAAATGACTGAGGTATTAGTTACTGTCAAGTACATAAGTCTCGAGCTAGTCTGTTGATATCTAACTTTAAAAAAAGTAAGCGTAATCTAGTTTAGTGATTTAAAAAAAGTGCAGTTATTTATTCTTAAAATGTATGTAAATGCAATTATAGACTTCCGACAGATGCAGAGTTGTTTTTGACTTGTAGGCTTTAAAGGATAACTTTAATGACATCCACTCCAAATACGTACCAACTTTTATCAGAAATTATTAGTTTAGAAACGGGGCAATTAAAAAAGCTATCACAGTTTTTTAAATTGGCCCTTATCGTGGTCGTCGTTTCACTTTTCAGCTATTTCGTCCACTGCTGAAATTAGGCCTCCAAACACTTCCAATACGGCCGATCACTTGCGGCCTGCATCCAGCGGCTGCCTGCCTCCTTCGTCACCACCATGATACCATGTGTCCACAGGAAGACCGTCCTACGTTTCATTGTCCGATTCAAGAATCTTTCTGCCCTATCGGCCATCGTTTCTGCGAGCTACGAGTATGTGCCCAGCCCATTGCTGCTTCAAATTACTAGTCAGCTTGGTTATTTCGGTAGCTTCGGTTCTACTGCGGGTCATTGGCCCGTATATTCTACACAAATATATACGTATGTATTACGGAAACATATACACTTGACGTCTCAGCGAGATTTGAATCCGTGACCTATCAGAACGCAAGCTAAGTGTGACCAAACCCAACGAGCCATCAAGACCACGAAATATCCTGTCTTGTTCTTTTCTTAAAACAATATAAAATTTTTACTTGAAAGACAATACCGTTATATTTTTAACACTAGTTAAATAGAGCTAGTTCTGAATTAAAACCGTGTTTTAAACCTATTTTTTTATTGTATTCGCGAATTCTTTATGAAAATACTTGAATTTTAAACGAAATATTTCTAGGTAATTTCGACAGTGCAGGTTTTTTTACCTTAAGTAATGCATATCCAGACAATTACCTACGTTATAACGATCGCAATTCCAAACTGGATTGAGTTCTTCTACATTTCTTGAGTGGTTTCACTTTTTTAAATAAATAAACTTAACACGAATCCAGCAACTCTTGTGTCGATGACATTTTCATTAATATACAGTGTGTCCCAAGTTGTCTTATACATATTATGTTTAGGGATTGTAAATACACCTTATTCTATCTATTAAAACAGGAAAACTAAACTAGGAGTAAGACTCGTGTTTCAAGATGTAACTCAGGTTTAAATCTCGTTTTGAGGCTTATCAAAACATTTTCTCTTAATATACATTTTGTCAGTTCTCATGAATAAATGGTTACTTGAATATCGTCTCGAAATACGGTCTATAAAATCATCTTCTATCCAAATGGTAGCAATTTTAATGTTTTCTTCACGCTGATGCTTATTGGAATCGCAATAATTGACATCAAAGAATTGTAAGCAACTGTTTACACGCGGATATTATGTGCTATTTACACTAAGAAGAGTATTGAAACAAAACTTGTATAACAGATCAAATAGTTAGTGGGGCGTGGGGCAGACAATTTCTGTGTCTGTTTCACTGATCACTTTTCTTTACAGGCAAATAGACCCCCCCGCCCAACCAAAGAAATCTATTCCGTGACTCAGTGGTAAGCAGGATGCGTTTAGCACCGGAGGTTCTGGGTTTGAATCCCGCGGAAACAAGAGTTTAGACCATGCAAGTCATTTATTACTTCAATTTATTTGTATACAAACGGCTAGAAATGCAACGTGTAAACGGGCTTTTAATTATACCATCAGAGGGCCTAGCACGAATAACTTGCGAAGAAGTATTCGTATCGTATAGCTGTTATTTGTATGAAATTCCAAATGATTTCTCATACATACAACTGACAGATGGACGATTCGAATACTTTGTCGATAGTCGTTTATGCTAGGCCCTCTGATTTGCCTTGAAAACATTAGTGTACAGCAAAAGCATGCTTTACCTTTGACATAAGGTTTTATGATAGACTACATTATTACATATATTTTTTTCTTTTGTATTAATAAATATGACGAATGAAATAGTAATTTTTTCCTTGATTCTTATTTGAAAAGAAACATTTTCCTATAGTACTTGGATGATACCAGTTACCTTTTCAAAGTTTTCTTTTGAATAAAACATAATTACTATTTTACCATTCAAAATGGAATACAGACATGGTGCTGGCCACAAAATGGCGTCACGAATCGTTCGAAATCGTACCAATTTTGTGTTTCGTGTTTAAACGCAGTCACTATAAAATGTAGCGTAAAAGATTACGGTCGATGCACTTTGCTGACGAATTTTTGTTTTTCTTGTACAGTAATTATATTATAATATTCTGTTTTGAGCAGTTTCGACGTTACGGAGTCTGCGTTCAATGGTAGCATTAAGTACATGGATAGATTGAAGAGATGAGTAAAAATTATTATAATTACATCCAATCTTCGATAAATTATTATTGTTAAGTAAAATGTAAAGTTGTGTTGATTGACATAAAGGTTATTATATTATAATATATAAATCACTTTTAATACCTTAATAGGATTGTATTCGGTCAAAAATATATTTACTGAAAAAATTGTGTTTTTTTTTAAATTTTGTCTCTAGTTAACTTACAGCTTATTTTACTATCAAACCTATTCGATATTGCTAGTTACCTCTACATATTCCTAATTCGTGACTAAGGATTTAAATGATAATTGTTTCTTTGCGTCCAGCAAGACTTGCCTGACTATGCAACCCTCCAGTGTAGAGCTGACGAATAAGATACAATACGAAAATATCTTAATGTAGAGACAAATAAATTATAATTTTTACAGGCTCGTTCGCACAAGTAAAACACGTACCTTGTACACTGATGGATCGCGGGTTCGAATCCCACCGAGACGACATGTTTATAATTTTTTGTAATGTGGTCATCTCGGGCAGTAAACGGATGGGAGGAATATCGAAATTTCAACCAGGTAACGTACCATAGTTCATAGATGGAAAAATCGTGAAGTGCACATTGCGCGTTTCGGTTTCAGTCTATAGATTTCCGAATGCTCAAGGTAAAAGTAGGTCGACAATGCATCATTGACTGATATTCTATGGCTGAGGCCTACCATCAAGTGAACCTCATGCTCGTCTTTCGATATCTAACATTAAAAAATAAATAAAATAAAATTATAATGTTACTAATGAAACCATCGCTTCGTGGATTTTAATTATTCCAGTTAAATGCTTTTTAAAAGGAACTTACGAGAGAGGTCAGTTGAGTGTCAACTATAAAAGTGACTCGGTTGGTTGAGTTTTATTAATTACTTGGCGAGGGCTTCCCACGCCGCGGCCGTTGACGAAATACTTTGTCTGAATATTATAACGAAACCCAGATATGACTGCTAAGTGCTATTATGTTCAAGAATTTAATGTGTATATCTCCTATCTACGTATAGACTACTTAATTGGACTATACATATTTAGTTTTAGGAATTAAAATACGATAAGGATAAAAACGCTGTTGGCAGATGGAGTCAAAGTGACAGAGGAAGTTTGGTGGAGGAAATAAAGGCGTATATTGTAATCGTTAGACAGTTAAGAGCGAATAATTGTCTACTCAAGTGTGATACTTACGACTTACGAGTATATGTGTAATACTGCGCAATAACCACATTCTGTCAACTCATTTGTTGCACTAAGGTTCACCAAGATGCAGGTTTATAGGTTGGGACCCACTGGTATACTGTAATAGATTGTATTATTAATATTATAATGAGGAAGGATTTGTTTTTTTACGATTTAACTCAAACTAAACGATTTTAAAAATTCTTTCACCAATAGAAAGCTACATTATCAGCGAGTAACATAGGCTATTTTTTATATAATACATCTACATTTCACCCGTACGAAGCCGAGTCGGTTTGTTAGTTAAGTAATAAATTAATTATTATATATATAAATATAATTCACAAAAAAGAGCGGCGGGTATTTACCTATTTATTAAATTTTAAGAATTGATTATATTTCCTGAATATATGTAGTTGTTTTTACGTTTTTCGCTGATATCCTGTGCACTATAGTAATATGTAGTCAAAAATTGTATAACATATTTTTGTGTGTGTGTGTGTGTGAGAGAGAGCGGCTTGTCGAGATATCTTAGACTCAGGGAATAGATCAATGATGCATTATATGTGCGCTATCGACATAATTACATACCTACGTGTGTAGGTATGTATATATAATAAAAACAAACATCAAATATCAGTCAAAAATTATTATAGATCAATTAGGAAATAATCAAGTATGTAGTACCTAACGCGTGGGCTGGGCTTCCGTACAGGCTCGATAAACGAGAAAGGCAATTATTTGCATACGAAAGGATATCCGTCAGAGCTTACAACAACGGTATCTAAGATTATATTACTCAGAAAAACTAGTTTTATATACAGGATACATTTACGCTAAAAGCAATTTTAATCATCGTATGTCGATCTTGACATCATGAATGAATCCTCACGTTCGGTGTAAAGTTGTAACTTCTGTTTTTTTCTTCAGTCAATCACACACAAAATCCGAACAGTGCTTTAGGAGCTGATAAACACACAGACAGAAGACATTACATTTAAAAAGGTAAAAGTATTAGATTAATGATATTGTACAATGTACATTAACAGCGTCACTATTATAGGCAATAACATGTAATGGCAAAGTTTACAAGTAGATATTTATGCTATAATAAGTGTATATTTTAAAAATGATTTGAAAACATGCTTTACTCAGCTATTCTAATGTTATTTGTCAAGACGAACCAAACCAGCCCAAACTCGAAGGTTTTGCATTGTCGCATTATTGACATAGGCAACCTTATTGCTCTATTACCAGACCTGTTCAGTGACACCAAACATAATACATATTCCTTATATATCAGCCCGAATTAACACCGGAAGAATAAAGTAAGCGCTTCTAAAAGACTAAGGATGTTCAACATCAAGGATTCAAATCTGCTACAATGTGAAATTACTCAATGACAATTGGATACAATAGCCTTCTATAAAAACTACAACAATTCAGAAAATGTCTCTTTCAGCGTTCTATTTCTATGTCGATTAAAATACCTCAGCACCGGAAGACCAGTAGGTATCCATTGAAGTAAATTCCAACTGGACACTTGATTAGTTCACTCTAGACGGAATACCGACCATCCGTTCCGCACCTCGCTCGTATCGACCAAAAAACTTACAGGAATGCCATTTACTAGAACCCGGTGTGAACAATCGCTCAGAGGTAGGGTTGGCGATAATGACTTTTGTATACCATGGATTCATGAGATTGTTCTTGTTTAAAAAGCATATAAAAGTTCAATAAGAACACATACATCACGCCTCTTTCCCTTTGGGGTAGGCAGAGATCACGGAATTCCATATGCTCCGATCCTTACATACCACTTTCACTTATTCCACTTTCATCAATGCTTTCATACACACTCGTCGGTTTCGAGTACTTTTGACCTGACCTTTTTGAAGAATGTCCCCGATCTGATCGAGGTACGAATCAATAAGAAAACAATACCAAATATTCAAAATAGGATTCCAAGGCAATTAAGATGATAATTTCTATTTAATACAGAAAAGATCTTGATTTTCTTATTATTTTTAAGATTATGTTATATCTCTTCAACTGTAGGGTAGCCCTGAGGTAAATATTGGCTTAACCAATCACAGCAGGAATCCGTCGACACTTGAGATGAAGAGATTCCTGTATCGACACATTTTAACGCCAATACCTCAGCTACTGAGAGCATGGTGCCAATTATTCTACTGTATATAAACTAGATTAAACTTGAAATTATGATTGTTCTCAATAGCATAAAATAGGACTGCTATTTAATATTGTCTTTAAATTTTAAACTTAGTGTTTTCGTAGAAATGCACTCATGTCATCTAATAGCAATAACTATAATAATATTATAGTATATTAGGCCTATAGAAGCATGAGTATTAGACTCGTTGGCGCACTATGCGTTTTCATGTGACTTACATACATAATATGTATTTATAATTCCAAGTATGTATGTATATTAATAAAAACATTTAGTAACAAATTAGCCAGATGAGCTTGTTAAAGACTCGTTATTTTTTCATTAAATTCTGAAACACTATATTATAAATTAGTGCATTTGTTAGTTTGTTCGTCTGTGACCACGATGGAGTACGATTTAATTTTTGGCACATTCGTCTAGGCATAGGAGAGTTTTCTTTTTATTATAGAGAAACATATCATATTTTCAATGAGATGTTAGAAGTGGACAAAGCAAAGATTTCTATAAAATATATTGTACTAGCGATCCACCTCGGCTTCGCACGGATGCAATTTAGATGAAAAAAAAGAAAGAGAAAAAATAGACTATGTTACTCGCTGATATCATGTTGATCAGTTCAGTTGTTTTTGAGTTAAATCGTAACTAACAAACAAATCTTTCCTCTTTATAATATTATGTAGGTATAGATTTGACTGGCTCGATAGCATTCTGGGTACCTACTAACTACTGACATGGATCGTGGGTTTCAACCCCTCTCGGACTTAATATCTATGTTTTCCTTACGCCGGATCAATTTAAAACAGGCGGGAATATCGAAACATTAAGTGAAAATTGCACATTTTAACTACAGTCTGTAATTTCTCATCTGTCGAAATCTCTCATAAAAAACGCGTCATAACAAACGTCAGGTCAAACATGAGTTATTATTTTAAAAAGCTAACTGGTTTCGTCAACACAATGAAGATTTCCATAAGAATACCAGGAGCACTAAAGCAATTGTCAAGAGAGCCACTTACCGTAATTAGTTGCACTTCAAACAACCTTCACAAACGAAAACCACACATTATCCTAGATAAAAATTGTCTAGTTACAGGTAAGGCCAATCTAGATTTCACCGCTTTATATGAAAGTAAATTGCAGTCTCGAGTGATCACGTAAACTAATCTTCATAACCCATTTTGAGAGTGGACTCCCAACACTTAAGTGACTGTTCACACGACAGGCATTGATTTTACAGGTGTACTGTGAAAATAAAGCAAGTCCATTTCTTATTCCGTCCATCCAGGTATTTCAAGTGTATTGGGTTTAAAGAACTATATTGTCAGAAGAACACAATTCACTTAAAATAGTTATAGTAGGAGAGCCCGTGGGAGATCGTCCTTCACCGATCTGATAACCAGATGAGACGTATTTTTTATTAAATATTTTTTAAAAACAAATATGCCTATAATTGCTTGCCTATCGAAAAGTGGTCATGGCTATTTTTAATTAAATTAACTTTTGTCGATTTTTTTTTCATCACCTTCATACTTTTGATAACCAAATGAAATTTATTTGACTGATAGTTTTTGATACACAGAATATGCCTAGGTATGCTTGCCTACTCATTTCAGTGTATAACTACCTGGCAAGCAGGTGTAAACAGGTAAGTCAAAATAATAAAAAAAAATTAAATAAATAAATAAATAAAATTAAAAATAAAAAAAAATTTAAATTAAAATAAAAAATTAAATTAAATTAAAAAAAAATTAATTATTATTTTTTTTTTTTATAAAAAATAGCCATGACCACTTTTCGATAGGCAAGCAATTATAGGCATATTTGTTTATAAAAAATATTTAATAAAAAATACGTCTCATCTGGTTATCAGATCGGTGAAGGACGATCTCCCACGGGCTCTTAGACCATAGGTAATATAAATCTTAGACGCTAGGCGGTTAACAATTTTGAAGTAAATAATATTTTAACTTTTTCCTTAAAAACATCTATCAAGGCATACATCAGCTATGTTAGTACGTGGATGTATTAATTTAATTACTGCTTCATTTCTCAAATTATAGCTAGTTCATTTAAGTAAGTATATGACTTTCTACAAATAAGCAACTGGATGTTTCTTAATATTTTTAAATTTTTGCCCATATTTATAGATACGTGACAAAGGAATAAAATATAAATTTTATCAGATCCGATTTATCTTATGATGTTAAGTAAAGAAAAATAATACTTAAGTCTTAACTACAAAATCACTTTACCGAAAAATAATTAAGTAACTATGGTAACATAAAAAATGAAAAAATATTAACTCCGAAACGTTGGGATAAATAATTAATACAAATAATAAATTGCGTTTTAATCCATTATAAAGTATTTTATTTAAATGTGTGATACTCGCGTTAGTAAAAGACAATAATATAAAAAAAGAAAGCATATTATACAGAGTCAGTAATCAGTATAGTCAATTCAAGGAGCTGTATACCTATCTGTCATCAGACATTGATGCTATCGCTACGGAACCCATAATCGTATCGGCAGTAGCATTCACTCATAGATCACAACACCGCCCGCGCATGCCACATGACAGAGACAGTGTGTGGCTGCCAAACTGACTTATTACATAATGCATAAAGCATGCTGAAAAACACTAAAAATGGGGCCAGTTGACTAAACAAAATGTTAACTAGATTAATGTAGCGAGGTAATCTGTATCAGTTTTTAAGATGGCTTGTGTCTGACGAGGTACCAACCCGAAAACATCTACCTACAAACTCTAACTAAATCCAAAAATAAAAACCACTCACTCTACAAAATATAACATCCTTTTTTTTTAAAGAGGGAAAAGCATTTGCGCACTGGGTACCCCCCCGCGAGATGTTATGCGGGCGGAGTGAAGGACTCGAGCTCACCCGGTGAATCTCTCTGCTAGTCAGAAAGCCGGGTGAGTAATACCCACTAAACCCCTCAGGTCCGCCGATATGAGGTTTCTGGGATCGCAGAGCATGCTGCCAAAAACCCCTAAAATATAACATCCTTGTCTATATAAGACTATATTATAAAGGCGAAAGTTTGTTTTTCTTTCAAGAAAAACGTATTAATAGAATTTCTTGATAACTTATTTTGCATATAAATATATGTATATTTATTATTTTTGATACCCAGGGTTCCCACTTAGAGCCCTAAAACCGGCAGATCGCGGATCGCGCGTTGTATTACTGATTGCTTGAACTAAATAATATTAGGTCGACGGTGCATTGACTTAAATATACTCGTATATCATCTGGCTGTGACATATGAGGAAAACTTAAAATTTTCTGTGCTTCACTTCAGAGGAAATCAAAGTTAGTTTAATCTATACTAATATTATAAAGAGGATAGGTTTGTTAGTTTGTATGGTTATTTGTTTGTAATGATTTAACTCAAAAGCTACTGGACCGACATTATTTCACCAATACAACATTTTCAGCGAGTATAACTAGGCTATTTTTTGAATAGTACATCTTGGTACACCGTACATTGCACCCGTCTAATATAATATAAATAAATATATGTATAAAATTACTAGTAAGGACTATAGAAGAATGAAAAGGATAGTCAACCCTTCTTGGCTCACACAAATCTTAAATAATACCATGTTTCCGCTATTTTCAGTACCACGCCTGTTTGATCGCAAGAAATGATCAATACTTACGTCAGCGAGGATCGATGATGGTGTCACCATTATACGACAAGTGTACCTCTTCCAATACTATCCATCGATTTTATTATTACAGCAACCGGATGGACATTAGTTAGCAATGATTGTTTAGACACAGGGGGAAAAAGTTAGAAACAGTACTTAGACATAGACATAGACATTATTTATTCGACATAAAAAACAAATAAGATACAAAGTTGAGCTTAACTATGGTGAGTATAAATTGTGTAATGCCGAATAGGATCCTTCATCAGCATTTGTTGCAGTTATAAACTGCAACACTGGTTTTCAGAAGTATCCCTAACCTTCAATCTCAGCCTAAATGACAACTGTGCTTACAATTTAAATATAATATAAAATTAAGTACCACTTTTAGAGAAAAAACTTCAAATGAGTTGCTTATCTATTCGCTAAACTATATCTTGATCTGTCTCACGTATCGGAGAGGGAGGTTCAGAGACAGTTCTGAATTATCCAAATTTAACTCGAGATTATCCCAATTCGCTCCAAGTCAAGTCGCCTAGCGTTCCTATCAATCGATTCGATTCGAAGTCGATGCGCTATCAAAAGGTCATTCACCTCGATTGTTCCTAAGCTACGTAGGCAAAAACTTAGGTTTCTTCAATATAACTGCACGATATTGAATCGATATTTTGATGAATGACACTTAAACGGTCGCGAACGCAATATTTGTCATATGAGTTTATTTGCTGTTCAAATTAGTGATCAGAGGAATTGTGTTTAAAATATTATTTGTATTTTAATTTTAAAAATATAGTTTAACTCTAAACTATATACTTAATAATATAGTTATTCTTAGAAACTCTAAAGTATAAAAAAGTGTCCCGTATAAGGGCATGGGGAAGCCCCATTTCTGTGTCTGTTGTACTGATATTTTTTCTTTATTGACAAGACAGTTTGAATCTTATTTTGAATTCGAACCCAGGACTGCCGGTACTAAACGCGATGCGCTTACCATTGATCCACGGAGGTGGTCAACTATAATATATGTTATTTCTTTTTAGAGTTTTATGTAATAAAGAATTTTCATTATTATTATTGTATCCACACCCACAGACAGCTATTTCTTCCACCTACAAGTGCCTAATATAATCAGTTGCCAGCAGTGATTTTTCGAACCAATACGCAACCTTAAAGCAACACATTCGCGACTCCTGAGGCTGCAGGTGCTTATGTGCGACGGTCATTTAATATCATATGAATTACGGGCTCATATGCCATCCTATACAATATTTTTGCCCTACCGGAAAAGTCAAAGAATTTTTTTCTACCTAATTTCACTGTTCTGATTTTTTTATCTTAAAAATTACAAGAGGAATGCTAGAAAATATAAATAAAGTAATTATTATCAAAGTACACATCACAATCATGAGCAATTTGTGTAAGAAGTTGTAGAGTGTAGAGCATGACGCTCGCCCATCTAAGAAGAAACAGATAACATCTTAATTACTGAGGCAGTGATCACTCGAAGTAAATGTTAAGAGCTTCAGCATAGAACCCGTTAACGTATAGTTAATGAGATATTTTATAAAACAAAGGGTTTTTATTGTATTTAATACTAGCAATACGTCCCGGCTTGACACGGGTGCAATGTAGATGTACTAAACACATATGTTACTCGCTGATAATGTAGCTTTCTATTGGCGAAAGGATTTTAAAAATCAGTCTAGTAGTTTTTAGGTTTATTCATAACATACGAAAATACAAAAAATCAAACAAATCTTTCCTCTTTTTAATATTAAGTATAGATATAGTTATATAGACTGTCAATTCCCCAAACGGTAAACGGACAATAAATATAAATACAATATGCTTGCCCTTTGTCCCACTCAAAATTTAATTTCATTTTCATAAATTTTATCAAGGCGCAAACTTGTTATTGATATGAAATTGTGAATAAAATAAGAAAGTAAATTCTAAGATATAAAAATAAAGAATTCCATGTTTTTCTCAAAAAATCGATTCGGATCTCTCCAATTAGTTTTTAAGTCAGTACGTGACTAAAGAACATCGTCGAGAATATTATTTAGTTTTTAAAAGAGCATGTCTAAAAAGCGGTACTCTGAATCAGCTGTAATTTGTATTGAATCGAAACCGTATCAATAAGCTAAAACTTAACAATGGCGAACAATCATGAATAAAGTGTATTACAATATATTCAATGACACGTTATATTAAATTCTCAAATAAATTCAGTATCTAGTGATTAATATGTATATTATAAGTTTAGAAAAATAAGTAGTCGACAAAACATAACAACTAAATATGTTAACAAGAAAACATTTATAGGAAAGTACTGTTGCATTCATAATTTTATAAAATGAGATTAAAATTAAAGAATATTGAACGGAGTAAATTCATTTCCTCTTTTATCCCAAAGTTTCGAGTCTAAATTGGAATTTCGAAAATTGCTACACTAACGCCATCTATTTCCACAGAGTTGATGCTTGCTGGAATTCTTTGGATTAGCCATACTGACTAAACTTGGGCTCTCGTTCTATGTATGTTTAACGTGGTGTTTAATTGAAAGATTTTTGTATGTAGTAATTTGGCATACCTAAAGTGTTTTATACATACTTTTTATTGGCTTCAATAATTATGCATCATGTTACTCTCGTTTCTTTACATATGGAAGGTAGGCTGTTTATAGCTCATTCCTGTTTATGTGATGCTGTGGAGGCACACACAGGGTTTTGTCACTTTGTACTTGCTTGTTATGCTGTAGTTAGCAAGGATGGTGGTACCGATTACCGATCTGACTATCTTTTCCCCATTTTCACGGATAACACATGAAAATAGCAGCGAATCGCTTCAACTTTTTAAGTCAAGATTTTGAATATTACCTTACCTGTTAGACACAGTTCTAGAAAATTATAAAAAATGCAATTGTCACGTCAACCTCACCAATTCGATTAGTTTTTGTTTTACCTTCAACGGTGATATTGTTAAAAGTCTTACGTGATTTAAAGACAGTTTCAAAAGACACCAAAAGAAGACAGTTACGCTAACCACACAAAAACTTGAGACTTCAAATCACGAAAATTCGTGTTGATGTAGATTTAAAAGCCACTTTGGTACATTGGACATTATTCCAACGGTATAGAAGTAAAGATAGAAACTGTCTTAGCTATTGTGCTCACCGCATAAAAAATACCTTCAAATGATGTCAAAGCTATAGAAATTTGACCGCGAACGAAATACTTTACAAAATTGACAATAATTATCTTGGAAAGTGGCTATTTTATACTTTCTTTTTTTATAGATTTATGTTTCATTCAATCTGTGGTGAATATGAAATAGGTACTTATTTTGATGAATTGAAATTATTTTGTATCCTTTTATACATTGATATTTAACTCTTGGTGAACGTATTCGTAGTTTGAGGTTTGAATGCCGGGTAAACAAGATTCAATTTACTCTCGGACACTTTCCACACACGACTAAGTAATCTATAAATTGTCTGTAAAGAAAATAGATAAATAAAATAGCCACAGAAATCATGCCCAGAATGTAAAAAAATAATACTCTATTAGCTCAATAACTCGCCTGCAGGACCGGATTTAGGGGAATGCATCAGGGCCCCTGCCCGGGCCTCCACGAAAGTGGGGCTAGAGATCAGTTAGTCAGAAAAATCTTTCAAATTCCGATGAATAAACACTTTTCTTTTGATATTTTTTTCTCTGTTTTACCTCTACCTACTGAACTTTCATGTTAACATGAAAATAATTTGGGGCCCACTCCACTCTTTTATTGCCCGAGACACACCTCTAAATCTGACCCTGCTTGTCTGTGTTCATATTTCGAAATATTCCCGAAAATTATTTTATCATCACCGATCGAACTAACATTGATAAAAATGTATTTCCTCCACTTCCCTCGTCACATAAAGCATGGTTTATAAGCATTTTTTTAATAGAATAGGGGACAAATGGCTCACGTGATGGTAAGTGACCGCCCAAAGACAAATGGTCTCGAATCGTACCGTTTTTTCGTTAGTTTTAATATTACAATTAGTGACTAAAATGGCATTCCTAGTTTAAAATAAAGAGATTTAATCAAATTTATTGTTTTTTTTTTGTCAATTTTTGGTCGTAATATACCGATTTTATCAACTCGTTAATCCAACGGTCTACTACTAATCAACTATCAGAGACCACTAGTTGTAATGTAATAAGATTTTTTCTATGGAAGATACATACCTACTTAAAAGGATCAACAACGTTATATTTGTATGTAAAAAACCTATGGTCGATTAATAAATATTATTTTTTTCATAGACTTTTCTACAACAGCAACGGCTTCTACAAATTACAATAAATATGTTTTTTTGGTATGTTAGTATTAGGTCATATGTAAATGTATAATAAAGCATGAACGCAATGAATCTCTCTGAGCTTAGTGCGTATAAAATTGTTCCATTTCTTTCCATAATTATTCCTAGAATACAATTCGCATTGTATTCGATACCTTGTCTAGTTAGACTTCGATATTGTAACTAATCCGTAACGTGCATTGTCAGTAGCATTTCTAAACATTATATCACAAAAAATATGCTATAAAATTTCCACGAAGCAGTAGGCAAGGCGGTGTGCTCTGGTGCATAACGACACCGGTTGATGACCGACAGCCGACAAGCAAAGTCCAAATCTTCACCATGGTAGAATAAAAATAAGGTATGCAATTTATAATTTAGATTACCACTAGTTGGTTAAACTCGGCAAACAATTGCTCAATTGAAACTCACGAAACAAGGTAAAGATAGACTTTTATGTTTTCATGTTCTGGAGATAATTTTATAATAGTATTTCTTTATTATTATTACCATTACCATTTTTCTAAAACACCACATTGAAGTACCTAACCTGTATGTAAAAACCACTAGCGAATGCCATTTGTCAGGGGCACAATGAAAAGCACTACTTGCAAATATATTTTTTTCTTTATTCTTCTGAAGAAAGCAAACATATTGTAACTTTATTGTCTATGAAACATTACATCATTGACATACCCTACATTATTGTACCATATTTCATACCACTGGTTTGCGTTAAAAATTTTCATCCAGTTTAAATTCTCTAACTGATAACATACTTCGTTAAGGTCTGAATGTTTCCTTTGATGTAACAAACACGATGAGTATGTTTGAATTTATTTAAAATATTTGACTTATTCTCGAATATCCATTGAAATAATGAATTAACGAGACGCGTCTTAAGGTATTGCGGAATGATTTATTATTCCAAGATGGTCGAACAAGTCTGACTTAAAATCATGAACCGAGCCACACATTTCCTGTTATTCAAAATCAACAACCGTCATTTTTTATTTTAAGCTTTAAACGTATTGAAACAACATCATGAAAATATCGCTACACGTTCTTTTGAATCTAGCCGATAACATGAGATGGGTACTGTCAACTAGAACAAACTGAATGATTCACTTCTTCTAACTTGAGTCGAATCAATAACATGAGATGGTTACTGCCAACTAGGCTATATTGTCAATGTTAAAAATAGGAAAAGAGACCAAATAAATTGCAAATTAACCAACATACAAAGTAGCTTTTAACATATTGAAACAACATTGTTATTATATGTCAGGGCACAAAAGACTGATCATATAATATCTTTGCCATACACAGAAATGTGTCATCCTCATACCTTACTAGGGGATTGTGGAATTTTCTTTATACGTACTAGAGTATTTTTATTTATTATGAATATCGCCGTAATTAATATATGTGATGTTTTACCCTTGATGGGCCTTGTATCAAAACTTGGAGCCCTTCTTCCTAAATGCGGCGAAGCCCTAATGGAAGATAAATTTTCGCTTACACGGGTTCGGGGCCCCTAGCTACAGGGGCCGTATCAATCATATCTTTGATATCTTAGGTGATTTTGTCCCAAACTTTTAAAATTGAATTTAACTTAAAACTTAAAATTTTATACTTATTGGTTACCTATTTATTATTCATTTTGCGAAAGCATTTTTGACTACGAATAAACAAATTGTATACAAATCACGTTAGGGTAGTGTGTCGATCTGTTGCTTATTTTTTCCCATTTTGTTGCCATTGAATAGAACTAAATATGTATAAATTACACTTTTTTATAGAACAGATAAGTGTTTATGCGTATATTCAATCAAGATGCTCTTGCAAGAAGAAAAACGGAGGAAATTCCACAAAAACGTAAAACTATTAATGTATTATCCAATGTATTTATGATATCCTAGTCCTTATTTATATTATATATTAGATATTATTTTTATTCATTAATCAGATAACATCGGCAATGTGAAGTCATCTGCTACAGAGAATTTTGGCTACCTCGTACATGACTTAAAATAAATCTCGAATATTTCAGGTAGAGTCTGGACGTATGT
Source organism: Anthocharis cardamines (assembly GCA_905404175.1). Classification (NCBI taxonomy): domain Eukaryota; kingdom Metazoa; phylum Arthropoda; class Insecta; order Lepidoptera; family Pieridae; genus Anthocharis; species Anthocharis cardamines. Next base: position 2,984,287 of record FR989955.1, read on the forward strand.
ACATCTCCGAAGGCAAAAACGAGGTAATATTAACATTTTATGTATTGCCCATAAAAAATACAATTCTTTATTCTAATATCCTGCATGAATTATTCAAATAACAAATCTCTAGTAATGTTTGGTTCGACGAGACAATTTTCTCGAGCAGCCGAGCAGTGCAAACGGAACTAGAAATTTTAATGAACGACAGTGATGGATCATTTTTCAGATTATTGTAGCGTTAAATGTTACAGACGGCGTATGGATCTTGATTCGTTGGCCGTAGATGCTCAGATATAGGGTTAGTTTTTCGATAAGCCCAATTACTAAATACAAAATTTAAATGTTTATATACGTATATGTAATTATCTATTAGTACTACCTCTACGACCCTTAACGCTTTGGTATTCTTGTTCAGGGTTGTCTCGCTGAGAGAGTTGAGGGGATTGCTTGAGATTGATAAGTCGCCTGTTCCAATTTACTCTCTTATGTTTTAGCTTATTGAATATAAAAATGTTTTGAATGTACTATAAAAATACAACTTATGTGTCTGTACAAATATATATAAAGATCATATATGGGAAAACCGTGAAGTGCACATTGCGTGTTTCGGTTTCAGTCTTGAGTCTATGAGCTTCCGAAAGCTCGATGTAAAATGTAGGTTGACAGCGCATCATTGACTAATGTTCTATGGCTGAGGTATCGCCTACCATCAAGTGAACCTCATGCTCGTCTGTCGATATCTTACATAAAAAAAGACTGAAAAAATCATTTATACTTAGCAGACTTATAATCGAGGTAGTTTAGCTTGTAGTTACTACATGTCTATAATAAAGCCAATACTATGTTCATTATTCATATCTCTAAACTAAAACTCTTGAAAAGCAAACAAACAAACAAAAATTTAATTGTACTATCATTAATCAGGTAGAAAAATCACTTTTCTGTACAAGAGATGTATCTATGTCTTTAATAAATATTTTAATTTACAATAAATAAACTTTTTATTTCATTTCATTATGTAAATGCTCTTCTTCACGGAATTTTTAAAGTTCAAGCTCTTTCAAACACGTATATTATTATTCCTTACTTGTTGGTGTCCAGTTAGCATGTTATGGTTACTTAGCTATAACTAATATCCCCTTTAATTGTGATTTTATTAAGGTTAGTCGGAGTAAAGGAAGGGTGCATAATGCGCAGGCGCTTGCCGTGACGAGGAACGACTGAGAATATCTTGCTATCCGCAAGGATACCTGCAAAGGTTGGTGTGTAATTATATTTTTTTTAGTATATTATTCTTATATGATTATTTAATGTTATTTTTTATTCTATCGTCGTTAAGTTTACATGCCGCGAATACCAGCCCAGATAGTATACTAGCTCTGCTCGAATGCCTTACCTTCATTCGACAGCAAATTCTAAGTCAAAATTTTAGTTTTTCGTTTATTTTTATAATAATGTATACCGACCAAAAATTGTATTTAAATAACTTTTCTTACATCGAGTAAGGTTAGTTACCAAAATAATATAGGATTAATAAATTAATTTCTAAATTAGGTATAAAGACTTTTTACATTTAATGGGCTAAATCACCGAAGCAAATAATGTTTTTGGCTAAGACACGGATGTAGGCAGAGTAGGGCAAGAAACTAGAGGGGCGCTTGCCACATCTCAGTTCATTATACCCGGTTTGTAAATTCAATAAATATAATAACCTAGCACGAAAAAAAAAATCGAGAAAATATTCGTATCTGTCAGTTGTACTCGTATGAGAAATCATTTGAAATTTTGTATTCAAATGAAAATGATAGATTGACGATACGAAATATTCTCGCAAATTGTTCGTGCTAGGCTCCCAGATGTCTGAAGATAAAACCATACCATAGCAGGTAACATTGTTTTTTGTAAAAGAAACCATACATTTTTTAGACCTTTCATTAATGCTCGTTAGTCGTTAGGCTCGTTGGCCGCGTTCGGTAGAACACCTTCCGTATGCATCGATGGGTCGTGGGTTCTAATCCCACCGGGACGACATGTTTATAATTTTCTGTAAACATGTCTTCTCCACGTCTAGTAACTTCGAGAATTGAACGGGTGGCAGAAATAACGAAATTCCGACCGGGTAACGAACCACCGTTCATAGATGGAAAGCCCGTGAAATGCATATTGCGCATATAATTAAATAAAGTTGCTATGGCACTCTACCTAGAGTCATCCTTAGAGGCCTATTTACACGATGCAAGTTTCTTGCCTGTTGCATACAATTAAATTGGAGCAATAAATGACTTCTATGGTCTAAACAACACGTAACATTCTTGATCTGTCATACAAATTTTGTTTCAATACTTTTCTTGATGTATGTAAACAGCATATAATATTCACGTGTAGACAGTTGATGACAATGATTGGAAGTCAATTATAATTAACTAGCAATTATAATTAACTAGCAATCATTTTAGATTTGAACATTTGCTTTAGTTTTAGCAACGATCATGCCACTGCTCTACTACGTACTTATTACGGTACTTCTTTTCTTTCATACTATTAGGAAGGAATTAGACTACTTAGGAGGCTAATTGGAGTGAGATAGGAAAACTGAACCTAAAAAAATATTTATGTTTGCAATTGTGTAAATTATTAATGTCACCAATCACAATTGCATCACACATTTTGCATAATATCTACCTTAGTACATAATTCATAGACTATGGCTTGTCTACAAAATATCCTAGCTTTAAAGTTATATTTGATAATCATCCTTGGCGCGTGAAGATGGCGTCGACCCGAGCGGCCACGCGTCGGCGCGCGCGCATCGGCCGTGGAGAATAGAGGTGGCTGACACGGGCATGAGGCAGGTGACGCCGGGTGAGAGCACTACACCTGCAAACCGCTAACCTTTACACGCCGCATAAAAACATCTTACATTTTATGTAATGTAAAGGTTTGAATTTTCATCTAACGGAGGCTATAAAAACGAAAATTATTAAAAAAAAACAATCGTGAATTTTAATATTTTTACTGCCACTTAAAAAAATTGGAGACCAGTAGATTATTAATAAAAAGTTATCTTAAATAAATGATAATATATGAATTTAAATTATAATCTATGAAAACAGGTAGGTATTCTATAAGTATGGAGGCCTCAGAAAATTGACTATACCTGATTTATAAAGAAGTAAACCAACAGCTACATTATTAGTTAAGACGTTGGACCTAATTAAAATTTATCGTCTATCATTAATGGCGATTAGATGGAAAACCGCGAGGAAAACATTTACTATGTTTTCCATTACTTGTACACACATTGACCGAGTGATATCATTAAGTACTTTTCTTAATGTACCAAGCAATCTACTTCGTTCATTACCCATAACAGCGACTCTACTCTCTCTACTATTACAGTATTTTGATCTTAAAGGCTACGTACGATAGGCTCTGTAGCGAGCGTCGAAGCGACGATAGGCTTTCTTGCTTAATTTGATCGTTATCGCTCTAAGCACCATACTGTTAATTTATTGATAGAAAACATTTAATTGCAATGGCAAAGTGTTGAGGTAGAAATATTCAATTGAATAATTATTGCTTATTATCCTGAGTTTCTGTATTAAGCTATCAGATAACCATAGATAAGACAAAAATGAAAGACATGAAATATGGCTTCATTTGAATACGAATACCTATATCATAATAAATGATGTTGCTATCGTAATCTATGTACCAATAAGTTGAATTTTGTGAGTATTTCGCCTTTATATTTCTATAACCTCTGCTAATATTACAAAATCGCGTAAAAACAGAGCAAAAATTTTCTGGAGTTTTTCAAATTTTCTCAATCCTTCCACGACATTTGTTACGAAATGATAATTCTTAGTACGTATTTTGCGCATTCTTGAAGGCTTTTCAGCGTTCTGACTCATAAATACTAAACTAAGAATCAAGTTTCTAACTTGAAAAAAAATCATTAATACCATATGATATGTCCACGAATTTTTTAACGTGTGAATCTATTAGTACACAAAGGAAGCCGTGGTTGCGGCAACCGTAGCCGTCGCTGTGAAGAAAAATAGAAAAATTGAGCGTTAGGTTTTGTGGGCGGCGATCACGATTTCACGGGCACAGTAATGGCCGCTATTAGAGTGGCGACACGGAAAATTACGGCCGTTGACCCCCATTTAGATTTCAGATTTAACAGTTGAACGATTTTGATTTGACCACCATATTACTGCTATGTTTACTTAATTATTGAATATTATTTCAAACGATTGATAGGATCACTCTACAGTACACCTATGTAGGTACCAATTGTAAGTATTGTTAGCATTAAAAACTGTGCGAAAAGCCAATCTGTGATAGTTCGCATTTATGCATTTTTGAGCACAGTCCTTATAACACTGCGAAAACAAATCAGAGGCGGTCCTACCCTGCAGTGCAAAAGATGGTTTGTCTGGTAAAAATAATCCCACCAAAAACATTTTCATGTAATATAACGCCAAGACATATTGCTTTCACTGTACAAAAGTTATCAGATCTTATGGAGACTCAAGATGCTAGCTCTACACACCTTAACCTAACACTTTCATCATAGCGTAGTGTTCTGCGTGAATCCTAGTCTTGAGTTCTCTATTATAGTCAAAATGTGTGATCTAACGTCATCAAAAACTTGAGTGATTACTTTCTTTTTATTTAGAAATGGCGAGAAGTGCGAATTACATAAGACCGCAGCTTTACAGATTTCCAAATGCTCGATATAAAATACGAATAGGTAGACACTGCGCAACATCAACTTTTATCTTTTGATCAACCTGACATTTACTTGAGCCACAGCTCTTCTGTCTATATAAAAAATGGCAAGCACTAATGGCACACTGCCGAAGGCGGCACATTAATCTATATATATAAAAGAGATTCCCACCTATATAGTCACTCATCACGATATCTCTGGAACCATAAGGCGTAGCGACTTGAAATATTGTAGGAATATTCCTTTCGCCGAGTAGAGGTCAGCTAAGAACGGATTTTACGAAATTCAACCCACAAGGGGGGTTGCGGGGGCAATTGCTAGTATTTAATAAATTTAACATCAAAGGAAAATAAAAGGCAGTATGCAGTATTAAAATATTTTATTAAACTATCAACAATAAAATAATGTACATTCCTTAAGTTTACACTGTACAGTATTTATAAATTATTTACAGCTATCCCGAGTCTACTTGGACCCACTATATATTAAAACGCAGTTTGCACATCGTAGTACTCGCTTATTAATTTCTTAGGTAAAATCGTGTTTTAAAATGACAAAATTGAGTTGCATCATCTCTTAATACATGAAATCAAACAACTTGTGAGAAAATTTTCTCAGCTGTATGAGAAATTGCATACAAAGTAGGGATTTATTGCATCAAATCCACAGATGGAAACTGAACACCGCCGCCCATAAACATCCACAACATCAGAGGACTTGCAGATGCGTTGCCGGCCTTTAAAATAATACAATTTGATAATACTTTCTCGCAAGTTGTCCGTGCTTAGGGCATTGAATAGTTTATTCAATGAAAGGTTAATATTATTTCTATTACGATATACGTAATACACTTAGCCTCGGACAGTGTTATCAAAAGTGTAATAGATAAAATTAAAAAAAAAACCAATTCAAGAGGCACCTTAAATTTCATCAAAACATGCTTAGCTATTTAGAAGTTAAGACAGACATATTCGTAACTTCCTAATCGGTTTATAATTGAATCTGCCAACAATAAAGTACAATATATAAAAACATATACTTAATAGTTACGTATAAAATGTGTTAAATAGTAAAATCATTTCTCATTATTTTGTTAAAAATTATATATGACTAAATCCCAGAATAATACTTCTAACGCTATTAGCTCTTGCATAACATAATTTCGATCAGATACAATAATTTCGCCTCAACTGTAAGTACTTACTAATATTATGCTCGCTTTTAAAGTAAAGAACCTTCCTCCATTCAAAAATTGACTTGGGACAATTAGTTCACCATTTTAAATCATAACTTAATTTATTTATTATAAATAATTTATTGATTGTCATCCTGATAAAATTAATAAAGCCATACAAAATAATATACAAGGCGAAGATTCGCCAGAAGACTAAGGCCTGTCAAGAAGAGTCTAGTTTTAGTCTTGTTAAACCATTTTTCGTAATATTATAAAGGGTGAAATCATGGATAGTGGAATAGATAGATTGTAAATCTTTTTGATGACACTTACTGAATAAAAATTAAAATTACGCAAATCAACGTTATTATTATTAAGTGTCAGCAAATCTCGAAAGTAAGTAATATTCCGATAAGCTATTGTTGCAAATATACATAAATAAATAATATTTTTTTTACTAAATAAACACCACTAAATCTTCAAGTAGTAAGTATCAAAACCATAATACACCCTAACTAAACGAAATAATAGAGTCGATAGAAAATTCCAATTTTAATATTTTTAACGTATATTATTTCCTAATTATACTTTCCGATTAGTTGGTTCAATATACAGGATAATATTACACTTGAATGAAATATCAGTCTGAAAAAAATGCGTAATATCAATGACAAAAATAACTGAACCTTTACTTTTTACAAAAAAAATACTGTGTTACCTAGATTCTTTCGAAGTGACCTGATCCATACTACATACATACATTACACTACATCATTACTTACCTATTTTATAAAAAATGTGTTCCAATTAATTGCATTATTCAAAATCTATGAAATTGTAAAGTAGTTTATACTACAATAAAAATTAAAATTAAAGTTTCAGTTGTGTTTGTCAAATTTGTATTATTACAAATATGACAAACACAACTGAACCTTTAATTTTTACAACAAATACTGTGTTACCTAGATTATTTCGAAGTGACATCTCCACCCTGTATACTACATACATTACATATTTACGTAGTAAAATAAAAAATATTACTATTACTTACTTATAATTATATAAAAAATGTGTTTCATTTAATTGCATTATTTGAAAAATCTTTTGAAATTTCAAACATTAATTGAGATTTATGAATATATAATAATAATAATCTGTTAAAATTGTGCGATCTTATACTTAAGTGACTAAACTTAAATCTATATGTAAAATCTTAGTTTCATTAATAGAAGCAATTCTCATATAATCAATGCAATTGTTTGTACAATAAACTAACAGCCTTATTCTTAAACGTATTATAAACTTGTTTTTTTTATGTTAGATATATTTAAATAAAATACTGTATACCGGATTAAAACGTGATTTATTATTTATATTGTTTAAATTATTTATCCCGACGTTTCGGATGCTTTACAGCAACCGTGGTCGCGGGGAGACAGAAAGATGACAGTTGTCTGATATTTGAAATGTTTATTTAATGCCATATTTAATTCAATTAAATTTAAAAATAATCTATTAATTTAGGTAACACAATGTACATCTATGAACGTCAATAAAATCATCTTTCTGTCTCCCCGCGACCACGGTTGCTGAAAAGCATCCGAAACGTCGGGATAAATAATTTAAACAATATAAATAATAAATCGTTTTAATTCGGTATACAGTATTTTATTTAAATGTGTGATACTCGCGTTAATAAAAGACAATATTATGTTAGATATAGTTAAAATATGTTCTGTCTTGCTCTATCGAATATAAAAAGACTACAGAACGAAAGAAACAAAACATATCATAATCAGCTTATAATACGTTTATGAATAAGGGGGTAAATGTATTACACAGAAGTTTTAAGACAGCAAAAATTAATATAATAAAATCCCTTCAAGTGGTAAGTTACAATTCTGCAAATATTGTTTAGAAAATTAAAGTTACTCCACATCTGTTCATATAATAACTACATAAATATAATAACATACCTAACTACATAAATATAATACATAAAATCCAATAAGTATGAAATTTTAAGTTATTCAATTAAAAATACAAATAACACAAATATTAATCACGGGGATATTCTTTGTATATCTTAGGTTGAATAAAATGAAAACTAAAAAAATTCTTACTTATTGGGTTTTAGCAATATGCCTTCTATAATCATGTAATAAACCTTTAAGGTGGTTCGCTTTCCATACAAAGTCATGATTATTAACGATATTATTATTATATTATTACGAAGTCAGTTTAGAGTTTCGATACTAAATATTTGTGCAACTATTTACTTTTCGGGAGTTCTTTGCGCGGAGTTAATAATGTTATTTTATACAGAAATCATGCATATAACAACGTGAAAGATTTCTCAATAAACCTTAAAAAAATTAGTTAAAAAAATAACATTATTTTTTTAACTCCGCGCAAAGAACTCCCGGAGAAAAATAGTTGCACAAATATTTAATATCGAAACTCTAAACTGACTTCGTTAATAATCATGACTTTTAGTATGGAAAACGAACCACCTTAATATGAATCATATAATTTATTGAAATGACGTACATCCGATTGTATTGAAACATGAGAATTGAAATTTTGTACAACAGAATCGGCAACTCGGTTAACACTAAGTTTATTCATTAAATTCTTATTATTTACATTATCATAATGCTCATTCAGAAATATTTAAAACATTTACAAACATAAACTTATATTATACAGGCGGTTTCTTTATAAAACTACTTAAGTTTTAAATAAACCACAAACTTTTTGTGAAGTCTTCCGGTAAAGATATTTCTGAGACCTAAGGACAAACAACTCGCAAGTATTAAGGCTCATTTACACGATGCAAGTCTGTTGCCTGTTGCATACAATTAAATTGAAGCAGGAAATGACTTTCATAGTCTAAATGTTGTTGTAACATACTTGATCTGTCATACAAGTTTTGTTTCAATACTTTTCTTGTTGTAAATAGCACATAATATCCACATGTAAACAGTTGCTTATAATTCTTGGATGTCAATTATTGCATTAAATGATTGCTCTTCTATGTACAAGAAAGCATCATGTAAATGAGCCTTTAGATTTACCTTTCTCACAAGTTGTTTGTGATTTAGCCTCTAATAACCAGTGTGAACTATACTCATAACTTCTAAGCATTAAGCAACAATGTCCTCTTTTGATGTTATACAAATATTTCTTATCCTCTATTTTCCCCAGAAACCATAGACTAAAAACTGATCATTAAAATAAAAAAATAATCCATTTAAAAGAAACATTATTGAACTTACATAGTACTTCTATGGGTGCTTAATAGTAATATTTCTTTGTAGTACTTTCATACACTGCACGATAGATCACATTAAACAGAATTGTCTTTTAAAAACTATCCGAATTCATAGTACAAACTCCAAAATGAGAGGCCTCTAATTATAGACATTGTCTCGTTTCACCAAGTCTTTTAAATCATTTTACACACATACAATCCACTACAAGTGAGTAACATTTGAATTGGCTTTTGGTTAGTATTGGATATTATTTTGTCTTGATTCCACCTCGAGTGATTTCAAATTGTCCTCATTAGCCAAGGGAACGAGACCCCACAGTGTATTCGGTCCAGATTCTACAATAAATGGGTATTAGCTGTCATCTTGGTCTGTATCCAAGATGAGCGAACCCTAACTGTCCACGTGGTCCGGCTCCATCTTGGGACCAGGTCTGATCATGACGAGCTTCTCTTCGTTATCATTGCCGGCGTGTATCGTCTCTATTGTGAGCATCATTTTCTCTTCACAGCTGTCCTCCCCAGAATCAGAGTACATGCCCGGCTGTGATGATGTTGTCACCTCCTGAAATTATTATATATAAATACATATTTTCATTTCAGGGCACACATTTTATTGAAAACATTTAGAAAAACTTTATTCACACAAACATTGATGTAAATGAATATTAGTGATTTGCCAGATATCCAAGGGAGAAAAAACATCCGTATCCGTAACTTTTTGGCGGATCTTTAACGGATCTTCTTCCTTATTAATTCTCACTACATAGAGGAAATTCTATATAGGTGATTATATTAAATATTTAGCACCTTTATATTGCAAACTAAATAAATTAATATATTCACGGTCACCCGCATCAACACCGATTGAGTAAAAAAGTTAAGATCCGTATTCGCGCATCTTGACACCAAATATCAGTATTTGGATCCACGGAGATACATTTTTAACGATCCGACACATCACTAGTTTATATGCTAATAATATAATAAATATTAAGTTATTTGTTTTTATGTATATTTATATTTGATTTGATCATGAAAGTAAATTCCTAAGTCCAGTAATGGAGCGTGGGGGCGCGTACACATTTTTGTGTTTGTCACACTGATCATGTTTCTTGTGTCATGCTAGACAAAAATGTTTTTTTTTCTAGTTTCCCGGGGATTCGAACCCTGGAACTCCAGTACCAGTACTTAACGCAATGCGCATACCACGGAGCCAGTACAATCATAGTATATAATTTTTAAAAATCCAATTTATATACGAACCGTAACTCTGTTTTTCGTGTGTATCCGCACATGCTTGGCCAAGTGGTCGGATCTCATAAACCGTTTGCTACACTCGGGACACTCGAATCTTTTCTCGCCTGTATGCGTCCGCCTGTGCCGTTGTAACTCGTCCGACCGCGTGAACCTGACCACAATAAAACATTTTTTTTTATATAGAATAGGGCCTGTCGGCTCATCGGATGCTAATTTGCACCCATAGACAAATTCAACACCAGTTTTACAGGTAAGTTGCCAGTTTAAGAAATGAGTAAGCTTTTTATTCATCATTAACAGGGTTGTAGCTGAAACAGGATTTTACTGTATCAGCGGATGCTGATGCTGATTTTTTCAGATCAACATCAGTGGATATGATAGTAGTAATATTAATAAATTACTCAAATAAAACATATCCTACACATCCACAAATTAATAATTATATAATTTATTTGTTAACAAAATATACTAAACCTCTATAGTGTAAGTATACTTATATGATACATCTTTAAGTAATCATTATTTATTATTTATCTATGATTGATTAAAACTCTATGTGACTTGCGCTAGGTCCCGCCTTCAATAAACATGTTACAACTTGAATGTCAGCATTAAAAATCAACATTGATTGTTGCTGATGCCAATATCAAATTATACACAACAACCCTACAGAAATGCTGCTGATAACAACTAGTAATTATTGGGTACTATTTTGTCAAGACTGATGTTGGGTCTCTACTCACCTCTTTCCACAGAAGAGCCAGTTGCACAGAAATGGTCGTTCACCAGAGTGCCAGCGTAGATGCGCTCGTAAATGTGATGTCTTGCCATACACCTTGTTGCAGCCAGGGATGTGGCACAAATGCTGTTTCTTACGATCAACCAAACGACTGAAAATTTTGTATATTTAGTACCTTTTGTTTAGTATTTACTAATACAGGGTTCATATCGGTGGCTAAAAGCCAAAAAGGAATAACCGCTATTCCACAACTTGACAGAAAAGTAATTTAAAGTTTGAATAAACGGAGAAATATGATATAAATATATGAGCGACACAAACTTTTTTCGCAGATTCATGAATCTTAGACCAAATGAAGCAGGAAAAAAGCCAAATAATAATAAAGTAAAAGAAAAAAAAACGATTTTGGCAAAAATATGTTGTTCTCAATTATAATATAATTAATAACAATTGAAGATTAAATAATAATTTTATAATCCAATAACTTTCAATAATCTCAGAAAATATTGTGTTTTAATAATGTGAGTACCACACATTTCAATAAAATAACTTTCAGTCTGCCCCTACGCATGCTTGCTAAAAAAGCATTCAAAATGTCATGATAAATATCATAATTAATAAATCATGTTCTAATTCAGAAAAAAATATTTTAATGAAACACAGATATTAACATGATAATTGAACTCATTTCTGCCAACTAATATTATAGCTGTATTTTATTTTGTAAAAAACTATAAAGAGTTTAAAACGTACATTACAAATTAAGTTTTTTGTAAAACAAGATGAAATAAACAGGTATTATATAATTCTGTATTTGGCTAATGATAATATAACTCACTTCTCTCCTTGATCACAATTAGGACAAGTGCAAGCCACACGCTTCACCAACCGCTTCCCACTGTTGGGACTAAGTGATCTCTGCTTGATGGCTTCGCACTCGCTACTAGCACTCACTGAATTGTTGCCATTGTTACCACTACCAGAGCTGACAGTAACAACCTGCCACTTGCCGGGCTCATTAGGATCCTGTTGTATCTGTTGGCCTATAAAGGAAACAAAAATAACAAATAAACATTGAGATTATAGTGACAGTACCACCTACTTCAGTAAAAGAGTTATTATCGTGTATTATACCAATTTTTTAAAACAATAACTGATCTGATAATAAGATATTCAGCTATATGTGATGAACTTAAATATATTACAGTTTTATTATAAAACTAATACAGCAGAATCTCACTAATCTGGCACTATTAAAAACCAAAGGGTGCCACATTAGATTACTGAATTCTATAGAAAAATCTATAACAAATAAAATTAAGCATTTCATAAAGGGAATACAACAAACTTGTGATCTTGTTCTACACTTTTAAATAACTGTAACTTATCTCACAATTTACTTATTACATAGTTTTAAAATAATCCTTAAATGAGGTCTGTTTTAGTGAAATTTATATGGGGGAGACGCGGGCAGAGGGTACCGGATTATTGGATGTGTTACTGAGATTCCACTGTAACAGAATAATTAATATAAGCCTATCATAACTGTAATAAAACTGATAACTTTTTAATTCATATATTATTTCTTATTTATGATTATATTTCTTGGCAAATTAAAGTAAAATATCAAAGTAAATACCTATAGCTCTTAGCCCAATTTTAACACAGGAGAAAATACGCGGGAAAATCTACTAAACAGCACTAAAGTATAAAGATATATCAAGATATAAATCGCCTGAAAGATCATAAGTAGGGTATTTTGATTAAGTCACTATTTTGAAATTAATGAATATTTGTTTTATTTACTACCTACTACAGCAAAAACTATTCTTTGAATACAATAGGATGTAATTAAGTTCTCTTTAATACATTATACCTTTATGTTCACGTTTGCGTTTTGTTTGTTCCAATTTTTCTTCCTTCATAATGTATAACTTGTTAGTAACACTAATATAATAAGAAGATACGTAAATAACGTAATTAATAGAGAAAATATTATATTAAACTCGGTACGAATAATATAACCACGCAAACACCGCACTTGACAAATTTTAATTGTCATTTCGACTTTGACAGTTTGCAGGCGTCAGTCATGTAGCATGCTGTCAATTTGACACAAACTATATTTTAGTCTTTGGTTCCACATAGCGCTCTGCTACAATAGTAGTCATTGGGTCCTCAAAAAAGGAAAATTTTAAAAGTTAAAAATCTAGTGATTTTATAGATTTCGACGTGCTCTTTCCGAAATTTCACTTTGCCACCTCGTATCTTTGCCGCTCGCGCAGCCATATTGGAAAAATAGAGCCCAAGAACAGTTTTTTGACTATTATATCCTTTCAGACTCATTTTACGATGAAAATATTTATGTAATAAATTAAACTAGAGAACATTTCCTACAATTTATGTGGTTACATTTTTTTTGTAAAATCAATAGTTTCAACGTACGAGAGCCGCAAATTTCACTCCAACACGCATTTTGGCCAAATAACTTATTTCCACACCACCATTAGCTGGTAGAGTATGTGGCGCGTTTTATTATGGTATTCCCAGTAGGCCTATTTTTTTTTCTCTAGTTGGTGGAGCGGTACAAATTTTTTCATGCACAAATTGTGATATTGTGCATCGCTGTACACAGTGGCGTAGCTATCATAGGGCAAAGTGGTGCAGTGCACCAGGGCCCTGAAGCTGAGAGGGTCCCCTGAGCTTTGGAAAGAGGGGGAGGCAGCTCTCGAAGCTAGAAAAATTCTCACAAGAATTTTAATTTTTTTCAAGATTTTAAATGAGAATTTATAACGCCGATATTTGCAATTAATTTTGTGTAGTTACTGAAAAAAATTGTCGGAGGGGAGGGGATTGCGATTATTTCTTTGCACCCTTGTCCACCTAACTACGCTACTGGCTGTACAATCATCATTCATCACATCATTACGAGCTCTAGCAAGTTCTAGATGAGTGTATATCATCAATAATTTACACACACTATACTCATTGGTGGATATGAGTTATTTGGGCAAAACGAATACCACTAGAGTGATCTTTGCGGCGCTCGTACGCTAAAATTATTGATTATATAATATGTATTGTAATTTGATACATTTTAGAATTTTTTCTCAAGTTTAATTTATTACATAACTAGTTTCATCGTAAAATGAGTGGGAAAGGAGTTTTTGTTAAAAAACTGTTTGTGGACGCCATTTCTTCAAGTATCTGCACTGTACCATATCTTTTTTAATGCTAAAGGGAGCAAAAGAACAACTCAACGGATGGTAAGTGATCACTGGCGCCCATAGACACCTGCAAAACAATAGTACTGGCAGGTGCGTTTTACTTACCAATAGAGACAGTTTGTTGTTGGGGTTGTTGTTGCTGCTGCTGCTGCGGTATCTGCGCCAGCTGTACAGCACCTGGGAGGCCCATCGCTGGGACTAACTGAACTGCACCACCTAAACCTCCCACGCCCAGCGTAGGTACCTGCGTAAGAATGTCCAATGTGAAATTGAGCGTCCAGTCGGCCTAGCATGACAACCGCGACAAAATTTTATCGACCGTTTTCTCGTGTTCAAAAGTAGAAATATTTGTCGATCGAGACATCTTGTCTATCAAAGTTGTCAATGTCGAGATATAATATATCGAAATATCTCAAATCTTAGTTTGTCTTCACTCGTCCGAGATATATCTCTTGATGGTCATGCTAGGCGGGCAGGCCATGTGAAATGGCAGCAATAAAGATTTGCTTCATACCGCATCTTTATACATATATTGACACAATTTTAACGAATAAAACGCCCATTCAATCAATAAAATGTCATAATTTGTGTTGTAGTTATTATTTGTTTTTTATCAACTGATAATTTCCTGATGTTTTTTCCTTTAGAATCGTCAATTTTAAATTGGAATGTTACATGTACCGTGAAGTTATCCACCAAGAAACAAAAGCAGTAAACCCTAACACTACCTATAGATATATTGGCACGACCGCAAAAATATTCACCACTGTTGAAATTAATGGCTGATATTTCTGTGCTACCTGTCGCTCGGAAATTCACTTTAAATTTACTACTGCTTTGACACCCATCCTTATACTGTACCTGTACAACATTTGCCGTCCTCACATTGTTACACGCAGGTATAACGGTCACCTGCTGACCATTGGGGGTACTGGTAATTATAGTTTGAGCTGGCTGTTGTATTCCATTTGAATCAGTTTGCATTTGATTTGCAACCGCCTTCATCCAAGCGGCATTAAGAGGCAATGTTTATAAACAGATATATAATTAAATATAATAGACTATTTTGTGCTATATGAAGTTTAAGTATAAGCAGTATAAAGCAAGAGGAATTGCTCAAACTTAAAAGTTATGTACAATATATGGTAACCATTGTAATAGTGACAGAAATAAGATCCTATAAATAAGAAAAAAAGCTACGAAATTTAATGGCTAGATTATGGTATTTCAACAGTAAGCATTACTCATTATTTATTACTGTTTTGCTAGTGTAAAACTAGCTAATTGTTATCCCGAACGAATATTACACTAATTGCATTTTACCAAAATGTTAAAAATGTATAGATTTCCCATCTAAAATATATTTGCAAATTGATTACCTGCAACGTTATAGTAGTGGGCGTAGAAGAAGCGCTGACAGCGGTTTGAGTAGCTCCATTTTGCTGCATTAAACCAAGCTATGTATTCACACATACCACAACCAAGCGAGGGTTTTTGTTACAGCCCGAATACAAATGGCACACACAAAACCCATTAAAGTTTTATTGTTAAGAAAAGGGATGGATTCATGTCCTATATTCACTAAGCTCTACTAAACGGGATTGATGTATTTACGCAATACTAAAATGTCTTAAGGTGCGTCCCGGAGCAAATAGCCTTGATCATTTTAAATAAATTTCAAAATTTCATAAAAAAATAAAATTTTGGTCTTTATCAATTCAATCAAATTATCTACCCATTAGTGTCGGAACAAAATTAAAATAATTCTTATCTCAAGCTTTTATTCATTATTTCTTATTTTTATGGTTTCCTTGTAAAATGAATAATGAATATTTTACACTTAAAAAAAAAGAATCTACTATTATAATGTATTTTTTTCTAAATTTATATATTATTTCAAAAGTATTTAGCTCCAAAAAAAACCAGTTTTGCATACTGAAGGGCCTTAAAGCAATATTCTTGCAAGTCCTGGCACAAGTCAAAGCTAAATGGTGCTATCAAATTCTCTTGTATTAGTACGCCTGGAGAACTGTGACAGCGATCACACCATCTGCATCGACCCATGTCTCCACAAAAATTGAATATTTCTCAAAGCACCAATCCAATTACTTAATTATATAGAAAGCTTAAGTAAAAATACCATATTATAGACTAAACAGGAATGTAATTTTAGTATATTACTTGTTGGTGATATATATTAATAGTAGTACAGGAAATGGAAGTCAAAAACCACAATAATATAGGAATACACAATTATATAAAAAATATATATTTATAAATTATTATTATATACCTGAACATTGCCGAGTGAAGCTATCTGTATTTGTTGAATTTGTCCTGATGGAGTCAGCACGTTGGCCACTTGAGGTTGTGCTTGCATCTGGATATTATATAATGATTGAATGCTTTATTGCAAAAAATAAATACATAATTTTAAAATCCTTATTTAACTAAACTTAAAATTAGTTGTGCAAGGGGCAACCTTATCCCCTGACGGCTATTTCTTCCAGGTAATCCTGATATTTGAAAGAAACAGATTATAATGCTATACATTCATGCTTTTAATAAGAGTACATTATAGATGGAAAAACCGTGAAGTGCACATTGCGAGTTTCGGTTTCAGTCTATGGATTCCCGAATGCTCGAAGT
Source organism: Anthocharis cardamines (assembly GCA_905404175.1). NCBI lineage: Eukaryota > Metazoa > Arthropoda > Insecta > Lepidoptera > Pieridae > Anthocharis > Anthocharis cardamines. The sequence goes on from FR989955.1 coordinate 3,001,327, forward strand.
AAAAATTAGGGACAGCGCATCATTGAATGGTGTTCTGTGGCTGAGGTACCATCAAGTGAACCACATGCTCGTCTGTCGATATCTGACATAAAAAAAAACAATTACAAGGAAGGTCAAAAATAGAACTATTCTTTCTATACCAAAAGTTTATATAGGCCTGTTGAAGATACAAAGCGCCTGCATCTCTTCTTATTGTTTGTTTGTTTTGTGCCTAATAACTCTATTTTTATTCTTAAATATATTGATTTTGTTTTTTTTCATATTTGTTGGCATGATGGAGTGGAGTCCTATTTGACACCGCACTGCAGCATTTATTTAAAAAAAAACGTTTATTTATTACATATTTTACTTTATATAATATTTTTATTAATACTATTTAATTTGTAAGTTGTTTGTAAAAAAAATTATGGGTGTGTCAAATAAAGGTATTATTATAATCTCGATACTTTGCCTAATCAAGGCCTGTTCCCCGGCTTCTACATTATTTGCTATTACTGAGAGATTGTAGCTAACCTGTTGTAGCTGCGGTATGATCTGCAAATGCGGCGCATGTACAGGCAAGTGCACGGTCTGGTACACCGTGTGCCCGTTGGCCATGCTCACCGGCACCTGCACGGGCACCATGCCCATACCGCTGACCCCGCCCACACCCCCCACCCCACCGCGAACGGCTACGCCCCCACCTTAAGTACACATAAAAACCCTTAAAAAATTCAGATACGTTGCTTTTAGCAGGGACTGAAACTGGTTAATTTTTATTTTCCAACATACGTGTCTGACTGAGATACCATGATGTTAGTTTTAAAGAGTAATACACATTAAACTTACCACAGTATTTTTTTTCAGTAAATATAAATAAAAACGAAAGAATATTAACAAAAAACTTTATTATACCGGTATAACTCCCATAGTAAAACTGGTATTCAGTCCCTGGCTTTTAGAATGCTATCTAACTTGTTACTTTTACTGTCTCGAATTCTGCCACAACAATTCGCGGTATAAGAAACAGATGAACGTATCTACAAAAATACCAAAAATAATTTTTCTTCATACGTAACTAAATAATTCTTAACTTTTTTAAACCTCTAATATTATGCCAATATACAATGTGTTTTTTATTAAAAAGCTGGTAAAATTTTAAGTGGCGAATTGTCACAGTATTTCTCCTGAAAAATTGAGAAAATGTACATAAGTGTATCTGACTCTTACACCGCGAATTGTTGTAAAGTGGTATATCATTTTTTCTTAGTTCTGATAGGTTCATCACTAATTAGGTTTTATATTTTAAAATAGAAGATTTTAAAAATACGTGTAAAACTTGAATAAAGTTGTTTTTTTTTTTAATTTAATTTGTAAATGAATTGTCTATGCTTTTTAGCATATGGCAGAACTGCGCGGTTCTTTTAAAAAAAAGGCCATCTTGAGAAATAGACAGCCTTACTGTGTCTTGAAAGAAAAAAATGGTACTCTGCTTTAGACTTTGCAAAGTCGAGGCGCTATAGCAAACTTTCTTGATAAAATCGATGGCTCACAGCCAAAAATGATAAGGGACATTTTTGGCAAAATAAACTTATTTTCTTATTATTTGGCCTTTTTTTCTGCATCATTAAGTCGAAGCTTCATGAATCTACGACAAACTTTTTCTCGCTCATATATTTTTATCATTTATTCTTTAAATTAATTTACTTGTAAATCTTTTTGGCTGTTAGCCATCGATATTCATAATTACATGTTTCATATGGCCTAATATGTCCAAATAAAATCTGCTATCTGTAAAGCTTCGACGGAGCAAATAAAATTGCAATAACACTTCTATGCAGTAATACACTAGTACACATGGATTGAAATATTTTGAATATGTAACAATGAATATGTGCATGTATGACAGTGAGTGCCCGAAATGAAAACACCAAGCAAAGAATATGGAAATTGCAAGTATATTAATAAGCATTAGGATTTAACAAAATAATGCGAAGGATTCCTTTAAACAAACCTTTAAAATCTCAAAGCTATGTATTTATAAATATTTGATAAAATTTTAAATCTTTTTTTTTATTACTGTATTGTATTATTTATAGCCAATCCAAACTTCTAGATTGATATTGAATATAATCCCATAAAATAAACCTATCCATGAACAGCCATCAAAAATAAAATCACTTTTACCGGATTAAAACACGATTTATTGTTTGTATTATTTATCTCGACGGACGTTATGAGTGTTTTACAACACCCATGACCACATTTGCTGTAAAGCACTCGAAACGTCTTGTCGGGATAAAAAATATAAATAATAAATCGCGTTTTAATCCGGTAAAAGTTAATTTTATTTAAATACAACTCGCCTTGATAAAAGACAATATTACAATTAACTTTTTGAGAACTCTCAGAAAAAAATCCTTCTTGCGACCATCACCAACCTTGTCCTTCCGTCTGCTCCTTGCTGTCCTTCTTCTCCCCCCCACTAATGACGCCGTTGGTCACGTTGGTCACGTTAGCCACGCTCACGGGCAACTGTACCGAGTTGGGTATCTGAATGCCCCCGGGCATAGTGAAGTTTGTACCCGGGATGATCACCGATTGGTTTCCGAGGGCACTCAGGGGGATGCTTATGTTAGTACCGGGGATAGTGATCGTCGCTTGCTGTTCTGTTAGGTGCGAGCCGGAAGGCGGAAATCGTCATTAGTTAGTGTGTCCAGGCGAGACCGAAAGGGTGCAAGGGTTGACTATCATCAGCAGAACTGCTAAGATTGAATTATCGTGTCTCCTAGTAACAGTGATCTTGAATCTACCGATTTTTCGGTAGTTTTAATAATGTCATTAGTGAGTAAAATAACATTCCTGGACTATAGTAATATTATAAAGATGTAAAGTATGTGAATTAGTGAGGATGTAGGGCGTAATATCTGGATCAACTGAACCAATTTTAAAAAAAAATCACCAATAGAAAGCTATATTATTTTTGTTTGTGTATAGTACATCTACATTGCACCCGTGCGAAGCCGGGGCGTGTTGCTAGTTTAAAATAAAGAGATTTGATCAAATTTATTGTTTTTACCGATGTTTGGTCCAAATATTCCAATTTTATTTGGCAATCCTACCAATTTTGCATTTGACTTTCGAGGCTACTGCCTAGTAAGTCAAATATTTCTTTAATTAACTAGAGGCATTTTTTATCAAATAACGATTAAACTCAAGATGTGCGTCTGTGTCTCAAATAACGACTCAACAGTGATGTGAACAACATACTAGGTATAGAAAAGATCTAAAAAAATACTTCAAAAATTTCCTTGTTCAATTTATAGCAATAAAAATGGCCTTAAAATATTTAAAACCAATTTTTAAAAAACATATATTTTACTTAATATTTTATGATTTGTAGGCGTTTCTAATAATAATGATATTTTAAGATCTGTTTTTACAATAATATTATCACTACCACATATTCTCAATGTTGTTCAAGCACTGATAGACTTCACCCTCTAGAAGGCTTCAAATAGTCTCGCCGGGACACCCTGTAGATCTAAGCGGAGGCTAAGCGGTGATTTCATAGTGAATGTTAACAAGATCTACAAAGATGAAGGGTGTTACCTCCAGAAATTGAGAAAATTTTTGTATGTACCGTGATTTTATATCTGAATTTTGACAAATAAATTTGACTTTATTTTCAAAAATAAATACCACTTAAAAAAACAAGTTTTAATTTAATTGACAATATTACTTTTGTAGATGTCGATGATAAACCTGATTTCGTTTGACAAGAAAAATAGCTTGGACTAACGAAAGCATCCATTAATATAAATTCTCGCAAGATTTTCAGCAAGTCACAAACAACACAACAAAAAATTAATCTAAATGTTAAAATTATCCTTAAAAATATATGTCAAAGGGTCCACATTAGCAAAGAAAATAAACAAAGCCAACCCAAAGTATAGATGACAGATTAGTGTTACAAGCAAAGTCTATGGTGTCTATGGCACGAATAGTTATTGTCTATGACTGACCTGTGGGTAAATGCATAACGTTTTGTAGGAAGCCAGCGGGCAACACCGGCGTCCGGACTAATTGGCCATTCACTAGACTCACTTGGCCCATGCCTGAGAAATTCTGAAATTAAGTAAGATAAATTAAATTATATGTATTATAGAGATATAAAAATGGTATAATAACGTCGTGATCGTAGAACAACGGTTCTGATTTTTTACGGTTTTAGTGCATAAAACTATCTGACTAATTATCAAACTCCATTTTTTTATATATAGAACTGTCAAGGAGAATAGAACTAAAATCGTAAAAAAATCAGAACCGTCGTTGTTCTAAGATCACGACGATATGTTACTTTTTTTTTTTTTTTTTTTTTTTTTATGAAGAATAAGTAAGCATTTGACCGCAATCCTGCCTGATGGTAAGCGCGGATGCGATCTAAATGGGAGCATGCTTACTTAGAAGAAGCCTATTCACTCTGGCTTTGAAGACGTCAAGATTGTAAGAATCGGGAAAGACAGACCCAGGCAGAGAGTTCCATTCCTTGGCGGTTCGGAGGATAAAGGAGGAGGCGTACCGTTTTGTACGAATATAGGGTACATCCACCATATAAGGGTGAAATCCTACTCTGTGTCTGGCCGTCCGATGGTGAAAGGGAGCTGCAGGGATAAGTTCGTGCAATTCAGCCGCGCACTCACCGAAGTGCAACCTGTAGAACACCGACAGACTAGCGACCATTCGACGATGTTCAAGAGGCAGTAGTCTTTTTTGAGCTAGTCTAGAGTCACCAATAAGTCGACTGGCGCGTTTTTCCATCGAGTCAAGAGCTTCCAAATGACACTTGGCTGAACCTGCCCATAGGTGGCAGCAGTACTCTATACAAGAGCGTACTTGTGCTTGGTATAAATTGAGAAGCTGTTCCGCTGTGAAGTACCGCCTAACCTTTGACATAATGCCAAGTTTCTTCGAAGCTAATTGAGCTTTGGACTCGATGTATTGTCCAAAGTTTAAGTTGGACGATAAAGATACGCCTAATAGGTTTAGACAACCGGAAAGTTGTACAGGTACCCCTCGGAAAGTCGGAGTCAGTTGAAGGGGGCTCCGTTTGGTGGTGAAGAGACACGCCTGTGTTTTAGAGGGATTGAATTCAACAAGGTTTGCATCACCCCATTCGGAAACCTTCTGTAAGGTAGAATTCAATCGGTCCACCATGGCCTCTCTTGCTTGTTGAATCTCGTCAGGTTTAGCACGGGCACCAGATAAATACCTTTCTACGACAGTGCTATCATCAGCATACCCAAAAATATTAGGCTGAAGCATGTCATTAATGTGTAGCAGGAATAATGTCGCAGAAAGGACCGAACCCTGAGGAACACCAGCATTGATAGTCATTGGAACTGAAGAGCAGCCATCAACAACTACTCGGATAGATCGCTCGCTCAAGAAGCTAGTTATCCACGTGCATAAGGATGGAGGGAGTCCGTAGGACGGAAGCTTACTAAGAAGGCCAGCATGCCAGATCCTATCGAAGGCCTTCGAGATATCAAGCGAAACCGCTAACGATTCCCCATGATTCTCGATGGCCTCTCCCCACAAATGAGTAGCGTGTACTAGAAGATCTCCAGTAGACCGTTTTTTCCGAAAACCGTACTGCCGGTCACTGAGTAAGTCATTATCTTCTAGAAACGAGAGGAGCCGATTATTCAATATACGCTCCATAATCTTACCGAGTATGGAGGTTATTGAGATCGGTCGATAGTTGGTGGGGTCTGCACATTTGCCTTTTTTGGGCACTGGTTGCACGTTAGCCAGCTTCCATGATTTGGGAAATATACCTGACTGCAGAGAAAGACGGTACAGACGTGTCAAGATCGGAGACAGTTCAGGAGCACATTGCTTGAGAACAATTGATGGAATTCCATCAGGTCCATTAGCCTTATTCACATCCAGCTGCCGCAATGTTTTAAGAACATCCTTTTGGGTTATCCTAATGTCAGGCATGAAGTAGCCACAATGCGGTAAACCCGGAGGAGTTTGACTTGCGGAGTCTAGACGCGAATTATTGGCGAAAAGGGAAGCTAATAAGTCCGCTTTATCCTTTGCACCATGAGCCAATGAGCCGTCGGGTTTCAGCAATGGAGGTAGTGATGGACGGGAAAAGTTTGATTCGACAGCTTTAGCAAGCGACCAGAAGGCTTTACTTCCAGGGGGATAAGAAGCAAGCTTGTCACTTATATGCTTAATGTGGTCGAATCTAGCCTTTCTAAGAACTTTCTTAAAGGACTTGGCAGCCTTGTTAAAGGCTCTCTTCTTTTCGCGAATATCCGGAGCTTTACAATTACGAGCATCAGCCCAGGCGAGATAGGTTGTTTGTTTGATGCGTTCAGCAGATGCACAATCGCCGTTGAACCAGGGCTGGGTTTTAGAATCGGGTGACACATCAAAAAACGGAATAAAATACTCCATTGCCTGATGAATCACTTCGGCAATATTGTCTGCACAGCTCGACGGATCTGAAGAAGAAAAGCAAACATGCCGCCATGGATAAGATGCGAAAAAGTGACGCATTTCATCCCAATCTGCTGACTTGTATCGCCATATTCTCCTCTTACCCTTGATTGTTGAATCGGGAGGCGAGTATGTCGACACAGATTTCACCAAACAATGATCTGAAGAGCCCAGGGGAGCGGAAACTGTTACCACATATTTGTCTGGATCGGTTGTCAGCAGAAGGTCCAAGCAGTTCGGTGTGTGGTGGTCGATATCAGGTACGCGGGTGGCCACATTAACAAGCTGAGAGAGGTTAAAAGAAGTAGCGAAGTTAAAGACCTCTCTCCCAGCTTTGTCAGTCGTCTGGTATGGGAACAACCAGTGTTCATGGTGAGCATTAAAGTCACCCAAAAAAACCATTTGAGCGCTGGGATACCGAAAAAGAACCGTATCCGCCAATTCACTGAGATATGAGAAAAGCTTAACTGTCTCCTGATCGCCACTATGCGACCGGTACACACATGTGTAAAAAATCTTATCCATGCCTGTGTCAACCAAAATACAAAGAACAGAAAAATCAGGGTCTTCAAAGCTAATGAGACGTTGGACACAAATGTCATCACGCGCATACAAACAAACTCCTGCTTTAGGCACAAAGTTGTGTTCTAAAGCGTATCCGGGATAGGAAAGGTATGCCGTGTCATCGGGACATCGTATCTGGGTCTCAGTGAGGAACAGAAGATGCGGCTTCTCGGTCTCAAGATGGTGGTGGACCGGAAGGAGATTAGAGTGCAATCCTCTGATGTTAATGAGGTGCACTTGGAATGAGAGGACGTGCAACCGCTGTTTCAACCTAGTTCCTTTAACTGACTTTTTCATTATTAATTTAAGAGTGAATAGGCAGAGAGGGATGGCAGTTGAACGAGGTAACGCTACAGGAACTTATCAAATACACAAAGCATCAAATTCTCAGGGAGCCTAGTCTGGAGACTGCGGGGACGCCCGAACCCCCCCGGATATTGCCAACGGGTCCTCTCACCCGGTCGCCAACCGGCACGTTGGGGCCAACCCGGGATTATACACAGGCGGTGGGGCAGCCTTTCATGAGTGGCTGGTTCACTACTTGGGCCCCCTACAACCTGCGGTCGGCCAGCGGTGCACCGTGCTTCGGATCCCGCTACCCTCCACGACTAGGCGCCAGATACAAGAGATACTAAGGCAATGACACCAGTTCACTGTTACAAAACAACTGTTCAGACCCAACCCATCTCAAAACGGCGTCAGACAACATCATGCCGAAACACAATACAAGATTGTTTCACGACATGGCTTTGTTGCCTGGGTGGTAACTAGCCACGGTAATAAACCTTCCACCAGTGAATTTACGGTGCTCGTTTGGCACAAACCAGGGGACACGTGTGAGCTATTTAAGTATTTTCACCCACGGACGCGAGCAACATCATCCCCCAAAAACTTAAATATAAGGGTTTTTTTTTCTAGTTTGCACGGAACAAGGAGACTCGAAAAATACTTTCTATAACCCAAACCTTATTTATTAACCTATTATAAAATAGGTACGTTATGTTAGATATCAAGACGAGTATGAGGGTCGCTTAATGGTAGGTGAGCTACAGAACAGCAGTCAATAATGCGCTGTCGACCTATTTTGTTTACTTTGAGAATTTTGACATCCATTAACGTTATATTATTAATAGTGCTTCGCTACGCGGTCAGAATTATGACCAGACGTAGGAAAAATTTAAAACATGTTGTCACTACGAATTTATTTTATTAAAGTATTTTAATTTTATAGATTTTTTTTTAATATTAGTTATAAATTTTAATATGAGCATCCTATGTTACTTTAATTTATATTAATATTACTATAAACATCGTTCCAGCGGGACTCGAACCCGCCACCCAATGGAACGCAAGACGCCCGTCAAAACTGCTGCAATGGAATCTAACCTGAGCATGTTGCGCCGGTATGAAGAGCGCTTCTTGCCCGTCCACAGTGACGGCCTGCATGGGGGCCACGCCCCCGCCCCCAACGAGGCAACTGCCATATACGTTGCCCGGTTGTTGCTGAAAATGAAAAAATAATCATGCACGGAAATAGGCACATCACATTTGAAAAAAGAATACGCTTACGATTTCAAAATTGATATCAACTTCACTTCATTGCTTATCTGGGGCTTAGGCAAAATAAACTATTATAAAATAATATATAATATTTTTTCCAAGGGGTCATCCACAAAGTAGGTCACACTATTTTTCGTGATTTTTTGACGCCTCCCCCGTCCTTGACACAGTTGGTCACATTTGTGAGACCCCCCCTTCCTAGTATAACGTCACATATTTTTCAATTTTACACATACGGGTAGAGGTGAAAATATTTTTACGTTTTTCGTTAATTCTTCAAAATTTGGCATTTAAACACTTAGGTGTCTAAGATTTTGAAATATGACGTCACGAAACTTAGGACCCCTTCCACCCCATGTCACACTTCGCCGATCCCCTATTATATATCCCCCCCCCCCCCCACCTAAACGTGTGACGTATTAAAAATATCGTCATTTAATGATAATTATTGTGCTATCGACGTTTCCAGCTAGTAATTGAATATGACAGGTGTATACCGACCTGTAACAGCTGCGGATGTATCTGCAGCAGCGGTTGGGAGGCGTTCTGGTACGTGGACCCGTCGGAGCTGGTCACCACGCCGCCGCCCAGCAGCGACTGCAGCTGTTGCATCGATATCACCTGCAATACCCATATACGATTAAATTTCCATTCACTAATCTAGGAAACGAGATTTGTTCATATTATCTACAGTCAACGGTAGATAGTAGCTCTTAGTGACAAACTGTCTGATAACATCATACAATTGTTTGGCGTAGTTTGGATACTTTTGTGTGGGTAGATTCGATATGTTAAGAGAACTATAATATGACTTAAAGAAGAGTTTCGGGGAAAAAAAACGGTCACTTTACCATTTTTGACTCGGCGCCTGTAAAAAGGGTTTCCCCAGGTAAAAAAAGGGTACAGAACTGTACTTTCTTAAAAAGAAAAATGATCAGTGAAACAGACAGAAATATGTCTGCTGCTTGCCCCACTTTGACCAACCAGTTCCTCGCGAGTGAAAATAGAATATTTCTCACAATGATACGAGAGGCTATTGAAATTTAAAAAGACCTAAACTTCAATAGGTAAGATAGAAACTTCAAGACCTGGGATCCAGTAATTAAAGTAAAAATACTACAAGCCCAAGTCAAACAAAGACACTGCTTGTCAGTATTGTAATACAAATATTTAAATGAGTAGTTTTGAATTTTTAAAAAGATTATAATTTTTTAAAATTTTTTATTTTCCTAGAATAGTGCACAGTATTAAAAAATATATTAGGGAGATTCGGAAAAAATATTTTAATTCGCTATTAAATTACCAAAATAACATTAATGTTTTTTAGTAATTTATAAGTACTTCGGTTGCAAAGGGTTAGTATTTAGCATATAAAACAATACAAAAGCAACTAACCTGAGGTTGTTGAATTTGTATACCATTAGGTACAGTGCTGGCCGCATTCACAATCGCTGCGGACAGTTCATTGCCCTGGAATTTTCAACTCTATTAATTACACTCTTAACAGTGAGTGATGCGGAAAAGCCTTTTTAAATTTGGCTCAAAAATTATATTAATTATACAACATTTTATCCCTGAATGACCATCTACGAACATTGTGTCCAAATATTAAGTATCAGATACTACAATTGGCCACAATACATTGGAGCTATATATCGAGGGTATAGTATTAGCACTTAAAACTTCATACTTATTGGGATTTAGATCCCAATTAGTATGAAGTATTAAGTTCGATTTTTCAGTTCAGTTTCAAAACAGTTTAGGGACAATATTACCTAAGATATGCAAAGAATATCGCCATAATTAATATTTCTGATGTGATATATCTTTGTATATCATAGGTACCCATGTCCCTAAACTTTTTAAAATTTCTAATTTATTTAAATAACATACTGAATACCGGATTAAAACACGAATTATTATTTATATTGTTTAAATTATTTATCCCGACGTTTCGGATGCTTTTCAGCAACCGTGGTCGCGGGGAGACAACCGTCTTTTATTCCGGTATACAAGCGATTTATTATTTATATTGTTTAAATTATTTATCCCAACGTTTCGGATACTTTTCAGCAACCGTTACGGGGAGACGACCGTCTTTTAATCCGGTTTAAATCGTAACAGTATTTTGTTTAAATGTATGATACTCGCGTTAATAAAAGACAATATTAATTTCTAACTTATTGAATTTTAGCAATATACCCTCGATATTCTTATCAAAAACCATATTACTCATACTTTTTGGTAGAACAGTATTATTAGTACCATATTCACATAGGAAATCCCACAGTTGGAACATTAAAAAACATATATGGAGAAATTTTCGTCTTCAACAGTACCTATTTGTAAAACATCGTAAACACATAAAAAATAATCATCAACGCAAACCATATTTCTAAACTTACCGTGATCGTCCCCCAAAAGGTCAAACCATGCAGATACTATAGCATGCTGTACTTACGTGACTGCATTTTCTATTATTTGTTATAAGCTCATGGGCAACTCCGGCTTCAGCTCAGAGTGCAAGAGCTGAATAACTTAATCGCGGAGTATTATGGTGCGGATGTTATACGCGTCTAATCACTAATGTAAGTATACAGGGTGTATAAAAGAGGACACTTGCTCAAGTATTACTAGAGCAAAAAATCTGTCTAGTGAACAATTTTATATTTAGTCCGGACCTGTTTCAGATAAATACAGCTGGAATTTTACAATTTACGTACAGATATATTATTACTCTGAATAATATTGGTAATCATGTTAAAATTATTCAAAATTTCAAGTGAAGTGTAGCATCTAGAGATTTATTTGCTAATCCATTGTGCATTTTTTCGTTACTTATTGTTATTGAGACATGTGTCTAGTTTTAAATACCCCCTGTATAGCCTAGCCCTGCCTAACTCACCGACAGCCCTTGCGCTCTGAGCTGTTGAACAACAGCAGTGCTGATGACTCTCAATTGCGGCTGTTGCTGCTGTTGCTGCTGCTGCTGCAGATAATGCTGTTGTATGGCGAGCGCAACTTCGCCTTGCACTTGTTGTTGTACGAGCTGATGTTGGACCTGTTGTTGTTGCTGCTGCGCTTGTTGCTGCTGCTGCTGCTGTTGTTGTTGCTGTTGCTGCTGCTGCGCTTGCTGTTGTTGCTGCTGCTGCTGTTGGGCTTGTTGCTGCTGCTGTGGACCTGGAAAATTATAGAATATGTATTACATATTATTACAATCACTGAAAATGTTTACATTTGCTGATCATGGTGCATATAATAATCTTTTACTTTCACAATATTTATGAGCATATAAACGCCACCTGAAGTCTATAAATAAAATAATAAATAACAAGCATGTTTTTTTTTTTAGAATTTAACCCTTTATGAAGCAATGTCTAGACAATCTGTTGTAAAAGGTGAACCAAAACATTAAAAAATATATTATTTACTGTAATGTAACTTTTTTTTTATTCGTCTTAATTATTAAGGCATAAAAAGCAGTATTATTTAAAACAAGATATTAAGCAACAGCTTTGTCTAGGATCATCTGTGTCTTATGAAGGCCATACATCTCTCTTATTATTTATTTTTAATTCATATTTAGATATACAATATCAATAACATATTAATTTAGTATAGTAATAGTAATTGAGTTTTTTTATGTTAGATATCGACAGACGAGCATAAGGTTCACTTGATGGTAGGTGATACCTCAGCCACAGAACATCAGCCAATGATGCGCTGTCAACCTACTTCTTACTTCAAGCATTCGGAAATCCATAAACTGAAACCGAAACGCGCAATGTGCACTTCACGATTTTTCTATCTATGAACGGTGGTTCGTTACCCGGTCGGAATTTCGATATTCCTCCCACCCGATCAATGCCCGAAGTTACCAGACGTGGGGAAAACATGCTTACAGAAAATTATAAACATGTCGTCCCGGTGGGATTCGAACCCACGACCCATCGATGCGAACGTGCCAATGAGCACGGTTTTTCCTTTCCAATGAGAATAGATATATAAATTGCTTATACTAGAACAAAACTAGTTTAGGTGCTTACTGTAATGCTGTTGCTCTTTATCTTGCTGCTGGTCAGGCCCCATGCTGGCGGGGCCGAGGCGACTACACGTCGCCGCCAGGAGCGCTAAAGGCGATTGACCGCCACTGTTTTCCTGGAATACAATTATTGAAACTTATTTTTATTTTTTTAATACTTTAGATAAGTAGTTTTTATATATAACTTATAGATAGTAAAAAGTATCCATAATCCTATATATAAACAATATAATATTTCATACATCATTTTCGTGGTGTAAGAGTCAGATGGACGTATCAACATTTTCTCAATTTTATAGGAGACTTAGAAAAAAAAACAATCCACCACTTAAAATTTTACCAGGCTTTTTAATACAGACAGTATACAACTGAATTGAATTTGTATAATATTAGAGGATTAAAAAAGTTAAGAATGATTAAGTTACAGATGAAGAAAAACAATTTTTGGGATTTTTGTAGATACATTCATCTGGTTCTTATACTTAGCGATTATCTAAATAATATATAAACATGCATTACGTTAAAGTCAGCAATCCCCACTTTTGGGCTTGTAAAGTGGTATGCTACTGGTAACAAGAAATATAATTCATTTCTAAGATTACAATATTCTCATGATATGATAAAGTACACTATTTACAAAACATAGAAGTGATGTTATCAACACTTGACAGTTTATCTCTCGGAACCTATATATCTTTGTATATTGTAATATTAAAATGGAGCAGACATTAATAGATATGTTATGCAATGGTTTGTTGTTGATGATAGATGTTTCCATTAATAATGAATAACCCTTTATAGGTATAGATCATATGAGTCATATAGAATCAAAGGCGGCTATCTGACTTATGGCTGATTGTTAGCAATTTAAAAAAGAAAACGTTTTTCTCCTTTATTTTTGTATTAGGTATCATTCATTGCATGTTTAAGGTATCTATTAATATTAACAATTAAAGATAAATCCAAATATATTAAAAAATATAACAGTCTCAACAACAAGAACTTATTTTATATTGGTAGATTGCCAGACCAAAAATGTCAGATAGCCACCTTTGATTCTATACGACTCATCTACTCGACGTCGACGGATCTACTCCCCACCACTACCACAGCAAAAATATTATTGTTAAACATACAAGGCCAGATTTAGAGGTGTGTGCCTTGGGGCAACAAAGGATTTGAGGGCCCTTAGCATTAAATTATTTTCATGTTAACAATATAATCAAGTTTGCAAATAAATTAGCAAAGTAAAAGTGGTTTACTAGTATTTACTCAATGGAATTTCAAAGTTTATCTGAATTGTTTATTGTGGAGGCCCCCGGGACAATAACTCCGGATGCCCTCTGCTAAATCCGGGCCTGTACATATATCTTAAGTTGGGACTTGACTAGGATCTTCTATCAGGACTTGTAGCTGTATATCAAACTTATGAATCTAATGAAACTGTGACATAATTGTAATTAAGTATATGGTACTTTAATTTTGAGATTTTTTAGTTTAAATCTCTATAAAACAATGTAAATCACGTATGGATGACAAATTATAAACCATGTTGATGAAACACAGCAATAAAAACAAATTTTCAAATAAATCTTAAAGTACTCAAAACAAATAAAGCAGGAGATATCTCTGGTCTTATTAATATTATTAGTATATTTGAGGCCACAAGAGCCAGAGTGGCCTAACTGAATTTTTTCATTACTGATTTTTTTTTAATAAAACTACTGTAAACGATTAATTCGTAGCGTCAAAATGCCAATTTACAAATAAATAAATAATTATTATTTTTCATAAAAGTTAAAATTATTTGAACTTATGGCCTCTCTTTTTTCCATATTACTTTAAAGTATTGTTTAATTAATTAGGCCGCTCTGGCTCTCATGGCCTCATTTAGAAATTCATGTATTTAATTTGTTTTATTTTTGAATATCACACATATACAAAAATAATGTTGGATTGGTTGGATATACAAAAATAATGTTGGAGACTCCAATCTACAGTTGGTTATTAGAAAAAAGATTATACAATATGAAAATTTGTATTATGATATAGAAGTAGTGTTTATATTACCATATAATATTTAATATTCTATCATCCTTCCATACTTATCGAATTTGTTAAATAAGGATGTAATATTGCAGAACCTAAATTATGTTACTTTGAATTAATTTAGTGTCACAGTTTGAGGGATTTCAAATATAGAGTATTATAGAAACTTTTACTAACACTATCAGATTCCAGCATTCTAGGACACTCTGTATAATACAATACGGATGAACCGTAACACGATACATGAAATATGGCGCGAACAAAGGATGTCTCATCGTCATCGAACAATACCCATACTTTTACTACCCTTTCAATAAAACATTACGTGATTACTATTACTGTTGGTTATAAAGCTGCACTATTGATTGAAAAGTATCTGATTTAAAAAGTCACAATAATAACAATACGTTTCCAAACCTCCGTTCTACGTTAATTTCTACTCTTTGGTTAATTTAAAAAGACCTTATTTACAGGCATACTAATGCCTTGTTAACTGATTTAATTTAAAACATAATATACCTATTAGTTTTCGTTAATGTTAAAATATGATATTAAAATACTTAAAAAATAATCTTTACGTATGAATATTTTTTAAATTACTACTGTTAACTACTTAACTAATAACTAAGTAGGTACCTACTAATTAAATAAACAAAATACAAACAAATTAAACAGTTTTGACGTTTCCATAATTTCCCATCGACAATAATTCAAATTCCAAAAAGTAAACATTTTAATAGTGATGTGAAATTAAAATTATATACAATAAGGAACGATATGAGCGATACTTTAAAACTATGAACTCTTGAAATTATTAATGAATGAAAGTTTGAGTATTAAGCAAATATACAAAATAATTTTTTTGGTAAAAGTTTTTATATTGCTTGTAAAGTAGCCTCTGATAAAATGTTGACTATCAGATAGATGATTGATGAAATAAATTTATGTGATATTTCCCTGTTAATTATGATAATAAGTTTGTACTAATGAAACATTGTTGATATATTGAGTATAGTAAAAAATATAAATGAAGTTATTATTCATTACCCAAAAATAATTAAGATGTCAGAGTCTTGTAAACCTGGTATCTGTGTTTTTGTAATGTAAACAAATGGAAAAGTATTCTGTAACAACTATGTAGTTACAGTCGACACGCCTTTTCCTAACAAGTGTCGGGAGCCGGGAGTCGTCGCGTCCAAGGCCGCCGCCGCCCTTTGATCCACCCACCTTAGATCGCGTGACTTTGATTTTACGCACTTATATCTAGGTTATGACCGAGAATAATATAAATTAACTTTAAATAATCTGTCATATACTTAACCAAAAGCTTAAGTAACTAAGTCTAAATAAATACCTATATTACAATAAATTAACTGTGGATATTATATCTTTGCACCTACATAATCTAGCTATGGAAAAACATTTCGTGGTGTCGTTTATCGTCGCTCTATACGTGACACCACGTAACTGCAAATTCATATTATTTTACAAATTTGTTGCAGAAAAAATCCATTGCCTTACAGATCTAAAGTATGTCTATATGAATTTGCAGTTACGATGTATCACATATGGAGCGATGATACGTAATTAGTTTATTACTAAAGTAGTAACCACGGAGAGGATGTAAATACTATTTTGGTAAGGGAGTAGCTCACAACACAGTCACAACCTCCTGCGTGTGGCCAGACGAGACCCACACGGCCGGGACTGCATTTGCTCCGCCCTCCCCCTGCGCCGAGCGACACACGAGACCGCTGCTCGCTAGCGTCCAATTTGTTACACAATAACACTATATCCTTTCACTTTAAAACATTTACCTTGATTAATTTATCCTCACTAATGTATTCTACCTCCACTTTAGTAGGCTCAGACGACATTATCTACTTTAAAGTTAAAAACATTTAATGTTCTTTGTTCATTAGATAAACGCACCATTCTCACGACCAGCCGCCAGGCTGCGGCGAGCAAACTAGTGACGAACAACGACGATTACGTTCGGGAATTTTCGTAGATCCGCCTCCTATCGCGTTCGAACTGACTAAGTTATAACTCATTTTATTTAGTTTTTAACAATCTGATAGACAATCTATTCATACTATACTACATTTAGAGTCGATGCAGTAATTAATAAATAGTTGCCTAGATCTCAATGTTTGTCAGTATTGTTTAAAAGACTTAAAATCACTCACAGGTCACTATCGCTGTCTCGTTCTGTTACAGACAGGTCTTGATTATTGGTAGGCAGCAGCTGCGCCTCTCTTCTCCTCCCCGTCGCGGGTGCGGTGCCGCCACCGCCCGATAATAATAATTGAAAGTAGGAAGGACGTAATAATGGGTGTATAACCTCGCGCCCGCGGCCTCCTTGGGCGGGCAAAAAATGCACACATGTCGTGTTACTTAGTGTACGGGTTGCATTTCTTAGCATTGTCTTCATAAACAAATAAAAATAACTTAAAGTTCTCGGTCTTTTCAACAGATTGAATATAATGCCATACAATATTAGGGTTAAGTAATTTAAATACTGAAATATAATACTTACATTTAATTAATATAATTAAAGTAATTCATCTAATTACTCATATTTATTTATTACTTTTAGTTTGATAATTATGTTGTTTGTATTTTAAGCATGACATTTGATCTAGTTAAGTTATGTCTTTAAAAATACACAAAAAGACGTCCGTAAATATATATTGCTACAAGCAGCCTCGAAATGAAAGTGAAAGTCGTTTCACGTTTTGTCAAGCGTCTGTTGCTTTAGCCCCAAGTCCATTATGCACGAATGAACAGCCGCCCCGTGAGAGCATGTATCCCTGGCTTAATTATCACCTGTCCTACAAAGTAACTTTGCACCATATAGTGCTGAATTTAAAGTTCATTATTGTACCCAAAAATATGTGGATCACGTAATTCTAAGGAATATAAATTTCTCAATATTGTTATGCAAATACGAATCTTCCATATACGGAATAAGGTTGATTTTATACTTGTAGTGTTATTGTTTTTATGACATTATCATTAAATGTTATCTCTATTATGGGTGTACCTTGGCGTGGCATGCGGTAGTAGAGTGACGTGATAGTGTTTGTATGTATACTTAATTAGTATACGCATAGTACTGATGAAATCATCATGCACCGCATTGTTTTCAAAAGTCCACTCTAAAACGTAACCACAATCTAAATATCACCCATCCTACAAGTAAATTATTCGTTTTATCAATTTATTGCTACCAATAGTTACTTATTAACTAGTAAAGCAAACAATTTTTAAATATAAAATCATTCTTGACCCTTGATCTTCACAAAACAGTTGCATGTGCGCAACTGATTTGTAAAGAACAAGCGCAATAAAAAATATTATTTTGACGATAATTAAAATTTGAATTCCCGAGTCCCGAGTGGGGCATAGGGCAGACCCATTTCTGTCTCTGTTTCACTGATGATTTTTCTTTACAGGCAACTAGGCGATCATCCTTCTATGCTGCCCTGCCCGACCGAAACATATTTAAAATCTTGTTTCGCAAAGATTCGAACTCAGAACCTGTGACCAGAACAGTGATAAATCGTGCTTACCTCTGAGCCACGGAGGCGGTAGGTACCTAAATATGTTGATTTTATAATGAAATCCTAAGGTACTAAATATAGCTATTTTTTAAAGTATTAACAATGTACCTACCTAATTTTGAATAAAAGTAGGACTGCAGTCAATCATATTTATAACTGGGAATCCTGAAATAGCTTTCTTTTGGGTGGTATATTATAAGATGTACTAACGATCATATCACATTAACATTATCAGTTTGTTTAATATGCAGTTATTCGGTTAGAGAACTACGCTAACATTGATATATGAGTACTTTAGCAGTTCCAGTAAATACATTAGTAATTCCATGACAGTCCTCGATAACCTACGTGTATTGTATAACCTGACATAACCCTCAATACTAAGAGCCGTAATCAAATTAATCGCTTCCCGCCAAGGTGGTCTGGTTTGAGTCAATGATAGATGCCATAAAGAAAAGTGAACGTAACTTAAACTACACTAGATAGGTGTAGTACACACCTATAATACTTATATAAAGAATGGTTTAATTCAGTAAATATATGATTAATATTTAAACTACTTAAGAAAACAATCTAGAGGCACATTTATCTATCAGTAAGGTTTGCACTGTTTGCGCAATAGAACTAATTTTGTTAAATTAGAAAACATGTTAGCAAAAAATTATATTTAATTTATTATGGTTCAGCGAAGGACAATTCTGATCCTTTGTAGACAACTTTTTGCATATACCTAAATCTTTCATGGTATCTATGTATATGAAATATATGGTAGTTAGGTATACTACTTTGAAAGTGTGAAACCAATAGTAAATATAGGTATACTTTCAACAATTCCTTACTGTGGTTAAACTTAAAACTTTTTCTAACATGTTACGTATTATAAGAACATCTTTTCAAGAACCGATTCAATTTTATAAAATTCCCACCTATTTGGTATTAACATTGAATTTGGTAATAACTTTGAGTTGTTTTTTTTGAATGACTTAGGTAAGTTACATTTAGTTCGAAAATCAAAAAGGTTCCCAATATTATGTAGATCGTAGTGGAATAGTATTTCATTGAAATTAAGAAGGTAACCTGATCTGCAGGTTGCAGTTGAGATGATCGGAAGCGGAAGAGCGCGTGGGCGGGCCGGACCACACCACCCGCCCCCTCCCGACACGCCCTTGCTCTCGAGACATTTCATCACACTAATTAGTAAATTAGCAATATAATATAAACATAGTTTTAAAACAATACATCTCTACAAACCATACAAATGACCCATCAAAGTAGCGCTATCTAGATACCAATGTAGGCAGAACGATATGGCACTTTTCATCATAGAATATTACAGTTACATACCTAAATCGTGTGCGATGTAATATGTATCAGAATTACTTTATTAATTGACATAAGACAACATTATAAAATATAAAATTTTGAGTTTTTTTTGTTTATTTGATAGCTGCTTACTTTAGAATGCTTAACTATTTTTAATGTTTCTTCAAAATTTGCACTTGATCTCTTTGAAAAAAAACCAATCCCGATTGTTTTACTTCCAACTTTATAATTTTTTATATTATTGTTATTATACTTACATATAAAGATACGTAATACCTATACTAAAATTATTTATTCATCAGTCAACATTACACTTTATTTATTTACTTACGTTTGCATTTCAACATTTCAAAACATCCAATCTTCTACACCTTACCTTTAGACCCTCACATCTGTCAAGAACACTTGCAAGTTAGACAGCCTTGTTTCTCACGTTTGAAAAATTCATCAACACACGGTAGAGCGACCACCCACCGCCCGAAAGCGGCTCACGGGGGCGTAGACACCGCCCTACTTCCGGAATTACGACATAACTTACAATAAGTTTTTCCCACCTATTTTTAAGAAAACTTTAGATTTGTACCTATATCTGAAACCGTCTATCATTTAAAACTCCAATATTCAAGAAAATAATAATTATGATAAATAAAAGTTCTCTAATAAGTTATAAGTTCTTATACATTTTTACTTAAAATATTTTATATAGCAAGTGATTGATTCAAGTATTACAATATGTTATGTTAAATATTTTAATTCATAATTCTAATTGTCACATCACTATTAAATTATCATTCTTTCAATACGCGGTCGTCTACCATAGACACTTAACGGAAACGCCTTAGGCGTATTCTGTAACTTGAAAATTGCGAAAAAATGGCGGGAAGTAACGTAAGACATAATTAAAGAAAGATATAAGGAAAAAAATATAAAGTAAGACTAGGCGGTATGGTCTAAACTCGAAAGACTTTAGCCTGCCCTGTGGGCGAAAATAATAATAATAAATTGAAAATTGCTTTTAACTGTCATCTGTTGTAATAAGGCGGAAGAATGTTCAAATAATAATTAAACCAGATTTTGAATTTCAAATATTTTCTTTATTAAATCAATGGGTCTTATAAACAATTTTTATTAAATAGTTGTAAACGTTCAAAAGAGGAAAAAAACACTTTTTCAAAGTATGTAGTTAACAGTTTTGCGGTAATAACATATTAAATATTATATAACTAAGATCTTAGAACTTAAATTGAACTAATTAATATAATACCTATTATGAGTTATTTTCATTTCATCAATTATAATCACAAAAATCAATTTAATATAAACTAATTTAACAACTAAATAAAACTACTAATTATGTATCACTAAAGACGTTAATAAATAACATATCTACAAAGTGTGTGCTAATTTACAATAAATAACACTAACAAATAAAGGATATAATAATATATACACAGCTAGTGTATTAATATTCGTATACATCTACTAATAATATACAATACTTTGATTAATCAAAATGATAATAGTTGGATTGTCAATACTCGTGTTTCGATAAAATATATATTAAAAAACTGAAGATATTTTCGACTTTGTCTGGAACAAAAAAATCTTTATTGTTTTAAAAATAAATTGATAAAAAATATATTCATCTACAATAAAAATAGCATCACGACATCTATCGTACAATATTGGAATGCTTATGTCAGTTAGAAACTGCATCGACAACATATTATATGGTTTCTACTAATACATTTGAACACGCATAGATGGCGCTTTTGACATTTATACAGCTACTTATATCAGAAAATTATATTATAAAAATCTCCAATGTTTTCAAGCAAATATCTCAATAGATGCGACTCATCAATACGAAAGTAAAACTTGACTTTTAACTAGTTTATTTATATACTTTCGTAAAAAATATTTAGTTAAATAATTATTAAGTTGAAACCTACCATTCTATTTGGAGATGGCAGTTATGAACTATTCGTAGTTGACCAATCAACACTTACCGGATAGATTGCAAATGATCCACAGTCTACAAGCCACCACCACTTCTCTCAACACTAATCTGCTTCTTCAGAATTTCCTTCTCATGATGTTCCTCCTCCATTTCCGCCATCCGAGCGAATCTCGAGTACGTCACGTGACCAGACTTGATAGCTGACATCATCTGTACCGAGTAAATAAGGTTAATAAGTTCATAAATGGAATTCCCTCGTCCCCTATTGAGGCATGGGGCAGATCCATTTCTGTCTGTTTCACTGATCTTTTGTATTTACAGGCAAGTAGGTGATTCTTATGTACCCCATCGAAACATTTTTTTTCTCTTGTTTCCCCGGGATTTGAACCCAGAACCTCTGGTACTAAACGTTGCGCTTACCATTGAGTCACGGAGGCGGTCAAGGCGGAATAAGTTCATACGGAAGAATTAGCAAAATTACTTAGAAAAATATTGAAGAAATACACGTTGCATGCGTAACTTTTCACCATCCTAACTGCGTTTATATATCACTAGCGACCCGCCCCGGCTTCGCACGGGTCAAGATTTTTTGACAAAAAAAGCAGGGGTTGTATGTATTTTTTAATGCCACATTATAAAAAAATAAAAACAAAAAATTTCGTCTAAAAAATAAAAAATAAAATTTAGGGGGATTACCCTTAACATTTAGGGGGATGAAAAATAGATGTTGTCCGATTCTCATACCTACACAATATGCAAACAAAATTTCATGAGAATCGGTCGAGCCGTTTCGGAGGAGTATGGCAACGAAAACTGTGACACGAGAATTTTATATATTAAATAGAAATAACAAAAATTATGATTAAAATTAATAAAATTGTGTTAGTAAGCTACTGCAATAATGTTAGTTTTGTTACAATCCCAAGTTAAATTCGCACGGTTAATAATCTACACTAATATAATAAAGAGGAAAGATTTGTTTGTTATTTACGATTTAACTCAAAAACTACTCGATTTTAAAAATTATTTCATAAATAGAAAGCTACATACATTATTAGCGAGTATCATAATATAGGTTATTTTTAGTACATCTCATTGTATCTGTGTGAAGCCGGGGCGTATCACTAGTTAATAATATAGGTATTTCTAAATAATCAGAACACTAGCATTAGAAGTTTTAGTGCACATGCAGGAAGTTGTGTATAGAATATAACTGTTTTTTTCCTCTACGCCACTTCCTCCTATTTCATGCATTAATTATTTTTCTACCAAGTTGCCTGCTGCTTCTTTGAGTAATAAGGCCACGTAATTGTTTTAACTTTTTTTTTCATTATATTTCAAATGGCTCATGATTTCGATTGAATTTTTTTCGTTAACAATTTTCAAAAAAAGAGCTGAATTAAAATATAAATAAAATAATGCGCATGCTTTATGTTTTAGTATCACATGCATTTAGACTTTGTATTGGAGAAGAAAGAAATAACACACACGAAACCTGATAAACAAAAAATACACTAATTAATATGGAAATATGCGTGTTTTTTCAATATATACCTAAATAATAATAAGTAAGTACTTATATATATAGAATAGTCAATTGAAATCATCAATTGAAAGATTTATTTAAAATACTTTTATTTTACAGTGAGCCATACCAGGTACCATACTAGATGGTCTACCAAAAATGTGCGGCGCGACTGATTCTGATGGTTTTGATTTATTGACTGTCAGATTGTCTATGGACAGTGATGCCAACTCCTACAAAATGGGCCAACCCCTGGGACTAACTTCAAATACCAATAAATATCGATTAAAAACCCCTAAAGTTTTTGTTCTACACTCGGTTTGAGACGTAATTTCAAATATGTGGGTGCATTTTACACATTTACATACATTAATTAATGTCCTAATTATATTAATGATGATAACAATGAAATTCGAGGTTTGAGGCTTAATATAAATTGTATGGGATCGTGCGTTTTTTCTAAATAAGGTGCCCCCTAAAAAGCCTCCTGGACATCTGGATTCACCCTTTTGGAGGGAAAACCCCAAGTTGGCATCACTGTCTATGGACAAGACTGCACATGTCACATAGAAATCCACCATACTAAGCATGCATACTTAATAACTGAAAATAATATACGCAAAGCTGTTATTAAAACTCAGGCCATAGATATTTTTTGGATATGAACCTGCAAATACTCGTCGAGTTCGACTTGTCCGTTCATGTTAGTGTCGATCTCTCGTAATATTTCGTGCAATTGTTCACCGGTCACCTCCTCGCCGTAGTTCTGGAATGTTCTCCAACGTTCATACAAAGCATAGACAACAAACCCAGCAAAATTTGACAGATTATAAAAGAACTGTCAAATAGTGCAGCTCTAAAGGATTCTAGACTGCTTTTTAATAGTTTGATACTTAAATTAATGTTATTTAACTAACGATACTGGATTATTTAGATAGACTTCGTTTTAATCTTTCAAAAAATATAAAAGTACAGTACTAGAACCCTTTTATTATCCCTTCCCAAGCATCTAATTCTAAACACGGCACATTTAGATCCCCTCCGCGGCGATGTTTTATAATTCTACCTGAAGATAATCTTGTATTTCCAACTGCCCGTGATACGTTGCATCTATTTCCGATAAAATTGCACTTATTTCAGCATCTGAAGGTTTCACACCCATACTCTAGAATTATTGGTTACAAAAATAATTATTAATAATGTAAGTATATCTATATATTTTAAATTAAAAAGGCGTATCTGATGTTTTTAGATATATACGCTACATTTATATCATTGACATAGTATTAAATAGACTTCAGGTCGCATACAAAATTCACGAAAAAAGTGTACCGATTATTTGAGCGAGTCCTTGTCAAATTTTGAAAAAATGACACTGCTCAATGGGAACAAAGAAAAGAGTGAAGTTGAAATATGATTTTATGAGTTACCAAAATATATATATATATATATATATATATATATATATATATATACACATATCTATGTATTATACATACACACTTGACTAAATTCGAAGACTTTGGTATTATTAGTATAGTTTATGAAACACCAATGTGTAAATTATCATGTATCTAGTAGGGTACAAAAACTATAATATATTTGATAAACAATAATATAATGTTTTATATAAATAGTAATTCGTATGTTAAATAATAATATCCGCAAAATGTTCCAAATATACAGATTGGAATATTTTCTTTTCCGTTTTAGCGTGAAACCGTAACAAACAAAAATTCACTTTCGCATTTATAATATTAATACGGATGCTTATCCTTAGATAGTAAGAATTATTTTAGTACTAATCTACTCCATGCATCCACTATTCTGTTACACAATAGTTTGCGCATGTGTTGGCCAACCTTGGCCTAACATTTGTAGCGTTCATTTAAAACAGATAATTTTGTTCAAATTTTCAATTATTTGTTAGTTTGAAAGCTTAAAATATATCTTATTTTATATGTACTAACCAAAAATAAGACTCCGTCCGTAAAATTGTTTTTTCGGGAATTATTTTCGCAATTTTTGAAGACAAACTGTGTCATTGTGAAACGTCTTAATATTGGCCATGCTTGAAGAGAACTAAACAAAATAGACTCTCACATTTCAAGTGAGCCGATATTTACCGGCACGGATTTTTTGCGTCGACCCGATATCTAGTATATTGTTGATCGAAGATTTATATTTCTAACTAGTGGACCCCGCAGACGTTGTTCTGCCACAATTTTGGCTTCGAAATTATATAATTAAATTGACTCTAGAAAACGTTTGTATGGGAAATAGAAAAGGGCTGTTTTTAGGCGTTTCCCGGAAATTATTCGATTTTTTCTCGCCTTTTAAACCTTCCCTAGACCTCCACGAACATTTCAAGACTAAGATAAGATAAATCCGTTCAGCCGTTCTCGAGTTTTAGTGAGACTAACGAACAGCAATTCATTTTTATATATATAGATAGATAGATAGATATCGGAGTAAAGTTAGGTTACTCCCAAAGATGCGTTTTTACGAGTGGATACCCTGAAGAAAAACTGTTGAAAAAAAATTGATAATTATAATACTGCCAACTACTGCCAAGATCGGTGTTGTCAGTTGGTAAACATGTTTTTTTTAATCATAAATAAATATATATATCACCTTGAGGCTCCTTCTAATGTCGTTGATAGACACGTATCCTTTTCTATCCTTGTCGATGATCTGGAAGCGTTTGACGTAAGTTTGGATCTCGTCCTTGCTCAGATTGATGGGAATCTTGTCCCGACTCGCCCGGTTCACCATTTGACCCATTTCGTTTGCTAGAAAATCGGCGGCAAGTTTAATTTGCCTCTGTAATAAAAAGGTAAAATTTAGGAAAAAATTATACAATAATAATGACAATATGCGAGAGATAAATTATATTAATTGGCGAAAAGCAATTGCCACAAAGAATAAAGTTACATTCTGTACATAATTATATGTCTGATCACTATTGGCCTAAAGAAGTAAAAACATTGATTTTTTTAGCCTCAGGTCCACCGTCCAGTCATTAACAGCAACTTTCCACAGTATTAGCAACAAAGTAGGCTAACACTGTGGAAAGTTTCGAAATAAATTTATCTTTCGAGTTCAATAATTTATTATAAACCAGTGATAAGGAATACTTAATAACCTTTGGTACATATAATAATGATTATTTAAAACAATAACTACGTGAGATCGTTTTCGAACTTTTATTATTAGAGATAACTAGCGACCCGCCCCGGCTTCGCACGGATCAAAATTTTTTGACAAAAAAAGCAGGGGTTTTATGTGTTTTTTAATGCCACATTATAAAAAAATAAAAACAAAAAATTTAGGGGTGGACTACCCCTAACATTTAGGGGGATGAAAAATAGATGTTGGCCGATTCTCATAGATACCGGATAAGCACAAAAAATTTCATCAAAATCGGTCAAGCCGTTTCGGAGGAGTATGGCAACGAAAACTGTGACACGAGAATTTTATATATAAGATTTTAAGAGTTCCAAAATGATTTCTTTCGCTGACCGTCTATTGTCGGCCTGAGTGTGGACTGACCTGCTTCTCGGCCTCATTCCACTTAAGCTCCTCTGCCATGATGTCCACGATAGTGGGCAGAGCCTCAGCGGCCGCCTGCACGTTGAGGAAGGCGAGGCGAAGGCGTCGAGCGATCATGTCGATGGCGGTGCACGCGTATTCGCGGACTCCATACCTAGTTGAATAAAATATACATGATTAATAAACATAAAATATTTTTTTTAATCTACTACATTTTTAAATATACAATTTAATTAGCCTTTATCAGTTGAGTGAAGCGGATTAATATAATTTTGATTATGCCTTTTGAAGTTATGACAAAACAACAAACAAAATCCTAAAGATACCTCATGAAAAAATGGATTGATTGAATTGTGAAGAACCACTTACACCATTTATAACTCAAGAATGGCTGCACCGATATCTTTTAGTTGTTGGAGAGACATACTATAATACAATAGAAGTGGAAAAAAATAGCATATCGTCGTTGCGCCTGCCAAATTCCATATGTGCATTTTTTTGATTTTTGGTTTTTGCACAAAAAATAATCTTCGTTTTATTCTCTACTGTGTTACTAAAATCCTTTTTGTGATATTCGAACTGGAAAGGAGTTTAACTAATTAAATATGTGTTTTGACCGCTAAGTAAAACTCCGTATGTGAGTCAATAATACGTTTTTCGTTGTTTCCCAAAACTATACAAAAATGCACATATGGAATTTGGCAGGCGCAACGACGATATTCAAATCTAGAAATATGCAAGGTACAATAACCTAATCGCATACTTGGACGTAAAAGCCATTTAAGGAGAGTGCATTTAATGTAATTATTATCTATTTGATATGTTTTGTAAAATACAATAAAACAATTTATAATAATTAATCTTATTCTACTGGATAAGTCGTAACTATATTATGTAAACATGTAAAAAAAATTACTTGAGTATTTCTAAGGCTTCGTTTACATAGAAAAATAGGGAATATTTTGCATTGATAATAATATTAATATGGATCCTTACCTAATTTCAGCGTCAATGTAAGGGAATTCAGGATGCACCTTCTTTCCAATAACAGGCCACCTTTTCCCAGTCATCGCTGCCATTTTCGCTACCGCAAACGCTCGGTCGCCGTAAGATTTCGCTAAGTGTTGAGCCACCTAAGAATTAATACATTGAACCTTACTTCATAAATAATCTCTAAACCATATACTTATTTGGAAGTTTTGTCAAATATTGTAGGTTAATTATAAAGTAATACTAGCGACCCGCCCCGGCTTTGCACGGGTCTAGATTTTTTGACACAAAAAAGCAGGGGTTGGTAATAGAAGAGTGAAAATTTATGATTGTATGTATTTTTAATGCCACATTATAAAATAATAAAAACGACGAAATTTTTGTCCAAAAATTAAAAAAAAAATTTTAAGGGTGCACAACCCTTATCACTAAGGGGTATGAAAAATAGTAAGTAGCCGATTCTCAGACCTACTGAATACACATATAAAATTTGGTGAAAATCGGTAAAGCCGTTTCGGAGGAGTACGGTAACTAACATTGTGACATGGAAATTTTATATATTAGATAAAATAATATATTACCTCCATTTCGAGACCGAAGTCCTGCACAAGTCGGATGTACATAGTGGGAGTCCAGCCATGGGCGCCTTCGATTAAAAATCCATCGGTCTGGCATTCACTGAATAGAGGCTTCAAGTTTGCACCTGTTATATTAAAGCAAATAATAATATTTAATAATTATTATTTAAAATTTAAGCGGTACGCCTCGCATCTACATATATGGTAACATCGGATAAAAAAGTAACGAAAATTCCAAGAAATCAGAGTACTCTTTCTAACAAAATCTAATAGTGGTGCATAATACCCGTAAAAATCTTAAGCACTGCGAAAATTTGCGGTAAACTGTTTTGTGCAAGTCTTATCTTAAGAAGTTGATGGTAAATTTAAGGAAAATGTTGGTAAAATTACGTTTTTCTTCTAAGAAATATATTAATATTATTTTTCAACTGGCGATCGGCCCCGGCTTCAAACTGGTGCGATGTAGATGTACTATACAAAAAATATATAGCCTATGTTACTCGCTGATAATGTAGCTTTCTATTAGTGAAAGAATTTTTAAAATCAGTCCAATAGTTTTTGAGTTAAATCGTAAAACAAACAAATCTTTCCTCTTTATAATTAGAGTATAATTTATAATTATACTCGTAATTCATTTCTTTATCGTTCCACCAACACATATAATAAGGAATTTAATAGCATAGATCTTTTTAACACCTCTCTCAATTGCCTTAAACGAACTCTTACGAAATTATTGTCTGAAAAAAGTACTTAATTCTGTAGAAATAGTTTAGTTTAAAAGTATAATTTAATTTAATTACATACTAGTTTATAGTTAAAATATCATGTAATCAACACGTTTCACGCGATTCTTTTCATAGTTTTTGTATGTTTCTTTTTTGGGCACTGTAGGTCTGTAGTTTTTAAGAAGTATATTGTTATTTTTATTTATATGTATGTACATGACTGTTTGATGCCAAAATAAATGAAAATAAAATAAAATATTAGTATAGAAAAAGCGCTACTAACTCTCGATGGCAGCGTCGATGGTTTCGGCCGCCATGGAGCGGTAGGTGGTCCACTTGCCCCCCGCGATGGTCACCAGCCCCGAGGGCGACACGTGCACGATGTGGTTGCGGGCCAGCGACTGCGTGTCCGGCTTGTTGGGGTCCGACACTAAGGGCCGGATGCCCGACCACGCTGATAGAACATCTCCGCGACGAACTGAAAGACAAATAACCCTCTTTGATTGAGTTTTCTGAGATCAAAAATATTTTTATATAGATTGTATAGATTTTACAAAATCATAACATTATTTAGTACAATAACACTCTTATGACTTATGATCTTTAGTCATCGTGATCCATTTGGTACGAAATTATGTCAGAATAATTAGTATTATTATTTTCTTATGTAGCCAAGTTCACATTTCAAGGAACGTCATGCTCGTTTAAATGTCATTGCTTGTGGCGGCGTCCATGCGTCGGGTTGTCCCTCTCCCTAAAATATGGTGAGGAGGCCGATGGCTGGCCATGCGTCGTACTCGTGAACGGGTGCTACTTGTGGTGGTCTGACTTGAATAGGGATGTTGACTATTTTTTGGAATTGCTTTTATTTTATAGATACATCCTTTATAAACACGAAAAAAAAATCTTATCAAATAATATTACATATTTCAATAAAAAATACGTAAATAAAAATACTTTTCAAAAATTCCCGCTAAAACGCTCCAAACTGTCACGTGACGTCACAGACCGAATTTTTATTGAATTTATTCGTGAGAAGTGAAAAGATTTGTTAAGATCTAACTTTGATCGAACGCGAGCGAGATTGTTTATCGGTCTGTGACGTCACGTGACGTTTTGAGCGTTTTAGCGGGAATCTTTGAAAAGTATTTTTATTTACGTATTTTTTATTGAAATATGTAATATTTTTTGATAAGATTTTTTTTTCGTGTTTATAAAGGATGTATCTATAAAATAAAAGCAATTCCAAAAAATAGTCAACATCCCTATTTATATTATTTCGATATTAGTTATTTCGAATGTGAATTGAAACACAGTTCAATGAGGATCCGTAACGTTTTTAGTTGAGAATGCAGATTTAAAGAGCTAATAAATCCTTAACATACAGTGAAAAATTTTTTGTTCTACGACAATAATTGACGAAGTTATGACCAAATTACTAGCAAAGTTCACTGAGTGGCCGCCGCGGTAGCTGTGACGTCACTGTGACGGTCGCCGCGTGTTAGCCGTATGGCGCGCAGTATTTTCTTTGGTTAATTGTGACTTAAACATTAGGTTTGTGTCCGATTTGTGTTTAATTCACCTTTACACTATGTGTAAATATTGTATAGTTCCGAAATGTACAAACACTTCTATTAAAACGCCAAAAAAACTACTTTTTAACGGGCCAGAAAATCCAAAACGTAAAAATGGTATTCCGTTGTAAGAAGATATGATTAAACTCTACCCTCTGCCCAGGCTACAAGACATTAGAGTGAAGATAATTTCGATTTACGTACCTACATAACTATAACTATTATTTAGTTGATATGGAAATAAGTTGATACCTACTATTACGTGTAGTGTACCTAAGTATTATCTTATTTAAAGCCTGCTGTATTAATAAAAACCAATAAAAACATAACTACTTAATTTTTCTGAGATTTGTGGATAAATCTACGTTCGTACCTACCTATTCCCATTTCTATGTAGGTAATATCCCAGTCAAAACAAATGACACAGGGACGTACTCGGGTAAAAAGCAAAGAGTGAATGAGAATATTTTATAAGCATTTATATCGGTGCATTTATGTATCTGCGTCAGCTATGCCTTATTGTTAGAAGCAAATAAATTAAATATATATTAATATATATAATATAGTTGGAAGAAGATATGGAAAATTAAAGTTTAGGTTGCTTGGAAGGAAGCTTAAACTGAAGATTGAATGACAAGTCTCAAAAAATTAAATTGACAGAAGTGTACATAAAGAACAAAATATTATATATTTTTTGCTTTATATTGACGTCACCTATCTAAATATATACTGAACCAAATATGTGTAAAAATGAGTAAAATGGCAAAAAAAACAACCATTGCAATTGTTTGCAAAAACCAACGTCTAATTTATTAGTACTCATATTATTTATGTATGTTTTATACTTAAAATATCACAAAATTACATTCTAACAGCTTCGTTAAATCGAGAAGTAAGAACGCCGGTACTAGGCTGCGCTCGGTACCGTCACAGTGACGTCACACGCTCCCGCGTACATTTACTTTTCGCGCCAGAAACGGCACACGTTTATCACTAATATCTTCGTAAGTAATGGTCCGATTTGGATAATTCTAAAAGATATATCATTCTTATGTCATAAAGAATAACGTGGATATTTATTTCATTGAATTTGCTATAACTTTACTGATCCTCATTGTTTAGTCAATTCAAATTGACTGATGTTCTGTGACTAAAGTATCACCTACCATCAAGTGAACCTCATGCTCGTCTGTCGATATCCAACATAAAAAAAATATTACCTTCAACATCAGGGTTAAGATAGTTCCTGACTTCAGAGAGGATGAACTGGATCTCGTCTTCAGTAGGTTTCGGGTTGTGAGTGACGTCACACGGCAGGTCCGTGGTGCCGGCGATGGTGCCCTTCAGCCAGGGGAGGAAGAAGATGACGCGACCGTCCGAGGTAGACGGATCGAGGAGTCCCATGTGCTCGGGGCTGAAAGTATTCAGCGGGAATATTAGATTTTTTTATGTAAAATATCGACAGACTGTTTGTATCAGGGACTGAAACCGGTTAATTTCTATTTTACAAAATACGTGTCTGACTGAGATGCCATGATATTAGTTTTAAATAGTAATGTACATAGTAAACTTACAACAGTAATTTTTTTTAGTAAATATGAATAAAAACGAAAGAATATTAAATACCGGTATAACAAAAACCTTTATTATACCAGTATAACTCCCATAGTAAATTAACTGGTATTCAGTCCCTGGTTTGTATTATCAGTTTATGACTGGATTAAGAAAGTTGCACGATTTTTGAACTAATTATAATATATAAACTAATAACGGTGGAGTATTAAAATGGTATTCAAAGTTGAGAGCTATTTAAAATATATGTATCTTAATGAAAGCAAAACTTTTGAGTAAAGCTCAGTTTTTATTATTTTTAGGTTTTAGTTTACAGCCATCGGTCAATGGTTACGTCAGATCACCTTTTGGTGGCTGACCAACAAAATTTGATTTGATTTTTCATGATGATCTAGTTCAAAAACCAAAGAATTTATGCCTATTTTAAAAGGATGAGATAATAATAATTGAATGAGTGCTTGTATAAAAGCCAAATTCTTTTCAAAAGCCTCGTGATCACCTGTAATATCCTGGCAACACAATATGGACTCCAGATGATGGACAGCAAATCTCTTTGATGGTTTGGTCGTCCATCTTTCTGATGGAGTCGGTGAAGGGTCCGGTTGCGTTGATTATACTCTTCGCTTTCACATCCCATTCCTTACCTGTTAGTTCATCCTGAAACGATACAACTTAATTCAATAAAATAAAATACTAATATTTTTGTAGCGAGAAATAAATTACAGTGAACTCTAGTTTAAATAAATATAGTGAATGGAAAAGGCGATATATTTTACATTCGGTAGTTTGTATTATCATAGCATGGTTATTATAACACACGACTGCATCCAAATAAATCCAATTAATCAATGGTGGTTTCTTTGTTTGCTGAATAATTGTGCCTTTAGAGAAAGGTATGCAAAGAAAATTGATGTATATAGAAGGAAATTCAAACTTTTGGTACAGAAAAAGTAGTTCTATTTTTGAACTATAGAGCGCGCGGCAATGTATCGGTGTGACACACACATCTCAGCAGTCCGCTGACTCCTCCCCTCGCGTTGTCTCGCTTGCTCTTACGAGTGAACGGAATAATGCTCTAAAATTGACTGGGTGTGAAAGAGTGCGCGTTAGGACCTTATCGTCATAGTGTGCGTTCACACGGATACTGCGGTGACTGGGTAAGCCTATAAGGCCTGTTCTTCTATGTACATCTATGGTCTTTGCAGGTATAGAACACTTTATCTGTATCATCCTTACCCTAACTCTAGCACCACTCAGTTTGCCCGCAGTCTTGTGGAGTTTAAGGACTCGTACATGGTTAGCGATGGTGGCGCCGTGTCTAGCGGCTGTCAAAGCTATAGCCAAATTCATTCGAGCGTCATCTTGTTGACCTGAACAGATGACAAATAAGAAATAAATTTTTCAAAAAGAATTAAACAAAATAGTAAATTGGGTTGGGTTTATTGGACATAGATTAGCGAAAGGGACTAAACCCCCATTGAGTTCTTTGGGAGTTGGATCCTTTTTACTAAACTATGTCCAATTTAACTATATAAAAATATACTACAATGTTTTATAGATCATTATTGGGATCACAGATAAACCTTAACAAATTATTTACCTGATACCAGTAAACCTTTCCCCTCTCCATTATTATAAATGGTCTGGGACCTTTGAGATAAGGATTATAGATTTTGTAGGTCCTTCCACGTAAAAATTGTCTTTGTGTATATGCTCAGAGATTAAAGTTACATTCATAAAAAAACATATCTTAGCTTGATTATAATTTGATAATCCCCTACTTACCGTCATAATACACGATGCCTCCACACAAATTGTCGGACTTCAACATAGGGAATAATTCTAATGTATTCTTCTTGGAAAGATAATAAGAGTTCTTCAGATTTCTGTCTCCAGCAACCAAATCGTACATCTTTATACCGAACCAGTAGTAGGGAACTTGCCACCATCTGAAATCAAAAAGTTGTATTTACAATCATTTTTGAAATTGTCGATAAATATCTAAGTTCACTTAGCATTCTAGCAATATTCAAGTGCTATTCGCATTTAAAGTAGGTATTTTAACACTGAGAACACGAAAATGTTAAAAACCCATTTCATGGTATCCCGTGTTTGTACAGAACCTAGATTCTATTCAAATTGCACAGAAAATACAAAAGCCATATGAATATAATATGAATATGCATTATTAATTAAAAAATAATTATTGTCAAAAGGTACATTCAGTATGTGATATCTAGACGAATAAAAAAGTTAAATATTATGCGCCTGCCTTAAAAAAGGAGTAAGGCATTTAGACATTTGAGGCCAAAATTATTAAAAATAATAACTTACTTATAAACAGGTAATAAGATAGGCAAGGGTCGTGTCAAATGCGGCGCCACTTCTAACATATTAGCTCGTTCGTGTAATGCCTCCTTCACCATTTTGTATTGATCGTAATCTAGTTGAAGAATAGCCTTCTGGAGGTATCTGACTCCCCCGTGAATTAACTTGGTGCTTCTGCTGGAAGTGCCACTCGCGAAGTCATCTGACTCTACTAGAGCTGTGCGGAGACCTGGAAATATATTGTAGGTATTTAAACTCATTACACATATTTCCACTCTGTTATAAGCTTTAGCAAATTTTAAGACAAAAGATTTACCGTCGCTCTCATAAATTAAATGTCTTGTTATATTTTTACATAATATTATCTATTTCTTTTAGAATTTAGAGTAATGCTAGTTGCGACTTAAGGTAAGGAATTAATTTTTCAGCGAAATACAATAATATGAATATATTACCATAAAATCTTTTTATACAGTCATAGATGCTCGCAACTCGAAGCCTTAATGTAATATTAGAATATGAAAGCAAGGTGGTTATTTATCTTTTACGACAAAACAGTGCATTGCCCTGCCATATTTTTTTACTTATTGTTAGATACAAGCTAGATCTTGAGAGTGACAAGCGTAAAATCTTAATATTTTACGGAGTCACGGAAAATCCGTTCTAATTGTGATTGTTTTGGCACATACAATTTATTTTTAGGTAATTACCTCGTGTAGTAGCATCAAGGGCACAACCAGCACCCGTGGCTCCCCCTCCAACAATGAGGATGTCGTATGTGTGTCCCGCTTGCAGGTTTTTAATTTGATCTGCTCGAGATGGCAAAGGGCGCTTCTTGCGCTCAGTTTTCGCGGAAACTGTAGGAGGGTTGTACCAATTCTGAAATTTTTCAATTGAGGACTCAAATCGTAGTTTTTACTCAGAACAATCTTATATTTTTATATTGACTGTTTATTTCTACAAATAATGAGGTCAAAATTAAAATTCAATTTTTGAAATAAATGATTCAAAGTTCATAAAAGTACTCTTACTGATTTATGACACATCTTCAGACTTCAGCTATTGTAACTTAAAATTGGCCGAGTCTTACCGGGGCGACATGTTTAGAATTTCCTGTAATCATGCCTTCCCCACGTCTGGTAACATCGGGCATTGAATGGGTGGGAGGAATATCGAAATTCCGACCGGGTAACGAACCACCCTTCATAGAAAACCGTGGAATGCACATTGTGCGTTTCGGTTTCAGTCTATGAATTTCCGAATGCTCGAAGAAAAAATTAGGTTGACAGCACATCATTGACTGATGTAATGTGGTAGAGGTATCACCTAACATCAAGTGAACCTCATGCTCATCTGTCGATATATATTATTAAAAAAAATGAAAACATCAAAGACACTTTTGTTACGATGTTATGCAATTACACTCGAAACAAAAT
Source organism: Anthocharis cardamines (assembly GCA_905404175.1). Classification (NCBI taxonomy): domain Eukaryota; kingdom Metazoa; phylum Arthropoda; class Insecta; order Lepidoptera; family Pieridae; genus Anthocharis; species Anthocharis cardamines. The sequence continues at coordinate 3,037,163 of FR989955.1, forward strand.
CTAACATTTACTTGATTCCGTTCAAAAAAGGATTTACCTCATTCTATAGTTTTATTAGCAATTAGGCATGCATGCATGTGTGTTGCCAACAACTGATTCTGCAATGTCATTGTGCATTATTTGATTGGAATTCACACGTTAAGGTCGTACCGACTGCTTGCTTATCATGAGGGTAACAATGTTAGATTTAAGTATAAAGCTTACCAGTGGTGAATCATCGGCTGCCAGAGCCCAGGATGCGATAACGGCACCTGTGACTCCCGCCGTGCAACCAACAAGCAGTCTTCTTCTTGACATATTTGCCTAGAACCATCGAAAGCATACATTAATTTACTTATTGAGATAGCAACTTCTATTTCTAGTTTTACTGAATTCAAAATGAGCGCTGAGAGCCATTCCAAATTTCATCAGAGGTCATTACATAGTCAGATATATTTCCAAATTACATTTGAACCAGTAGTACCTATGAGAATTATTTGCATATCATTAAATAACATTTTTGTTTTCGTTTTCAACGAGACAGAACCCAGGATTTATTATATGTATATAGTATGATATGAGCGAGGCATAGTTAATTAAGTAATATTACTTTTATATATCGTCAATCAAAACATACCATGACATCAAGTTGCCAATACAGCGTTCGATCAACAATGAATACGGTGATGAAAAAGGCAATTAAATATGGATTAAAGCCTTCGCATTAACTCAATGTAGGCCAACAAGGCAACGAGATACTTACCCCATTTTTCTTTCATTATTTTGAAGGCTTTCGACGTGTTGAAGATTAAACGTAGTCACCTTATAATGTATTGTAGTATTATACCTACCTACTTACAGGTAAAAGACCTAAAGCATTGTTTACAACTGGAAAGCTGCCAAATACTGAAGACTTTCTATAATCTTCAGTATGGCGAAATCACAATCATACATACCTACTCTACTATTATATTCATGAAAAATTGAATCAATAAGAAATACAGGGCAAATACAATGTCCCTTTTTTTAGAGCACCTTATTGCCTGAGGGCGAGAAGCAATTTCTCGCCCCCATCCTCCCAGCGGGTCTTTTATGCTGGGAGAGCTTGGGGTTAGTCACTCGGACTGTCTGCTAGTCAGACAGCCTGGACCACTACCCACTTAACCCCCGCATTTGTGACCCTCAATATTCGCCATGGTGGGGCAACGGGATAACTTGCGTATTCTACCGTGGCCCCAGCGAAAATACAGTGTCCCTACACTATATTATTCTAACTATTACATTCTTTCAATCTACTCTATTTATAGCGAGAGGCAGACCGCAAGCCACACAGCCAAAGTTGAGTGATCGTATTTAATTATTTTTACTCAGCCAAAAAGTAAACTGAACCGGAGACCACCGGGTGTAAGAACACATCGCTTTTTTTTTTGTTAAACTCCGCAGCAGCTTAGTCGCCTCGTTTTTAGGTTTCAGGGATGTTGAAATATTATGCAATGTTATCACTCAATTTCAATAATGTATTCTCCAAGCAAATATTTAAACATAGAACGATGTAATGAATTTAAAAAATGGGTTCGATAGTGCATACATGTTTTGTAAATACTATGACTAAAGTTTAAATGATCAATATATTTATAATTAATCATGATTAAAATGAAAGGAAAACTGCAATCTATTATAGTTCAAGAATAGAAGCTACCGGAGGAAATTACGAAGCAACTATGCTTACATCGTCGACCTTGATAAGCAATAGATTAGTGACGTTATTTGATAAGATAAATATCACGATTAAAGTAATTATGTGCTATCATTTCCGAGTTCTTTAGATGTGTAACAAGTTTCAACTGTCTACACGATAAGACGCAGACGTTTCATTCACGCTTCAGTAAATATCAATTCTGGCACGTGGAATTTTCTTAAACGAACCTACAGACGATAGAGAGTTTTTTTTTAAAGAAAGTTTTTAGGCTTAATGGTGGCTAGGATAGGAAATGAACATATAAATGTATAGTTTTAGTTTTGGTAAATATATTAATTGACTTTCATGAAAGATCATTTTTCTATACAAGCAAGGCAGGTAGATCAGCCTTCTTTTTATTTTTATTTTTAATTTTGTTTCACTGGGATTCGAACCCAGGATTTCCGGTGCTAAACGCATCGCGCTTATCACTGAGCTACGGAGGCGGTTATGGTCAAGGTTTATTTTACTAGGTGAATTATTATTATCAATGCCAGCAGACTAATACTGTTAAAATTACATATTATTATTACGTAATTATTATTTTTTCACCATCAATTCATGCAATTAATATTTCGAAGAGATAGGAAATTAAAGGAATTAATAACTAATAAATTTAATATTTACACAATGTCTTATTAAGATATTTTTATTAAGTATTTTCGGTTATAATCACGATATTTTTCTCTACAGAATTTTAAGCAGAATCTAGAGATTATAAATCTAGTGAAAACAAAAATGAATCCTGCCTAAGAGTTATATCTCTTTTTTACCCATTCCTGTCTCATATAAACGCGTAGAAATGCCTGCGCAGTGTGCATCATTTATGTCTAAATACACGTGCAATCGTGCATCGTCCGAAACTTCGCGTGATGAAAATACGTAATGTCACGGTCGTTCGTCTGGGACATCGATATTTTCGGAAAATGAAGTGTAATATAACGTTACATAATTATGAAAATCGTTTTAATTCATATAAAAGTAAGTAACTGAAATTAGTTTGATTGCTAAGTAAAACATACAATAAAATAGTTAATATTGTCTTTTATTAACGCGAGTATCACACATTTAAATAAAATACTGTACATACCGGATTAAAACGGGATAAATAATTTAAACAATATAAATAATAAATCGCGTTTTAATCCGGTATACAGTATTTTATTTAAATAAAATAGTTATTAAGTATACAATAAACGATATAATTAAAAATGAGATAGAAAAAAAATTGTTTAAATAATATTTCCTTATTTTATAATGTTATCGTTCAGAAAATGAATATTAAGTAATAAATAGTAATTTAAATCATTGTATTTATTTGTATTAAAACATGGGAGTTTAATCGACCAAAAAATCACTATTTTTCAACTTGGATACCAGTGAAAAAAAACGAGATGGCCTTGATGGATTGCCTAGTGAGGGGTATTCTATTATAATATTTAAGCATTGTGACAAATGACATACAATATACAAATATCACTATACTACATCTATTCTTAAGAGCTGGTTACAGTGTATGTGTTAAATCGGGGCCAAAACTGAAATAGAACCAGCTTGCCAGATAATACTTGTACGATTGTTATTAGAATCAGAACCGAGGTGCTCCCATGGTCAGGTGTTTTTGTAATTGAGTTTAATTAAAATAGTTACTCTCAGAGTAATTAATCCACCGTTTTAGCTAGATGCCACACATTATTCGTGAGAAGTTTTTAATCGAAGTATAATATTATTTTACTTGCTCGCGAGAGTGAGTCGTTTGACCGTAAGGCGGTACGGCATATATTATCTGACCTTCATTGCAGGCATGATGTCATATTAACAGGACTAGAGCATTTAATCAATAAGAGATATTTAGTAGCTTATATATTCGATTTTAAGCAATTTAAATATTTGACATATAAGCAGTTTTCCTGTTAGCGGTATATATTAACAAAAAAAAACTGGAAATAATAATAATGGACTTTTATGCAAATAATGTCGATTAAAATATATAAAATAATATACCATTAAACTTATAGATATAAAATACACACTAACAAATAATAATCGCAATAAATTTAATAAACTTTGCGCATATTTTATATTTCACTTATTACCTTAGAAATTCCTTTATATCCAACTAGATGATGAGCAGCACATTAAGTTATATAAATAATTTAGGGAAATTATTTGTACGAAGACACAGTAGAACTCATTTAAATCAGATCCAAATGTTCAAGTTCACACAATATTATCACTAGTTTTGATACAGGTGGTATTTTATGGTCAACACTATTGCTGATTTTCTAACTATAGTAACATGTTAGCTAATCGTGTATAATCGCGGCGAGGCATTACAATGCCCTTGCTGCCAACCCACCTACGACAAGGTAGTAGGTATAGTGAATATATCTATGGTACAGCGTCCCGCTTCGATTTCATGGCACAGTGACTCATTGAACAGCGTTCCTCACTTCACTATATCGCTTGTAGTGCCACCTAGCGGTAGTTAACAACAATATTCAACGCATGGCATTTAGCAGTTAACACAAATTAATTAGACTGTTTAACACGTTCAAATCGATACTTACATATAATTTATAACATCCTGTATTAACTTTTACCAAAAATAAGGTAAAAGTGATTACTTATCAGAAACTATTATAAGGTAGTTTTTTCTCAGTACATTAGTAATTTTTAATTTAAGTCATCTTATAGGTATTAGAGTAAATGTTATAATAATTTATAACATATATATCACATTGACGTAATATCTATCTACTTCCTGCCCTGTTATTATTAATTATTATCTAAACTTATTCAGGTATTACTCTATGGCTAGTCCCCTCATATTTTTGGCGCCTGGAACGTTTAAGTGCGCAAAAATTATGGAATAAAATAAAATTATTTGAAAACCCCGTCAAAGCATTTGCTAACCTAACCTAATCCAATTTTCTCTTTCAGTTGATGAATGAATGATTGATTAGTAGTTAATCTAAGATAATTATCCATATTTTGAAATTTAATTTGCATCACTACATAATATTATAAAACAAAATCCTCCGCCGCGTCTGTCTGTCCGTTCGCAATAAACTCAAAAAGTACTGAACGGATTTTCATTCAGTTTGCACGAATAGATAGAGTTCCATGAGGAAAGTTTAGGTATATAATTTGTCAAGGTATTGTGTAAATTGGTTGAAATATAATGATAAGTATCGGAAGCGTCGGAAAAAGTGATTGGTTGGAAGTAGTGTTGTATAGGACATACAAGAGGCGGTACATTTGTCCCGTACATGACGTCAAAATGTAAGAGCGGCTCGAAATTATAAAATTTACTACTTCAAATTTTGTGTCACGCTCGTTTTTTTCTCTATGTATTTGGGTACTAAATCGTTGAAATAATGTTTTAGAGTTAATCAAATAAAAAATATTGTTTCATCACAAAAATGACCACCGAATGTCATATTAATACTCGCTAGTACAAATGACGCTCCGAGCCTCATTTGAAATGGGACATTGTACTGGCTCAGAGAGAAAAAGAGGCTACTCTTAAAATCTCTTTTTAAAATACTGTACTACCCAACACTAGTTGGAAGTTGAAGTGGCTTTCATCGAAAACCTTTTGAGATATAACAAAACAATATATGATGGGATACTCCTCTTTAATATATCTCCAAAAAAGTCCGTGATGGCATATATCTATATTAATATATATTTAATAGATTACTATACCCTTCTATCTTCTAAAAAAATGGTCACGTACAATGCGGTAATTGGAAGGCTATTTAGACGTATACAGTATCTTTATCAACTTAAATAAGTTACAATATTATTATATTTTTATACCATATGATTTATGCTTGGCACCGCCGCCACCGCGGCGCTACTAGTATCCGTGTGAATGCACACTCTGACTCTGGAGTCATAGCGCGCACTCTCTCGCATCCAGCCGCTTTTAGAGCGTTATTGCCGTTCGCTCGTAAGAGCAATCGAGACTGCTTAGATGTGTATGTCACAATGATACATTGGCACGCGCTCTACAGGTCAAAAGTAGAACTACTTTTTCTGTGCCAATCACATACATCTATGTTCTTTAGTTATAGATACCTGAAAAGTAACTACTAGAAAACCTACATTGGTAAAGTTAGCAAGATTTACTTTTATTAAAATAAATTTAGAAAAAAACCAATAAAATGAGACAATTTATTTTATCCTTTATTCTTCACAAATGTTACACAAGTTTCATGTATGTTTAACTTATGCATCTCCACATAAATTACTGAAATAGCATTCAAATATGTAGATAACAATTAATGAAGGGATCACTTTTCTTTCTTCTCAGAGGAGAGTGAATTGTAAAGTTTTGTTATTTCATTAGATACAATGCTTTGAACAACAGTACCATTTGTATCTATGAAATTAGCAAATGACTTATTGATGGATGCCTCTCGGCTCTTGCCAGTCGAGTCGCGCATGACGATGACCAAGTTATATTTGTCATCATGCCTGGAAGAATAGTTTAAGTATTAATAGACGACACACAAAATATGTTTTTTGTTTAAATTGCTTAACTTTTGAATAATTTAACATTTTGCATACTACTAATGTGGTTAACATATGTGCTAGATTGGTAGTCTTAAGAAAACCAATTTGCAGTGGCTCAAAAAGATAGTCACAGATAGAGAAATCTAATGAGTAAAAAATTTTATTTAAAGCATTATATGCATACTTACTTTTTAACATATGAGCTTGCTTCCCAAACTCTTATATTGCTTCCAACCTTTTCCTTTGCAACAACAAAAATGCCTTTTTCTTTGAATGTTGTATAGAGAGTTAAGATACTCATCAGAATGAAGTATGATGACACACAAACAATTAAGACCAATCTGTAAAATGAATGGCATTCATTATTATAACAAGTAGCCTTGTATAACCTTAGCTTTTATTTTTGTTTTGTAAATTTTAAGATCTGCCTTAAACGTAATGTTACTATTGTCAAATGTGGGAAGGAACTGACACAGGTATACCCTAACTGGGAGGTCAGGGCCGATCATTAGTTTTATGATAAAAATGTTTAAGTTCAGAATAAAGATTATTATTATTATTCAATGATGTTTTATTTATTTCCTCTTGTGATCATTTATTTTATTAAGTTGTTAATAAATTAATTTGATTTTAGAATTTCAGTATGAATTATGATTTTAAATTAGGCTAAACTTAAATTAATTTACTGGAATTAAAAGATGAATAAACAATCTATTTCAATTAATACACATTATTTATGAGCAAATATTAGGACAGTAATATTTATACAAGAAATGTTATATTTTGAGAGTTCTTAACATATATTTACTTGAATTTCATTTAAATCTTACCTTGATTGTGGGAATGGGTAGAGGTAATCCCACAGCAGAGCGTACAGGGCTACTCCTACAGCGAGAGCACAGAGGAACAATCGCCCATCAATTAGTGCAAAGCTTTCATTACATTTCAGATCCCCTGTTAGTACCTGCAAATTAAATATTCTAATAAATCACACCTTCCTCTGTTTTTCAATACTTTTTAAGACTTATTTCGTTATCACGCTACCTCAAAAAACAAAATGACAGTGACATTCCGATTTATATTAGTTCTATAATATAAAGTATGCCAGTTTAATTCAAACCCCCATTATCAGTTTATGACTGACAATATAAATTTATACTGTTGCATGTGTGGAATGGTGGAATGGAACTACAATATAATTTGAAATTATATTCTTGTATAAAGTAGGTTGACAGCTGGAGGTATTACCTACCATCAAGAGAATCTCATGTTCATCTGTTGATATCTAACATTAAAAAAATGTTTGAATTTGTTTGTAAAAACAAGAGCATGACTTATCAAGTATTGACTATCCAGAGATTTTGGTATATTTAGATAAAATTTTACCTCTCTAATAGCATCATCGATAGCATTCTTTGCTGCAGCTCCATCCCATTTATTTATCTTTACTGGCTGCAAATAAAATAAATAATTAGGTACAACAGATATAGTCAGAAAGTAAGAAAGAATTATAAAACTGCACTGTAAAATTCAAAGTAAAATTAAAGTCGCTTTGATGAATCCATACAATTTAGGAACCATGAAGAAGTCTCCTCACTTCTTAGCCTGTGCCTGTTTGCCCCAGTTCAATTTATTTCTAATATACAATGTTTGTATCAAAATAGTGACGTGTCCCCGGCAGCGGTTTTTGTAAATGGCGATAAGTAGTAGAAACACAGTAAGAATAGGATAATATTACCTCAGAGGACTCGCCCATATTTTTCTTAATGCAATATTTATTGCGCAGTCTTAAGTTTTAATTTATGTTTTCACAATCTTATATCTATTCACGCTTCGAATTTCAGCTACGACCAGTTATAAGTAGCTATGTACTATAAACAGATGTCAGTTCAAATTGGGTGACGTTTTGACAGATTTCACTTTTTAAAAGTACTAACCGTTCACTTCGAGAATACCGCCGTCGACCGTTACAATGTCCTTCTAGAAAAAATACACCTTTATTTTACTATCTTAACATTCGAAAAATATTGTTTTATATTAATTATTTACGAAGGCGCAAACAAAACATTGTATTGTATTTATGTATTCATAACTGGGATAGCAGTTATTTAATCGAAATAATTTAAATAATAATAGAGTACTTCATACCGAATTAAAGCGCGATTTATTATTTATCCCGACGGTTCGGATGCTTTTCAGCAACCGTGGTCATCGAAATCACTCCTTCTGTAGCACTATCATCACTCTCTGTCATCATTCTGTGTCGCTATAATCACTTTCAGAGCCACTGAAATAATAATTAGTTAACTTTCATTTTTTTCTGGTTCGTAGAATAGAATGTCATTAAATTATACTCAGAAATTATATAACAAATTACGTTCGCCACTGTGTAGAACCGTTATAGCAACTCAAATATTTCTATACGTACGTTCGAAGTAAATAACAAACCAACAGAAACAAAATCTTAACGATAACAAATATCTCAACAAAATCGAAACACGGCAGCGTTGCACTAACCGGGCGACGCTTGAGGGGCTTTGAAATGAACGAGTGGTATGTACATTTTTTTTGAAGATCGTATGGCCTGATATACTGGCCGCCAAACTGTAGTACAAGTTTTATTCTTTGATGTGTGTATTTTTCATCATAATATACTGAAACCGAAACGCGCAATGTGCACTTCATGGTTTTTCCATTTATGAATGGTGGTTCGTTACCCGGTCGGAATTTAGATATTCCTCCCGCCCGATCAATGTACGAAGTTACCAGATGTGGCGAAAACATGCTTACAGAAACTTATAAACATGTGGTCCCGGTGGGATTCGAACCCACGACCCATCGATGCGCACGGCAGGTGTGCAACCGAACACACCAACGAGCCCGTCAAAACTGTATATAACGTCAAAGTATATAATATACATATTATGCTACTCCTAGATACATTAATTTACTATTTCCATTGTTGTGATGTCAATAATTTAGTTCAGTCAGTTTTCATATTATGAATTTAATATACTGAATTAGAACTGTTTATAAAACAGACATAATAAAAACTAAATATTATGTGAGATTGAAATGCGAGTACACGAGTAGTCAGTCCTATATCTGAAAATCCTAACTTTAAACTATGTTTGAAAAAGTAATAAGCCGTTTAATATTTTCCAACATATCAGTATTATTATAAATGTTGTCTACTTCAAATAATGATATTATTAAGAATTTATTTCATATTTTGCATGATGATATTTTGCCATGATTAGACGACAATTTTTCAAGCTCCCTAAGAGTAGTATATAATATTTTATATTATTTGCTTTGAAAAATTCAAATCTCAATTCAACAATTGGTAACACTAATGATGGATACTAAAAAAAGTTATGGATAGTAAAAATGAAGTATTTAGTAAAATATTATTTAATTTAACAAATTTGTGACAGAGTTTTATGAATTTTACCCTATTCTTAACACATAAATACGTTAATATAACATCCAGGGTACATAAAGTTATGGTATGTATATTATTATTGTATTAGCACAATTTTGTTTGGAGGACTCTAGTTGATTCAGTCATACCGGTGGTTATAATAAGGCTATTCATAAAGCTGTACTTTTTAAGAATTCTATCGCATAACAAAAATATTGATATGCGAAATTTTTGTAACCACAATAGAACGATGCGACAACGAAATGGCATTGTCAAAAATGTGTAATGAAAGAGGTCACTATTAATGTGATCTGTGGCATGTTTCACGTCGATTAAACATCCGATTGTTTTATAGGTTGATTGGCAACCATGGCCAAGAAAAGGAGACCCACAACTGTTGCCTCTCGACGTTCGGCGCGGCGTGGAAAGGCGGGCCAGAAGAGTTCCATCGTAGGCGAAGCTTCCACCACGGCGGAACCTGTCTCGGCTGCCCCGGCTACTGAGGAACCACCTCCCGAACCACCCAAAGAAGCTCCAAGTGAAAACCAAACCACCTCAGATGCCACTGCCAAGCCATCACATGAACTTGTACCTACAATAGTTTTACACAAGAAGTTTGGTAAATATCGATGTTTGTTCAACAATGATGATACTTTCACTAAGAAATATGATGTTGGTAGTGACAGTGAAACAAATAGTAGTGTTGAGATAAGAATTGTTGATCCAGGTGTTAGTTCAGAATCAGATTCAAATGCCCTGGACACACAGTCTGATACTAATAGTGGTGCTTGTCCGAGTCCATTGAATATTCCAGATCGAGCATTACACAGTTTAAATTCTAGAGATGTATCACCATTGCCATTAGCTGAAAATCTAGATATACCTTTACCAAGTGAGGAATATCCAGAAAACAATAAAAATGATTCAGAATGTAAGATAAAAGAGACTGAAATGATATCTGTAGAAGAAAATGTCCAAGAACAAAATATGGAATTAGACCCAAGTAATGAGCAGTCAATTTCAGAAGACCAAATGCAAACTTTTAGTGATCATCTCTATGGTGATGATGATGAAGTAATAACTATAGTTCAAATATTGGAGGATGATAACCAAGAAGCGTACTATAACATTGATATTGATAGTCCAAAGGAACAGTTACAGGACAACAGCGAAGAAAAAGAAAGTGAAAAAAAGGATGTACAGTTTCAGAAAGATTTTGAAAAGCTTAATTTAACATATGCTCAACCATTAGACTCTAATTCCTCAATTAAATGTTCTGATAGTAATCGGAGTTCAAACTGTACTCCTGATTTGCTGTACCCTAAAGACAATTTAGAAGTATTAATAAGGCCTGACCCCAGTTTAACACCAAGCTCAACAATATCAGATGACAGCAACTCTTCACGGGTGACAGATCAAGTCCAGAATAATTCAAATGACTCCTCAGAATCATCCCCATCAGGTGTGCGTCGATCAAGCAGAATCAAAACAATTAGTACAATGAAACAAAAGACTAAAGGCTATGGTTTAGTTAAAACCCCTTTAAAAAAGGCATTAATAACACAAACAAAACTTAAACTAGAAGAATTAGGAACTGAAAGCCAAGATAAGCCTTCAGATAGTTTTAATCAATCTACTGCCAATCCTTTGACCTTCCCTGTACCATCAGAAATGCCTGTAAAAGTAAAATCTAGGTGGAGAAGATCTAGTGAATTAGAAATGGGGGCCAGTTCTCCAGCAGTTTCTCCTTTAGCAAGTCCCAGTTTGCCAAAACTACCACCACTAGAAGAGAGTCAGAAGTCTTTAGATGAGGAAAAAGAGATCATACCCCTCAGTAAGGAAGCATATGACAGAATAATTGACGAAAGGATGAATCAATTCCAGCATTTGGATGAAAATGAGTATTTGTGTGAGAGAATGATTAGTAGAGATACAAAGAAGATGATCTGTGACTGTTTCATGACCAAAGATGAGTTGGAGCGGGGGGAGCTTGCTTGTGGTGAAGACTGTTTGAACAGGCTGCTTATGATTGAATGGTAAATTGTAATATTTTGGCTCTTTGGTAATTTTTAATCTTTGTCTTGACAACTATAGCAATAATATTGTCTTTTATTAATGCGAGTATCACACAATAAAATAAAATACTGTATACAGGACTTAAATGCGATTTATTGGATGACTGGACCAGTCTGTCCCGTGATTACGGTTGCTGAAAAGCATCTGAAACATTGGGATAAATTGTGTGTTTTCTGGTATACAATATTTTATTTAAACTATAGAAATTTTATATTTATATGCTAATATCTAAATTAGTTAAGTCACGTTTTGCTCCTCTAAGATGTGTTTTTTTTTAATGTTGTTTAAATCATATTTTAATCATATGTTAAGCAACCTTCTTTAGTTAGCTTTTGGAGCTACTATCTTCTTAAAAAATCTGTGAATTATGTCAGTAAAATAATTTTTACATGTATTCTGTACTTCATTTACTTATTTTATTTTACAGTAATTCTAGATGTCCTGTAGGAGATAGATGTACGAACAGACGATTCCAGAAGAAGGAAAATGGTTCCCTTAAAGTATTTTATGCAGATAAGAAGGGCTGTGGCGTGGAAGCCAGTTCAGACATTCCAGCGTAAGTAGTAATGATGTGAAATTTTGTTCCCTGATAATAATATTGTATTTATGTATTAATATGCAACCTTATGCATCTGCATTATTTCAAAGCAATGTATGAAACTAAATTTGGCTTTTGCGAAATTTCAAAATACCTTGCCTGTAGTTTTTCTCTTGTTATTACTTAGCTTTCATTTAAAAAAAAACATTTCTTGTGTATTTGCATAAATGTAATCATATTTAAGTAATAAGTGATAAGTCTTAACACAACATTATTCATATTAAAAGGTGCTTGGCGTGTATGTTAAATAATATTTTTCCTAATAATGTAAATTAATAAGTTCATCATTTGGATAATCATGTAGAAAATCACATTTATGATTTTTAGAAGTTAAGGTACAGTTTATAAAGGCCTATAAAATGCAATGCTAGTAGTACTTTAGTTTTTAAACAATACATTTAATGCAATTATATGTACATTTAAATGAGAAAAATAGCTTGGTAACTCAAAAAATATAGATATCAATTTTTACATAATATACAGATTGACTAATCACAAGCTAAAATACAAAAGACATTTTTCTTTGTTAAATATGAGCTTGAGTTCACATTTAAATATGATAATAATTTTGCTATTTCATGTTTTATAGAGGGGAATTCTTAATGGAATATGTAGGCGAAGTGCTGGATTATGAGCAGTTCTATAAACGAGCGCAGACCTATTCGGATGAGAACAACTTGCATCACTACTTTATGTCTTTAAAAGGAGATACTGTTATCGATGCAACGTTAAAGGGCAATATATCAAGATTCATCAACCACTCCTGTGATCCAAATGCTGAAACTCAGAAATGGACTGTTAATGGTGAACTCAGGATAGGATTTTTCAGCAAGAGAGATATTGCAATTGGGGAGGAAATCACTTTTGATTACCAGTTTCAGAGGTTTGGGTAAGTGTATTCTGGCTTGGTGTAATATGTATGGTCATATAAAACTTTAATTGAAAGTAGTTTAGAGAAAAGGATCCAAATCACAAGAAATTCTTTCGGAGTTGGATCATTTTCGCTAAGCTAAGTGCAATTGTGTCAAAAGTAGTGTTGCAAAAAATATTTTAACTTAAATGTTATTAGGTGCATACATTTTCATCTATAGATATCCCCTGTGAACAGATTTGAGATTGATAGGCCTGTCAAAATATCTCAGTCAAATGATATTATGAACCTCTTTCAAAACCTCTGAAAAGGTTACTCTAAAAATGCAGTCATAGTTTTTATTCTACACCTAACATTTTATTTAATTAGTACTATTTAATACACAAATCCTTAAAATCCTTAACAAGAAAAAGAAATGTAGATACACTAAAAAAATCTAGAAATTAACATAGAATAGGATAGTTAAGAAGTAAGAAAGGAAATACAAAATGTTTGATAATAACAAGTAATTAGTTCAATAGCTTTATGGCAGAAACCGGGAAAGAGTTACCATAAAATATATTGTAGATTTGTGTGTTTTCCAGAGTCAGCTTACCAAAAGAATGTAAATAAGGTGCTATTTTAATTTGTCTTTTAGATAATATAAGATGTTCTAATATGTTTAAATAAGGGGGCATATGGCAAAATTTCCAGCATGTATGGTGTGATGTGGCTAACGGTAAATTGTTTGCATGCAGTAAAGTGGCGCAGCGCTGCTACTGCGGGACCGACAACTGCCGCGGTTGGATAGGAGCTGAACCGGATTCGGAAGACGAGGATTATGAAGAGGTAAGTTTTGGAGAGTTTCAGTGGGTAGCTCCTGCTTTTATATTACTAGTCATGGTATTTTATGGTGTAGTGGGCAAACGCCTATAATCCCTATATAGATCATGACATTAAAAAGTTTGATTTAATTGAAATGTATTCAGTTTCTACTTTTCTTACTACCTACTAAAATAGTTTTCCGTTACATTACTTTAGATAATCTCTTTAGGAGCTATACACTAAAATGTTCTTCATACCGATGTATGTGTGTAGTTGTATTTTTTTTAATCTTTCTTTTTGTTTATTTACTTTACTGTAATACAGAAATGTCTATAAATATTATACGACTATGACTATTAATAAAACCGGATCTGAAAATCGATTACAATTGATTTGGTATAGTTAAAAAAGAGATTTCTGATTTTTAACATACAAAAAAACTAAGATACCTTGATTTACTAATGGAATATTTTAACTACATATTTTGCTATATCTCTAAAATTTAAGCCATCTCCAAACTACATTTCAGTGGTTTTAGTATCCAGTATGCTTATAATATTATGAATTGAATATTACCATCATACATTGCAGGAGGAAGATGTATCAACATCCAAATCTGGTACAACCGAGACCGAAGAGTCGCAGACCACGGACGCGAACACGGAACAGCCGCGCGTGTGTGTGCGCAGGCCGCGGCGGGACAGGAAGTACAAGCCGAAAGCGCCCGACTTGGTGCAAGACGCTGATGTAAGTGATGAATATATTCATGTTAAAATGCTGCTGTTATAAGAGAAAAGGGTGCTCCTATGTATAATGGGAAATGGAGATTAAAAGTATTGTTATATTTTTAGTTATTCTAAGCCTAAGCACGAACAACGATCGAAAAAGTATTCGAATCGTCGACCTGACTGTATGAGAAATTCCATACAAATGACAGTTCGACGATAATAAACGATATAAATAATAATAATAATTTCGAAAAAAAATCAGATACATCTTTTTTTGAGGTTGTCCAAGTTAAATTATGCTTAGATATGTTATTTTTCTTGAATTCTTATTGAATTTTACAAGCCGATTAATATGATGATTCAATTCTATTATTTTATTATATTTCAGATAAATAGATCACTTATAATAATCGTCAATAATTAATACAATATATTTTCTAATAATTAAATAATCAGCTTATATAGCTCACAAGTACTATCATCACCATAATATATAAAAAAATCATGATTTCTTATATTTAGGTGTAAAGAAAGTCAAATTGACTTCATGTTTTTCACATACACTTAATAGTACATTAAGTAGTTGCGTTTGTGAACAATTTAATTTTTAAACTACATAAGAATATATGTCTACTCAAATCTCACTCGAATAATAATGAATGACAGATCGAAGAAGACCTCGAAGCGCTTAGCCGCACCGGGGTGAAGAACCAAAGTCACACGCTACGACTGTCGCGGACGGTCGTTCGGGCGAAGACACGCCGCGCCCAGACCGCGCTGCTGCGGCTGCTGAGAGATGCCGACCTGCCGTGCCGCCGGCTGTTCCTCGACTACCGCGGGCTGCGACTGCTGGCACCTTGGTGTGCAGACGCGCCATTAGACTTCAAGTGAGTACATGTTTACAGTCGGGTAAAGAGATGCCGACCTGCCGTGCCGCCGGCTGTTCCTCGACTACCGCGGGCTGCGACTGCTGGCACCTTGGTGTGCAGACGCGCCATTAGACTTCAAGTGAGTACAGTCGAGTTAAAAATGTTGGGTGTAATAAAATGGTCACTACTCACTGGTTTAATTAACTGGTTTGTTTGTATTTTCAAATGTATGAACTAACGAATGTATAAAATATAATAGAATTCGAAAATACTCAACAAATATATTTATGATTTCTTAGTGAGTACAGTCGAGTAGAAAACAATTTCTAGTATTTTATGTATTTTTTTAACTTTTCGGAATTTATGCAGTAAGAATACTTCAAAATAACAAATTTTAATCGAAAAAACGAGCGTAAAGCTCATTTATGTTATCTGATATAACTTCAGCACATTAATGATACTTTAACGACCTATTTTTATTTTTACTTGGTGCAGTTGTACCAAAGTTCTTATACATTTTGTAACTTTGAATTCCCGCTTTTTAAACGTGTTGAATACGCATGCGCACTGCGGCTGATTCTATTCGTTTAAGGTTTGTATATTTTCAGCAGAAGGCAGTCACGCAGTGCCACTGCCTCGGTGTAGACATGTACACTTTGCGTGTTGATATTCCAGTTTTATTAGAAAGCCTGAAAAATCTTGTCTTTGTACAACTTTGCAGAATAAGGAATATCTCCGTATACCACAGGGGTTAAGTTAAAAAATATATTAAGCAAGCTCAATGATGAATTATTTCTTGCAGGCTGGAAATGCTTCAAACGGTGGACAGGCTGCCCATCCCGAACAAAACTATGGTGCAGGAGACCCGTTTCTTCACTATCATTGAGCGATGGCTCAGTAATTCAGAGATTCCATCCGAGGCACCCGTGTTTATTGATGAAGCCACTGGTACTATTTTTTTAAGATTAAGATTATTATTCTATGCCCTGTTTTTATTTCTTTTTCCATTCTCTTCTTTCACTTATAATATCATCAGTCATACCCCTCAAACACATATTCCTTTTGTGCTTTTTTTTTGTTAGATATCAACAGATGAGCATGGGTTCACTTGATGGTAGATGAGAGATACCTCAGCCACAGAACATCAGTCAATGATGCGCTGTCGACTTATTTTTTAATTTTCCGAAGAAAAATCTTTCTTTTCCTTTATAGTCATCCACTTTCATATTCATAACTTTTTATATTTAAATTTTTTTCTCATTTATATCTTAAGGAAATTATGAAAATTTAAATAAAATACTGTATACCGGATTAAAACGCGATTTATTATTAGCAACCGTGGTCGCGGGAGACTGAAAGATGACAGTTGTCTTATATTTGAAATGTCACAAAGTTGCCATATTTAATTCAATTAAATTAAAAAGAAAATAATCTATTAATTTAGGTAACACAATGTACACCTATGAACGTGAATAAAAAATAATACATATTAAATTACTAATATTACTAATATTAAATGCTTCTAATTTTACATTTACTACCAGTTCACAAATCAAGGGCGTAGAGCGGACGAGAAGAACTGGCAAGAAACTCGCCGCCACTCTTTTTTTTTAAATTAGTATTTTATTTAAATGTGTGATACTCGCGTTAATAAAAGACAATATTAATTATGAAAATGTTTCTTATTATAAAATAAGTACATAATATTTGTCTAGGTCTGCCAGTAGAATTGGCGAACAGGACCGCACAAGACTCAGACAAAACTAAAGAAAACGTCGCTATCTTAGAAAAAGTCAAGGATCTCTCTACTCAGCTTCTAGAACGGTGGTCTAGTTTGAAAGTAAGTACTTAGAATCTCAACAACTAAAAAGTAATAACAATTGATTCGTTTAAAATCCAAAGCTGCCATTATTTTAAGCTTACTACTGACAAAGAGAAAATGTCAATTCTTCTTAATTATGGCAATAATTATTTAAGTGTAGGTTTTTATATCATACAGGATTACATCTATATTGTAACAAAAAGCAATTTCGAATTATCGAATGAAACTATTTGATTTTATATGACTCAACTGTTAATTTTTTTAAATACTTCAAGCCTTTTTTGCAAAACTTACTATATTATCAATACTGCACTTGTGTATTTACAAGTGCAGTATTGATAATATACTTGATATATTGTACACTACTGTGTATTTTATGTACCTACTAATTCATGACGTCATAATAAAGATTGAAATTGTTCATATGTTACAAAAATCATAACGACAAGACAATTTATATAGTTCGCCGGTTCCGGAAACAAAATGATAAATCTCCTCTCTCTCAATGAACCGGCGAGTTATATAACTTTAAATTAATCTAAAAATATAATAATAATAATATTTTTATACGAGCCTTGCAAAAAATGCAAACTGTGAATTTTGTAGTAACACATTCATGAATTCATTCGAATGTCTAGAGTTGTCTCGGGCCACAGATTAAAACTAATTTCAATATATTTCACAGGAAGTCTTCAAAATCCCAAAGAAGGAGCGAATACAACAAATGAAGGAGCACGAGCGTCAAGCGAACGTCGAGCGACGCGCGGCTGATTCGAGCGGCTCACGTGATCGCGACCGCGACCGTGACCGCGACCGTGATCGCGATCGCGAACGTGAGCGCGAGCGACGCGATGAACGTGACCGCGACCGTGAGCGAGACAGGGAGCGGGAGAGAGACAAGGAGAGGGAGAGAGATAGATATAGGGAGAGGGACCGGGATCGTGAGAGAGATAGAGATAGGGATGACAGAGATAGAAGAAAAAGGAGAAGCAGTCCCGAGGGCAGACGGAGTATTCGGTATGTTGAAGGTTCATCTAATTGTTTTTCTTATATTTTTCAATATTCCTCAATAAAAAAAATGAATGCTTGAATACTATTGTAAATATGTAAATGAAAATTATTTATTAAAATTCTCAAGGAAATTTTATAGATTTTAGAGCATATAGACCAGTGCCGAAGCCTTTAAAAATGGTAAAAAGTGAAAAAAAATTACAGTAGGATGAAACCCATTAGAAAAGGAGGGGAATATGATCAAAATGAAAGAAAAAATAAATTACGGTCGATCCGAGTTCGGGAAGTGGAAGTGGGGGGGGTTTAAGGGTAAAAAACGGTTTATCTCGTTTTCCGGCAAAACTACAAGTCCTATGGAAAAAAGTCAAATGGCAAAGTTGTAGGTAATAAAAAGATCTACAACTTTTGTATTTTCACTTTTTTCACATAACCTCAAAATTTATGTGAAAAATTCAAAAAACCAAGTTTTTGGTTTTTTATTTTTATCTTTTACAAATTTTTTTTTTTTAACGAAATTTTGTGAAAACTTACCTTTTTATGTCCCAAATACGCTGTAATTTATTTAATTAAAAATATTTATTTTTTCACCTTATTTTGAATTAATATCGAAAAAACACCCTAATTTTCAATCGAAAATTCACCCGTCAAAATATCAGCGTTTTTCAAAAAGTTGGTGTGGTTTCTGTTCGTTGGAATCTCTACTTTCTGACGGTGTAAAAAAATATATACTTTTTTAACAGCTGCTACGAAATAACAGGTATGTTGTAAGGCCCATACCCTATTAGAACCTTCCCCACTTCTCTATGAAACACATTTTGATGGGCTAAAATTTTCCGTAGGTCACTCAGGTATACAAGTTATCTTAAAAAGCAATAAATAGACATCTACGCTTATAATTGAAAGAAGATTTTGCAACTTTCTCAAAATATTGTAGATGTCTTATTAAATATTAACTTATTTGGTTTTTGGTTTTTGCGTTTTCTGAGAAGATTTACCATAGTAACATATATTTTTTTTTCACCATCGGAAAGTAGAGATTTAAATAATTTTTTTGTAAAAGATAAAAATAAAAAACCAAAAACTTGGTTTTTTGAATTTTTCACATAAATTTTGAGGTTATGTGAAAAAAGTGTAAATACAAAAGTTTTAGATCTTTTTATTATCTACAACTTTTCCATTTGACTTTTTTCGATAGGACTTGTAGTTTTGCCGGAAAACGAGATAAACCGTTTTTTACCCTTAACCCCCCCCCCCCCCCCACTTCCACTTCCCGAACTCGGATCGACTTAATTTATTTTTCCTTTCATTTTGATCATATTCCCCTCCTTTTCTAATGGGTTTCATCCTACTGTAATTTTTTTGGGTTTCAAAAATTATCGACACTGGTCTAATAGTGTATAACTTTTGTGTAACTTCTCCCGCCGAAACCGCGTTATTATACAAATGCTTTGCTTTCTAATTGAACGGATTTTATTAAATATAAAAGACGAACTATTTAAAAACATAAACGACGATGTTAGCGCGGCATAGTGGAGTGATAACTAAACTATATTTTTTGATGTAGTGCAGCTCCTTTAGTGTTAAATTTTGACGGACTCATTGGCGCGTTCGGTAGAACACCTGCCGTGCGCATCGATGGGTCGCGGGTTCGAATCCCACCGGGACAACATGTGTATAATTTTCTGTAAGCATGTTTTCCCCACGCCTGGTAACTTCGGGCATTGATCGGGTGGGAGGAATAACGAAATTCCGACCGGGTAACGAACCTCCGTTCATAGATGGAAAAACCGTGAAGTGCATATTGCGCGTTTCGGTTTCAGTCTTTGAATGGTCGAAGTAAAAAAAGTAAGTCGACAGCGCATCATTGACTGATGTTCTGTGGCTGAGGTATCACCTACCATCAAGTGAACCTCATGCTCGTCTGTCGATATCTAACATAAAAAAATCTATATTGGTTCTCCAGGTTGACAGACCGAGTGCTAGCCGCGATACCGCCCATGAGCAAGGAAGAGCGGAGGCGAGCGTTCGCGGAGGCGGCCGCCGTGGCCGACGAGAGCCGCCGCCAGCGGGACAGCCAGGCCTTCATGCCCTTCTGGCCGCCGGACACGTTCGCACAGGTCGGTGACATAAGGAAGTTGCAATATCCCTAATGTTTTGGAATGAATGTTCCGATCAGGGACTGAAACCGGTTAATTTTTATTTTTCAAAATGATATTAGTTTTAAAGAGTAATACTCTCTAAACTTACCACAGTAATTTTTTTCAGTAAATATGAATAAAATCGAAAGAATATTAACAAAAACCTTTATTATACCGGTATAACTCCCATAGTAAATTAACCGGTATTCAGTCCCTGGTTCCGATGTACTCACTTCTCCCAAAATATTACGAATATCAAATTAATAGATAAGTTTGTACTTCATTGTGGACGGCCATAAAATAGGTACTTAGATAAAATATATAAAAAAAAATTGAGTTCCCGTATTGGGGCATGGGGCTCACCTATTTCTGTGTCTGTTTCACTGATAATTTTTCTTTGCAGGCAAGTAGGTGATCAGCATTCTGTGCCCTGCCCGACCGAAACATTTTTTTAAAATCTTGTTTCCCCGGGATTCGAACCCAGGATCTCCGGTGCTAAACGCATCGCGCTTACCACTCAGCCACGAAGGCGGACATCTCTTTAATTAATTATTTTAAAATGTTCTATACTGGTACTGACAATGAATCGATTCGCTGGCTTAATTATTTTTGATTTGTTAAATTAGGGTCATCAGTGTATTTGAAATATTTTTTAGACCAAAATTGATGTTGATGTTACCTTTATATTACGTTTAGTAAAATTGCGTTAAAGTCAAGATTGCGTTTAGTAAAATTAAAAAGAGAGTAGAGTAGATTTTATAAATACAATATTATAAATTGTATGCAGATGTTTCCGCAAGGAATGATTCCTGGTCAACCAAACATGTTGCCAAATAGACCACCTCTAATACCTAATGGGCCTAACATGCTGCCTAATGGACCAAACATGCTGCCCAATGTACCAAATATGATGCCCAATGGACCAAACATGCTGCCCAATGGACCAAACATGATGCCGAGTGGACCTAACATGATGCCAAATGCGGCTAATTTAATAGGTGCTCCACCAAATATGTTACCAGGACAACAAAATATGATGAGTGGTCCCCCGAACATGATGAACAGGCCCCAAAACATGATGGGTGGGCCGAATATGATGATGCCAGGGCTATTACCAGGAATGATACCCGCAGATGTACCCCCTGAATGGATTGGACCAAATGGTGAATTTCAAGGACCCCCAGGATTTTGTCCAACATTCCCTGGACAACCTTTTTGTATGCCACAACCTAAGTAAGTATTCTTTGAGAAACTTCCTTTCCTACAATTAATTTATAGGATAATATTAAAAATAGCTTTAACTCGATACCGACTTCGATGTGTTTTTAAGTGTAGATGGATGTGGAGGAAGCAAAAGTGGTGTTCAAGGATTGAAGCATATAGAGAATTCATGATCATTGCCAACTCCATAGGAACGAGACAAAGTGAGAATTTGAGGTTATAGGGATATTTTGATGCCAAATCAAAAAAAAAAATACAAAAAAATGTTTGGCACAAAAAACAGAAAAACATTTTCTGGATAGGGACACCCTAATCACCTAGCAGTATGAAATATACTTTACGACCTATTCTTATACCTACCAAATGTTTACATAAATAATCATAAAAAACGGTCGAGCCGTTTCGGAGTAGTACGACCACAAACACCGTTACACGAGATTTTTTATATATTTAAAATAAATGTATTAAAAAAGAAAAAAATGTTACTAATAGTCTGCTAAATCATTCCATAACGTCTTTATAAAATGAAAGGTTCTATTTTTAAAACAGTTTCAATGTATGTGTTTATTTGTGCAGTATGATGGGTATGAGCGGTTTCGGTGTGGGAGGTTTTATGTTTGGTCAACAAATGGGACCTTTTCCGCCACAACCGCGACCCAACGCGTTACAACCACAACCGCAACAACCGCTGCTAGAGTCCCGAATACCAGCGGAACATGCTGAGGTAAGTTAGTACAGTATGGGTGGTAATGTTCAGGCTGCAGATATTTATAATTTAGATAATCTAAATTCTAAATAGTAGGTAGAACCACCAAACTATTTACTTTTTATGTGTTTTTATTTGTATCAAATAAATACCATTTCATTTCATTTCACTATTTATTCGTTTTTTATACACAAAAAATAAGTTAAAAGTACGGTTTTAAGGTGACACTAGTCGACATTTTTTCCATAGAAATTTCGGGGGGGTATTACTCCTTTATTTAGCACTGTATATGCAAAATTAAACACGATATCGTTTTGTCTCATAATTAATTTTGTCTGTGCGGAAACAGAATGGTAAAATAAAAAACCAATAAAAATTTACGAGCTACCAAAGATTCGTTTTTATTGCCATTTTTAACACAACTTTGGGCTTAAATTAGTAATAAAAGAAGTATCAAATTTTCAAAACAAAGTCGGTACCGACAAAGCACGATTATCGAAGAATACAATAACTTTTATTTGTAATTGATTTATGCAGTGGTTTTTTCATAAAACTCGATTTTCCAAAGGCTTTTTCGTATTTTTTTAGACGCCCCTTTTATTATGAATTATCGTGCATCTCACTTAATAATGGTTGCCCCAGTGCGGTGCGGGAGAACAGCATGCTTTTTGGCCTCGCCCACCAGTGAGTTCGAGCCCGCGACTTGTGCAACATTAAGTTTATTTATCGTCGTCAAATGGGTGCATTCTCGCCAGACATGACCCAATACTTCAAAATTGTGTTTACTTACCTTCTGATGACTCACTAGACGGTCTATAAAGAAATGGTAATTGAATATTATGGATGATGGAATGCGAGAGGTTTTAGGGTCAGATTGGGTCCTCTTTCACTGCAAAAATACGGCGTTTGGGTTTCACTGTATATCAACAATAAACATACTGAATATAACATCTATAAAATTTTATAACATATAAAAGTTTGTTACGATTTGACTTAAAAACTACTGGACTGATTTTAAAAATTCTTTCACCAATAGAAAGCTACATTATCAGCGAGTAACATAGGCATTTTGTGTATAGTCATTGTACCCGTGCGAAGCTGGGGCGTGTTACTAGTAACATATGAATTACAAGTTTATCACATGTCATATTACCACTCATTCAAATTAAGTCAATGGCACGTTGCGTTTAACATAGGAGATTAAAAACAAAAGATTAGTTGGGCTGGGCATAGAATAC
Organism: Anthocharis cardamines; assembly: GCA_905404175.1. Taxonomy (NCBI): domain Eukaryota; kingdom Metazoa; phylum Arthropoda; class Insecta; order Lepidoptera; family Pieridae; genus Anthocharis; species Anthocharis cardamines. Next base: position 3,060,910 of record FR989955.1, read on the forward strand.
TGCTTGGAGCATATGAACGAGGGATTATGCACTATGCAGGAGACTCGAGGATTCGGAAATTCTCTTTTATAACACTCATATATTATTTTTTAAAATATAATTCTTCTTATTTTATTTCAGGCTACTATTACGAACGTGGAGGACGAAGGAGCGGAACCAGTGTTGCCCTCCATGTGGAGGAGTGCGCTCGATAACCGAGGTCGCAGATACTACTACCACGTGAAGCTGCGCCAGCCGCAGTGGTTGCCGCCCACACCGCCACCGCCGACACCCGGTACTTGTTTATTGTTCTGCTATTATAGTTTCCTCTCCAGGCCATATAATCTTCAAAAGGAAAAAAAAAATGTCCTAATTTTTCTGAATACCGGTTAATTTCCTATGGGAGTTATACCGGTATAATAAAGGTTTTTGTTAATATTATTTCGTTTTTTACTGAAAAAACTTACTGTGGTAAGTTTAGTGTGTATTACTTTTTAAAACTTATATCATGGTACAGCAGTCAGACACGTATTTTGGAAAATAAAAATTAACTGGTTTCAGTTCCTGTTAGATATCGACAGACGAGCATGAGAATGAGAGAACATCAGTCAATGATGCGCTGTCAACCTACTTTTTACTTCGAGCATTCGGATATTCATAGATAAATGTTATTTTTTTTAAAATGATTATTATAGACTGACATTTGCAGAATTTTTACTCTTTTGGTTGGGACACATTTTAGCGTCGACCCGAAGTGCATTTAATACATTGTCAATGATTATTATACACTATTTGGCTGCTACTACTTTTTAGCGGTGTTTTAATGGAACTCTTTTTGTAGATGAAAGTTCTTCTGAAGAGGAAATGGAGCCGATGAACGCTATAGAGACTGCGGTGATCAGGAGACAGGTCAAGGGCAAGATGGTGGAAGGAGTCAACGGCATATATGAAGGTGAGAATTGTAGTCTAAACTCATTTTATAAAGAGGAAAGATTTGTTTGTTTGTTTCGATTTAGCTCAGAAACTACTCGACTTTTTTGTGTATAGTACATTTACATTGCACCCGAGCGAAGCCAGAGTGTGTTGCTAGTATTTCATTCCTGCCTTTGGGAGGCGAGTACAATGCCTGAAACGAGAAGGCTATGTACGATAAGGGTTGGCTGGAAGAAATTGCTAATAAGCAATAAGCCTTAATTAAGTTTTTTTTTTGCTATTTCTGTATGTATTTATAACAGGGACTGAGTACTGGTTAATTTACTATGGGAGTTATACCGGTATAAAAGGTTTTTGTTAATATTCTTTCGTTTTTATTCATATTTATTGAAAAAAAATACTGTGGTTAGTTTAGTGTGTATTACTCTTTAAAACTAATATCATGGTCAGCCACGTATTTTGCAAAATAAAAATTAACCGGTTTCAGTCCCTGATTTATAATCTTAGGTAATTAATAAAGAGTTAAATAAAATATATTTTTTTACTTTTGTTACGTTTCAGTTGCAAGAAATTTGTCTAAACAAAAGTACGAGTCTTAGAAAGCTATATATTGTCAGTACTAATGTATGAACATCCTGTATCTATTATCTGTGTGACAGTTAGCTTAGTGAGGCAGTCACACAGTCTCATTTGTGCTATATCCCTTGCAGTGATAAAGGCCGAGGCACACAACGGGCTCATACCGGAGCACGCGCTCGTCAGCGACAAGCCGAGGAAGCGCCGCCCGGGGCTCGTCACCGAGAGACCGATTAGCGTGAGTATCAAATTCAAAATCATTTATTTATTCAGGTAACACAATCTACAGATAGCGGCACGAGTTATGAGCACAGATGAACCGTGTGGGGATTTAGTCAGAGTAAGTACACTGTCGGGCAAAATTATTTGGCACTTTTATTATTTCCATCGGTAATTGAAAATTTCTTTAATTTATTGATTGAATTGTATTAGTCGCATTTGCAGTTTGTTTATAAAGATCCATTATGTTTTTCGTAATACCTATTTATTTCATGTAACAAGACACTGAGTAGATCTTTGTTCGGGATTGTCTGTTTAACATCGAATTCTTTTGTCTGCAAATTTTCATACTCGTAACCTACGAGTCAAATTCAAATTCAAAAATCATTTATTCATTTAGGTTACACAATGTACACTTATGAACGTCAATAAAAAATACATATTAAATGCTTCTAATTTTACATTTACTGCCTGTTCTCAAATCAAGGGCGTAGAACGGACGAGAAGAACTGACAATAAACTCGCCGCCACTCTTTTTAATCGCCAGGTTTTTTGTTTTACAAAATTTTTGTAAGACGCTGCAACCATTACACCATGTTCCACATGACATGTTTAAGTAATTAACTATAACAATTAAAAAGATATATAAACGAAAAAATGAAATAAAAAACAAAGATTTGTCCTCTGTCAGCAGTAGGCACGGTGAAATAGAAGCATGCACTTACATTCTCGTGGGAACAACACGAAAATACATAGTCGAAATAACTAACATCATAGCCTTTATATGGCTATTATTTGTGATTATAGTTGTAAAAAACCCATTAGCTTTCATTGTTAACATACATACTTACGTACCTCGATCAGATCGGGGACGTTCTTTAAAAGGGCCAGGTCAAAAGTACTCGTAACCGACGAGTGTGTATGAAAGCATTGATGAAAGTAGAAGAAGCGAAAGTGGTATTTAAGGATCGGAGCATATGGAATTGCGTGATCTCTGCCTACTCCAATGGGAAAGAGGCGTGATGTTTATGTATGTATGTTGTGTACATACATTACGACAACTTGACAATATTTGCGTACTAGTACTTTAAATGTTTATTTAATTAACTAGTACCTAGTAGTTCAATGTATTTCACTCTATAAATTAAGCAATTCTAATAATAAAAAAATATGTAAGTCGACTTATCAACCTGTTCACAGCTGCATATTTAATATTGGTCTTTTTGTAATTGAGAACTGGTTAATAATACTCTTAGGATGGTTTCTCCTATTGGCAAACGAGATACGGTCATTATTCATTTATCATTACTGTTATTTATAGCCTCGTACGGAAGAGGACAAGCTAGCCGGGCGTATGGAGGTGAAGAGATACAAACAGACGAAGGAGAAGTTACGACGAAGACGAGAGAAGTTGGTGCAAAAAGTCCGTCTTCTAGCCGCGGCCAAGTCCAAACGAGGCCGGGAACTTACTCATAAAGATTTCAAAGATCTTAAGGTATTGCGCAGATTTTCTAAAAGCAGCTTTCATTAAAATTGCTATTTTGACATATTTAGTTGAATAAAATGTCATGCCCATGTAAAGTTTCTTCCTATTGCATGCAATTAAAATAAATAAAATAAAATAAAATAAGCCTTTATTTACTGTTTCTTACAAAGTTTTACCATTATTTCTTATATAATACTATTATTTACTATCTATTATCTATATACTTTTATTATCTATTAACTAATTTAACACGTAGCAAAATAAATATGTTAATGTATATCGGCAAACGGTGAAACAGCTTGTCTTTCGACAAAGGCCTCCTCTAATGTTTTCCACTTTGTCCTGTCCCTTGCGATGCGGATCCATTCAGGACCCGCCACTTTCCGTATATCATCTTCCCATCGTTTAAATTGTCTTCCCCTGCTTCTGTTGCTGTCTCTTGGACACCACTCCGTAATCAATTTTGTCCATTTGTTCTTCTTCTCTCTTAACATATGTCCCGTCCATCGCCATTTTAATCGTCTAGTCACACTGCAAACGTTTTTAAATTTTGTTTTGTTTTTTATTTCTGATAACTGTATTCTGTCTCTTCTTTGAACTCCAACTACACTTCGCTCTATCCCGTTTTGACACACAGTTATTTTGTTTTGCAGTTGTTCCGTTAGTGCCCATGTTTGGCAACCATAAGTTAGGCATGGTAGAATACATATGTTAAATATTTTCCTTTTTTCCGTAATGGGCATATCTTTATTTTTCATTATTTCACTTAACGACCAAAATCTTTTCCATGTATTAGCAACTCTACGATCTATTTCTTTCTCCATTAAGTTTTCAGTTGAAATCAGCTGACCTAAATAAATATACTCATTTACGTTTTCTATTTCTTCGTTATTTATTTTAATTACATATTTTTGTAAAGAATTGGTCATTACCTTCGTTTTTTTCCTGTTCATTGAAAGACCTGCTTTCGCACTTTCTTCATATAATTGTTGTAGCATTTGCTCTAAGATCTTTGGGCATTCCGAAAAAAGAATTAAATCATCTGCAAAACGTAAATGATTAAGGTTCTCCCCATTCACGTTAAGCCCATATTTAGACCACTCTAGATTCCTAAATATCATTTCCAACACAGCTGAGAATAGCTTAGGTGAGACGGGGTCTCCCTGTCTAACACCTCTTTCGATTGGAAATTCCTCTCCCGTTGACTCCATCCTTACTTGTGCTGTGCTCTTTGCATAGATGTTCTTGAGTATTCTAATATACTTTGCTTGAACTCCTTGACTCTCTAATGCAGCCCAAATGTAATTGTGTTCTAAAGAATCAAATGCTTTGTTAAAATCTACGAACCCTAAGTAATATATTTTATTATATTCTTTGCATTTTTGAAGTACTTGTCTTAACACATGAATGTGATCCACAGTAGAAAAGTGACTACGAAACCCGGCTTGCTCTTTCGGTTGGTTTTCCTCAAGTACTGTGGCTATTCGAGACATTATTATTTTTGAAAAAATTTTGTACATGTTAGACATTAAACTAATGGGTCTATAATTCCCGATGTCACCCTTATCTCCTTTTTTATGTATCAGTATGATTATTGACTTGGTCCAATCTTTGGGTATCGTTTCTGAAACCAAAATTTCATTAAAAATATCTGTAATTTTTCCAGCAATCACTGGTATTGCAGCTTTCAGAAATTCATTGGTTATGAGGTCTGATCCAGGTGCTTTCTCTAGTTTTTGTGTTTCAATTGCTCTAATTGTTTCTTTTTCTAGTATGCTTGGTATGATTTCAATATCTTCTTTTAAGATGTTCCTTTCTATTGTTGTTGAAGTTGAGTTTTGACTTCTGTAAAGATTCCTGTAGTAGTCAGTAGCAACTTTCAATATCTCCAATCTTTTATTAGTATATTTTCCGTTCCTAGTCTTTGCCTTTGGCATCCACTCTTTTTTATGGTCTAGTTCTTTGAATGCTTTTCTTACGCCTCCTGTTCTTATAATGTGTTTTCTCAAGATATTTGTTCTTTTTATTTTCCTGTCCTTTCTTAACTGTGTATTTATCTTTTTACTTAATTCTGATATCTTTTTCCGTGTTTCCTTATTTTTTTCTCCTTGAATTAGTTTTTTTCTTTCTTCAAGTAATTCCTTGGCTTCTGTAGAAATGGACTTTTTCAAATTCGTGGTTGTTTTTCTTGTTTCAGTTTTAAATATATTCAATAGATTATCGTATTTTTCTTGCGTTGATGTATTATATTTTTCATTTTTCTTTATTGCCTTTTCTAAATTATTAAGAAGGATATCATTGTTGCTGCCGTCAAAGACAACGGGTATGTACTTACTGTGGAATTTCCTACTCATCTTCTTTCTTTTTCCTATTAATGTAGCCCTAACCATTTTATGATCGCTGTTGAAATTTAATTGATGTATAATTGAAACATCTTTAAAGACTTTTCTATTGTTTGACATAATAAAATCAATTTCATTTTTGAAAATTCCGTTTGGAGATGTCCATGTCCATTTTTTTGTATTTTTCTTTTTATAGAAACTATTTAAGATGCTCAGTTTGTTTTCTAATGCAAAATTTACTAATCTCCTCCCATTTCTACTTCTGTGGCCTTGTCCATATTTTCCAATCGTGTATTCTTCGCCAGTCTGGCATGTTCCGATCTGTCCATTAAAGTCTCCCATAACAATAACATTTTTGTGAGAGCTGTCAATTGTAGTTTGTAATTCTCGATAGAATTGTTCTGTTTTTATAATGTCTTCTTTTTTATCTGATTCAGTTGGTGAATACGCTTGAATAATGGACCATATTTCGTCTCTCTCTGTATTAAATGGAAGTTTTATATTGAGAACTGCTATTCTTTCCGAAATTCCTTTTATTTCAACTATCTGTCTTGCAATTTTTTTCTTGATTATAAATCCTACTCCATACAATCCAGGTGTTTCTCCCTTGAAGTACAAAATATAATCCCCGTTATCTATTATTTTCTCTCCAAGTCTTCTCACTTCACTCATTCCAAGGATATCCCATTTAATGTGCTCAAGAGCTGTTTCTAATTCTATTAGTTTTTCAGGGGTTCTTAATGATCTTGTGTTAAGAGTGGCTATATGAATATCAGTTAGTTCTGTTGTTAGTTCTGTTGATTTTTCTATTTTTAGAGGGTTTTGGTCGTTTTCCCCCACGAGGACCAGTCGGCTTGGGAGAGGTTGGTGTTTTCCTGTTGTTTTAGTGCTCGTTTCTTTCTTTGGTTTCGTTTTCCGTTTGCCGATAGTTAGTTGTTATTCTTTTTTGGCATTAGATACATTTGAAAGGGAATTAGATCTAGCTCTCATAATGTCAAAAGCATTTGTTTTATTTGCCTTGACCGAAGAGGTGATCTGTTGCTTTTTAGGCTGATTTTTATAATAAGACGGTGAAGCAGATTGATCCCTTTTTCTTTTTTCTTGATTAGTTTTATTTTCTTTAACTATTAATTTATCATATTTTAGATAAGCCGTATTACCCTTTTGTCTCTCTTCGACTAGCTTTGCTTGCAACGCCTTTCTCTTCTCTAAAACTTCTTTTGTATAGTCCTCACTAATGTAAATTTTCTTTAGATTCTTTTTATTTTTAATAATTTCATTTTTCTTCCAATTGTTAATAAATGAACATAGTACTGGTCTTGGATTATTTTTCTCTCTGTTTTTATGTCCTATGCGATGAATTTTGTTGATTTCGTATTCTTCTACATTAATATTTAAATCACTATTAAAAATATCTTTTACCTTTTGTAATAATTCTAAATAAGACGTTTCTTTTTCTTCTAGACCAAAAACTATAATATTATTATTCCTATTTTCTCTCTTTAAGTATTCTATTTCTTTTTCTAGTTTTTCTACTTTAATTTTTAGATTTTTATTTTCTTCAACTATTGGGATTAATGTCTCTTCCATTCGGTCCATTATATTTTTGGTAATAGAATCCTTTAATTCAGCAGTTTGATTTTGTATTTCAATCTTCATTCTGTCAAATAAAATTTGAAATTGCCCTTCCATCTTGCTATGAGAATATATTGTGTGTTGCGGAACGTTTTAGTAGAAATGGTTGAAAATTATTTTTTAATCACTGACAACACTGGCTGTATTGTCAATTTCATTGACGTTAGTACATATGTCAAGTCAAAGTGATAAGTAATCTTGTTTGTATTCTAACCTCTAATGATGTTTTGGTTTTATCCTCAAATTATTCGGCGAACTTCGCTACTCGCACGATACTGATTTTCTATAAACACTTCACTACGTTTTTGCTATTGTTTTAACGCAAACTGAGTATCCCGGAAATTCTTTAGCTATTTTATTTAAGTGATTTACGCTGGAGGTCTATACTATGATGTTGACAGTTCTAGTGACGGAAACATGCATGCAATTAAAATGCAATAAATGACTTGCTAGGTTTAAACAACACATACTATTCTTGATCTGTCATACAAATTTTGTTTCAATAGGTAGTTGTCTTGGTGTAAACATCACAATATAATATCCGCGTATAGTTCTTAGATGTCAATTATTGCGTTGAAATTATTGCATTCAATTATCATACAAGGAAATGGCATTGTGCAAAATGGGCCTTTAGGCTCCGACTGACAACGTGTATTGGATAATCAATACGTTTACTTGGCGAAATCTCATTCTGTTTAATGGCCTTATTTTAATTGATGCTATAACAGATCTTGAACTGGTTGTACCTTTGAAGTCTTTAATAGAGAACGATCTATTACAATAATCATAATATTTATAATATAATGGTTAATAGTATTGTACACTTTTTATTGAGAGTATTTGATTGCTGGGTCAAAGGTTCAGATTCAGAAAATGGTTCTTCTGTATCAAAATTCTCTTATTGGGTTTAGTATAATATACTAAACATAAATTATGTTTGTATAAAAACCCACCAAAGTTAGTATCAAGATGATGACGGTGAATGCTGTTTTATTTGCATTTGGAATGATAAAAAATATATTTACAATTATTTTTCGGTTATTATAGTTTTATATAAGCTGTGAACTATATTTGTACAAAATAATATGCCAATCTCTTGCTTCGTGAAAAATGAAATAAATAATATTACAAGCAAATTATAATCAGAATTACTAACGAACACGACTATAACTCCAACAATTACGCACAGTTCGTAGACTTCGAAGACTCGGACAGCGATTCGGACGCGGACTGTGACGTGGTACAGATTCTGGAAAAGCACCTGTCTCCGTCGCTCGCCCCCGCCCCCGCGCCCTCACCTGCCCTCGTCCCAGCGCCCGCCCCCGCCCCCGCGCCCGCCCCGCCCACCGCCGCCGACATGGAGGAGGCGGCCCGGAAGATCAAGGAGCAGTTCCGAAGCAGCATGGCTCGCGTCATGGTATGTAACTTCATGCTTTTTATTATAAGAGGCTATTTATTTTGAAGGGAGACTTATTGTAAGCGGCCACTTGTTACTTGCCAGTTATATCACGTACGCTTATCAAGCGCAGTGAACCCTAATAGACTGTTGACGTTACAATTTCACGGTCTATTGAGATCGATAGACTGATTATATCATATCCAATGCCTTAGTAAAAAATAAAAACAATGAATCGTGCATGATTCGGAACGCAGGATAGACTTTGAAGTTGAATAAAATATCAAAATCAGTTCAGTAGTTAAGAGTCTAAATGTGACATTGTCATATGCAAACAAACACACATTTACTTTAACGATTTAACTCAAAAACTACTCGACCGATTTGAAAAATTCTTTCGCCAATAGAAAGCTACATTATCAGCGAGTAACATAGGCTTATATATATAATACATCTACATTGCACCCGTGCGAAGCCGAGGCATGTAACTAGTATCGAATAAAGTTCGTATTGGGTTATTTAGTACTGTGCTTCACAGGTGCAACATCTCAACCCGTACCGGCACTCCGCCGCGCCCGCCGGCCGCATCACCTGCACTGCAGACTTCAAACATTTAGCTAGGAAGGTGAGAAGAATCTTTATTAATAACATTAAGATATTACTCTTGCAGTACTCAAACACTTGTATTTGCATTTAGAAATGCTTAAAGTTGTTTTGTCTCTTTCTATCGCATAATAAATGAAAGGGACCGGTATAGGTTGTTTTTTTATGTTAGATATCGATAGAAGAGCTTGAGGTTCATTTGATGGTAGGGAGGCACAGAACATTGGTTAATGATGCGCTGTCGACCTTCTTTTTATTTCGAGCATTCGGAAATCCATAGATTGAAAACGAAACGCGCTATGTGCACTTCACGGTTTTTCCATCTATGAACGTTATACACGTAATAAACATGATAAACTTGGGGTTTTAGATTTTTAATTATTGGATCCTAGGTGTTGGAAAGTCTCAAACCATCTTCTCTATTTAAGTTAGGGTGTTTTTTAATTTCAATAACCTATTAATAATATTTATTTCATATTCTGTTTTACAGTTTTTATTTTTGAATTCTCTATTTTTTGCTATTCTCTCCTGAGATAAACACATTTAATTCCCATTCCAGTTAACCCACTTCGTGATGCTAAAGGAGTTGAAACACTGCCGTTCGGTCGAGGAGCTGGTGGTAACAGACTCGGTCCGATCTAAAGCAAAGATGTTCGTCAAGAAATACATGGCGAAATTCGGTCCCGTGTACCGCCGGCCGCCGGACGAGGCCGACTAGCAGGTGACGAGGATCAAGGCGATGTACGATGAACGATTCCGATATCGACAGTAGATATCGAGATTCGATAACGTTCCCTTGCATGACAGGTGGTCGAGGTTGTGTTGATAGTGTGGACCAGTGATTGGATAGTTGTGTGTTAGGTTTAGACAATTAGTAGTGGTGTTTTAAATTTGACAGGACAATTGAGTTTAAATAGGTAGATCCATGTGTATTAAGGGATGGATCAGTGTCCGGACGAAGGCCGGTGAATTAGTTCATGAAAGACTTCATGTCAGGATATTTTTTTAAATTGTCTAGTGTGTATAGACCTAAATCTTATGTAGCAGTAGTGGATGAAAATCTTAATGAAAAGAAGCGTCTACTAAGTAAATATTTGAAAAAAAAAGACAAAGAAAGATTGGTGAATTAAGGCTCCCAAATTGGGAAGACTTGATTGACAACTGCTTTCGTGTTTTCATCGTATCATTGACGCTTTTAAGTGAAGTGACAGTTTTTGTTAACTAGTGATGTAATGTGTACGAAAATTTATATAAATACATAGAATAGACAGTAAATTATGGATATTTACGATTAGGTTTACGACTGTACAGATTGTACGCGAATGTACAATAGCTTTAAAATTAAATGTTTTTGGAATGCTATGGCGTGAAGAGTCCTGTGAAGAAGTTTCCATTTTTTATGGATTACTTATAACAATTTAATTGAAATGAAACAAAAATGTGAAAACCTCATTGAAATATCTCTATAAATGAAAATGTTATGGGACTTTTAAGTTGCGCTTGCATGAATAATTTAGTTGCACGCGACGGCACAGCGTGTGACGTCACTTGACCTAGACGCGAATCGGAGACCACAGACATTCCGTGCTAAAATATGTAAAGTTCAATAATCTAATTATATTTTATTTATTAATGGATTTAAAAAACAAATCAGCGACTTATTGTTATTAGTTTTGATCTATATTTTAATACCATTTGGTTAAATATAGTATTAACATCATTATGAAACTTCTCCAGTGGTTTAAGCACGGAATGCCTTTATGCCGGTTTATGTTCAATTAGAATTCGTAGGTCGATTACAGTAACTCTAGTGTTTATGTTAAAAAAATAGTACGAGAATTTTTTGACATAAAATTACTAAGCTTATCCACCTACGGTCATCCGTAATTGAATATGACGTTCGGGCAATAGTTACAAATGTTATTATTAATATATTTCAAGTGTAATAGACTTTAAAACGCTAAATTAATTTGGTCACAGATCAAAATAAAGAAGACACGTGATTTTAGCATCATTATTAGTGCTAGTTATGGCTAGTTAATATAAGTGATTTCGAACTAAGAGGTAGTTCGAATATATGCGGGTTTATTTGTAATCTAGCGAAGATTACGAATTTGCATGAATTAAACACAGTTTTCCTGCATTTATACTCATATCGATAAATATTATGTAATATGACTAACTGTCCTCGCGAACTTCGTTCCGCCTAACAGTCATTCGGCCGAATTCTCGAACGCTACAACATTGAGGTGTACTTAAAAGTATATCTAACTCTTTCATTACGAAGGTAGAAAAGAAGAAAGGAAGACAGAAACTATCTTTCCTCGATAAATGGGTTATCCAACACTAAAATAATTATATTGAAGAACCAGTAGTTCCTGAGATTAGCGCGTTCAACCAAACACACTTTTCAGCTTTATAATATTATATATATATATATACTATAGATTTCTCTACTTAAAATAACTTCCAAAGCACTGCTTGACGTGGTTCATAACAATGTGTCCACGAACATTTGTGCCGAATATTTGTAAGTTTCTGTCTCCAGATACTTGTTCTATTTCTGTTATAAGTTTATAAAAAGCCTATGGCTCTTACTTCAGGGGCTGACTTTCATCGATGTGGGAGTCGCCTATATTTCTAATATTTTTTTATGTAAGTCGGATTTTAAAACGAAATTATGCATTATAAGATGAAGTCATTTTATGTTCATTTATAGGTATAATATAGGCAGTGGCGGGACCACCTTATAAGCCCCAAAAATAGCTTAAAGGTAATTTATATAAATTACTAGCGACCCGCCCCGGCTTCGCACGGGTCAAGATTTTTTGACAAAAAAAGCAGGCGTTGTATGTATTTTTTAATGCCACATTATAAAAAAATAAAAACAAAAAATTTCGTGCAAAAAATAAAATTAAAAATTTTGGGGTGGACTACCCCTAACATTTAGGGGGATGAAAAATAGATGTTGGCCGATTCTCAGACCTACTGAATACGCATATAAAATTTGGTAAAAATCGGTCAAGCCGTTTCGGAGGAGTATGGCAACGAAAACTGTGACACGAGAATTTTATATATTAGATATATTTTATTTATAACTTATATGGTTATGTAACTATGTAAGCTATAAATATAATAGTAAAAAATAAGGCAAGCAGGGCTTTTGGGCTTATATGGTAGATCCGCCACTGAATATAGCCCTCATTATTTCTATAATTTAAAACATCTATAATGTAAATATTGAACATAAGTGTCTTAATAAGTATAACTCTCTCGTAGAGTGTTGTATCATAGCTTTTATATTATAATAGTGCTTTTTTTAAAATGAAATATACTGCGAGCGAAAAAACTATTTATTTTATAATGATCTCTCCTGGGATTTAAAGAAATATTATATTAACTCGAATATAATATGTTTTAAGTACAGTATTAGGTGTGTAGGAAGATAACGAATGTCCATAGACATGTATGGGGTTTGCGTGTATTGCAATAGTCTTGTGTGTACAATTTAAGGTATACTAGACATATTTTGTCTTTAATATTTTGTGTGATATTGAAAGGGATAGCAATACATGGATAAACTTGTTCTTAATTATTTGATTCAAATCGTTTTCTGTAATACTACTACGAATAGTTCGTAGTATATTTATGATTGAATTCATATTAGTTATCACATAATATTGTTCCGGTTCATATTGTTCGACTGTGAAAATAGGTGCAATTCATAATATTTACACTTGTTTCGAAAGGTGTTTATACAACAAAATTTGAAAGTACCTTTAATAATTGAGTGTAGGAGTGGCAAGTTGAGATTATGTGAATCAATATGAACCGAAATGAAAATTTGTATCATTATAAAGCTAGGGACTCAACTAAAAAGTTTGTCATAGTTAAAATCGTACAACGCAGGTACCAAATTTGTTTAAATGTCGCGTTTAAGAGTAGTCTGAAGGACTGTTTTATTCCTGATAGTCTGATCACAACCTTTTATCTAAAGAATATTATTTCCTGCAAGTTTGAGAAGTCAATTAAGTAGCTAGTATATAAGTTCAGTTGCTATTGCACTAGCAACTAACGGTGGAACGGGCCATAAATGAAATTATGGGAGTTGTCAAAATTGCATTTTTGTATGGGAATCATATTTTGACAACATTTAAGACAAATTATGGGAATTGTCAAAATTGCATTTTTGTATGGGAATCATATTTTGCCAACAATCAAGACAAATTATGGGAATTGTTTGACAACAATGAAGTTTTACATACTAAGATAAGTAATGTAAGATAGAGTAACGTTTGAACGTACTGTATTCGTTTTATATTTATGAACTTCATCCTATTTCTTTAAGTGGATATAGGTTATCCATTTTCATGAGCGCTTTTTATTCACTTTACTGCCAATAGTTAATAAATATAATATGTATGCGATGACTATTTAGAAACAAATATGATCTAAAATTAACGTTTCTATGTTTAGCTTATGAATTTAGCTGTTTGCTTTTACCTCACCTCGCGAGGGACCTGAATGCTATTGACGAAATTTAAGTTTTCTTATCATAGACCTGAGTTTGATATTAGAGGATATCTCAAAGGAACCTCCCAAGAGCTTCCAATTCCCAAACCCAAAAAATAATTTGATTTGAGTAATAGTTGCCTATGTAAATATAAAATTAAGTCTCCATAAATTTACCTAAATATTCTTTATTTAGGAACTTTTGTAGTAATCGGATTGTCTATAGGTTAACGATGTCCTTTTGTGCCTACTATAAAATCACCAGCGCTGCTCAACTATTCCGTATAGCCAGGGACAGAGACAAGTTCATGTCGCCCACCTTCGTTAACAGGAGAGGCACCAGAGGAATAAGATGTTCTTTTCATTTCAACAAACAGCCGGCTTAGAATGACAACCGCGACAAAATTGTATCGACCGTATTCTCGTGTTTTAATCGATTATCTCTTTATTTCTTCTTCTAACATGACAATTACACTTAAAACTCGACTTTTAATATCAAAAATAGATATATTTGTCCATCGAGATATCTTTTCTATCAATATTGTCGATGTCGAGATATAATATATCGAGATATCTTACATCTTAGTTTGTCTTCTCTCGTCCGCGAGATATGTCGTGGCGGTCATGCTAGGTCGGCATGTCGCCAAACTTCTTTAATAGGAGAGGCACCAGAGGAATAAGATGTTCTTTTAATTTCAACAATCAGACAAGGTTTAGTTTACCCTTATAATAACCTCTTAACATACGACGTAGCAGCTTTTTTAACTAGCCCTTAGCACCTTTTATCTATCCCTGATCTAAGCTAGCTTATTCTCATAGATGTATTGACTTACTAAAGTCGTCATTAATATAATAATATAGCAGCTTTAATAAAATTACGGTTGTTTGGGAACTCTGGAATCTCAAGAGATGACTTGTAGATATTTCAATTGCGAATTTGTAGCTGAAATTCATATATGAAATCAGGTAATTAGATTTTTCTTCTATTCAAAAAATAAGACGCTATAGCCATTGAAAGGTTACATTAGTTTTTATCATCGAGTGGACAAAATAATTTGATTTTAGTATCAAATTATTTAAATTTGTATCAGATTAGCCTAATGTGTGTCGTGTGAATTCAGACATGTCAAAGAGATGACAAAAATTCATCGATATCTTTTTATTAACGATTCTAAGTACATCCGTTAATAATACATATTATATACATAATATTACGTAAATTTATAGTTTGCGAACGACTCTTTAGTTTCTTAACTACAGACCGGCAAACTGCTTAAAATTATTGCATGAAATTCGATGTTTTTAAAGAAGTGAGCAAGTGTTTGCTAATCAAAATAATCGTTCAATTTGTATAAATTATAGATAGACTAAGCGGGTTATCCTGTAAATATTGTATATTATTTTATTATGTATAAATGAGTGACGTCTGTCTGTTCATAAAGTGACTATTTTCTTGTAAGTTTTAGCTAAAATGTCGTATTGAGATTGAAGCCGTATGAACAATAAAAAGTTATTTCTTTTAATATATATTTGTTTAATTTTTCTTTTATTTATTTATTACAGAGTCAAGACTTTTGAATCTCGGATTTGCAGTTTTTCGCATTTTGAGATATTTTTTTACAATCTGCAGTTTCCTTCCAAGAGGTACATTCCTGTAATAGAAATTAACTTAATTGTATATTAATTGCTGAAGGAAGTTGAAAATTTAAATAAATATCGCTGTAGATAGAATCCAAAAAAAAAAATGTTGATGCTGTTAAACGAGATTACAAAAAAAACTAATTCCTCTATTAGGTATTAGGAGCTATTACTAACAATATTTGAAACTCCGCCTTTGATAGAAACAAATCTAATAGATTAAAATCTCTAAGAAACTTGAATAGTTTTTTAGACAATATCACTTCTCAGCTAATTACGTTTAAATAACATAGTGAGGTTCAAAGATATAATACTTACTAAAAGAACGCTGATATAGGCGCACACGTAGAAACTAATAGCCGGACAACGTTCTTCGACAAACTGGTAATTATTATACTTCTCGCTGAAACATGCGACTCCCATTTTGTCTATGACCACCATTTCTTCAGGATATTTTTCGGCTATACCCGCGAAGAAAGTTTTGACAGCAACATCGTCAATTTTATCATCTTTTAACAGGCCTTTCTTATTCAACACACATGTGTAATCAGCACACTGAAAACGATGGTGGTATTTATTGGCACTTCAATAGCAGTAATTCAGGAGGTAGTCAATATCACTGTTCAAACCTGTCTCTGTGCAAAAGATTTTTTTTTTAGGATAGGATGATGTCGATCAGTTGTTCCGTTGACAGATGGACAAATGAACTCTTAATACATTTATGATACGTAATGGTATTACTTTTGAATTTACATCAGGTGCAAAGGAATAGATGATATTTTAAGGTAAACTAACTAAAATAATATATTAATAGGTACTAACATTAAATTCTTTTGAATCCTTTTGAGTACATTCCTCCATAATTTCGTCGAATGGTTTGAAAATTTTCAAACTTTCACAGCATTCATCCTGATTCTACAAAATAAAATGGCTATTTAAATAGGTAAAAAGTAAGAGACCGCCTACGTGACTAGTGTCTTTACCACCTGGATTCAAATTCAAATTAAAAAAATCATTTATTCATTGAGGAAACACAATTTACCCTTATGTACGTCAATAAAATTTACATTTACTGCCAGTTCTCAAATCAAAGGCGAAGAACTGGCAATAAACTCTACGCTCTCTACTCTTTTTAATTGCCAAGTTATTTGTTTTACAAAATGTTTGTAAGTTGCTGCAACCATTACACCATGTTCCCACACTTCGATCAACAATACTATGTCAATGATAAGAATAAAAAGAAGTCGAATCGTTTAACGAAATATAAGAAAAAAACTTATCGATTGGACAGTTTGGTATAGAAAACTGATAGAAAAATGATCAGTGAAACAAACATTTACAATATTTATGTGTCTGTTTTCCACTTCATTTAATTAGATAGTAGGTATATAATACATAAAAGATTTCGTATAAATCTTACCTCTGCTTCAAGTAAATCGATACAGGTCTGAGGCTCATCGATATTCTCGCCTGCTAATATCTAAAGAAATGTAAAATTAAAGTATAAGCGCCTATCGTCGTTGCGCCTGCCAAATTCCATATGTGAATTTTTCTGATTTTTGGTTTTTGCACAAAAAATAATCTTCGTTTTATTCTCTATGTGTTTCTAAAATCCTTTTTGTGATATTCGAACTGGAAACGAGTTTAACTAATTCCATATGTGTTTTGACCGTTAAGAAAAACTCCGTATGTGAATCAATAATACGTTTTTCGCTGTTTGCCAAAACTATACAAAAATCACAAATGGAACCTATCAGGCGCAGCGACGCTCTATGTATTGTACAATAGCGAGTCAAAATTTTCTTCAAAGATCGAATTGAAAATCGATTACCCAACTAAGTAAAACATACATGGTAACATAAAAATATAAAATTAAATATACTTATTATTATTGTACAATAGGAAATATTGTATCTAGTTTTACCTAAAGTTTAATTTCAGCATATCAGCAACTCGATTAGAAATTAGATGTATATATTTGACACAGAATTCTAATAAGTATAAAATGAGAGTTCGAGATTTTACCTATTCGACCGGATAGCGTTGAATTTAGCACCAGTTCAGGAACGGGGTAACAATAAATAAAAAAAATGCTCGGTCGGGCAGGTCATGCATCATGCATTATTTAAGAGTTGTTAAAAGAAATTATCAATTAACATACAGAAAAGTAGACACGTTGTAATTTCCCCCATGCCCCACTTAGGCTCACACATTCACACATTTTAACCAATTAATCAGAAGTTTTCTACTATTTATATTGGTGGTCTGATAAGAGGAAAGTGAGGTACCTAAACTGTTTAATTATAACCACCGCGCTTCACAATCTGCCATAAATATTTCAAAACGAGAGCCAATTCCGTCATTATCGCATTATTAATATATGAAAAAGACGCACTACCTTTTTAATTTTTTTTATAAGAGAGGAATGCATTTGCGCACTGGGTAGCCACCCCGCGAGGATGCAATGCGGGATGAGGGTGGGACTCTACCTCACCCGATGGATCTCTCTGCTATTAAGAGACCCAAGTGTGTACCCACTAAACATTTCTTGACCCTCAGGTCCAAATATACGCACTACATACTCATACATGTACATAATATTATGTAGTACCTGTATGAGAGTTAGTTTGCAAAATTTGCATATGCCTTAGATTTAAAAGATGTTTTTTTTTATGTTAGATATCGACACGAGCATGAGGTTCACTTGATGGTAGGTGATACCTCAGCCACAGAACATCAATCAATGATGCGCTGTCGACCTACTTTTTACCTCGAGCATTCGGAGATTCATAGACTTTTTAAGAATGTTACACCTTCAATAGATACATGTCCTATTTTCTAATGTAAATTGATACGGCTAAACAACTAACTGAGTTTGATAAAATAATTTGAAGCTCACTGTTACAGCTATTATAGTACCTAATTATTTTTATGGCGGTCCACTATAATATAAATTGGTAGGTACTTGAAGCGACCAAAGTAAATACATAGAAGCAAAATATTATGATTCTAACTTAATAATGGAAGAGTATTTTTTTATGTCAGTAATCGACAGACGAGCATGAGGTTCACTTGATGGTAGGTGATACCTCAGTCACAGAACATAAGTCAATGATGCGCTGTCGACCTACTTTATACTTCGAGTTTTCGGAAATCCACAGATTAAAACCGAAACGCGTAATATGCACTTCACGGTTTTTCCATCTATGAACGGTGGTTCGTTACCCGGCCAGAATTTTGATATTCCTCCCACCCGATCAATGCCCGAAGTTACCAGACGTGGGGAAAACATGTTGACAGAAAATTATAAACATGTGGTCCCGGTGGGATTCGAACCCACGACCCATCGATGCGCACAGCAGGTGTTCTACCGAAGGCGCCAACGAGCCCGTCAAAATATTGTAAATAAGTTGGTGAAAACTTACCTTTGCTATAAACAATATTAATAGAAATAACATATTACGATTGACTGCCATCGTAGGTCTGCTTTCCGTCAGTATTAACGTTGAATATTTATATAAAATATAACAATAGAGTAATTCTGAACAGCAATTGCTTTATGATGAGCATAATTTTTAGAAAATGATTTATTTACACCTCATAATAATACAGTGCAACCTTAGCATTGAATGTTGCATTGAAATTAGAGGAAGTACCTAAGTATCTATATAATGTGGAAGTAAGTATGTACATAAACAAACGGTAACATTAAATGTTTTTTTTTCCACCTTCATTTATAAGTTACTAGTGGACCCCGTAGACGTTGTTCTGCCAAAATATTGGCTTCGAAATTATACAATTATTCTTAGATTGGAATATGCCCATTTGCCCACCGCTGTATGTGAAAAAAGATTTTCCCGCTTTTCTGTTGACATTTTTCCTGAATTTTCTATAAACATCACGGAGCCCGAGACCTTTCCACCGAATGCAAAACCGTGGAAATCGGTTCGTGCGTTCTGGAGTTATAGCCACAGGAAGGAAAACCCGACTTATTTTTATATATAAGTTATTATTGTATATATTATAATCTAAGGTGAATAATGAAGAGTTACATAAAAAGTCGATTTTTTTGTAAAGATTTAATAGATTGTAATTGGAATAACATGATTTTTTTTAGAATAAAGAATACTTATAATACATCAATACATAACATTAGTTGATTATTTTCGAGTAGGTAATAGGTACTGTAATATTTCAAAGTAATTGTGAATTGAACTTATTTACCTATAGTTTACCTTATTATATCAACAATAGAGAAAATAAACCTTACATACCATCAAGACACTTGGATGTCGTAAAATTACAGAAAAACTTTTAATGCATTCTAATGTAAAATTACATATAGTACAACTACATGAAAATCTAAGTTTATTTTAAGTTCCTACTAGTTTAATTTTAAACAAGGATAGCTTCAGAGGACTTAATTGGTCCATGTAATTTGGTTTACTTGAGTACCTACTACAATCGTAATATACATATTTTTCCAACCCAGTGTTTATATGCGCTATCACTTATTTCATTTAAGAATGTTCAGTAAGGTTAACATAGTTTACATCTATATAAATAAAAATCTATATAAATAAAAATGAATTGTTGTTCGTTAGTCTGATTAAAACTCGAGAACGGCTGAACGGATTTATCTTATCTTAGTCTTGAAATGTTCGTGGAGGTCTAGGGAAGGTTTAAAAGGCGAGAAAAAATCGAATAATTTCCGGGAAAACCCTAAAAACAGCCCTTTTCTATTTCCCATACAAACGTTTTCTAGAGTCAATTTAATTATATAATTTCGAAGCCAAAATTGTGGCAGAACAACGTCTGCGGGGTCCACTAGTAAGGGAATATAAATTACATAGTGCAAACTAAACCCTCAAAAGAAAAGAAATCAGTGCCGATTTGCGCTTTGTTGCTGTCTCCAAAACTCCTCCCTATTCTCCAAAAATCGGATAGCTTCTTCCGCTTGCTTCATCACTACATTGTTCTTCTTATCTGCTATGGCGAGATCCGGATTCTTAAGAAGGTTCTCGAGGTAGATCTTATCGGACATCAACTGCCCTAGGACAGGTCTCGAATGTGTGCTGGTACGTTTGCCTCCCTTTTTCACCTGCTTTACGGATCCTATTGTATTTTCTATTGCTTCCTAGAAAAATATGACTATTACTTCTCTATTTTTATACACTGCTACTACGTTTCTGTACTGAAAAATATTATTTTAATTAATTTTCCTATAACTCATAGCTTATTGCACTTATTGTCAATTGGGCTTGTTGGCGCGTTCGGTAGAACACCGTTCATAGATGGAAAAACCGTGAAGTGCGTATTGCGCGTATCGGTTTCAGTCTATGGATTTCCGAATACTCTCGTATGTATGTAGTTACTTCGGTCGCTTGAAATAGCAATTTATATAGTGGACCGCCATAAAAATAATTACTATAATAGCTGTAGCAGTAAGCTTTAAATTATTTAATCAAACTCAGTTCAATTGTTTAGCCGTATCAATTTATATTAGAAAATAGAGTGGTACTCTAGGACATGTATCTATCTTTTGAAGGTGTAACATTCTTATAAAGGCCGCACAGTATTGTTATTTAATACTAACCTGTGCTTTTTGGACTCCAAGTCTGAATTCATTTAAATCAGGCCGTGCACGCAAGCCCCTGTGATAATGTACCAGACTCATTTCAAACTCTCCGCAGTAGTACAACGCCTCGGCCTTCTGCAGAAGGGCCTTTGCGTGTTTTGGGTCTAGTTTAAGTGCTGTTTCCGCATCTGCCAGTGCGGAACGAGGTTCCCCGAGGAGCAGGTAACATTTGCTACGGGCTACGTAAGCTGCTTTTTCTTCTGGAGCCAATTCTATAGCCTGGAACAAACATCTTATTTGTGCTAAAATTACTTAAAAATGGCTTATGGTACTCATCCCATTTTTGGATTTATAATATCACTGCGCAGGCGTAGGGCCGAAATTTAGAGGCTCAAAATTATTTTCCAAATAAAATGAAAAAAGTTCAGTCGAGTTTTTCAATAAATAATTTATTGTTTCATGTAGATTATTTTAGCATTTAAAAAACATATAAATATAATCGAAGGCAACAATTATCTGAAATTAAATTTTAGCGTTAACGAACGGAATCTTCCGAGTCTGTCAATGCTTAAATATGACCATATCAATTACCAGACGCGACTTATTTTTTTATGAGAAAATACCTTATCCACAAACATTAACGCTGTTCGATATCGCTCCCTCATCATCTCAGCCCGAGCTAGGGCCAAAAGTGTCCCCGCATCAGCTTCCACCGGTATCTGCAACGCACTACTCCTCTCCGCTTTATCCTTCATATTGAGTGAGAACTTAATATCCTTGTAGCCCATTACGACCGCTGCAGCGCGATCCTTATCCGTATATAGTTCTTCCTGACGAATGCGTCTTTCACGTTTCGGTTTGCGCCTAAACCGGTTCCCTTTTGGTTTTATAGACTCCTTCCTGTCATCTTGCTGTTTATCATCCTCAACCGATTCGTTTTTCTCAGCGGTCGGTGGTGCTCGCTTGCTGATGGAGGCTTTGGGTACGGGGATTTCATCTTCCTCATCGCCTACGCCGATTCGGACGAAACTTTGCAAGAACTCCGCGTCTTTCGTCGGGCCAAGGATGGATCTTACTTGGGCTTTGGCGTTGTCTTCGTTATTCATAGTTTAAGACAGTGATATGAGCGACAGTTTTCTCGTATGGTTATGTAATATGAAGGTGTGTAAAGAGGCATCGATTTCGACGCCCGAGCTGTGGTCGTCATGGTGACTGAATGTGTTTTCACACTCTCTTATCGCTGTACACTCGACAGTGTTATAGCGAAGTGCTTGGGGGACACATGCTTTCCGGATTGCCAATTGATGAGCAGTCTTGCATATGGAGTCATTTTAATTTAGTTTTAAAATAAATAATTTTACAATAATGAAATCAACTTGAAACTTAACTTGAAAAATAATTTAGGCTTTAATAGCTCTATGATATTTTTAATATATATAATTATGACAATATACCCTTATTACATCTAAATTAAAACGTAATCTACCTATATAATGTTGAATGTTCCTTTACGAAGGTATACCTACAGGTTGAATTTTTCAAGTGGGTGTTCAGGGCCAACTCCGAAACTAAGAGTTATAGCGAAAAGTACTGAAAGGAGTCTCGATGCCGAGTTTGATGAAAACTAAAACTGTTTCATTGAATTTTTAAATTGGGTTCGATTTCTGGCTAGGAATATTGTTTTTTCAAAAGTCCAATGAAGCAGTGTTTACATCGAAATCGTCATCGAGACTCCTTTCAGTATTTTTCGCTATTACTCTTAGTCTCGGAGTTTGAACGCCCACTTGAAAAATTCATTCAGGTATATAAATCATCAGACTTCTAGGATATATTATGTAATTCGAATTTGAATTTAATAACCTTATCAAGTGAGGCGAGGGCTCGTTCATAGTTGCCGTTCTTGTTGTGACCGCTGGCTTCGTCCCGGTATTTCTTCGCTTCTACAGGGTTGCTGGTCGGCAGCTCAGGCTCTTTAGCGCGACCCATTCCTTAAACCTACATACATACATTGTACTTTTTACTGAAATTGCTATTACACTACAAACTTAACTACTAAGGATTACTATCCTATCACTTAAAGACTACTGGTTGGTATTGTTTTTGAGAATTATTAAAATATATTAACGAACTTAAAATCACTTTCATTATTATTGTAAATTAAAAAAAAATCTCCTTTATTCACGAATAAAATGAGTAACGCAATAACTTAATTATTGAGGAATAGTTTAACGACTCTATTATATTATATACTAAAACATGGACATCCCAACATTTCAAAACAAATCAAAAGGTTTTGCCACGTCAAAAAGTGTCCGCATTTGATATAACTTAAAGATCTATATCAGGTTATTTTAAAAAATTCTCTTACTTTTTAAAAAAAACTATAAGAGAAACGCAAAATGAAACAAACACACAACAATGTTACAATATTGTAAATGGAATTATGCCTATCCATTTTGCCAGCCTTTGAACATTAATTTGATTGATGATATCGCCCGACCCTTCTCGTTATTTTCCTAAAAATCCACTTATCCTTGTACAGTATTGGGTAAATATTTGTCAGTCTACGAAAAAGCATTAAACTTGATAGATTATCTTGTGTAAATACATAATAGTGCATGTCGTTATAAATCTCATAACATCGACTTTTTAGGACTATATGACCAAATAAATGCGTTCTCGGTTCTACAAAGATTTCATAATTTGCCACCTTGGTTCTATCCTCACATATTATTACGGTATAAATACTTATGATAGATTCGAACCCCATGAGTGACTCATTAATCATTTCGTGCCTCCGTAGAACAGACAAGCCGGCCTAGCCTGACCGCCACGAGATATCTCGAGGACGAGAGAAGACAAACTAAGATGTAAGATATCTCGATATATTATGTCTCGATATCGACAATTTTCCCCACGCAACAAGCCACACGCAATTACATATTATCTCTATTCAAACTGTAATACTGTTATAACAATATAAGTTTTCATATAAACTATCTTTTAATTAAAGTATCCAACTAATATTGGAACAGATACAAAAGATATCTCGATCGACAAATATATCTATTTTTGATATTAAAAGTAATTGTCATGTTAAACCCGGAAGAAATAAAGAGATAATCGATTAAAGTACGAGAAAACGGTCGACAAAATTTTGTCGCAGTTGTCATGCTAGGCCGGCTGATAGAGAAGAATCTATTAGGTACTTGCTGTATAAAAAGCATAATAAAACTTGCCTCTGTCTCCGTCTTATTTTCACGTGCTATTTTCTATTCTATTTGCAGCTATACAATAGTTTATAGGTTGTAGCATTATTTAATAGTTCAGGCTTCAGCTTAAGTTATCTAAGAAGTTCTGTAAGTTTGGCATCGGCCCGCGATTACCGTTCAAACTATTCATGCAATCCGACGATTCGTTTTGTAAAAGTCGTTGCACGTTTTTATCATAATGCAGAAAAAGTACTGCATCAGTAATATAGATTATTACCATCAATTAGCACGAAACGTTCGAACAACAGTATTTTTATAAAAAAAACATAGGGTAGTAGAAAATTTTGCTTTGTTATAAGATTTGATTGGTAGATTGAGCGCCTAGTGTAAGTGCATAATGATTAAAAAATATTAGAAAATTGTCGAAGTTACTTTCAGTGTTTCTTGGAGGCTGTAGACTACACTTATTATTATTTTCTTATGTTAGATATCGACAGACGAGCTTCACTTGATGGTAGGTACCTCAGCCACAGAACATTAGTCAATGATGCGCTGTCGATCTATTTTTTACTTCGAGCATTTGGAAATTCATAGACTGAAACCGAAACGCGCAATATGCACTTCATGGTTTTTTCCATCTATGAATAGTGGTTCGTTACCCGATTACAGAATTTCGATATTACTTTATGGGGAAGCCATGCTTACAGATAATTATAATCATGTCGTCCCGATGGGTTCAAACCCACGACCCATCGATGCGCACGGCAGGTGTTCTACCGAACGCGCCTAAGAGCCCGTCCCACCAGTCCAGCCCTCTTGTAAAACAAAGTGAATTTATATTTGATTTGATATACTAGTTATTGCTTTAAGAAAATAATTTCAATAATTTATTACATTTTATTAATGTTTCCTACCTTTACATTTATACACGACATAATTTTGCTATATAATTTTAAGCTATAGCAAGTATTTAGAATTTGGAACAACACAAAACAGCTTATCACCAAGTTCACATAAGGCGGAAGTCAAGAGTTCGTGTTAAGTTTCGGTAACACTGGTTAAGTGGTGTCTGTCAGAAGTTGAACAGTCGAGTCATTAACGTGATTTGTGTTAGGCTCACACTTCTATTTTAGCTGTAGGACTTTGCCGCTGTTGCAATTATCCAATATTAATTATGATTTTGAGCTTTACCTATAAAATAAAAATTCAAATCATTTATGAATTTAGGTAACACAATGTAATTATATACACACTTATGAACGTCAATAAAAAATAAAAATTAAATGCTTCTAATTTTACATTTACTGCCAGTTCTCAAATCAAGGTCGCAGAACGGACGAGAAGAACTGGCAATAAACTCTCCGACACTCTTTTTAATCGCCAAGTTATTTGTTTTAAAAATGTTTGTAAGGAGGTGCAACTGTTACACTATGCACCACATGACATCTTATCTATAATAATAATAACTGTTTATTTCAGGTAAAAACAACTCATAAAAATTAAATGTTACCGCTATCAAATTATATAAAAAAACACCGATAAATACCTTATAATATGATATTTAATAAAATATTAAATCAAATTTTCGAAGATATCAGCAAAAACAAAAAAAAACACCGATTTTTCAGGTAATAATTTCACCCCTAAATATGCATGTTCGCTGCTCATTTTTTTGTGAACGTTTGTACTTTGATATGAACTACGTACGTACCTAATTTTGACTGATTGTGGGGGTGTCATTAGAGAGTCAAGTCAGAGGACCCCTGTACGCAAAAATTATGTTGCTCCGTTCCTACATTGTCTTGTGAGACAGCGTAATATATACAGTAATCATGTTAGGAGTATCACAACGATTTAGACTATAATTATTATTATGATTAGAGGGGAAATACATGCTGTTGTTACATGAAGTAGATGAAATCCTATCTCTTGGAGTATTATATACTAAAGTATCCAGAAAGGAGATCCAAAAATACGGGTCTATTTCGGGCTCAAAACTTCAACTAATAAAATATTTTTTTTAATTGTTTTAGTATTTTTATTTTTTTACATACGTAGTTTCAGGTATTAACTCTTTAAAGAAGCAAGCTCTACCTCTTCATCGTAGTAGTGTAGATAGATATTATAATATTGGTTAAATAATACAATCAATAAATCGCTTTTTAATACGGTAAAAGTAATTTATTGTATACTACATATTTTGATATTTATTTACTCCAGAAGCGCATGAGATAAGACATATTCATAGACTATATATGTATATACAAAATGATTGAAACATACAATAATCAATTTTTTATTTCAGTAAAAAATATTTTTCATAGGGTGATAAATTGTGCTTTGGTTAAATCACGCGATGAGTTTCGTGACTTACGACCACAAAAATAATGAAATTAGATATTTCAACGGTAAAACCCTTTACGACATCCATTCATATTTCCAAACGTATTTACTTCGATATCAAAAACTAAATTTATTGTTTGATGCAATCTTGTACAGTTATTGAATTACGTATTATGATGAGATGCGTTAAGAATGTTATTATTTAACATAATATACAAAAACAAAATGCAATATTCTCCAAATAATTAATCTAACTATCTTGTTGGTTATAAATTATGCAATGTTTGTAAAAGATCATTTCGAATAAGGAAACCTGTGTTTATTTGATATTTAAAAAAAGTGGAGTAGGTATATATTTACACAAGTGATTTTTTCTTGAACCTACAACAATAAATATAGTTAACTTCAATTTTCAAAACCAATTTTAAAAAATAGTACCTATTATTAAATATGTGCGGTTTTTTAACGCTTTATGTTTTTTTTTATTAGATTCTTAAACAAAAATAAAAACGAATATAAACTTCCGCATTAACTACTTTTTCTTATTTTTTTACTTGTACATGTATTGATAAATAATTATGTTATTTGTACATACCACTATATTTTTAAATTTTAAAACTCACAACATAACTTTCATCGTAGAATCGAAGATATGGATTTAAATCAAGTTGCCAATGCGAAGTTAGATTAGCGACTAAATAACTGGATAAGTCTGGCGACTTGCCTTATTGTAAGGCGTTGTGTACACCGTGCTTTCGGTTCAACTTTAAGGGCGGTTTTAACTATCTTTCTGTTTTCTATACCTAGTTAGGTAAGTAGGTAGTAATAAGCTTTTTTTATTTCGATAATAACATATTTATATCTGACTGAGCATATTAACAAAGATTTTAATTCATGTTCAATAGTTGTATTATTTGGTTTTATTATCATCATATTATTTATATGATACTATTTCATTTTAATTTCACGATTGTTTTTTATTTGTTATTATATGTTACCTGTAAATACCGACTTAGTTTTAGCTTGAGGTGATAAAACACAAGGTAATTTTGTAAAAACTCGCTGAAAATTACAATTTTATTTATTTTTCTTTCAAAAATGATTTGCAACACGCGATGTTACTTGGAATACATTTCCCCTAATTATATTTTCCGCAAGTAATATTATGTTTTTATTTTGGATCGCTCCGACTTCCTTTGAATTAAAACAAAAAGCAACAACCGTAGGTACTTGTATTTTTTAAACTAAGAAGCTTATTTTGTTTTTCTGTACCTGAGCGCTTAATGTCTTGTCATTATTGTGACAATATTCAAGAATCTGCTACAGAACCTTGAAAACAGCGCTTTTTGAAATGCAATAAAGTTCAAATTTCGTTTACTTTACCCAAACGACAGACGTGGGCTTGAATCTTCAATGGTTTGCACGCGATGTTGACAAAGTTATAGCAATAATTACCTAATGTATTAGTCGGGATTGGCCGATTAGGGGAGGGTTCCCTAATTGCTGTAACAGTCAACTACCAACATAGTTTCTTGATAGTCAATAATACCTCAAAGCGGTATTATAGCAGGAGTGACAAAACGTTGAAATACATACACGATGTTATGCGTTTTCATGTTCTCTTGTATAGATATTTTTTTTTACTTTAGCATGCGCTCCCGACACACACATTCAAAAGAAGGTAAACGTGCACGTCAGACAACATTCATAGCCATACGGACTTCGTGATATAGAATATCTATAATACAAGATGTTTAGCTTTCTCACGTTTTCTCGTACAGTAAGGTTTAATAAATTATATTACTGCTAATACCTAATGATGAGAGAACGGAATGGCTTCTATTGATAATTTGATTTTTAAGAAGATTATTGGAAGTAAATTAGGATTTAAAACTTAGTTATTTTGTACTGGATTATTAATTATTATTTGTATAAGCTAATAAGTTTATTAATGAAACACGTTTTCATGTTAAAATATTTATTTACTTAGATTATAAAACTATGTCTTTACTTATATACTATATAAGGTACACGATGTAGAAGAATGTTTTCCTTATAATAAAAAAAAATAACATCATTTAGTATCATTTCCCGATACGCTTTTAAACATTGATAGTTGGAAAAATTCTACGATCAAATATTTAAAGAGGCAAAAAAAGTACTTTATTACAAAAAAGCATTTAATGTCTTCTTTTTTTTAAATTATAGTGGAGATATCCTTGCTGATGAAGATATCTGCATTAATTTGTTTCGCTAGAGTAAACGATAGTAGGTATTGAAGTTGGTATATCTGCTCGCTTTATTCCGGGCGAGCTACTTGGTTCCGAACGGGCTTGATAAGGCTGAGGAAGCAAGAATATTTTATCAAGAACTTTATATTTTTCATGATGTACGTAAGGATTATATAGGTATATAGATGGAGAATTCATTTGTTCACTGAAATTAAGTTTTTATCAATACTATTGTATGAAACCATAGTTATAAGATGCAAATCTTGAAATTCGAAAGGTTATAATGAAAATTAGTCCGAATTCCCCCAGTGGGGTATGGGACGGCTTATTTTCTGTGTCTGTTTCTCTGAACATTTTACTATAAAGACAATTTTTTAAAGTAATTTCTCTGAGATTCGAACACGGGACTTCCGGAGCTAAACTTACTACGGAGAAGATCAGGAAATAGTTATACCACCCAGCAAAACCTCTCTGATTAAAAGTGCTACATCCAAAAGTATTAATAATACGCGTTTAGAACACCTTGCGATCCGATGGGTCGTGGGTTCGAATCCCGCCGGGACGAATGGGAATGTTTATAATTTTCTATTTACATGTCTTCCCCACGTCAGTCACTTTGGGAATTAAACCGTTTAAATTCCGACCGGGTAACGATTAACCATTTATAAATACATATATGGAAAAATAATGAAGTGCATATTGCGCGTTTCGGTCTCAGTCTATGGATTTCCGAATGCTCGAAATATAAAGTAGGTCGACAGCGCATCATTGACTGATGTTCAGTGGCTGAGGTATCACCTACCATCAAGTGTACCTCACGCTAGTCTGTCGATATCTAGCAATTATCAAGATATTATATTAATAAATATTGAAATTTTTTGACATCGTCAGGCGAGGGTGAAACTTATAACTACATTGTAAGAAGCCATTATAATGAACAATAAGGAGCTGTCGAACTATATTTTTATTACTATCATTTATTAACAATTACAATAAAGGGACCGTAATAAAGACTCAGCAGCTAGACATCAATACTCTTACTTTATCCTCAGAGACCATAGACAACTTCCTCTTGGACTGGGCACTGGCCGACCTGACCCTCCTGTCAACCGTCAGGCTGCTGTCATTACTTCCCCCACTCCTCCGCCTCACCCCCGAATCCTCCCTCTGTTTGGCTTCAATTGCCATCTTCTGTTTGGTCTGTCGAGCCGCGTTTTCCCTTATGATCTGATCGGCTCTCCGCCGAAGTATTTGTTCGGCTTCCTTGTGGTAGCTCAAGGCTGTGTCTAGATCGTTTCGGGAGAGAGCGAAGAGTGTGGAATAGCCTCGCGATCTATGAAGGTATTTTCAGAACAATTGGTAATAATCTATACTAATATTATAAACAGGAAAGATTTGTCTGTTTGATACGATTTAACTCAAAAACTACTCGACCGACTCGAATTCTTTCACCAATTGAAAGCTACATTATCAGCGAGTAACATTTTCAACAGGCTATTTTTTGTGTATAGATCTACATTGAAACCGTCCGAAGCCGGGGTGAATTGCTAGTAATATATTACAATAATATTATTGTTCATTTATTCATTTTTCTATATAGAAAAATGAATTAAAGAGCCGTTTGAAATATTACGACAGTATAAAATCATTAAGTCACCCAAAAATACTGGACATTGGCAGAATCCGTATTTGCCATTCATTAAAAGAAGAAGAATGAAAGAGCCATAAGTATGATTGAAAAACAAATATTATTGCATATTTAATATTTATCATTTAACATTAAGGTGTTTAGTATTATACAGAATGCCCCAATTTACCTAGTTCAAATGAAATCAGACGATAAAGAATACGCATCCAAAGAATCTCCATGTATTTTCTAAGATTTGGGTGAGATGTTCTACATACATATTAGGATGAGTAGTATATTTAATTGAATTTACCGGACAGTGGCGGTACGTCTTCTCAGACCGTCGATACCGAGCAAACTGACCTCCCCGAATACGGAACCCTCGCCCAGGGTCACTAGCACTTCCTTTTCGTCAGGCGACATTACCTGTTATAAAATACTTAGTAAAATATAAATAAGATATAATTAAAAAGATAATACAATTTAATTCTTTTTACACATGCTTTAATTCAAATTTTGTGATCAAATTATATTTAATGAAACAAATGAATGAAAAATGTAATCAAATATTATGGTAAGTAAACAAATATGAAGGAAACACGAAACCAAAGTTAAAATTTTTAATTAGCGCTTATTTTTACTTAACGAACAATTTTTATATAAGATTAATAATACTAAACTTACGCACCAAAAGGAAATCTTTAGTTTGAAATATTGATAAAGTTCTATAACTGCAAAACCAAAAAACCAGCCAAATATGTTCGAAAATGGATTAAAAGGAGTACAAATACTGACGCCCTGGACAGTAAACACTAGACAATAAACTCACAACACATTTCCCAGTCTTGATAATATACATCTGATGTCCGACATCCCCTCGCCGCACGACCACGTCCCCGGGCAGGAACGACACAGGTCTGAGCTGCAGCACCAAGTCCCGAAGGAGGGACGCGGAACAGTCTCGGAATAGCTGCACCTGATATATTATTCTAATAGTCCAAGAGCTACTGCGAGATTTCTACCCGAATCGGACTTACGGACAAATTAATTAAATATCTACGATTCGATGGCGAATGTAGTGGTTATAGAGGACAAATCTTTGTTTTTTTTTTCGTTTATATATATATATATTTTATTATTAATATAGTTAATTACTTAAAGATTAAAAAGAGTGGCGGAGAGTTTATTACCAGTTTTCGTCCGCTCTACGCCCTTGATTTAAGAACTAGCTGTAAATGTAGAATTAGAAGCATTTAATATGTATTTTTTTACTGACGTCCATAAGTGTACACCTAAATGAATAAATGATTTTGAATTTGAATCTGATAGGGTTGAAAGGTTATAAAAAGGCCACTTACCGTAATCGAATCGTATATAATTTGTCCGTTAGTCCGATTCGGGTAGAAATCTTGCAGTGGGCTCTCCTACTATAATATGATCTGGTTTGTTGTTTTAAGATAGTTGCCGGTTCGGATAACAATCCTACCGAAATTAATTGATAGACCTATAGGATTTTTTAATACGTGTCCATGTTCTAGATACATATATTGAAATTTTATACAGCCATATTATCTTAATGGTAATTACTGGCATTTTTAAACACCACTTTGAAGCAAGCTCAGTGGTGGATTTACACATTACCAAGGTCTAGGCTATTAACTACCCCCTCCCCCCGTCTACAATTGTCTATTCTTAAATTAATATAATAAATAGACTCCGATTACTGGTTTGGGTGGTGAACCGGGTGTTTTACTATAGGATATACAAGTTTGATATTTCGTTGAATGACATCATAAAAACGTTCTACAGAATTCTTTTTAATTTCCATAAGACTCGTAAAAATAAAATTGGTCCCCAAATTTGCCACTCTAGGCTCAAACCTACTCAGCCTGCTGGTAAATCCGCCACTGAGAAAGACTATAGTCAATAATTATTAGCGAAGAGGCCATTCTTTATATCCAAAGATAATTTAGACCATTTCTTTAAAGGCTTACCTTACTCAGTGTAGACATGTGAACCTCAAGTGCTACATCTCGTTTCATATTATATGGTAATGTATTCAGAATTCTTTCTTCATCTGAAATGTTATGAATATTTTGGATTTATTAATAGTAAAGCTATTGTAGACAAAATAAAAATAAGAGCTTACATAATTAAAAAAATAATAGAGCTTACATAGTCATAGTTAAGCATGTGAATCGCAGATCCCTTACCGAAGCAGCGCTGCTGGATCCAAGTGTATCTGAACCAGCTAGTGACGCGTTGCAGCAGACTCGCGGGCATGTTTAAACTACGCAAGTATCGGACGCAGCCATCTACCTTCTTGCGATACTCAGTCTGTATGAAAAGTATCCATAATGACAATATTATAAATGACAGAGGCAGAATTTTAATCCCCATATACTAGCAACAAAATTGATAAGCTTCGAAAATCATCTTTTCAAATCTTAACAATTCGAATGATCAAAAGTCACAGTGACAATGCCAGCAAAGTGTTGTACAAATCTTTCCAACATCAAAGTACACATGAACCGACAATTTGATGGTACTCAAATATATTTTTGGCAACCAGTAGTGGCCACTCACCCTCTGTCTCGTTGCTGTAGCGATAATGTCTCGTATCTGGCCAATGAGCAACGCGAACACGAATACGCCCATGAGCCAAGCCGCAGTCATGAATAAATACTCCCACGTGTTTCCTGGCTTTGGGTTTTTGCCTATCAATAAGAAGTTTTAATAAGTTTTAATTACGATATGATACTAGTTACAAAAGGCTACGACGTAGACAGTGTGTAGACGTAGAGTGCTACGCATTGTAGAGTGAATACTTTAGACTCAATTTTATTTCAGTAAAATAAACATTTAACAATCACTATTCTCTACATAACACTATAGTTTACAAAATTTAACTTTTTGTCTGTTGCCGTGAATTTTGTGGGTGATTTTGTTTACTTATGACATGGTCTTTTCAAATATACCCTCAGAAAATTTTGTGCAGCTCGAATATTTTTGTTTTCGACGTTCATCATTTATGCTGATTTATTCGTTAATAACGTGGGTGTTTCAGTGTGTAAAGATTAATTTCATAAGTTTTTGCGACATGAGTGGTTCAAGCAGAAGTTGTTTAAACTACCAACATTATTTTTGCTATATATGTGGAGAATATGTGCTAAAAAATATAGAAAAGGTGTATCAGAGTGCGTTAAAAACTCCTATTTTTTCTACTTTGGGATATCGCTGGATAAAAATTACAAGTCTTCGGCTCCTGATTGTGTTTGTAAATAGGGTGTTGAATATTTAAGATTATGGAAAGGCAGAAAAAAGGTAGTTTTAAATTTAGAACTCCAACCATTTGGGTAGAACCACGAAATCATCTGAATGACTGTTACTTATGGTTTGGTTAGTGGGCAGCAATATTTAGTATAAGCAATAAGCATGTCTTTCCTCACACATCTGATAGATTAAAAATTCAAAAAAGGTGGACAGCACATCATTGATTAATGTTCTGTGGCTGAGGTATCACCTATCAAGTGAACCTCATACTCGTCTGTAAAAAAGACGAAAACTTCTATAATTACGTTAAAGCGGGTTTTGGGAGTGTTTGGTGGTCCACTGCAAATTTTATATGGTTCTATTAAAATCTTACCGATAGAAGTAGCAGTTTTGGTAGCAAAATAAAAGCAGCGTATGTATGCGTTGCCCACGTTGTCGTACACCCAGGGGTTGGACCCGAGACCGATGTAGTCGCTGATGGCGTAGTATGCGCACGCGTTTAGATGGATCAAGTAGAAAATGTAGAATAGCGTCTTGCCTATCCGTACCTGAAGGAGAACTTTAGTACTTACGACACGAAGCAGGGACTGAATACCGGTTAATTTACTATGGGAGTTATACCGCTATAATAAAGGTTTTTGTTAACATTATTTCGTTTTTATTCATATTTACTGAAAAAAAATACTGAGGTAAGTTTAGTGTGTATTACTCTTTAAAACTAACGTATTTTGGAAAATGAAAATTAACCGGTTTCAGTCCCTGACACGAAGTTCTTTGGACAGAGTTAGAGGCCGTAGTACGGGTTTTTTACCTATGTAATTGTTTTACCATTTGATGCTTCAACTTTTAATGGTATGGAATTCATCGACGTATCGTATCGTATCATAATACTCAAAATATGTTTAACGTTACGTGGACAAGTAAAAAACTCACACTACCGCCTCTCTTCACTTTCGCATTTTTAGCTACGTAAATGATTTTATTGAATATTATATATTTAAATAATTCATTACTTAGTGGTGAATTTATAACACTAAAACTTAAATGTGAACGCTAATAAATATTTCTTACTAGGACTGTCAATACTAAACTTTGTTTTACGTAATATTTCAAAAATCAAGTTAAATTCGTATCAAAGTTTTTTAAAATGAAAATGAAAACTTAGGCCATTAAAGCAGCCAATTACTCAATAATTTCCTACCCAATCGAAAGCCCACTTTGAGAAAGCAATAAGCATAGTTCATACATACCACGTAAGGTGATGAGAGCACTCGGTCCATAGCCTGGTGGAACTCCCAGAAGGTTTGCAGTTTGAGAAGGCGAGGAAATCGTAATATTACCATCTTCGTGCCAAAGTACACGTACAGTATATCTAAAGGCAGAAGCGAAATTGCGTCGAACTGAAAATAAAACATATCATGAATAATAGAGTTACAACATAGTGAATTCCCATGGGGCAGATTCATTTCTGTGTATGTTTCATTGATCATTTTAATTTACAGGCAAGTAGGTGATCAGCCTTCTGTACTTTGCCCTAACGTTACTTTTTTTTTATCTGTTTTCCCCGGGAATCGAACCCAGGACCTCTGGTGCTCAACGTATTGATTTTACTATTTAGTCACGGAGGCGATCACTTCACTCAATTACAACATAAATAAACTTAAGTCATTACAAAAAAAACAAGAACGTATATGAATCTCTAAATACTAAAAGGGCACATGTCCCTTTTGGGTTAAATTGAGTCTAATGATTTTAAGTTGCAAAAATGCAATGAACGAATGCAAGTTTTTGTTAACCCATACTATTTTTAGGCACTATAGGTCTGTGTACTCAAAATAAATATTACTGTAACAATGTTTATTAAAATGACTGTTTGTGCCAAAATAAAATAAATAAATTAATTAATTTGACCCAAAAGTGGACATGTGCCTTTTTAATAATTAGAGATTCATATATTATTCGTTAATTGTAACTAGCCTTTCAATACTACCTTATATTGTGTCTTCTTTTTATAATGTTTTCTGGTCTCAGCCTGGCCTGTGACCCAGAAGCCTTCATTGAGAAATATCAGCCTTGGTTTTACGAAAACCACATCTAATATGTATATAACATCGCAGAAGTAGTCACCAGTCAGCCATATGGGCAGGTTATCTGGTGTCTGATATGGGAAAGTCGCACGTAAGGGGATCGACCAGGCATTGTAGCTGTAGCAAAAGGTGACGAGAAACAGCCAGATGATGTACACGCGACCTGGGTATAGAAGAGATCTTAAACAGTATTTTTGAGTCTGATATTTACGAGAATGAAGCTCATTTGATTGTACCTTATCAATGATATCTGTTACTAGATTGAAATGGGTTACCCGTTACTAAACTTCAAAATTACACATGCTCGAGATGGCATCGAATTATGTATTTCTGTATGTAGACGTAGGGAAAATGTATACATAACACCAAAAAAAGGATTGACATATTTGGTAAAATATACTTTTTTCTTATTTTTTTTGGCTTTTATTTCTTCCTTTCTTATTATTTTTTTGCCTTTGGCTTTTTTGCGTCTTTTTGTCTAAGTTTCATGAATCTAGACTACGATAAACTTTTTGTTGCTCATACATACGAGTACATATTATATTGCTATACTTTTTTTGTCGTTGATTCGGAACTGTTAACTAATTTCCGCATTGATATAAGAATTTCCGGTAAAGTTGTGGAATTCCAATTATCCCTTTTTGGCTGCCATAGCCATAGTAAATAGCCATCGATATCATAAAACAGATTTGACCCGACAGGACTCAAACAAGTGAATCATGGAGCCGAAGACACAACAATATCTTATTCAGTCATCTACTATTAGGTTCAACTCCTCATTCATCAATATAAGTTTCGTTCACGATTCCACAATTTTTTTATAGAATAATTAGCTCGTTTTGCTAATTTAGCCTAGTTTATAGTCTAGCCAAAATTTATTAATAAACATACTCGTAAGTAAATACAAAACACCTACGTATACGTTGCATAAACATCAAGTAGTTATTACTCTTGAAACATTGTTTTCAATTGATATCGATTTTTAATTGACGTCATGGGGTGACCATAAATAATTATTCAATTATAACTTATATCTACTGATAGAAGTTTCAAATAACAAACCTTAAGTCTTAACTTAATATTACGATATATTTGTTAATAGTTATTTTGTGTTTAGTAATATACAGGTAATTCAGATATAGCATTAATTTGAGTAAATCAGTGAATATGTTAAAGTAAAACAATAATTACAGACCGTATTCTTAAGATATTATAAATAAAAAAATCAACATAATAGTTTCATATAGATCATGTTTTTTTATATAAATAAAGTATATGACCTACCTTGTGGGTCGATTGGTGTGTAAGGGTCAAATAATGTTGGCAGTATAAAAGCTTTGCATTTTTTCTTAAATGGTGATGTGGGTACTGGGCTCTGTTGCGATTCTATAGTTTCCACTTTATCTTCAGACGGGCTAGAACAGTTAGTACTTCGTCTATTGATACTATCTTACATCCTACTTTATATACAAATTAATAAAATCGATTTCAATTATCGATATATCAACGCCATTTTAGAGAATAAGACTAGTACTTTGAATTAATGTCTCCAGATTTTTTATAATACTTTTTTTCCTTCCGGTACACTACATCTGATTTCTGGTTTGAGAATTTAACGTACTATATATTTATAGGTACTTCTGTACAATATCTATTGAAAAACGCCTTTAAGCTACTTACCGTTTCTGTTTGCCTCTTCTCGTTATATCTAAATTTTGTAACTCTGTCGAGCCTTCATTGGGCTCATTATTAGATTTTGTATGAGAGCTGGATTCAAATAGTCGGAAAGTCCTTTCTATTAAAAATATTGAACTAAAACATGACAAAATGTAAAGATAAAATGGTTGCCTATAATATTATACAATATACATTATACATACATCAAATATAAGAGTTTCCAAAACCAAATTTCACTACATTCACTTTTTTTTCGTGCTATGTTAAGTTCCTACATACAAAATGAAGTAATAATTAAGAAAAAATACAATTATAATTGTTTTAACTTACACCTCATTTTTGTTTGCTGTTTGGTCAGA
The DNA here is from genome assembly GCA_905404175.1 of Anthocharis cardamines. Taxonomy (NCBI): domain Eukaryota; kingdom Metazoa; phylum Arthropoda; class Insecta; order Lepidoptera; family Pieridae; genus Anthocharis; species Anthocharis cardamines. Next base: position 3,098,616 of record FR989955.1, read on the forward strand.
AGATTTGGTTTCTATGTTGGATCTGGTTTCGGTTAATCTGAAATAATAAATAATGGTGGTTAATTATAAAGCTATAACTGTATTAATAATGAATAAGTTACTTAATTTAATATTTTTGTACATATATACTTTATCTTCCAATCTTATAAGCAATGCATATTATTTTTTATAAAAAAAACCTTATATTTTTTGCAGTAACATTACATAGAAGCTACAGTTATAATATTGAAGAAATCAAAAATCCTAAAAAAAGGAGATTATAAAATATAAAAAGAGAATAAATTGAAACAAGAAAAATATATATATGAATACATTTTCAATTACCTAATATAAAAATAATGTCATCAATGTTGATATTTTACAATGTTAGGTAATTAATTAACAATTATATATTTCTTACAATAAAAACCCCTCATGTGAGGGTGAAGGCCTTCAGATTATTTTATATACCAAAGTATGTACGTTTGTCCTCTATGCCCTCCTTAACTATTCATCTGATTATGATAAAACTTTGGCGGATTGTTCAACATACGCCCTCGAAATTTTCTGACCCAGAAAAACCCTTTTTACTTAACTTGGCATTGTAAAGCATCCCGGATACAGCTAGTTATATAATACTACTTATTATAACATTTAAAGTCATTACTTCAAACTGTATAAAATGTACTAACGCGTTACGTATTGGTGTAGTCTCGGGAGTACCCCAAGAACCTTTTGATACTCTGGTCAATGGGATTTTTGCCGGAGGATTGACTTCTGATCGAGACGGGTACACTGTGTGCTGTGGAAAATGAATTTAAATTAAATTTTTTTCAATACAAAAACCATTACTTATGTAAATTTTATAATAACTTCGACGTGTCCAACCTTACTTCTGCATGACGCTCTACGTAGAGCTAATCACTTGATCTTATTTTTTGAAGAATTAACTTCATAGTTCATGACTACTATCTTCGAAAAAATGTGTTTTTTTTTATTTTAATTTTACTAGAAAATTATATAGGTCAGGCAAAAGCAACTTGGTATCATAAATTCATAATCATATTCGACTTTGTTCTACGGATACGTCGACTTATTGACTCGACTAAGGACAGTGTACTAAAATCTAATTAAATATTTACTGTTTTTATTTGAAATTTCCCTTTTTAACAGTTAGGTTTCATTCCGTATAATAATAACATATTTAAGAGTTGATGTGGGAGAGAATAACAAATTACAAGTATCGCCCACGACTTCTACAGTGAAAACTCAAGGAGTGGACATCGTCTCTCACTTTACGACTTCTATAAAAATGACCGTAAAACACTCGCCGGTATGCTCGTTTATTCGCTCGCAAAATTGCCCTATGTTTAATAGCGATTCCCTCGTAAAACTTTTCAAATATGACTACAGTTGTTATATCTAAAAAAAATATTAATCGCACAGGCGATGATAATATTATAATATGTACCTATTACTTTTTAGACGGCTATAAATGGTGCACCTCAATCATATTTCGAAACACTATAACTAAAAAAGTTGTAATCCGGGGGACCAATAAGCAAAAAGAGCTCAAAAAATCTATGAACGGTAGTTTGAGCACAATTTTGATATTCCTATCACTGATTGAGTGCAGTGAACTAGGTGTTTTACTAAAGAATATAAAAGTACTGAAAATCAGCATTAGAACTTATGCCCTGACATAGTATGCCGAGTACCTCCCTTTTTATTTTCAAGTTAGCTGTACCGTTGAATATACTCGTATAATTAAAGGTTAAGAGGGAAATATCGGCTAGAATTTTTGTAGATTCTGTAAGACAAATAAGAATAAGTTAGCTTAAAGAAAAAAATCTACCGCCTTAGGCTCAAATCTGCTGGTTATTATACAAAAAAAGTTCATTTCTAAAGTAATTTTCTAAACGTTTATACTGTGATTGCTTCTTTGATTGCACATACTACTAACTAGGTGCTATCGATTTTTTTTTAAATTTTAGATATCGACATATCAGACGTAGGGAAGACATGCTTACAGAAAATTAAAAACATGTCGTCCCGGTGGGATTTGAAAGCACGACCCATCGATGCGCACGGTAGGTGTTCTACCGAACGCGTCAACGAGCCCGTCAAAATTATAAGATCCTTATAAGAAGTCTTATAAGATCCAAGTCTAATCGTAAAGGTGTAGTCATCGAAATTGAAATTTACTCTGAACTCGCACTATGAAGCGTTATTGATCATTGTTTTCGCTTCTTAAATGGGAAAGTACTCAACTTGCTATTCAAATCACATCGCGATGGAGGTTAATTGATCGGCCTTATTCCTTGCCCGCATTACTCAATATTCAGATTGATTTGGATATTCAAAATTTCAAAGATAAGTGATAATTTGTTATTTTTTTAATTAACACTAGATTGCCTAAAGCAGTCATGTTGACTGCTTTTCAATTTCGTTGCAATAAAAATGTATTCATATTTATTATGATACAATTTATAAGCTATTTTTTTTTGCTATTTTCTGTTTGACTTTATATACACCAAATGAATAAGGCATGTTAACAGTTTAATTCAACTTCCTCCCCTCTGTAAAACTGATATGTATTTGGTATACCTTTATTGCCCGAAATTTCAGTCCTTCTAGTGTTAAAGATTTGGTTTCAATTTTAAATAACTTGATTAAGAAAGGAAACACCATAGTTCGCTGCAAAGTATATTGAAGATAATTAACAAATATTTTGCACAATTTGATTAACTATCGTATCTACTAAAACATCTAACGTAAGTTCTTAGGTGCTAATTAAATGTTGCTAACAAATTGGTACACATCGCATGCAATGGGCGTGTCCAATTACTTACTTATCAGATGTAGGTAAGCGTTAAATATACTTAAAATTAAAGATTACTTATATACTCTTTGAAAGAGACAATATTGATAAGAATCTTAGATTTCCATAAAAGTGAATTACCGGGTCACATACTGGGGCATGGGGCAGACACATTTATGTGTCTATTTATTTATAAAGTACACCACATCATATATAATACAATTTTCTACAATTTAAGTTACAATTTGTTGTTCTAAAATACATGACAATTATGGTGAACATAAGAATTACAAAAAATACTCCCTAATTGCTTTTGAAAAGGAAACAATTAAAAAAAAATAAAAAAAATTTTTATATCTACTTAAGCTACACAAAAAACAAAAAACTATTCTTCTATTTCACTGATATATTTTTTAATTCGCATGTCGCTGAACAGACTTCTGACCGAAACATTTTTTTATCAGGAACCCGGGATCTCCTTTGATAAATGCAAGGCGCAGATCACTGACCAATGGAGACGACCTATTTACATACTATTGCTTAGTTATAGGTACATATTAATTTTTGTATTCAACCTATGATGACAGAGAAGGATTCAAGCATATATTTTCCGCCGGTTTTCAGCGCTCCGTCGACAAAAAATTGTTGTCAGAGCATATGCTGAGTGTGTTTCCCTTCCACATGGCTAGTGTATTTAATCTTTTAGCATTGTAATTTAATTTAATATGTGGAATAAATGTTTGAGTATGAGTTTATTGTCTAGTGTCTATATAAAAAAATAAAATGTATATAATAGGTATCTGTAGATATAGGAATATAAAAAGTTGCGTAATTTCCCTGATAAAAAATAGTGGTTAATTTTTTTTTCAAGGTCAGTAAAGGAACATCAAAATCTATCAGCTAAGATATCTAACGAAGTAATTTGTATTAGTAGCAACATTGCGTGTTCCGTTGTAATAGAGTCGAAGTTAAAGCTCTAAACCTTAATTTCATCTATTAATTAGCGTTTAATGAATATTACTTTAAAGCTATCTTTCTATTGTAAACGTAGGAAATTGTATAGTAGATAATAATATATTAAATAGTATTATAAAGTGTTTGGTAGTTATGAAAAGAAAATTATAATTTCTAAAGTAAATAGAATTAGAAATTAATTTTGTTAAAAACTTTTAAATGTAGACTCTGATCTTGTCAATTAAAAATATCCAAAAAGTTTCCTACTTTTAATAAGACAATATTATAGAAACATTTCTTTAAAACCTTATAGTAAATTCAGTTCTGTCGAACTTCCAAGAGGAGAACAACGTTTCTAAGACTTACATAATTTTAATACTCACCACATCGGCTTTAATTTCCATTTCCATTCACAAAATGTTAGAATATATACACTTATTTTAAAAATGGAACTATTTTTTAAAAACCATAATGTTTATGTTTCCAGCCATCTATGGGCACTATGAAAGAGAGCGGGAAAACAGTGGTGCCGAGTCTGTGTCCACTAGTTAACTGCTAAGAAAACTCAAGCATGTTCTAAGTACTCTGAGGCTTGAACCTCTCTTGTACTATTAAGTCATGCTGGGACACGAGTATGCTTTCGTTTTTTTTGAGACTCTTTTTTTTTAAATGTGCTTTCTATTAGAATCGAATTATTGAAATGATTAAGTAAAGACAATAGACATGAAATAATATGACTTAATCTTTTATGTCTATTGTCTGTTGTTATGCAAATATCACTCATAAAAAAGGGTCAGAAAATCTAGCTTAGAAACATATTGTTATATAATTGGGTTTAAATATATCATACACTATCTAACCTGAAACAATATAGGTACATATTTCGTTATATCTCTTCCAGCTTGAAGGCCATATGTAGCGTAAGTATATCCTTTACATTTAGGCTTTGAATTTAATATTATTAATTTTACTTAAATGTGCGTACAGGACGATAAAATATAATTATTACAGAGTGTCTCTTTAGACTTTTAATTAAAAATAAATTCCTGGCATTTCAATACCTTTATGGGCAGGATAATAATTATTGCAAAGTTTTATGTGGATAAGTTACCTAGTTGCAGTTTCCTACAATAGGTATGAGGTACAATATAATATGTTGTTCCATATGTGCGTGAAACACACTTTCACAGATATCCAGAAATTCAAATTATTATTTACTCATTTAGGTAACACGATGTACACTTATTTTCTTCTGTTCTGTGCTTATGAACGTCCATAAAAAACTGCTAGTGTATTCATTGGTTCATTTTAACGCGTGTTTTACGCCACGCTTTTAGTAATGGGTTATATATTAAAGTTTATATTGAAAGGAGCACTTTAGAATTCTCTTCGTTAATTTTTTTCCTGTGATCAATTTAAAAATAACATCGAAAAGAATTTCTTCTTGAGTATTAAAAATATATGGGTAATCCCTATTATAAATTTAAAAAAAATAATTACTTAAAATTATAAACTATTCGCAGTAATCGTGCTGAATACACAAGAAGAGAAAATACCTACATCAGATCATTATTTAAGACGTGAATTAAAATGTTTTGATCATAATCTAGGTTTGTGTTTGTGTAGGTAATCTCTGACACTTTTTTAGTAAATTGTGTATGAGACTCTAAGGGCGGTCGTACATTGGATACGAATTTGTATCGTACGTAATCGTATGAATTGAACGCGCACATTGGTTCCGTTTTTCTCCATTGAAATATTCAATTGAATCTCCATTGAAGTATTTCAATGGAGTCACTACTGAGTGACTGTGAACCGTAACCGTTAACATCGCAAATTCATGATTATCTGTGCATGAATAGAGTTACATTTGATTATATTTTAGCCACATAACACTTTAACTAAATATATCAACTTTCGCAAGACCATATTATATACTTTTTCAATATCCATATCAAATTTAACGTCCGAATGCTTAAAAACTCTGAGCTAGTTGGGATTGGTTTCGTATTTCTAAACTATACGCGCGTTTACGCACAACTACCTACATTGTTCGCACAAAACTTCTACACGAACAATCTATGGGTCGATTATTCATTATATGTACTATCAGATCGCTAACTGCCATGCGTGTTCAATATAATAATGCTTTCTGGGTGCTCTTGGGACTGCCTCGTTTCTGAAGTGTTCGGAGATGTTCGCCCAAGCTCGTACTAATGATTTCTGGGCTATCATTCAGATTAAAACAGGATCTCTGTTGAGCCGGGTACGGGGCAGTCAGAACAGCATCTTAAAGACTGTTGACAGATAACCTCTCATCGCCTATCATGAGACACTTTGTGCGTACACTCGTTGGTTCGGATAGAATTTCTCGTGAGTTTTTGTTCCAGTTTAAAAAAAATATTGTACCTAATTGTATACTAACACTAGTTTCTAAGTTTCTACTAACATAATGGATTATTTTATCTGATCAATAAATAGGTAGATAAAACTTTTCAAGTTAACAATGAATATATACGTATATTACGTACATAGACAATAGTAGAATATCTTGGAAGTCTATCAAAGCCTTGGAAGTCATAAGTGTAATTAGACGTCTAAATAAACTACAATCGTGCATAATGCATATTATTTATAACTTACCCCATTCAAAAATTTACTTAAGCTCATTATTTTAATCCTTTCTTCTTCATAAACTAGTATATTCTGATGATTCCTATCAATCACACTACACATGTCCATTTGAAAATTGTTTTGTTAATTATTGATTTAAAAACTCGACTAAAGAAAAAAAGGGCCTGGTTGAGAATATTTTCTAATCTAAGCATCTACATTAGATTTGGTCGTATTATACAAATAGGGTGTTAACTATGGGAGCGAAGGTGAATGTAAACATTGTTTATTGGAATGGGGATGGGGTTTAAAATTGAGGTTCGTCCAATATCAATTGTCTATCTATATTTACTTGTAAAATAATTTAAACCCTTACCTTAATTAGCCATACAATAATAATTATATTTAAAGAAAATGTTCTCAAATTATATTAAAAAACGAGGCTTATCGCAAACTTTAAATGGATTAAGGAAGGACTTATAGTCAAGGCCAAGCAAAACTTGATTCAATATTTTACAAGGAACCCGTACACCCGTAGATGTTTCTCTTGTATTCCTTTTTAGCTATAGTCTATACTATTTAAATATTTATTTATTTTTGGCCTACGCCACACTATATTTCTTAATCTGAGTATATTTAGTACAAGCAACGCGCCCCGGCTTCACACGGGTGCAATGTTGATGTACTATACACAAAACATAGCCTATGTTACTCGCTGATAATGTAGCTTTCTGCTTTCTATTGGTGAAAGAATTTCAAAATCGGTCCAGTAGTTTTTGAGTTTATTCATAACATACAAAAATACAAAAAATCAAAAATATAAATCTTTCCTCTTTATAATATTATATTAGTATAGACTATAGAAGTATAGATTTTTCTACCATGGCCATGGTACAGAAGGACAGTTGACACTTGACAGATTTAAGATTACATTTCTATGTAACCTGTGGCCTGTGTTGATCAGCGTTGCCAGAAGGTTACTTTTGTAACCTTGTAGGTGATTTTTAACTCCTTCAGGTTAATCGGGTTTCAGGGTATTCTAGGTTACACGTCTCGAAAGGTTACTTTTAGGCGATTTTGCGGAATTTGTAGATTATATTTTTTATTTCTTACATGAAACCACCTTGAAACGAAACGCAATGTTGGCTAACGAAAAACTTCATTCGTAGACAGTGAGTGCAACTTTCAGATGAAACCCTCTGAGATTCAACTTCTAAAAACAAGTTTTTCTCTCTCGCACTGATATTGTATCCAAAATTTTCAATCGGCAATTTGGTAGGCTACATTTCTATAATTTTTCTTTCACTTGCAAATTACAGTAATATGTAAGAAAAAGTTGTTGCTAAATGCAACTTAAAATGGAAAATATTATTAAATTATACATATTTCTGTATGTAAATACAAACAACAAAAATATAAAATAAAGGTTATTTTTCATACTAAAAGGTTACTTTTTTATCCATTTAAGGTAACTTTTGACAAGACACAGCTGGCAACACTGGTGTTGATGCTTGAGCCTTGATGAAGAAACATCATTTTATTGGCTTTTTTTGTATTTTTCAAAAATAAATGGGAATTAAAAACATGTTTGTTATTATAAAATAACTAATTTTAATTTAATATTAATTAAATATAAAAAAACGCGGGCTACAGAATACTAAACTCAACATTGAGTTTCTTTTATTAAGTTTTAAAAGAAAATAGTGATCTATGCCAAGGCAAATGAAATTTCTCCATCTAATTTTATTAGAATTTCAAAGGAATCATGGAGAATCCTGCCTATTCTGAACTGTAATTTAGGTAACTTGATATGGATTTGTCTGGTTAGTACACTTATTTTTATCATTAATTATTACAATATTTTGTAATCTACGGCTTGTTGATGTAATAAGTGTTGGTTTTATTGTAGATTTTAAAATAAGGAGGCAAGTGACATCAGAACAAGTGGTCATTCTACTTGAATTTCTTAAGGAGCACCCAGATCTGGCGAAAGGAGTGAATATGGGTGGCAGGCGTCAATTTTTGTGGAGTCAATGTGCTAAAAAGCTAAATAGTGTTCGCAATGGTGCTATTAAGGATAGAAAAGGCTGGTCTAAGGTAATGTTTAATTGTGATTTGATCAAGGTTTATTTGCCCAAGGCCTGACATTTGTCAAGACACTTTCTTGATGACCAATTTATACTGATTTCCATAATCATAGCAATGTTTCTTTGTATCTAATGCTATTGCTATGTATGAGTGTTTTCTTAGACCTTAGTTAAAATGTAATATAATTTTAAGTACCTAAAATGTAAATATATAAGCTACATCAAGAACTGATTGTTTTAAGTAGATTATTTTTGAAGCAATAAACCCTTTTTTAATACTGGCGAAGTATTTATTCGCCACATATTTATTACATCGCAGTTTTATTTTAATTTCAGTGCTGGACTGATTGGAAATATCGAATTAAACGAAGATACCTTGAACAAAAAGCATCTAAGGATAATGAGAGCCCATTAGCTGAGGATGTCACAGCCTTGTCTCCTTTTGAAGAAAAAGTACTCAGTATTATAAGTGATAGCAGTATGGATGATGTGGTTATTAAAACAGATCCATTGGAAGTATGTAGCTGAAACAATTGATATTCTAAAACTTTTAAAATGCTTATGTTTTAATAACATTAGACACTCCAATGAAATTAAGCCATAGTAAATGTCCATTATTGTTTGGAAAGTCAACACTTCAAATCAGAAAATAATTATCAGGTTAAATTTAATTATGGTGTGATGAGTGGCAGAACCACCATACAAAGCCCAATTTGATAGCTTACCAGTGTAAAGTAAACATAATTATATTAGTAATTATTACACTTATATAATAACCCTATGGGCATTATTATCTTTCTTTTTATGGTTGCATTAATGGGGCAAGCTGGGCTTTTGGGCTTGTATTGTGATCCCACTGGTGTGATTATTAAGTTATCAATTAATCCAGAAGTGACTTAAGTTTATAAATATTACATTGCCTCCAGCAAAGTTAAATGTTCTATTATAAAGATATTCACAATCCAAGTACTTATCTATTTAAAAGTGAGTGAGTTAAAAAGAGAGTAGCCATGTTTTTTTTCACACAAATATTCAGATGATTGGCGAATGGCAGGCTAGTTTTTGTTAGGAAAATATGTCTAGTGCAAAGCTGAAACACTTATACTTAATAATGTTATTTATTTCAGTTGTTAGATGAATATGAGAATGAACCTGAGAGTGATAATGAGGCTGAAATAAATTCAATAAATGGTATGTTTTGTAATAACATTCAGATGTAGTCACCAGTATAGCATTAAATATTCAATTTTTTTATCAATAACATAGATTTGTAATACTATAAATTAAGTATATAATAGACAAACTATAATATATTATTTTTACTTCAAACTTTTGGAAAAGTGCAAAGACGGCACCTAGAACCTTTCACTATCAGCTGGCCTAGCATGACATCCACGACAAAAAGATATCTTGTCTATCAAAGTTGTTGATATCGACATATAATACATTGAGATATATCTTAGTTTGTCTTCACTCGTCCGCGAGATGTTGTGGTCTTGATGGTCATGCTAGGCGGGCTGGACATTGTTAAATTCATCCCATGCTTTAATGCCTGAGGTATACAGATATTTTTATATAAAAAGTTTTTGATAAATTGGGTATGCTCAATGAGAATTAATGTATCCACTCAAATTCATACGTATTTAATTTATGTCAGTAGTAAATTATATAATATAGTATCTAAGATATTCCCAGCTGTATGAATTTAATACTATTTTGTTGTCTTTTAGACACAAAAGCAAGTTCAGGACATCTAAAGCGCGGTCATTCATTCAAAGATTCAGATGTAGAAGACACTGGAGAATCAAGTAGCAAGTGTCCTAGAAATGGTATAGACAATACTGTTGAAAGTGACAATTCAGGTAAATATTATTTGTAAGGCATTCATGATTTGGGGGATAATCATACCCGGAAACAAAGAGAAAATTGGCGTGCCTCCATCCATTGATTAGAAGTATTTATTTTAATGAATACTAAACATTTAGTTAGTGATAAATTACAAATTGATTATATAAATAATTTTGTATATTTGGCAATACAAAAATACAATAAAATATTAGAAATCAAATTGATACCTTGATTCTGTTTCATTTGCAAAATGTTATCATTGTGATAAATGGTTTATTTTTAAATTGTTAATGGGTTTGGTTTCTTCTTCCCTATTTCGATAATGTGATACAATTATAAGTTTTTAATTACTTAGGTATTACTAATAAGTGTTTGATAATAAAATTATCGCCAATAATAATATGTATTTACATTTAATATTTCTTAGTAACAATGTGCTATTCAACGTTTAAATATATTTATATTTTCAGATGTCGATGACGCATCGCGATTTATAAGTTTGGAAAAACAGAAATTAGAACATGCAAAAAGCATTGGGAACTCCTTACAGACAATTGCATCCGAGTTAAAGAGGCTAACGGATATAATAAGTGATATAAAAGATGTTTTAGTTAAAAAACAATAAAAAAAAATAAACAGTCGTTGTGTTTGATTACTATTTCTTGTAAAAAAAATATAAAAAAAGAATGTACTCCACGGCGGGGAATCGAACCCCGGTCTCCCGCGTGACAGGCGGGGATACTGACCACTATACTACCGAGGATTGTGAATGTTTATGTGAATTCTTGGTATATGTTCTGTGTATTTAACGAACAAGAAAAACGTATAAATTATAGTTTTAAAGTAATTTATTCGATGGAGGGGGTTATATTATGAGTATTGTATGGAATACACGTAATTGAGAATTTTCGAACTGCATAAATAGCCCAGTTGGTTAGTCGAAAAAAGCGCCGAATCTAGCATTAATTCTAGGTAGAAATTTTATGGCACTACCTTTAAGGGGGAGTCTAAATTCAAAATGGCGAACTAAAGTGCTCGCCAGATAAGTCTGCGCGCGGCAAAAATTGGAACTAAATTTCTTTCCGTCATATTGTTTTCCGGAATTAGTGTGCAGCAGTGGCGTTTTTATTCGATTTAATTGGTAATCATCAAGCCTAAGGTTATAAAAAGTGCTGGCAGAGATGTTATATTGAAAGTAAAACGTGCTTATGAAGCAGAACGGCAAAATAAAAGGCGGATTGTACCATTTTCAAAACTTTTTTATTACTTGACAGGTAATTTTTGGGGTGACCAGTACATTGTATTATGTCTTTATGTGGGGTTTTTATACGATACATATTTTTACTTTGTTGTTGGTTAATGATTTAGTTTGTTTTAGGAATTAAACCCCATTGAAAAAAAAGACGTATTGTGGAAAAAAATTTAAATCAAGCCACAGGTGAAATATCTTCAATCTGAAGCGGCATTTAATTCGATAATGTGTGTCAGCATGTTGAATAATAATAGACCAATATTTTGAATCTGACAGGCTTTTGGACATAGAACTGGACAAATTTATAATTGATCATGCAAGTGACAGCAAAACTTCAAACTCTTCTAATAACGAGTCAAGTGAATTAGAAACATGTGAAAATAGAATGGAAAGATTGACCCACTGATGGACCATAGTTATCCAAAATTTAGAAGTTCTGCTATATTCTCGATAAATGATTTACATTAAATATATATATAAAATTTGGTGTTGTTTTATTTAATTGTAGATTATGTAAATATTTCTTATGGAGTAGGTAAATAAGGGGTTATTCAGTTACAATATGTAACAAATTAAAAATATATATATTTTCACTGAGTTTTAGTATGTAATTATTATTCATCACCCTAAAACTAATTGAAATTTACAAATAAAATTGTTTCATCACGTTAGATTTAGTAATTAATTCGACGTGATATCTAAATATAAATTTTTATATATGTTTTCTGTTGTATACTAAGTATACCTAATACGAATTAACATTCAGAATATCGGTGATTTTTTTGGTGTTGCATAGTGGTTGAGAGTTTGCTTTATATACCTGGCAATATTTGGTACGCCACCCGTCGCGCGCAGACTTATCTGGCGAGCACTTTAATTCGATACTTGCATTAGCCGCCATCTTGATTTAAAGGTATTACCATTTTTCGTAAATAACTCGGCCATTTTCAACAAAAATAATAACTTAAATTGTTGTTCATGCGATTCTCTATAATATTTAATTTGTTGCGCATTTTCATGTACGATTGATTTTCGGAATTAAACGAGAAAAAAAGGCAGCGTGGTTATAGATTTTTTTCGTTTATTATTAACGTTAGGGTTTAATTGTATATCGTTACTAGCAGCGAAACCCGGCGTTGCTCGGGTTAAAATACATCGCATTTAGAACTTTCTAGATCATTTCAGAAATATTTAGAATTTTCTAGATCATTGAGGATCAATTTTACCGATTGCACACATTTTGGAACTTTCTAGATCTTTCCAGAAGCTTTCTAAAACATCCTAAATCGATTACAACAATTGAAACCATTTTAGAATTTTCTAGATAATTTCGGATCAATTTTATCGATTGCACACATTTTTGAACTCTCTAGATCTTTCCAGAAGCTTTCTAAAACATTCTAAATCGATAACAACAATTGAAACCATTTTAGAATTTTCTAGATCATTTTGGGTAAATTTTATCGATTGCACACATTTTGGAACTTTCTAAATCTTTCCAGAAACTTTCTAAAACATTCTAAATCAATTACAACAATCGAAACAATTTCAGAACTTTCTGGATTATTTCAGAAATTTTTAGAATTTTCTAGATCATTTCGGATCAATTTTAGCGATTGCACACATTTTGGAACTTTCTATATATTTCCAGAAACTTTCTGAAATATTCTAGATCGATTACATTAATTGCACTGCTTGTGGAGCTTTCTAGATCAATCCAGAAAGTTTCAGAACTTTCTAGATTGATTTTATCAGTTGCACACATTTTGGAAGTTTTTAGATCATTTCCAAGATTTTCAGAATTTTACGGAAGATTACATTAGTTAGAAAAGGACAGATATATATTATTCCACATTTTTGCTACCCACAACCACCCACTTCTCCCACCCCGACCAAACTCCCTTATGCACACCTAGAGACCAAGGGGTATTTGCCATCCCAAGGGGAAGTTGATCAAAGTAGCGTATGATAGAAAAAACCGTGGACACACGTATGAACATTTGCATTTTATATAATATACTAGCAGCGAAACCCGGCGTTGCTCGGGTTAAAATACATCGCATGTTTAATGGTATAAGAAATATTTAAGGATCCATTTTCTAAAGTAGATATGTAAATATTTTAGATTTCTATCTTAAATAATAAGACACTTATTCGACCATTTAACATACGGTGTAAACTTTACACTGTAAAGTATCTTCAAGTTGTAGGCATCTTGGAAGTTTCTAGACCATTTTAGAAATTTTTAAAGTTTTCTAGATCATTGAGGATCAATTTCACCGATTGCACACATTTTGGAACTTTCTAGATCTTTCCAGAAGCTTTCTAAAACATTCTAAATCGATTACAACAATTGAAACCATTTTAGAACTTTCTAGATCATTTCAGAAATATTTAGAATTTTCTAGATCATTGAGGATCAATTTTACCGATTGCACATATTTTGGAACTTTCTAGATCTTTCTAGAAGCTTTTTAAAACATTCTAAATCGATTACAACAATTGAAACCATTTTAAAACTTTCTAGATCATTTCAGAAATTTTTAGAATTTTCTAGATCATTTCGGATCAATTTTAGCGATTGCACACATTTTGGAACTTTCTAGATCTTTCCAGAAACTTTCTGAAATATTCTAGATCGATTACAATAATTTCACGGCTTGTTGGAGCTTTCTAGATCATTCCAGAAAGTTTTAGAACTTTCTAGATTGATTTTATCAGTTGCACACATTCTGGAAGTTTTTAGATCATTTCCAAGATTTTCAGAATTTTACGGAAGATTACATTAGTTAGAAAAGGACAGATATATATTATTCCACATTTTTTCCACCCACAACCTCCCACTTCCACCCACCCCGACCAAACTCCCTTATGTACACCTAGAGACCAAGGGGTATTTGCCATCCCAAGGGGAAGTTGATCAAAGTAGCGTATGATAGAAAAAACCGTGGACACACGTACGAACATTAGCATTTTATATAATATATTAAGATTAAGATTAAGATTAGAAAGATCGCATGGTTTTTAGTAGGACTGCATGACTTAATAAGTTTTGTGGAGGAAGGGAGGTGTGGTCTTCCTCCAACTTAAAGGGAGGATCCTCGACCAGTCGAACCACTGACTGGCCGGCCCTAAGGCCCCAGTGGTTGATGTCGAGATGTTGTATATATATACTTAGCGCGCACAAAAACTTTGATAGCGCGATTCAGGATTAGACGTCTTTGTATTGATTCTTGTAGCGGATCATAGATGTCGCTACAGTTTAAAAAAATTGAGTTAACACTCTTCATCCGGACCGACGATATGAACAAAGTTGTTTGAAATAAGAATACCAACAATTTTGGTCTCCACAATTTCTTCCTAGAACCAATATTTAATGTCGTACGCCTCTGGCAATCCTAACGGGGCTTAACAGCCTTAAATAAATGAAAGTGCTCAATCCCTTTAACTCGATTGAGTTTTGTTAATAATGAATCTTTTGATTCCATGGATCAGAGGTCAAGCTGATAGTAATTATCTGCGACAGTTAGTAATCTTTCTGTCATACGTATATTTCTAAGACAGTGGATGAAACACGTGTGGATATAATATAAACTCGTAATACATGGTAGAAAAATGTGTAAAAGCTTAACTCTTTTTCTACTAGCTCTGTCTAGGTAAGTGTTTTGTGTTATTAAATGTATTGTAATACTTGGATGCTGTTATGCAATACAATGTCAACCCACAAAATGATAAAAAAATTAAATTTTGATATCAATTTGAGCTGGAGTAGGTACATATTGCAAAAGAGATATATATCATTTAAATCGTTTTAACAGCAAACATATTGAAAAAACTAGTGGGCACGAAACCTTAAATGTTCAGAATATTCAACAATAATTCACTAAATTATTACTTTGATTGCTACCAAGAAAAACAATATTCATTTAGTGTTACAATAATAATTACAAAAAATCTATTATTTCTGTTATTTTTTAAAAGAAATTTAATAAAATGTAATTAAAACGTCAAACTGAATTTTCTCAAAGTGGCTTGACACTGTATTGCTTAACAGCGTCCACTTATACAATAGAATACCAATAGAAGTCGCAGAATGTGAACATAAAAATACTTATTTATAAAGCCAAACTTTATAAGTAAGTGAGAGAGACATTTTATTAATAAAATAGTTTTTATGTTTGTTTATCATTTTAAGTGAAGCATGTTTTTAATAGAAATAAATTCTTTAAACCTAAATATAAATCGTGTTATAATCAGCCTCCTAGCGAGTTATTTGTCAGGCAGATTCCATAATGATTTGTGTTTAAGTTTCCAGTATCTCTAGTAGCTAGTAGTATAACTTATTATATCCTTACTGAGAAGAAGTTACACTGGAGCCGCAGACATAATATACATACTCGTCTCCATTGGTTGGGTTATAGAACAGCCTGCACATATTATGTTGTTGAGAATGAAAAATGTAATTAAAAAAATACTTTCTATCACTTTCAGCACTTACGCTAAAGTTCTTTTATCAGAAGAGCTTTTGACGAAAGATGAAAACATATTAAATGAACTAGAAAACAAGGGGAAAATATTCATAGATTTACCCACAAACAAACCGCCTGTAAATGAGCACACGCAAGTAAATGAAGATTATGAAAACTCAAACAGTATAAATGGAGATTTGGACTCTAACAGTTCCGAGAAGACGCAAATAAAAATTGATAACGGAACTGCTCTCATTTTAACGCCTTATGTAGAGAATGGGCAAATCGCAGAGGCGCGCGAAGCTAGTAAGGTCAACTCGGATTATTTCTTAGGCGTGGAAAGTTATTCTGGCTTCTTTACTGTGAACAAAACGTATGACTCAAACATTTTCTTCTGGTACTTTCCTGTGGAGAATAAACAAGTCAATGAAACTCCTTGGATCATCTGGTTGCAAGGCGGGCCCGGAGCGTCGAGTCTAACAGGGCTGTTTGATGAAATAGGACCTATTAGAGTTAATAAATTCGGAAAAATGAAACGTAGGTATAAATACGTTTTTTTATCACATCTATTCAAAAAGACCTAGTTGGTTCTCTGCAAACAGGGAGCAATATAGCTTTTTAATCCCTAGGGAGTAAAAAGCTATATTGGAATGTGGATAAGTAAATGTTTCAATTATACTAAACTGATCGATCACGCATATTGTATGAAAATGTTACTGGCTATAAAAAAATAATCCGCGCGCGATCCAAATAAAAAAAAAGGTTTCTGTAAAAGTAAAAACGAGCGAAACGCATTCCTTATTTCGTTATTGTTTGTTCAACTTTTTTTTAAAGATCTTTCAAAATAATTCAAAATATATAAACATTAAAAAGGTTTGGGTTCGATTCCCGGGTAAACAACTATCAAGTGGATCATTAAATTGATATCATATTTGTAAAGAAACTGATTACAGCAGACATAAATATGACCCGTTCCTGGCTATGGAGGTATCTTATATTTACTAATTAAGTATAACGTAAAGAAAAATATATAAAGACGATGTAGATATATATTATAAAGACGATGTAGTGACGAGAATTGAAAAAGGTATGTTGAGGTGGTTTGGGCATGTAGAAAGGATGGATGAAAGTAGGGAAACGAAAAAGATTTATGAAACTGGTGTGAGTGGGAGAGTCGGGAGTGGTCGACCTAGGCGAACGTACCTCGATCAGATCGGGGACGTTCTGCAAAAGGGCCAGATCAAAAGTACTCGTAACCGTCGAGTGTGTATGAAAGCATTGATGAAAGTAGAAGAAGCGAAAGTGGTATGTAAGGATCGGAGCATATGGAATTCCGTGATCTCTGCCTACCCCAATGGGAAAGAGGCGTGATGTATATGTATGTATGTATGTAAGTATAACGTAGCTTTGACTTGCAGGCAATCCATACACATGGGTTCAAAACCACTCAGTGTTGTTCATCGACAACCCCGTTGGTACCGGATACAGCTTTACCAACCACGTTGATGGTTATGTATCGGATATGAAGACGGTTAGTTATTATTATAGAATAGCAATATTATTATTCATTTTTTCTCTTATAATGTTATCCATCTTAGAATAAAATTTAGCATGAAGCACAAGTAGGTAAAGGAACAAAATACGAAAACTAGATGGATAGCCAAAGGACATAAATCAAAATTTTACCACAATTTTAACACTCACATTTTTTTTTTTTTATCTAAAACTACTGTAATCTAGCCAACAGAGGCTAATAAACAGTTCTATTTTAACTTAATCTTCTAGGGTTATTTTCTTAATTTAAAGTTCACCCACTGGTGTCCTTAAAAGCATTGTCTTATTGCACTAACACTAATAATTGTCACTGTGTTCACTTGCACTTTCCACTTTGTTCTCACTTTGCATAATAATGTGTATGCTAGGTTACACTAACTCAAAAGGTTTCGTCCTTCTGAGTCTTCTCACTAGTCCAGTGGTATCGAGGAGCTGGGCAGCCTCGACATTCACATGATGAAGAAGTCGCTGATGGTGAGCTTTGGCGTGCTTTTGAATTTCTCTGTCGACGCTTTCTATCTTAAGGTCCTTGTGAATGTCGACGTTGCGAACGTACCAGGGAGCATTTACAATATCTCTTAGTACTTTATTTTGAAAAGATTGTATCATTTTGATATTGGTTGAACTGGTGCAGCCCCAGAGCTGGATGCCATAAGTCCATATTGGTTTCAGGACTTGTCTGTATACAGTTAATTTATTTTCTACTGAAAGAGTCGAGCTCTTTCCAATTAGCCAGTTAAGATTTTTATATCTTATCCTGAGCTCATCTCGCTTCTTTTTAACGTGAGCTTTCCAGCGAAGCTTCGCGTCTAAGGTGATGCCAAGGTATTTTGCCGTGTTAGCATACGGTACAATAACGTTATTTATATAAATAGGATAGTACTTTTCATGTTTGTTGGTGAAATTGATATGAACCGATTTACTTTCGTTCAATCGTATTCTCCATTTTTGTGTCCAATCATAAATTTTGTTGGTAGCTATTTGAATAGTTTTTGTTGCTTCCTCGTGGTTATTTTCGACAGCCAGTATTGCCGTATCATCAGCAAAGGTAGCAATGGTGTTTTTTTGTAGCACTGGGATATCACGAGTGTATAATAGGTAAAGGACCGGACCTAATACACTTCCTTGCGGGACTCCAGCTTTGATTTCTTTTAGTTCAGAGTAAGCATTTTCTTGTCGTATCCTGAACATTCTATCTGATATATATGATTCAAGAATATCTGTATATTGTTTAGGTAGCATGGTTTTTAATTTGTATATTAAGCCTTCATGCCAGACTTTATCAAAGGCCTGTGCTACATCCAGAAATAATGCAGAGCAAACCTTTTTTTCCTCTAAAGCTTTTTCAATAATACTTGTTATTCTATGCACTTGATCTATCGTTGAGTGTTGAGTTCTAAAACCAAATTGATGATCAGGTATAAGCTTTTTCTGCTCTATAACTAATTTTAATCTCTTAAGAAGAAGTTTTTCAAATAGTTTAGATATTACCGGAAGTAGTGATATCGGTCTGTATGATGTTGCATCATGAGGTGGTTTGCCTGGCTTCGGTATCATTATCACTTCTGCTACTTTCCATAACGCTGGTACATATTTTAATCGAAGTGCAGCATTATATAGGTATGTCAGCATGACAATTCCTTTTCGAGGCATCTGTTTCAGGACTTCTCCAGTAATAAGGTCAAAACCTGGCGATTTTCTTGCGTTAATATTGTTCTTTATTTCGAGTAACACCTCCTTTGGTGTCACCATTTTAATTTCTTCAGAGTCTTGTTCCACGTCATTCCATGTTTGATCAGATGTTTGAGAGGCATTCGGTTGGAATATTGCTTTTAAGTAGTCAGCAAAATATTCCGCTTTCTGTTCATTGCTTCTTGCCCATTCTCCGTGCGGAATTTGTATGGGTGGGATGGCATTTATAGGTTTTTTTGCTGTTTTAACAGTTTCCCATAAAGAGTAGTTACTATCCTTTTTACTGGTAAGCATATTTAAATGAGCTTTCAAACTACGTTCTTTTAGCAAAAGGATTTCATTTCTGATAGTTTTAGTCATTCTATTCAGATTTGTTTTATCTTGTGGTGATCTTGTTTGCTGCCATTTGCGTCTTTGTTTTCTCTTAGCCACTATAAGATCTCTGATTTCCTTAGGATAATTATTTCCTTTAAGGCGCGTTTTTATTTCAGGTGTGTTGTTCCACGCAGCTTGTTGGACATCTGTGTTGAACTTCTCAACTTCACGGTCTAATTCCTGAGCACTACGTAGTGATACTTTCAAATTTATTTTGTGTGTTAGATCTTCCCTGAATTTGACCCAGTCTGTTTTGTTATTTACAAGTTTTGGTATAGTTTCTGTTTTAATTATACTATCATTTAAGTTTAGTAAAATCGCTGAGTGGTCAGAGCTCATGTCTAGTCTCTCTTCGATATGCAAAAAGTTATGTGTGATGTTTTTGTATATAAAAAAGTCTATGAGGTCTGGTACCTTTTTTGGAGGCCAATAGGTTGGTTTGCCGGTTGATATTACGTCACAGCGTAATTCTCTTACTGCTTCTAATAGTTGTCTACCCTTAGTGGTTGTTAATCTGGAGCCCCAATAAGTATTCTTTGCATTAAAGTCTCCCCCTATGATGAAGCGTACACCAAGCTGTCTTAAAAATTCAGTGTAGTCCTCCTTTTTTAACTGATGCCTTGGCGGGAAATAGATTGCTGCTAGTGTTATAGGCTGTTTTTTGGTTTGTATACACACAACTGTGGCTTGAAATTCTTCTTTGCTATATTTTTTATCTTCGTAGTGCTGTATATTATCTTTTATGATAACGGCGCTACCACCCCTTGATGTGTTATATGGGTGTATTGTATGATATACTTTATACCCTTTAAAATTAATGTGTGACTCTTTAGTGAAATGAGTTTCTGAGATGAGACACACATCAATATTTTCTAGAACTAGGACTGCTTGCAGTTCATGGTGGTGTTGAAGTAGTCCATTGGCATTCCAAGCCATGATTTTAATAGAGTTGATCATTGTGTGGGCTGAGATTTAGAGCCCATTCTCTTGGCTCCCTGTTCAATCTTACTAAGGCGTTCGTCCAATGAGCTAACAAACTTCAATATTTGGTCTAGTTTGTTGTCTGTTGCTATCGGTTCAGGTTCAACTTTTGAATGTTTCTTTCGCAGAGCATCAGCATAGGTTTTATTTGAAGTGGGTGCTATCGGGACGCTTGTAACATTATCTCTCGGCCTGTCATGAGATTTCTCTTTCAGTTCTGGAGATTTATTTAAGGTTTTGTTTTTTATTTTTTGCATTTCTCGTGCAACCATGCAGCCTCGATAGCTGGCAGGATGTGCTTCGCCACAATGTACACATTTAGGTTTATCATCTGCCGCTTTCGTGCAGTCTTTTGTCAGATGTTTTCCAGTGCATTTAACGCACCTAGGTTCTTTCGAGCAGTATCGTTGCGTATGTCCATACGCCTGGCACCTCTTACATTGGGGAACTAACTTTGAAGCTTTAATGGGATGAATTTCGACTTTGCACCCCAGGATAGAGTTGATCTCATATATTTTTTTGATATCTTCTTCCTTAGTGAAGGTTAGCATGAACATGTCCATTGGCTCTTTATTTTTCCACCTAAGCTTGTTAACTGCCTCTTCGATCTTGAAGCCCTTATGTTTTAAGTCTTGGACTATTCTATTAGGTTCGCATGTGTGGTGCAGCTTTTTGGCCATTACTCTAATAGGACGATTTTGTTTGTCCTCGTATGAGTACCAAGATGCACTGCACTTGCTCAGGAACTCTGTTATCCGTCTGTAACAGTCTTCGTTTACGACGTTTATTTTAATTTTGTTTCCGCTCATCATTTTCATTTCAAAACTTTCTGCAGACTGGACAGACACTATCTTATCATACAATAACTGATAGTTTTTAACTTCATCTAGTATAATAGGTGGTGGCCGTGGTGCCCTTTTTATTTTTGCTTTTTGAGTATCTCGGGGTTCCGAATTTGTATTGTTCTCCTGTATTGGACTAGTGCAGGAATTAAGTTTTCTCTTTTTCCTGCTCTTTGCCCTGATCCATTCCGTTTCTTGCGCAAGTTCCTCTTCATCAGTGCAATAGGAAACAGATTGGGTAGGAGCATTTTTAAATTTCTCTTCCTTGCTCGCCTTTAGTTCACTTTTGAGTGACTCTAATTCCTGCCGAAGAGACTCTATTTCTTTTTGTAGAGCTGCTGTAGTATCAAGAAGTAGTTCCTTCTCAGCTTTTTCTTTCTTGTAGGCTTCATAGATATATTGCTCAGTTTCTGTCGAGATTTGGATATTCCTTGTTTGGATTGTCCTTTTATTTGGGCTTAAATTAAACATAGTGTCGCGGTATTATATTAGTGTGGCAAATGTTTACGTTTCCGCGTTTTAGGCACGTAAGCGCATTAGCTTGCATTACGATCGACCTTCATGATTCCGCGTTAATAAGTAGGTCATTACCGCGGAACTAAGACCGTTCGATCGTCACGTATGACGCGTAATCAACTGTCGCGGTGCTCGGAGCTCAGAGCGACACGTCCGTGCTCTACAAGCAACAACCGATTACATATATAACACTCACATGAAAAATAATTTAAAAATAAGTAGATAATGGATTTACTTCAAGTAATGAACGGACTTTTGAAATTTGATATTCCTCCCACCCGTTTAATGCCCGAAGTGACCAGACTTGGGGAAAACGCGTTTATAGAAATAAAATAAATAAAGTCATCAATTCGGGTTTTGAAACCGCAACACATCGGAAATCGTTATTTATTATTATTATAAAAATTAGATAAAATTAAAATAATATTATATCTAAGTATTATCAACAGTAGGTACACAAGTTATTATAGTAAAAAAAATGGTGATGAAATTACATTCAGTCAGACACTAATGCTACAGCCATTTCAGTACTCAAAACATTTACTCAGCACCGTTGAACAATTTCTCCAAGTTTTCCCTGAGTTGAGAACGGCACCGCTGTATATTGCGGGCGAATCATATGCAGGGAAATATGTGCCCGCTCTCGGGACAGAACTTCATAAAGCCAAGACACGTTTAAATTTGGACGTTAATCTGAAGGTGAGAAGGTTTTATTTCATTTAGCCCCTCTATTGCTTTAAAGACCTATTTAAATAGGATTATTTTTTCATAACATCTTTCAGGAGACTATTTATTACATCGAACTTCGTGGCAACAGTCTTTATAATGAGCAATATTGGTCTCAGTTATAGCCATATTTTAACATACGATTTAGCTTCAAATCTTAATAAAAAGTCGCATAAAAGTGAATGGGGCATGGGGCAGAGATTTTCTGTGTTTCATCATTTCCTACTTTCTGTAGGCGATCGGCTTTCTGTGCCCTGCCATTTTTAATAAAATCTTGTTTCCTCTGGATTCGAACATATACCAGGTTACCTCTTGGTGCTAAAAAAAAACGCACTTACCACTGCGCCACGGAGGCAATAGAATATAAAATTCCTGAAGTTGCATGTAGGACCCATATGTATTTCACCTACCTACCGTAGAATACAGCCAAAAAGAAAGTAATTTAAAGTTCGGAATAAAGGTAAAAAGCAACAAAAACTTTTCCGTAGATTTATGAAACCCAAAAGAATTGTGACTTTTTGAAAGCCAAATAATGAGAAATAAAACGCAAAAAAAAGAAAATAACTATATTTTGTTAAACTTGTCGCTTATCCCTTTTTGGCTATTAGTCATCTTAGAAATAAAATTGTACTTTAATATTTTATCGTTTTCAGGGATTCATAATAGGTAACGCATACATAGAACCATCGATGATAAGGAATGTGAACCATCCGTTCTATTACTTCGGTCTATTAAATAAGGAACAGCTTAAATCAGTGCACCCCTTGATGGAAGAATTCCGGGCCCAAATTGATGCGAACAACAGTGTCGCTGCTCACAACGTAAGCACATATCTATATATATCTATACATATAATAAAAGAGTAGGATCGAAATTACGCTTCACTAAATATTTTTACCAGAAATTAAGAGAAGGGTTTAAAAGAAGGGTAGCAGAATGCATAATGCAAGGCAAATAAAACCTTCTACAATTAATTCCGCGTCGAATGGTCATGGTATCATGCCGAACGGTCCAGTAGTTTTCAAGTTTATCGATAACAAAGAAAAAAAAAGTTGCTTATATATATATAGATCTACCCTCTGTAAAAAAAAAATTAGATATCGACAGACGAGCATGAGGTTCACTTGATGGTAGGTGATACCTCAGCCACAGAACATCAGTCAAAGATGCGCTGTCGGCCTATTTTTTAGTTAGAGCATTCAGAAATCCATAGACTGAAAGCGAAACGCGCAATGTGCACTTCACGGTTTTTCCTATGAACGGTGGTTCGTTACTCGGTCGGAATTTCGATATTCCTCCCACCTGATCAATGCCCGAAATTACCAGACGTGGGGAAAACATGCTTTCAGAAAATTATAAACAGTGGGATTCGAATCCACGACCCATCGATGCGCACGGCAGGTGTTCTACCGAACGCGCCAACGAGCCCGTCAAAATTATAATGTCTATTAATGCCAGTATACTGAAATCTGTACATTCAATTTCAACCCTGTTTCTTCATCACTTTATCGAAAGATAACAGTGTGAAAATATATATTATGTTTAATGTGAAACAGTTCCATCTGAACTAATATTATAAATAAATTCCTGTTTTTTTTACTATTCAAATAATAACTGACTGCAGATCACCTGTTTTTATATGACAAGGCAGTCAAAGATGGGGCATTATCAGCTTATTTGCCTTGTAAAACCCAGATTATATTTTGACGGAAATAAATTCGGACCCTGGCAGAGAATTCTAGTCCTTACAAATTCTCACGATATTTTAATAGCAATTTTGAAGTTATACTTCTTTTGGCGCGTTTGGATGAGAGTGAATTCATGACCTGCGCGCGCACGATGTCCCAAAAAAATGACATGATGAAGTTGGCTACAGATGACCTGCGCGCGCACGATGTCCCAAAAAAACGACATGATGAAGTTGGCTACAGAAGGAATTTGATTGATTTTAACATTTTTCTTCGATATTTACTGCAGTTTTGTTTTTTTAAATTTTTCTTCAGACGCCAAAGAAGTATAACTTCTAACGCGTGTACATAAGTACACACATACTACCTTTTTTATTATTCATATTTTAAGCGTTTAGAATATTATATACCTTCATTTGTTTTAGAATTGGTCGAAAGTGGTTAGTGTTCTGCTATTGTTGTCACATCAAAAACAAGGATATAATTTTCTCAAAGATGAACTATCAGTGGGCGCATATGCTAACATATTGAAGTCTTCCGAAATGAAGAAAGCTATTCACGTTGGAGATATTAACTTCGAATTCATAAACGTAACAGTTAATAGTAAAATGGGCCCAGATTTTCTGAGCAGCTCTAAAAAGATGTTTCAAAAACTTTTGGCAAATGATTATAGAGTTTTATCGTACTGGTAGGTTGAATTTTACAGTAGTTATATCGATATTAATACTAGCTTGATAAACCTTTTTACCCCATTAACCAGAGAAATTTGTATGTAGACGAAGTTTATTATTTTAAGTTATACTTAATATTGTCTTTTATTAACGCGAGTATCACACATTTAAATAAAATACTGTATACCGGATTAAAGATTCCAGTCTCCCGCGACCACGGTTGCTGAAAAGCATCCGAAACGTCGGGATAAATAATTTAAACAATAAATCGCGTTTTAATCCGGTATACAGTATTTTATTTAAGTTATACTTCTTTAGGCGCGTTATGAAAAAATGATGAGAGTGAAATTTTAAGATGCGCGCGCATCTGTGACACAAAATTAACATGATGAAGTTGGCTACAGATGACCTGCGCGCGCACGATGTCCCAAAAAAACGACATGATGAAGTTGGATACAGAATAGAATTTGATTGATTTTAACATTTTGCTTCGATATTTACTGCAGTTTTGTTTTTTAAAATTTTTCTTCAGACGCCAAAGAAGTATAACTTCTAACGCGTATACATAAGTACACACATACCTTTTTTATTTCTTTCTTCGCCTTTTATACCTGGTTATAATAAATAATTGTGTCTGGGCAGCTTTTTTAAAGTATGTCATCAGTGAGTACTGTGCGAAGTCAAATATAATATTGTCTTTTATTAACGCGAGTATCACACATTTAAATAAAATACTGAATACCGGATACAAACGCGATTTATTATTTATATTGTTTAAATTATTTATCCCGACGTTTGGGATGCTTTTCAGCAAGGAGGCAGGACTCCCCGTGACCGTTTTAAATTCGTTATATAGTATTTTATTGAAATAAGTCAAATATTTCAATAGTCATGAATTATATAGCCTAAGGCCAATTCACTAAAAACATATTATGTTCAATTAATTAATTTTAATTTTCAGCGGTCAATTAGACCAATTAATGTCTTGCTTACATTCTGCGAAAAACCATCGCACCTGGCTATGGCCGGGGGCTCAGGAATTCAAAGACTCCACGAGATATCCCATCATGTATGAAAATAGTCTTGCTGGGTATGAGGAAGCATTTTATATGTAATTAATAACACGCCTAGGCTTCGCACGGGTGCAATGCATATGTCCTATACAAATATAAAAAATAGCCTATGTTACTCGCTGATAATGTAGCTTTCTATTAGTGAAATATTTTTTTTTAAATCGGTCTAGTATTTTTTGAGTCAAATCGTAACAAAGAAACAAATCTTTCCTCTATATAATATGAGTATAGATACGTACCTTAATTGTGATATAATTTGGATTATTTATACCAGATATTAAAGATTAGCCATTATTGAATTGATGGTCAGCTGCAGAACATAAATGAACAATGATGCATCGCTGACCGATTTTTTGCATTTTCGTTCTCTAAGAAATATTTTGACTCATGCCGAAATGCACAAAACGGTTTTCTTTTTGTCTTCAAAAAACAATAACTTGCTAGTGATCCTCATTTGGATATCATGGGTGTCGTTTCCCTTATTACATCACGAGAACTTGTAAAATTTAGGTATAGCGTATAAGTTCATCAAAATTGGTTCAGTAGTCTAACCATAAAATTAAGAAATAGTCATAGTTACTTTAGCATTTCTAAAGAAACTATTACGTAGAATTATTATTTTATAATAATATATCAGGAGGTGAATGTCCGTATTTCTCAGCAAAACGAACGGAAGGATAGCATTGTGACATACCTAAAGAACATAACAGAACCAAAGAACATAGATGTACATAGAAACACAGGCCCAGGCAAACTTTTGGCACAGAAATAGTAGTTCTACCTTTTGACCTGTAGAGCGCGCGGAATGTATCGGTGTGAACACACATCTGAGCAGTCCGCTGATTCCTCCTCTCGCGTTGTCTCGCTTGCTCTTACGAACGTACGGCAATAACGCTCTAAAAGCGGCTGGGTGCGAGAGAGTGCGCGCTATGGCTCCAGCGTCAGAGTGTGCGTTCAAACGGATACTAGCAGCGCCGCGGTGGCTGGGGTAAGAACTACTCTTACTCCAGAGAAACCGTGCCAAGCGCGCCTATAAGGCCTGTACTCCTATGTACATTTATTTTCTTTGATAGTACATAGTTGGTGGCTCCTAAAAAGTAGCAGTAAAATAATTATGTTCATATCCAGGTACTACAAAAGTGGCGGCAATCTAACTGAGGTAGTGGTTCGCGGTGCGGGCCATATGGTGCCAGTGGACAAGCCAGCGAGTGCTCAAGTCCTCGTGGCCAACTGGATTCGGGGATTACCGATCGCCACTCCATACACACTAGTAGAGCAGTTTTATCTGCATACACTTCTTAAGAACAACTTCGCATTATACTCGTACCTTTGATTTCTGCCTTGATTTTATTTGTAAATAACATTACGTTTGAGTTATAGAACTGTTGTAGCAAACTGGCTGACTATTTACATTATAATTTATAATAGCGATATAATTTAAGTATTTGTACCTGATACTTGAAAATGTCTTGACAACATTTACAACGCTTTATATTATGTTAAGAAGAACATGTTATTATTATTTTTTTTCTTTAAATTGTAATTTCGTTATTTTGTCATGTCTTATAGAGGCTTAATAAATAAAATAAATAATAAATAAATATTATGTATCTATTATACATAATATAAAGCGTTGTAAATGTTTTGTTGTAAATCTTAGGTATTTTTGTACCTAAACTTTTAAAATTGAATAACTTGAAAACTTAAAATTTCATACTTATTGGGTTTTAGTACTGTAACCTCGATATGTTCTGTTTTTAATTTTAACCAGCTACCTACCTACAGTAGAACCACGATTATCCGAACTAATTGGTACCGAGACTTGTTCGGATACACAAATTTGGTGGGACGAGATCATAAACAAAATCTCTCTCTAAAATACCATCTTGACGTCTGGAAGTCCACAACTGCGCGATTCTTAATCTTGAGACACTTCCTGCCTCGCACAACCACTCTGTGGAATCAGCTTTCGCCGGCGGTTTTTCCGAACCGATACGACTTGGAAACCTTCAAGAAGCGAGCCTACATCTTTCTTAAAGGCCGGCAACGCACCTGCAAGCCAATATGGGCGGCGATGATCACTTTTCACTTACCATCACGTGAGCCGCCTGCCCATTTGCCCCCTATACTATAAAAAACCTTTAACATAAAAATAATACATACATATTTATTAAAATTTTACATACATAATATGAACCATAAAAGAAATATATCAATATCGAGCGAGAAATCTCCGTAAGAGGTTAGAGGACTAAAAACGTTTGATGAAATATTATAAAACGCGTATCAATATGCCCGATATGCACCGTTACATGCCCGCGAATCTCGAACAACACTGCATATTTTACACCAACGTTCGGATAATTGATAGTTCGGATAATCGAGGTTCTATTGTACCTGATAAACAGTGCATATTAGGGTATCTATGACAAAATAGACTTTATGTGCGAAAAGTATTGTTTAATAAATTATAAAAATAATTTATTTTTTAATAAGTATTTTGCATCTGCATATAATTATTTATTCTAATCAATTATTTATGTTTATTTTCTCGGATATTTTTTTGGGTGTAAAAATATATCTGGGCCTACTCAACTAATTTTAATTGATTATTTCTACAAAATCAAGCTTCATTATTCGTATCTAATATAGGCATGTTATACAGCGTGTTAGTGTCGAGTTCTTTTTTTATCTTTTCTATCACTGTTTTTACCCAACAAGTCGTAATAAAGTACCATTTAGCAAAGCTTCCCTTGCATTCGCGGCCGAAACGGTGGTATGCATTAGTGAAAATAACATGTCAAAAATGAGACTCTTTTGTAGATTTAAAACATCTATTTAAAGTAAATAAAACACTGGTCATTGTAATGTTATTTATATTCTTCAATAAATCTATCAACAATGAACTTGGCGACTTCAGGCTGATCGCTCGGCACTATGTGTCCGGCGCGTCGTATCAATACTTCGGCGAAGTTACCCCCGCTCTTCTTGAAGCTGGAAATTGTACAAGCTTATAATCTTAAGTCCGAATTCCAAGAGGTGACTCAGGATTGAATCTAGTTTTGAGACCTGTCAAACCATTTTTTCTCTATAGAATTTTGCAAAGAATTTTGATAGTTTTTAACCGACTTCAAAAAAGGAGGAGGTTCTCAATTCGTTTGTATTTTGCTTTTTTTTGTATATTTTTTACGCGAGTTACGCAAGTTATGCATGAATTTGGATTTTTGTTTGGTAAGTAATATTTCAGAGGTGGTCCCATATAAATATTCTAGAACAAAATGAGCTCCTTGAAAAACCTTTCGTTTTTGGTCAAGTGATTTTATTTTCTAGAAAGAATGACCGTTGACCGTATGAAAAATATTCATATCCGCTTCAATTCTCGAAGTAGGAAAACGTAGGGAAAGCGCGTTTATAAATATATTTAAAATAAAGTAAAAACAATTCTACTTACGCTACAATTTTTCGATCACTAGCGTTGCGCAGGCGTCGCCGCGGAGCGTCGAAATATTCATGACTTCTAGTCCAGTTCAGCTTCGCATACAAGTGCCTTGACAGACCGTATGGCAGGATCACATCGAGTTGACCACTGATAAAATATTTAGTTGTTTCACAAAGGAAAATTATAAGTCAAGCCACAAAATATATTATTGGCCACGTGATCAAACTTCTAATTTTATAACTAAGCAACGGGAAAATGACATAGCTTCTAATAAACTAATTCGTCTTTTTTCCAAAGCCATCTAAAAAGGACTACCACCTAGTTTAGGTTATGTTACTTATTTTACTTGGCATCATGCTGAGTTGTATTTAGAGTGGATTACATAGAAGATAACTAGTGGCTAAGATAGTATTATTTAGATGCTCGTTAATTGTGGCTGACTTAGTAATTTAGAAGGCAACATAGAGGCGAATAATGCTATTAAAAAGAAGCCTGTTTAATTAGCACCCTTTCACAAACACTTACATACATACATACATATACATCACGCCTCTTTCCCATTGGAGTAGGCACGGAATTCCATATGCTCCGATCCTTACATACCACTTTCATACACACTCGACGGTTACGAGTACTTTTGACCTGGCCCTTTTTTTTACAAACACTTGACGTAATTAATATGCGCAATTCATAATCGTAGACTGTATATTTATTATGTTGCCTATATTTACGATATATTTTAATATACCTTATACACGTGAAAGTAACAGTGTCTAGGATTTGTATCAAAATCGATTTTAATGTTTGATACAGAAAAAACATTGTCTCAAATAAAATAATTGCTTTTTCGCTTCAACTTTTCGTTCATCCATTTGAACGCAACACCTTAAACAAAAAGATAACGTTGGCTTCAAAAAAATAAAATAACTCCTGGAACCTTATAGCACCACCTACCAATTAATAATAATATTTATCCCAAAAAATATATTACATAGTAAAAAATTGTGTAGCTAGATAGATTCCCTGTTGTGGGCAATTGTAAATCTAAACTATCCAGGGATTCAGTGACACAAAAAAATCATTAAAATTGGTCCAGCTGCAGCCGTTTAGGAGGAGTTCAGTAGCATACACACGTACAGAAGAATTATCACTAACAAAAATTTTAGAGTAGTTTTTTTTAAAAAAAAACAGTCATTTGAAAATAACTAGTGGTTGCGTTGAACGATGTTTAGCCTAGCGTTATTTGACCAACTTCATATTATACAATATATATTTTTAACCTTCTTGAGGAAATGAAGAATATATGATATACATACTAACTTGTAACACATAACTCCGTAATGTTCTAACAGTTCCTCTACCCAAGGTTTCGTAGTGTTCATCATATCTGGCTGCATTTTCTCGTACACCAGTTGATTGTTCATGTCGAAGGTAGCATTGCCAGCGTGTATCACGGCTCTGACTTCACATCGTTGGACGAACTCTTCAAATGCTGGTGATTCGTCCTTCGACTCCTTGTTAAAGTTGTAGAGGCTCACACCGCTATGTTTCTTTATGTACTCCAGCGTTTTATTGAAAGCCTGGTAAATGAATTCATCTTGATCATACATGTTCAAAGAAGTATTTTCGTAAATTACTTAGACATATATTAAAAATTGTTAAAAAAAAGATACGATATTTGTGTAAGAAATTACGTTTTACATAACATTGGAAGTGGCTTTTCTTGTGAAAATATTCGATTTAGAATTTGTTTTATAATTATAAACGATATTTATTGCTTATTTATTGTTAGGTTTTGACGGACTCGTTGGCGCGTTCGGTAGAACACCTGCCGTGCGCATCGATGGGTCGTGGGTTCGAATCCCACCGGGAGCACATGCTTATAATTTTCTTTAAGCATGTTTTCCCCACTGGTAACTTCGGGCATTGATCGGGTGGGAGGAATATCTAAATTCCGACCGGGTAACGAACCACAGTTCATAGATGGAAAAACCGTGAAGTGCATATTGCGCGTTTCGGTTTCAGTCTATGGATTTCCGAATGCTTGAAGTAAAAATTAGGTCGACAGCGCATCATTGACTGATGTTCTGTGGCTGAGGTATCACCTACCATCAATTGAACTTCATGCTCGTCTGTATATCTGACATAAAAAAAGGTATCAAAATAAAAATCGGACAGCTGTCACCTTTCAGTCTGCCCGTGACCACGTTTCCTGAAAAGCATTCGAAAAATCCTATAAATATTATTTTATTAAGAATAATCTAAAATTCTTACCAAGGCTGCATCTAACATTCTCCTTTCATGAATTGCATCAATGGCACTATCTTCAATGGTTTTTAGCACTCCAAGCTCCTTGTCTTCAAGTAGCCCAGTGATTCGACAGAATTCAGTGTAATGCATCATGCTTTGAGGATCTATTAAACCGTTTCCAATTCCTATAGCCTGAAAATTAAAATTATTAAATAAGAGATATTTCTAATTTCTCAAATTTAATATAATGCACATATTATATTAAATTCAATAACGTCGTAACTTTTTCTTAATTTAGCAGACTATCCGCGGAATACTGAAACGATAATCAAAACTTGAGGGCTTCTTAAAATGTTTCTGTCTTTAGTTTTACCTTCGTAATGAAAGAGTTAGAGATACTTTTAAGTACACCTCAATGTTGAGTAGCGTTCGAGAATTCGGCCATAATATGACAAACTAGTTTATTTTGCCATTTTTTACGGCTTAATACCTAACCATTTTTGAAATATAAAACAGTAATTTACTTATCATAGATAGGTTGTGTTCATCCAGACTGCTGTGGGATGAGAATTTATTCATAATTGAATAAACATGTCAGATCGAAATTGAATCCATCCACCGATCAGGTATAGTTATGACATAAAAAGACAATTCCTGAGTCTCCTAGTGGGGCATGGGCAGACCCATTTCAGGGTCTGTTTCTCTGACCATTCCTCAGGCAAGCAGGTGATCGGCATTATGAGTCCACATAAAATATATTATGACCAAAACATTTTTTTTTTGTTTCCTCGGAACTCGAACTTAGGACCTCCGGTGCTAAATGCATCCCGCTTACCACTGACGTAAGACGCATGTAGGTCGTTATTATTATACCTTTAAGTTGATTGGGTGTTTGTTTTTATTCCTATGTATCTGTATGGCCAAGGCAGGCACGTATTTTCCTGCATATGATTCACCAAAGATGAACAGTGGCGCTTCTCGTAATTCTGGGAATATCTTGAGAAATTGTATAAAGAATTTGTACATTTGGTCCCCAATCTGCAAGTAAAAATAAACAAATCAATGTTTGAAGAAGAAGATTTTGTTTAATACTGTGACTTCTATTATTTACGGCAATATTTTCTTATTGTCCTTGCCGTACCTTTTGAATCTTAGGCCCGTATTCCAAGATATGACTCAGGTTTGATACCTACTAGTTTTAAGACTTGTCAAACCGTATTTCTTTATAGAAACTTGTCATTTTGACAGTTCTCAAGAATATATTGCGCCTTGAATGACGTCCTGCTGGCCTAGCATGACAACCGCGACAAAATTTTGTCGACCGTTTTCTCGTGTTTTAATCGATTATCTTTATTTTTTCCGGGTCTAACATGACAATTACACTTAAAACTCGACTTTTAATATCAAAAATAGATATATTTGTCGATCGAGATATCTTTTCTATCAAAATTGTCGTCGAGATATAATATATCGAGACATCTTAGTTTGTCTTCTCTCGTCCGCGAGATATCTCGTGGCGGTCATGCTAGGCCGGCTGGAAATCGGGCCTTAGGGTACCACACTCTATCGTCGTCGTTTATAATGAGCATATTAACTTATATTATAAAGGAAAAGTCCGTTGTATGATTTGTCTTTCTTTCATACAAATCGGAGCTCAATTGTGATTTGAATTGTACATAGGAATAAGGTGTACAATAGTGACATGGGCTGTTATTACCCCTTATCATATTTGTCTAACAAACTACGAGCAAACCTTAGCTAATAAAATTAATATTGACTTAACGTCAAACTCACATCATCCTCATTATCCGAATACCCGCGGTCATCGTTGGTGAAACTGTACCCAGACCCCACGGGATTGTCCAAGAATAGTAATGAATAATCAGAAGCCCACGATATTGGTCGCTTACGAACTGAAATTCATAAAACTGAATACACCATGTAGATTACGCTGAGAGATAAAACGTAATTACATGTGTAAAGCTAATCAAGACGGCAAACTGTACATTCAGGATTCATATTTGTGGACAAGATCTTCATGCAAACTCGTAGATTTTTAAATAATACGATTTTATAATCTTGCTATAATTGCATTGCATGCCTATTAATTCTAAAAGTATGCATTTTAGAGTTAGATCATAGAATGTTTATCTAAAAATCAGTTTTGTTCGTAGGTAGGTATAACCGCTATAAGAGCTGGCGAACCGTATAAAAAATATAACATTAACTACCTTCACCATTATCAATATATAACGGTCCTATGATGTCAAATAATCCTTTGAGAGATGTATAACCAGGTCCACCTTGAAGCCATATTATCAAGGGAGTAGTGCTAATGTTTGATTTAAAAGGAAAATACCAAAAGAAAAGGTTTGAGTCATATTTTTCATTTACAGTTATAAAACCCGAATGACTCTTTATGCCGAGGAAGAGAGAGGAATTAACTTCAGATAGATGCCTCGCGAGCTCCAAACTGCCATTTTTTACGAATGGCGATAGAATTAAGCGATCTCCACATAGATTTTGTGAACATGTGCCGTGGTGTGTTAAACTGAAATATAAAAGGTTGATTGATGTTATACTGTGAAGTTCTTTACTACGAGTATCTACTTTGTTGTAATAATTTAAAAGAATGCACAATTTACTAACATCTTGAGTAGTGCTACTGACTTCGATATAATTTCATCTTTATTAACATATATATGTTATTATATACCTAATGTATATTTTTTAATATATATTTTTTATTGACGTTCATAAGTTTACATCGGGTTACTTAAATGAATTATTGATTTAGAATTTGAATTTGTAGGGTTTTCAGATTATAAATGGTGTATGAATTTTTCATAAAGATTGGATTGGACTCTGCCTGGTAGACTGTTTTTTTAAGTGCGTTAATATCGACTAACGGGCGTGAGGCTCACTTGATGGAATATTACCTCACCTATCAATGACGTGCAATTAATCATCTTTTTTACTTCTAGCATTCGGCAAATCCTTAGACTGAACCCGAAAAACGCACGTCATAGGTTTTCTATTAAGGAACCGTAGTTCGTTAATTTTGATATTCGATGTGAACAAATGTCAAACCCGAATTAGAACCCGCTACTGGGCCTTGGTCTGGTCGAATATATGGTTATATGTTTGCTATTTACTGCCTTCTTTCTAACAACATTTAAACGAAAGTACTGCAGGAAAAATAAGTTTCTGTACATGTAAACATTTTTACATACAAAATGGCATCTTTATTCATTAAAGGATAAACTCACCTTAGCATTAAAAAAACGGAATATACGAGTATCTTCATCATTACACGGAACAAGGTAAAATGGCTATTTCCAGTGTGTCTGATTGGCTGTAGGTAAACTTATAACGAAGTGTGAAGATAAATCTATTACTGAGTGTACAGTTAATCAAACAAATCGAAAGTGGTGAATGTATACAAGTATTTTTGAGTCATGGGAAACCTTAACATGTTACCCCCAGCATACGACGTTGATAAACTATAGGGCGCGTGTGTGAGGTATTTAATTAATGTTGATATTGAAGGACGTGGTCGGATTAAATTACACATACTTTATTCAAACTAACTTATGTTACATACAATAGAACACCCTATTATATAAATATATATTTTAATATATAATAATGGAAATGACCTGGCAGGGCGGAGTGTGGTAAACGACTGATTCCTGACTTCGTATATAAAAATGATGAATTTCAAAAGCGTCGCTACAAATCAATGCCATAGACCTTCGCTAGAGGCTTCTAGGCTGAGAAGGCATATTATTTGAGAACAAATAACTAAATCAATTCGATTGTTGAACCAACATTGGCCCGCACTATGGAGAGAGCCCAGCGAGCTGTGCTCTAATAATGAAAGAGTAAGGTTAGAAATAATATTATCCGTGAGAGAACTAAAATCGCCGACGTGGCTTTCAAAGTGAGAAGGCTGAAGTGGCAGTGGGCTGATAACAGGTGGATGGCGTTTTAGTAGACGCAGTGTGGAAGACTGCCTGCACACTAGAGTGACTAGTGCGAAAAGTGGCGGGAAGACAATGGATGCGAAGCGCCGCTCAGAGAACAGAGGAAAATCGCGCGCTTTAGTGGAAGCCTCCATCCCGAAGTGAATAATCATAGGCTTCAGCCTGTGATTATACACTACTGAGAAAAGAATGGCGAAATTGGTCTTTGGATTTATATTTTTTACTTAGAGTAAATCTTATTAAAGTTCTTGGTGCATATGCGTTTGAGTGGATATGTACTTAATATGAATGTACGTACCTACTGCTTCTATCGATACTAATAGTATCGTGAATCACGATTTGTGATTAAGAAGAGGTTGAAAAATATAATTACCCTCTTTGGACTACTTACCTACCGACAGATGAGAAGGACTGTTTGGAAATACTGTCCACTTCTTCTTCTTCAGCCTGTATTCATCCACTGCTGGACGTAGGCCTCTCCTAAAGCGCGCCATTTTCTTCTGTCCCCTGCTCTTCGCATCCAATGTCTTCCCGCCACTTTTCGAAGATCGTCACTCCAGCGTGCAGGCGGTCTTCCCACACTGCGGCTACCAAGACGTGGCCTCCACTGTTTGATACTTCGACTCCACCTGTTGTCAGCATTTCGGGCAACATGTCCAGCCCACTGCCACTTCAGTCTACTCACTTTGAAAGCCACGTCGGTGACTTTAGTTCTCTCACGGATAATATTATTTCTAATCTTATCCGTGAGAGAAACCCCGAGCATAGCTCTCTCCATAGCGCGCTGGGCTACCCTGAGCTTGTTTAACAATCGAATCGTTAGGGTCCACGTCTCTGCGCCATATGTAATAACAGGCAAAATGCACTGATCAAAGACTTTGGTCTTCAGACATTGTGGTATAGGCGAAGAAAATATATGCCGTAGCTTTCCAAAAGCTGCCCAGCCCAATTGGATTCTTCTATCGATTTCCCTATCGAGGTTGTTTTTACCCATTTGCACAATCTGCCCAAGGTAGTTATAACTTTCGACAACCTCAAGAGTAATCCCATCCACCGATAAACGTCCAGGAGCTACGTGGTTATTGTACATCACCTTAGTCTTGCCAATATTTACTTTGACCCCAAGGCTGTGAGAGGCTTCAACCAAACTGTTCAGCATATGTTGAAGGTCTTCAAACGATTCCGCGATGAGCACTGTCCACAATTGATATAAAATTGTTATTTGATATAAAATCGATTATTATTATTTAGAATAATAAGCGCATCTTTTTCTTAATGTTATTAAACCGTTCATTATTGTAATTTAATATAAAGATGCCAAATAATGAAACTGTTTAATAGTTTCAAAATATTACTAAGTACTACCAATTCGCAATCGTGGTATCGTTTTTGCGCCATGGATTAGTTACGCATCTGCTCTAACGCATTGCATTTGAATGCATCCATAAAAATAGTCACCAGAAGCTTGAAGCTTTAAAAAAACATCTATATTCAACGAAGAGATGATCATAAACTTGCATAAAATGTAACTTAGTGCGCAGGTATTCAATTAAAAGAGCCAATATCCTTGAAACTAATTTATATTCAATACAGACCCTCGAAGCCTTTTCAAGAGCCTATCTGAGATATCTTAAAAGAAGCACCGATAACTCGGAACATCAATTTAAATGTAAAACACACGGTCAGAAAAAACCGGCGAGCGTGGGAAAATCTAGTTAGGGACGTTTGTAAGGTCGACTCGTGGTACCGCATTACCTATGTATTCCACGTCGCAAGTGTAACGCGTATCGATGTTTGTTTTACTATCAACATCCTAAATATAGAGCAAATCACATTTGTAAAGCGTGCAAGAATCTATCGCGATCGTATGTCGGGAGCGTGGGAGCGTGTTCATGCTAAACAGGTCATTGGTACCCTATACCTGTTCGCGCATCAGGTACAGTATGCTCCGATTTTACTCAAATTCCAGAAATACATTAAGCCATTTTGTTGGTCTTATTCAACCTTATACTGGATTCATATCATAGAAGAAAACAATACACATACACAGCGAATGATATGACTTAATGAAAATGTTAAGACCAAGTTCCTATAATACATACAGATTTTTGATTTATAGAAATAATTTTATTAATCAAATAACAAGTTATTCCTTCAATATAAAAAAGGTTTGGTCGTCACGGTTAAGCTTAAATATTATATTTTATTAAACTTAGGTACTCTTTTACTTAACTATAATAATAACACAATTTAATATTAACTGTAACCGTAATCGTTAGGGAGCTGGTGAGCATTTAGGTATATGATTTGCACAAGTTTCACATCGAGGTAGATTGCAGTTTACGTCATTACGAATTGATTTGGTCCAGTCAATTAAAATCCTACGTCGCTGCGTTTTCGCATTACAGCCGATTGAAGTTGCTTAAAAAAGGGGGATATTAAATCATTTGCACATGTATGCCTCTGGGGTTCATGGTCACAAACATCTTGGAAACGAAGAAAATCGAAGAGGCAGACTTGAGGGCTCTGCATTATCATGGGACGGAGTTGTAAAAATGTTAAAAAAAAAAGCTCTACTAAGTAATTTGCACACGGTTCTCATTGCGCCCATTCGATTCATTATGACTCCGTGGATACGAAAAACCATTTGGCAGACATTTTGCTCACTGATTTTTAGGTGTATAACTGTTTGAAATGCACGGAATCAAGGGGAAGCGGATATTGCAAGGGATTATTGTCATTCTTTATAGTTTTATTGTTATTATTTTATTTTATATTATTCGCTGAAGTCTCTGCTGTGTACAAAGCCTTACGCCTTCGAGACGTCCTTGTGGAAGTGCTTAAGTGCGAGAGAGAGAGGAAAAGCGTGCAAAGTAAAAGGGAAGACTGTCTTCTGTTACTTTCTATTTACTTCTAATATTACTTCATGTGTCTGTATATATAGATATACACCATATACATTCATGTACACAATACGGAAAAGGTCGGAACTGAGTTAGGTATACCGTTCTCACTCATATCCTCAAATAAAAGCGATTACTACTACTACTACGAAAGGAACTGTGGAGAAATTTCATACCTGCGGAGACGCAGTTAACAAGTAGAAGCCGAATATTTCTGACGCGTGTATAAAATTAAATTTTGTATTTTTAGCTTTGCGAGAGCATCGGTTGAAAAAAAAAATTCAAGTGGTCTGCCTTCGAAATATCAGAGGCCTGAACGTCTGCCTCATCGAGTTTCTTGGTTTTCATAAGAAATTTAAACATCCAAGAGGCAGACATGTGCGCATAATATAGCACTTCTTTTTTTTTACATTTTTGAAACACTGTCAATAGCGAACGCAG
Organism: Anthocharis cardamines; assembly: GCA_905404175.1. Classification (NCBI taxonomy): domain Eukaryota; kingdom Metazoa; phylum Arthropoda; class Insecta; order Lepidoptera; family Pieridae; genus Anthocharis; species Anthocharis cardamines. The sequence goes on from FR989955.1 coordinate 3,137,776, forward strand.
AGGCAACATGCTGGCAGACTATTTTTCCGTGGTCCTTCTCATTGTTTTTAATCGAATTTATTTCAGTCTGCCAAGTGTTCACATCATATAGAGTTTTTTAAATCATAAAAAAAACAAAAAAAAATCGAAAACTACAAAAGTCTCTACGATTTTTTGTGTTTACAGGATGACTATGATCATCAGCCCCAGAGGCAGACATGTGCATAGAATATCACCCACCTTTTTTTTTTCAACATTTTCGAAACGTTATAAATTGACAACGCAGCGCCACCATGGTGGCAGACGAGGTCCTTGATGTTTCTTAGGGTATAATTATCACTATTAATAACGTCTGCCATGTGTGCTGATCATATAGAAATTTTGCTCACGACCATTACCATAATATAATATTTAAAACTCTTATCTTGATTGTCGTTCACTGTAGAACAGAGCAGCAGTATACCTGTAGAAAAATGGATCAGTACGGATGAAAATCTTAAATATGCATTTAATGTAAATAAACAAATCGGAGCACGCTGTACAAACGAGAAACGGCGGGGTATACAAGATTCCTGCCGCTAGTACTACGGACCCATTCCGCGGTGATTGGCCAGGGACACTAGACCATCATTCCATAACCACAAGCTAACGTTGGAACTCATCCGCGCTTCGTTCCGTAATCGATATCCACATCACAATGTTCAAATGGCTCATTTTAATCACGTAAGTAAAGGTTTTTATCTTAAAATCAATACAACTTTTTATTCGTTGTACACTCAGCAAAAAAAAATAAAGGAACAGTAGGATTTTTACCTAGTTTGAGTGATTTTTGAAAAAGTGTAACTTGGTGAAAAATCGTCGAATCGTTAAAAACTAAAAAGTGTTTGGAAGCTTGAAATTTTATCTGTTATTTTTTTCTCAAACCTCATGCTAAGCACTTTTTTTTTCTTAAACCCTTAGCAATGGCGCTCTTAAAGGAAAAATATCCATCTGAAATGCTTTTTTTCGATATAAAACTGATTTATTTAAAATGTTATATAAATAAGAGTTACGGTTTTTTTTTTTAAATGTTATATAAATAATTAACTGACAATTATTTTTATTAAATTGATTTGTTTGCTTTACACTTCTAATTACCAAATTTTCTTAGTTATAATAAACAACTCAATAGAATTTATGCAATTTTCATAATAATCATTTAGGTTTGAAAATAATAACTGCGTTTGATATAGAACCTCATTTTCAACAAAGGAATTAGCCGGCACTTTTTAAAATCACACTTAATTTAAAATATGTAGATTTTATTATTAAATAAATACCTCACTAACCGAAATATACTTAATTTTATTTACCTTTAAATTAAAACAAGAAATGTTGGTGATATTCCTACGTGATTAGCCATGATAAAATAGTAAATGCAAATTCTATTTTACTTATGTTTTATTAATTCCAGTAAGATAAAGAAACAAATCATAGTTGACCGTTCTCTTTCTAGAATATATAAAAAAACCATTTGACTTAGGTTTAAAGACATTTATTCTCATATAGACTTACATTAGTCACTTACATGAGAACATTAAAAAAGAATAACAAAAAAAAAAGACTTTATTTTATTTTATTCACTGAGATTATAACTTTTACAATGGTAGTCATACATAAACAATAATATTAGTAGGTACACTTTTCAGTATGAACTACATATTATATTAATCAAAGACTTTTTTTAAAACGAATCTAAACCTAATAACATCAGGCTTATCTTTTATAAACAGAATTCCAACAAGATCAATTTAGTTCTTATTTTTTAATCAATTCATTATAAATCTGGGCTCTATTTGTTTTTCTTTTAACAAACTGGTATTTCAAGTTCGGGAACCGTGGGAATATCGTAATATGGCGCCATCGCATGACTATCTTCGTTCTAGGACAAAGCTTACCTTTCGATACCTAGATGTTTCTTCACTTTACGAAATTGGATTTGACTTAATAAATTATACCTAGTAATTTTGTTTGTATTCTTATGTAATAATGTTCATATTTTAGGTACTTACTTAGCTCTTGAAGTAAGGATAGGTTTAATAAAATAGATATAATAATAGAAAGTTTTATCATCAAAAAGCTCGCACCGCAACAAATTACCGATTTCAATTTATATTTATACTTATTGTTTATTATTCATAGGATTTTATTACTTAGATTAGAAAGACCTTTTTAGATTACAAACTAATACATAAATTCTTCTAATCTACCAAACTGATTAAAGTTATAAATTGTTAAAAATAAACTCTGTGTTAAATAAATAAATCTTAATTCATAGTTAAAATGAGATATTCCGTTTTTTTATAGAATAATGAGGCAAAAAAGAAAGTAATGTCTATTCTAATTCTTGCATCTTTTTGTAGTTACACAAATGTAGTACTATGTACTACGGATAGGTACTCGCTGCCCGAATTACCACCCGGGGAGGCTCCCGAACCAATTCTTAGCTTCATGGAGAAGATGTATCGATCTGGAAGAAGTAGGTCTTCTTACGATGCCGGAGAACCGCTACTTTTGACTAAAATGATAGAGGAAAATAAACTAGAAGAAGCAAGAAAGGCAGCATATGTCGATCCAGACTATTTATTGCCAGATATGGACAGCTATGCGGGATATTTGACAGTAGGTTTTTAAGGCTTTGTATATTTCATATTTTACTTCCTTTTTTTATATTGTAACTCGCTATTGGCCCTACTGGCCTGTAAAGCTTAACGCGAACATGAGTGTCAAGCACTGTGGTTCAGCCTTGTTTGTGGAGGCTGGACAGTAGTTCTCTAGGGAAAGGGATGTGCGTTGTTTCACTGTTGAAGGCGCTGTATGCGGGTCTCAGGAGATAAGTCCGCTCGGGCAGAATCCAACTAAACGGTGATAGGATCATCGGGATCGTCTAAGATATACCTAGATACCAGAGAGCCTTAAAAACTTTTATCTCTAATATACTTTAACCAGTTCTAGAACAACTGTAATTTGTGGATTTCGAAAGCTATTAATTTAAAAGGTGAACAGCAGAAATAAGTAATACTCACTCGTAAACCTCTTAATACAAATAACTTTATAGACCCAACCCCGGTGCAATTTAAAATGATAAATATTAAGCATTCCATTTTCCACTTTAACGTATTAGATAGATCTTCTGTAAATCTGTCCTGTCTGTTTTCAGGTGAATAAGGAATATAACTCTAATCTGTTTTTCTGGTACTTCCCCGTGATGAATGAGACAGTAGAAGAGACTCCCTGGATAATTTGGCTCCAAGGAGGACCGGGAGCTTCCTCACTTTATGGTCTATTTACTGAGATAGGACCATTTTTCGTTAATAAGGAAAATACGTTAGAAGGTAAGAACTTGAATGCTGTCAAAACTTGAAAGTGTTGTTTAAATAATGTTTGACTCAATAATTCGTTAAAGTTCTCCTTCATTATTTAAAGTTTAATTAGTTTAGTTTTATTAAAATTACTTAGTTTCAAGTCAAGTAAAAGTTTTTCTTTTGACTTTATAAGAGGAAGTTTGAGAGTAGCGCCAGTGAATGAAAAATTGAAAGGTAATCGTTTGGCTTGGTATAGGCATGTTATGAGGAGAGATGAAGGGCATGTATCTAAAAAGTTTGAAATATGAAAGTGGATGGGTATAGGGGAAGAGGGAGGCCAAAAAAGACATGGACTGACTGTGTGAAGAATAATATGTGTTTAAAAGGTGTGAGTGATGATATGGCGAGTGAAAGGAGAGAATGGAAAAAGAGAACATACTGCGCCGATCCCAAATAAAAACAAAAGGGAACAGGGCAGGAAGAAGAAGAAGACTTAGTTTAAAGTGAAGTGATTCTATCGAAATTTCCGTTATATATCCATTAATTATTTTAATATATCGACGTAATAGGTATTATAATAATGAACGATACTTTAAAATATATTACTCAATCATATTTGCATAGTAACTATTATGTAATAGCTGCATAAATGATTATTCCAGAGATGAGTTACTCCTGGGGCAAGAACCACTCTCTTTTATTCATCGATAATCCGGTTGGAACCGGTTTTAGCTTTACTGATGATGATCGGGGTTATGCTACCAATCAAACTACGGTAAGTGCTTATCTTAATAATTTAGATAGGAGTTAAGGCTAAGTATAAGTGCAAACTCTTTAGACCGTATCAAAATTACCCTTTTATTATTTACGAGAATCACTTTTAAACTTTTCCATAATGAAAGGATAGTAAACATGTTGTTATTTATTATTTAACTCTTTATTCATTACCTTAGGCACTTTATTGTTCTTTAGTTATGATATTTGATATTCGAGAGTTATGATAGATGATATCTTTGAGTTAATATGTTTAATCGTCTTTAATTACAACGTTCTCGTATTATCTCTATATATCTCTCTATATAATAGCCTTTTGTGTCATAGGATTACATACACGTTTCTAAATATTTTAAAGTTATGTCAGTAAAAATTATATATAAGTATTTAATACTATCATATTTGTTGTTTTTTTTATTCAATTTTCAGCCAATATTTAACATTCATTAAGAGGAGATCTACAGTGCATTATACTAAAATTAGGTTAGACTAGTCTATAATATTATTATATTTATTTGTATTTTGTTAAATTTCCAGATCGGCGAAAACTTATACACAGCTCTACAACAATTTTTAACTCTATTCCCCGAGCTACGCAAAGCTCCTTTGACGATAGCTGGAGAATCATACGCCGGGAAACACATCCCGTCACTCGGAGTGCAAATTCTGTGGCACAGACAGGAAGATGAACCCATCAATCTTCAGGTGTTTATTTGAGCTAAAATAGCTTAGACTAATTATTTCAAAAAAAAAGTTAATTCCAGAAATTGTATTTATGAGCTTCTGATCAATCGGGAAGTTTCTGAATTTCAAAACAAAGAATGTTACAAAAAATATATATAGGATAGGGGTTAAATGGGTAGGTGGCTCACGTGATGGTAAGTGGTCACCGCCGCGCCGCCCATACATCCGCAATACCAGAGTGCTTGCAGATGTGTTGCCGACCTAAATACTTCTATACATCATGTACCTATCGCGTGTCACGTTTTTTCATAAAATAATAATAATAAAATATTACGCTGCACTACCTAAGTCTTTAATTGTTTTTCTATTGAATTGGTGACATGTTATAATGTAGTATTTAGTTTATAGGTATATTAATATTGTTTTGTTTTATTTTAAAGAGTATGTGCCTAAAATCGCAGGTCTACCTAACTAATATATGATTTTGTCCTAAAATTTATGGTTTGCCTGGAAGAAATCGCTGCCTAGCGATAAGGCCACCAATATGTACTTCTCCAGATTAGTTATGTTTGTTATATTGTTTTTTTTTTTTTGGTACAATAAAGAATATTGAATTGAATTGAATTGAATTGAATTGAAAAAATAAGACAGTTCGTTTCATAAAGTAAGAGAACGTTGTACGGTCCCTGAGCGAAGCCAAATTAACGCAATCAACGAAAAAAGTATCATAGCCAGAAGAAAATAAAATGTTTATAATATTATATTATACTTACTAACGTTTTATTTAATATAGGGACTAGCGATTGGTAATGGATTTATCGATCCACTAACTCTTCAGAAATACAGCCACTTTGTGAGAGAAACCGGTCTAGTGGATGACAAAGTGGCCAACTTTATGAATCAAATTGAAACTGCTGTGGTACAGTTTATCAACAATGGGGAAATGCTCAAAGCATACGCTGTAAGTAACGCATTATCTTGTACTACATAGATTACATTTTGTCTATAAGAATTTAATAACACCTTGAGGCAATCTTGAATTATACTGCAAAATACCATAGGATTATTTATACCATAGTGACCCATGTTTTGTCTAACAACTCTAACAATCGCTTAACCTAATGCGCTTAATATTTAATATATATCTAAGTATTATAATAAATATTTAATATATTAGGTTATTTATATTATATATTAATTATTTTTTACAGTACTACAACTACTTATTACAACTATTCCTCTCGGAGTCGAAATTGAACAATTTATACAACTACCTTCAAGATGAAATCAGTCTGGATGGCGCGTATCTAGATTACATACAAAGAGATGATGTGCGGCAAGCTCTTCACGTTGGCAACACAAATTTCACGTCCATTGGAGTGGTATATAGGAAGTTGGTGCCAGATTTTATGGGCACCGCGAAACATTGGCTCGAGGAATTGCTTGAAAACTATAGAGTCATGCTTTACAAGTAAGAACTTGTTGATTTTTCTAAGACGAAATAAATATATTGCAATTTTTGGACATAAGTACCAATAATATTTACCTTTTGTTATTAACTTTGGCAATATTATGTTCTAAGTAGAGTTGAGAAGTATCGCTTGAATTAAAAAACTATACAATATACATGCCTACTTATCGTTAGAAAGAACTTTCCGAATTTTGTCGTAGAGAATTATCAAGAGTTCTATAAACTTGATAAGATTGTTTTTTTTTGCGAATTAAATGCACATCGACCCAATCGGTGTGGAGACATCTTTCGCGTACCTATTTATCATCAAGACGCAAGCATTCTTATAACTCAAACGGTCACGGCGAAAACTTCTTAAAGATGTACTATAGGTACATAAAAAAAGAAAATAAAAATATAGTATTTTATATGTGTAAATCCGCCACTGCATACACATATTGTGACAATTAGACAGTTGTAGAGAACAAGGTTTGATTTGAGTTTGGCTTGGAGCAGGTTCCTAAGATATTTTCCATATTCTTTTACAGTGGCCATTTGGACATCATTGTAGCATATCACCCATCAGTGAATACGTATGATGCATTGTCATTCTCTAGTTCATCAGAATTCCGAGTTGCAAAACGTCATCCTTGGTACCACAATGAAGCATTGGCTGGGTAATTGAATTTTATATGTTTTTTGTACGTGAAACAAAACTTATAAAACTTTAAACGGTTAAAAAAAAAAGTCTGGTGTTTTCTTTTTTCATGATATTTTTATCGTAATTATTTTCTTTGTGTGTTGCATCGAGTGTGAGCAGACACAGTAAATTGCGTTTATTTCGTATCATTTGAATGCGTTAAGTATAATCTGATATAATATACTAAAGACTAATAAATATTTTGTTTTTTACAGATATTTTAAAATGGCGGGAAATCTGACGGAGGTCATGATCCGTGGCGCAGGTCACATGGTACCGGCTGACAAACCAACTGCATCGCTTGGGTTGATATCTGCATTTGCACGTGGAATATCATTGTATCAAGATACAGGCTATTTAGTCCCAGAAAAAAACTGCTTAAGAACTCGTCAACTCCCCATAAACTAAGAACGATGGTTGAATGTCACTTACTATTAGTTTTTATAATTTTAAAAATTGTAAGTCAGGAATAGATGTTGGTTTTATTCCACGTAAATAGTTAGGTTATATTTTAATTACCTAAATGTAAATAAGAATAAAAAACATAAATGTTATAATTCGGTGTTTCTTTTGTTATTCTAGCTCATACGTTAATCATAATCACTATTAACAAACAACCTTTCTAGGTTGGGTCCGAACTTCTGAGATTCTTGCGTCTCCAAAGAGAAGGAACAGTCAGAACATATTAATTATAATTAATAATAATTATTAAGAAAATATAACATGGAACTATCATGTCCCATCAACATATTATGTATAGTAGGTAATAATAACAGGTCAGTCTTGCATCGGGTGGGTTCGACCTATTGCCGCAGTGAACGTGTTAACAACGCATTTTTTTTTAAAGGTAAAGTTCGTTTGTCTTTATGTCACGTCCACATTTAACAAGATAATAAATTATTATTAAAGCTGCATTCTAGAAGCTGGCGCACTCAACGCCGTGTCGATCCAGAGTCCAGACTCCAGACATACTACGAACTAACCAAAACGTGAACACCAGATTGTAGTCACGCTATCATGTTACAGGAGATATCACGGCAGTGTATTCTGGCGTAAATCGAATCACCACTCTTAGACCGGATCGTTTTTTTCAAAATATCGTCAGAAGTCATACCAATGTTACGGCTCTGTTAATAGTGTAAAGACCAGACAGAAATAATCGGCCAAATTGTTAGTATAAATTGCATGGAGCTGTTCATTCGCGTCGACCACATGGTCAACTAAGTATATTATTTTTCTGACGAGTTTCGATTTAAATTTAATTCGGGATTCGCTGTTTGGCGAAATCCAGGCAGAAACAAATGTTGTGTTCAACATCCACTTGAAGTCCATTCGTATCAATGTGGGTCTATGGGTAGGAATTCGTGGGGTGCCCGAACTGATCTCATTTGGGAACATGAGTGCAACAACATACCACGATGAGGTAGTAGCACAGAACACAATACTCAAGAGAGGGTAGTAGAACCTAACTAATGAACGATAATAATCGACAACGACGATTATAAAAAAAAGGTATGTGTGTACTTATGTATACGCGTTAGAAGTTATACTTCTTTGGCGTCTGAAGAAAAATTTTAAAAAACAAAACTGCAGTAATTATCGAAGCAAAATGTTAAAATCAATCAAATTCTATTCTGTAGCCAACTTCATCATGTCGTTTTTTTGGGACATCGTGCGCGCGCAGTTCATCTGTAGCCAACTTCATCATGTTAATTTTGTGTCACAGATGCGCGCGCATCTTAAAATTTCACTCTCATCATTTTTTCATAACGCGCCTAAAGAAGTATAACTTCTTTGATTATTTAATAATCTAAGTATAACTTCAAAAACAAGACTTGGCTTGGACAATCTCATTTTGAACATGAATAACCGCTGGTGAACTAATATTAACTTCAGCCGGCCTAGCATGACCGCCACGAGATATGTCGCGGACGAGAGAAGACAAATTAAGATGTAAGATAATATTATCTCGATATTTATTATGTCTCGACATCGACAATTTTGATAGAAAAGATATCTCGATCGACAAATATAATATATCTATTTTTGATATTAAAAGTCGAGTTTTAAGTGTAATTGTCATGTAAGACCCGAAAGAAATAGTGAGATAATCGATTAAAACACGAGAAAACGGTTGACAAAATTTTGTCGCGGTTGTAATGCTAGGCCGGCACGAGAGGTATATTAGATTATTAGAGTAGTGATTAATTATTAAGAAAAAAATACATTTTTAAGAAAATAATAACTGGAGTCCTATAAATAAAAAACAAATATAAATACCCTAACTGGCTTTTTTTTCTTTAAATGTATGTGATGCAACAAACTATATAATCTCAGAATACAGAAAACAACTATTCTGAGCATATAATATATTTGTCTAATAAATAATGAAAGATTATTGATAGATTTTTTTCTGAAAATTAAGTTATTTTAGAATAATAAAATATATATATCGTTGGTATGTTAATATTCAATTCAATTCAATTCAATATTCTTTATTGTACCAAAAAAAAAAATAAACAATATAACAAACATAACTAATCTGGAGAAGTACATATTGGTGGCCTTATCGCTAGGCAGCGATTTCTTCCAGGCAAACCATAAATTTTAGGACAAAATCATATATTAGCTAGGTAGACCTGCGATTTTAGGCACAAACAATTTAAAAAAAAACAAGACAATATATACTTATAAACTAAATACTACATTATAACATGTCAACAATTCAATAGAAAAACAGTTAAAGACTAAGATAGTGCAACTTTACTAGAGTCTTGAATGAATCTAGACTTTGAGCCTTTCTAATTGAAGCAGGGAGAGAATTCCACAGCCGAACAGCTTTAGCAGCAAATGAAGCATTATAGAAGTTTGAGGAATGGACTGGCACAGCCAGCGATAAATTATCGACAGAGCGAAGGTTCTGATTGCGAGATCCCAAAAAGACAAATTTTTCTTTAAGATACAACGGAGTCTTAGGATCAAACAAGATACAATATAATAGAGAGAGTAAGTGAGCATTCCGGCGATGGCGAATGGAAAGCCACTTCAGCTTAGCACGAAACTCGGATACATGGTCGTATTTACGTAAGCCAAATATAAATTTAATAGCAAAATTTTGGAGTCGCTCAAGTTTGTTAATTTGCTCAACAGTTAAATTTGAAAAACAGGAATCAGCATAGTCAATGATGGGTAGAAGTAAAGATTGAGATAACATAATTTTTGTTCGAATCGGGAGAAACTTCTGTAAGCGTCTTAGGGAAGCAGCTGCAGCAAACAATTTTCTACTGATTTCCTTTAAGTGAACTGTCCATGAAAGCGTCTGGTCAATATGGAGACCCAGATCCTTGACTGACTTACTGAAAGGTATTACCACACCATTAACACAAACAGCAGGAATAGATGACCAATCAATCTTGCCAATAAAATTTGGACTCCCAATGACGATAGTCTGGGTTTTAGATAGGTTAAGACTTAGTCCAAAGCGTTTACTCCAGTCAAATATGGAAACCAAGTTTTTATTGGTGTCGATTATAGCTTGAGGTAAGTTTTCAAAAGAAGAGTGAGAATAGATTTGGAGATCGTCAGCGTACAAGTGATAGTGGGAGGAGATATAAGATGTAACAGAGTTTATAAATATGGAAAAGAGAAGTGGAGATAACACACCACCTTGCGGTACTCCAGAAGAAATGTCGCACCAGGATGACATAGTATTGTCTACCTTGATACGTTGACGACGCCCGTGCAAGTAACTATGAAACCACTCAATAGCTGTTAGTGATATATTAAGGGAACTCAATAATGACAGTAAGATATCGAAGTTAACTGAAGTGAAAGCATTACTGAAATCCAATAGAGTCAAAACTGTAAGTTGTTTACTGTCCATGCTCCGACGCACATCGTCAGTAATTTTAACAAGAGCCGTTACAGTACTGTGACCGGGTCTAAAGCCCGATTGAAAAGGATCAAGAAGGGAATTTTTGGTAAGAAAATAGCTTAATTGTTGTTGAACAAGCTTTTCAAGGACTTTTGAAAGAAAAGGTAAAATAGAGATAGGACGATAATCACAAAAGGATGAAGGGCTAGTCTTCTTAGGAAGTGGAATAAGATGCGCTTCTTTCCAAGCTGAAGGGAAAGTACCGGAACTTATTGAGAAATTAAGGATATGTGTTATGGTGGGAGTTATGACATCTAGAAGAGGAATAATCATACTACGGCTAATGTTATCACTGCCGACTGTACTGGAGCTAATTGAGTGTATGGACTTCCTAATATCACAGTCAGAAAATTGAGTAAAGAAAAACGGGGAGAAATTAGGGGTGGGAAATAAAGAAATTGTTTTTAAAGTTTGTGACTTAACAGTGTCACTGTAAGAATCATGAGAACGTGAGAAATGTTGGTTCATTGAATCTAAGTTAAGTGTTGTAGATAAAGAGTTTTGATTAGCCTTCCCAACTCCCAAAGTTTTTAGAAACTTCCAAATTTTAGCAGAGTCACCGTTCTCGATTGTCGTGTGAATATGGTCTCGTTGAGCATCCCTACACTTAGTATTACAGCGATTCCGAATATGTTTGTATATCTCACGATCTGCGTCACTCTTGCTCGATCTTAACTTAGCTTTGGCATGGTTTTTTTGCGCAATTAAGAGTTTTATATCACTTGTCAGCCAGGGTGCAGGAAAATGCCTTATTTTAACCGGTTTAATGGGAGCATGAATATCATACAGCTGAATGAGCAGGTTGTTAAATATATCAATTTTTGAGTCAATTGTGTTGGCAATTAAAATTTGATCCCAGTCGATCTTACTAGCGTCAAGAAGAAGATTTTGGAGATTAATTTTCGCAAAACTACGTTGCATTTGAATTTTTCTTTTAAATTTAGGTGGGCGAGCTTTGTATGATAAAAAAAGGAGATCGTGATGAGAGAAGCCTTCCGCCGAGCATTGACCATATTTATTAACATGACTTGGGGAAGAGATAATTATAAGATCGAGCAAAGAGGGAGCACAGTAAGGCAACTTATGAGTTGCATTAAGTGGCAACATGTGTAGATTACACGCATCAACAACATTTTGAAGCTTCTTACTACGCGTATCGTTTTTAATAAGACAAGTATTAAAGTCACCCATAATCACATTATGTTCATAAATAGGTGTTAAATTCTCAAGTATCTGTTCAAAAGAGGAGAAGTAATTAACATGGAGTGAGGGACTGTAAAATACCCCAAGTAGCAGCTTTGTGCACGATAAGGATACCTCGAGCAATAGATACTCGGCTGAGTCTGAGGGTGGTGGCTGCGCAGACATACTGAGAATGGTATATGAGAGATCAGAGCGGAGGTATATTGCAACACCGCCACCACCCTGTCCAATCCGGTCATTACGAATAAGGTTGTAACCAGGCAGGGAGTAACAATTGGACGACAAAGACGGTTTGAGCCAAGACTCTGAAACAAGTATAGCACTGACGAATTGACTGCTGAAAGAAGCTAATAAATCAGGATAGTGCGCTGGAATGCTCTGAGCATTAATATGTACAACATTAAAATTCTTATAACTATTTGAAAAATGGGAAAAAAGCGTATCATATAAAGAAATAAAAGATGTATTTTGCTCTGCATCACTGTTCGAACTGTCACTAGTACTTGCACTAAAAGAGGTGTTATAATTGTTTATGCTATTGCTGACAAAAGTTGACATTTTTATAAGGTAATTAAAATTTGACAAAATTTAAACTAAATTGAAGAATATTTTCTAAACTAACAAAAAAATAATATATATATATATATTCATGTTGTTATACCTACCAGCACTCAAGCATAATATAAATTAATAATGAACCAAAACCATAATAACAATCATTTTTGCGTAAAATTGTGAAAATACTATTTATCCTAGTTGACATAGAAATATATATTATAGACGTTATTAACATTAAACTAACTAAGTAATAAGTTTCTTAATGTTATATTAAATATCAGTTCATTTAAGAATATCAAATCATATAATATGAAAGTTGATTGTTAAAATCAAAGCTGAGAAAAATAAAATTTTAAAAATGAACATTTTAAAAAAAACGCAACCAAAAATACAAAAATAATAAAAGAAGCAACATCATAAAAAAAAAATTTAAAACACTTATTATAACAGAAGTTGTCCAATACATTATAATATTACTCTTTGATTATTTATATGTCTAGATAGACAGTCGAAGCTGAAAACGCGTCAAAAAATATTGTGTCCAGCTGTTAGACTCTTTATACCTTCCCCGCGCTCAGTAGCAGTTGTGCTGTCAATGGATACGCTCGAGTTTGTTTGTAAAATTATCTTGTTTACAATGGCGGTTTGTGTGATTAAAGTGTGCAGAAATTACAAAGGACGATCTAAAACAACAAAAAAAGTTACCTATCATCGGTAAGTAACATTATTTCGTATCAATTCCAGCCAATTAAGCCATTGAAATATTTCGAAATTAAATAATTATTTAATTCTGCCATTTTGTGTTTGACGCGTGTGTTGCCAGTTCATGAACCCAAAAATACCTTAAAAATATGACCTAGTATGTAATTCATAAAGATATTAGAAATAGATTTAACGTCGACATGGGTGCCGTTTTTAACCGACTTTAAATAAAAAAGTAGTTTAATATTAATTGTTTTTTTTAATAATTTAATAATTATTTATGCTAAATAAAAGTAAATTAATATGAATATCTATTAAGTAAATATGTCAAGGTATGAACTCTAATTATAGTTAAAATGAAAATATCTCTCTATAGTAAATGAAAACCCCCCGTTCAATTATTTTTTACTTTTTAGTACTTGGAAGTCGTTCTTACAATATTTTTTTTGAAGTTGTTTTAAATTTTGAGGATATTGGTATGATTGTTTTAAATATGAAATCCAAGTTTATTTTGTTATTTAATTTTAATAAAAAGCCAATATATATAATAATAATAAATAAAAAAAATAAGTGTGATGTTGTATTTCATTATAGTTTAATGACGATAATTTTTGCCCTTCGTTCGTTTAAAAAACAAACAAAACGGATTTCTTTGTTTCTGACGTGGCCTCAAAAGGTATTTTTTTTTAATTATTGTCAGATCTTCAATCGAAGAAAGATGTATCTTAAAAAAATAATTATTTTTAATAGAGTTAAAACAAATGTTATGAGTTTAAATATACATAATAATATTATATATTCCAAGTTAAAAAACATTTTTCAAACGCATTTGTATATAAATTATGATTTTATTTTTATCTATCCACATAAATCATAGTTTTATATATTCCAATTTTCTTCAAAATTGACCCAGAAGTTTTAAAAAATAATAATTGGTATGTATATATGCAAAGAATGAAAATGACTTGAGTTCCGACCTTCGAAATATTGTTAGTATTGTTGTTTTATTCCAATTTATTTATTTTTTCATACTACATATTTTTGTGAATTGAAAAAATATATTCTCGACTTTGATTAATTTCTCCCTATTTTGAGATGAATTTTTCCACAACTGGTAAGTGGTAACATTATTCACGCCAACTAGGAACGCATAATGACTTATCGCGAGTGTAAGACGTAGCTGTCACGCACACTATTATAACAGACTTGGATTGTTAGTTTTAGGTCGTTTGCAGCGCGACACTCTATCTAGACATATAAATAATCTAAGATATTACTATTGTTATCTTTGCTGCGCCTTTGCTGTACGTCACTTAAAATTAATCAAACACAGATCACCAAGTGTATAGATTATAGAATAGAATATATCACAATAACAAGACTACTCTGTGCCAATAATGACCAACAAAATGTGACATTTTGATTTAATATTCTATAATCTATGCAATATACATAACACACTACATAGATTCCACTTAAACACTTTAACTTACAAGTTACAACTTAATACTTATTATATAAACCTAATAGTTAAAGATTATCGAATGAATTATTTAATTTATACTTTAAATAGGTATGTAATTCACTTGTCTAGTGAACATGTAAGTAGTATTAAGCAGCAGGGCGCAGGTTCTTACTTTAAGTAATATACAAAATAATTTTCTTATTTATATGTAGCTTTAGTAGTAGCTCTAGTGGATCTCAGGGCTTTAGAATACTTGGGATCATTACGTAGGGTCGCCTCCGCCGCAGAATGGGCTGGTTCCTCTACGTCACTAGCTCCCGGTAATGACTTAAGATCATCCAATGAAATAACATGGTGACGTTTCCCGTGTGAATCAATTACAAAGATATTACCATCACGTGTCCAGCATTTTGATATACCAAATTGATTCCTAGCATTCATAAATATCTCATGACGAGACTTGGTAAGGAATTCTGAAACTGTTATTCCAGTATTCTTAAATGCAGTCTTAGCAAACCAGATGCGATTTCTCATAGAAATTTCCTTGAATTTTATTAAAATAGGCCGAGGTTTCTTTGACTTATCATTGATAGGCCCCATACGATGACAACGGACAATGGAATTAGTATCAGTATCTGGCAATTTAAGGTGATCCTTTATAAGTCTTACAACTACATCAGAAGTACCTTCCTTTTTCTCTTCAGTTACCCCATGAACAAGTAGGATTTTACGCCTAGATTTCATTTCAAGCTGATCATACATTTTAACTAGTAAGTCCACTTGTGTGTTGAGTGTGTTTAGAGATGAGATAACAAAAGAACGAAACATATAAAAGTCTGATTGAATGCTAGTACTAGTACTTTCAGGTCCTTGGTTGCCTTGAAGTTGCTTCTCAAACTCTCCCATCCGTGACATAAATAATTTTTGCATTTCAATCAGCGACTGTTGTACATCCATTTTCACAATACACAAAATATGCAGAAAAAAAAAATCACTGTTGAAACTTAGGAATTTGTTAAGACTTCAAGTATTGAGGTTTGGAATATATGCTGGCAGGTATTTTGGCACTTAATTACACTTTTGTAACACAAAGAACATAATATTATAATAAGATTTTATAAATTTTATATGAGAGAAAAATTTTGCGTGTGCAACGTCGCGCGGCTACCCTCAAAAAAATATATTATGTTCCATAAAATAATTATATTATGGGTGAGGCCGCCAAAAAATGACCATTTTGATAAATGACTTAGCGTCCAGCAACTTTTTTGGAATAAATATTAAAAAAAACCAAATGTTATAGTTTTCCTCGTAAAAAGTATAATTTATATTAGTATTTTAAATATGTGAATGACTTTGAAATAACTTTTTTCTATTTTTTAAAATTATTTTTTTGCGAGGAATACATAACTGGTAGAACAAAAAAAAGTGTCCCAAATGATCTCCCATATACAATTGGTATTAATAATTAAATTTCTGTGCATTCTACTGGCAATTACAATATTTTCTTTGAAGCACCACCTATTTAAGATAATATTTTTTTACTGTACAACAGTTTAGTTATTAAAATTATAATAATTTTGAATAATTACATTATGTCCTAGTATTTTATACATTTAAGTTACCAATTTTAAGTTACCATAATTTGTGTATCACAAAGCAATTGAGCAGTAGAATTCATTTTTAATAATTGGCAAAACCAGTATCTAACTTGTTAATGTTATATTTCAATTAATTGTCGGCCGTATTGAGGCACTGCATCAGTTAGTTTGGTCCAAATCGTGGTTTCGTTCTCCGAATATATATATGTTACGCGATTTTAAGGTAAGTTTCTATCATTTTGCATAAATCGACAATTTTTTTAGTAAATATATTGTTTGAATTAGAGCTAAGCTTTAAAAGTTGTTAATTATTCATAATAGTGCCGTAGATTGAGCGTATTTTGAAAAAAGATTAAGTTTTATGTTACCATTGTTGGTTTGGTTTTTTAAGTTACGTAACATAAAAGTGATGTAAACCCTAATGCACATTGAAAACAGTAAAATTTAACGAATATTGATGAATGGAAGAAACAGTGAAAAGAAGCACAATGTTTTCTTAGAATCGTTAAAGGAAGAAGACAAGAAATATGCTGGAACGGAAAAGAAGATTGTAAAAAAAAATATTCACTAAAGGAATACAAATTAAAAGATAAACTAAAACACACACTGGTACTCAAATCTAATATAAGAAATAATAGAGAGAAAAAAAAGAAAAAAGAAAAAAAAATACATTTTATAACAGGAAAAAAGTGTGTAAAACTGAAAAAATGTTTTATACATGCACAAAATAAAGTTTAAAGAATAAAACTGACTTTTACTTAAGTTGAAAAGAATGTATAATGTAATAAAGTTTTGAAAAACTTTTTAACCGACTTTAAATAAAAAAGTAGTTTAATATTAATTGTTTTTTTTAATAATTTAATAATTATTTATGCTAAATAAAAGTAAATTAATATGAATATCTATTAAGTAAATATGTCAAGGTATGAACTCTAATTACACTGGTCTACAGTAAAAAAGTATTCGAAATAATTTAAACTAATTTTTATTTGTCTACCCATGCTGAATACAAGTTTATAAGTAAAATTCATTTATTAGTTTGAATTTTTGCGATACTTGACATTTTCCAAATTGAATTATTCTACCCTGATTGAACTTGATTATATTCATATTTACTTAGTTAATAGGCATCGGATGTTAAAAATATTGAGTTTTAGTGCTCTGTTCTGTATTACTAAGTGATAAAAGTGTTAAACGCGAAGAAACAAGTATATTTTAAAGCAAAATGTTTCGAAAATGTGTGAATAAACTCTACAATTTTTTTACATTTGTGGTGAGGTGATGTTTAGTAAACAAAGGTGTTCTATATCGCCTACAATAAAAAAACCTATTTATACTATTTTAAAGAAAACATAAAATACCAGGATAATAGCTGGGTTCTACATTTCTGCTGTAATCCACGTGCTACAGGTTTAAGAGATGCCGCTCAGCCAGAGTGGCAAAAACGTCATTTCGTTTTGCAGTGCCGAGAATCGACAAATAATGCAAACTGATTGTTATTTTTGCATGAGTTGTATTTGGAAAAGGCAAGGGTGTTTCTAAAAAAAGAAGAATTTCGTAGTGTACCCAAATCTACTATCGGCTACTAGTTCTCTGCCGCATAGCAATCTTCCCCGATACCGAAAGGTCCTTACATTGACAATGACGAAGATGAAATTACACTTATTTTATCATCGATTTCTCCAATGTCAGAATACTAAGTACCTAGTAAATCATCACAGCCATACAGGATAGCAAAAACTGAATTATGTAAATGATCTTGTAAGGGATTTAGAATTGTCCAAGAACAAATAGGAACTTTTAGGCTCGGGACTGCAACAATGGAACCTCGAAAGTAGTGTGATTTATATTATATCTCTTCAAATATAATATGTCCTTGACAATCCACTTTCTACATTCTCATTTGGACTTCTTTCCGGATAATTGTGGGGATTTTAGCGATGAACATGGGGAGCGCGTCTACCAGGACATCGCAAGCATGGAAAACCGGAATCAAGGCCATTGGAACGTGTCAATTTTGGCAGATTATTGCTGGACTGTTTGTCGAGATGATATAGAAGCAGAATATAAGAGGGTAGCGAAAAAACCAACATTGTAATTCTACAAATGAAGAAAAAACTGTATGATTTCTGTTAATTTTTGCAAAAATCGTTTAATATTTTTTTTCTAAAAAAGGAAAACTAATTTTAATGTATATCTATTATTTTTATATTCAGTACATAAAAATAAATAAAAAAAACTACTTTACATGAAGAATACTTTTTTAAAGTTAAAATTTGTAGACCAGTGTTATAGTTAAAATGAAAATATCTCTCTATAGTAAATGAAAACCCCCCGTTCAATTATTTTTTACTTTTTAGTACTTGGAAGTCGTTCTTACAATATTTTTTTTGAAGTTGTTTTAAATTTTGAGGATATTGGTATGATTGTTTTAAATATGAAATCCAAGTTTATTTTGTTATTTAATTTTAATAAAAAGCCAATATATATAATAATAATAAATAAAAAAAATAAGTGTGATGTTGTATTTCATTATAGTTTAATGACGATAATTTTTGCCCTTCGTTCGTTTAAAAAACAAACAAAACGGATTTCTTTGTTTCTGACGTGGCCTCAAAAGGTATTTTTTTTTAATTATTGTCAGATCTTCAATCGAAGAAAGATGTATCTTAAAAAAATAATTATTTTTAATAGAGTTAAAACAAATGTTATGAGTTTAAATATACATAATAATATTATATATTCCAAGTTAAAAAACATTTTTCAAACGCATTTGTATATAAATTATGATTTTATTTTTATCTATCCACATAAATCATAGTTTTATATATTCCAATTTTCTTCAAAATTGACCCAGAAGTTTTAAAAAATAATAATTGGTATGTATATATGCAAAGAATGAAAATGACTTGAGTTCCGACCTTCGAAATATTGTTAGTATTGTTGTTTTATTCCAATTTATTTATTTTTTCATACTACATATTTTTGTGAATTGAAAAAATATATTCTCGACTTTGATTAATTTCTCCCTATTTTGAGATGAATTTTTCCACAACTGGTAAGTGGTAACATTATTCACGCCAACTAGGAACGCATAATGACTTATCGCGAGTGTAAGACGTAGCTGTCACGCACACTATTATAACAGACTTGGATTGTTAGTTTTAGGTCGTTTGCAGCGCGACACTCTATCTAGACATATAAATAATCTAAGATATTACTATTGTTATCTTTGCTGCGCCTTTGCTGTACGTCACTTAAAATTAATCAAACACAGATCACCAAGTGTATAGATTATAGAATAGAATATATCACAATAACAAGACTACTCTGTGCCAATAATGACCAACAAAATGTGACATTTTGATTTAATATTCTATAATCTATGCAATATACATAATAGCTAGGGAGGCGAGGTAGCTAAATGGCGTAATTCAACGGCGCCGTCGAGACCTATCAAAATCGAAAGATAAAATAATTTCGAAAAGAAAAGCTCGTATGGTAAAAACCATTTTAGCGGTGGGTTTGGCGTGTATGGTTTTTCAAAAATGTTAAAAAAAACAGTTACTTGGGCATTCTCGAGCGCGTCAGATATTCATACTACGTATGCCCCAAGGGCCTCTGATAACAACGGTATACTAATCTGCCGGTTTGCGTGGTGGGGGTAGGCATATAAAGTAGTCAAAAATGCAAAAAAATATAATTTACTCGAGCGCGTCAGATTTTCAGAAGGGGTGTTACGTAGGCCCCAAGGAAGCTCCCTTTAAAAAAACTGACGATTTGGGCGTGACGATAAGTTACGATGAATTTTTGAAAATGCAAAAAAAAAAAGTTTTTTTGAAATACTCGAGCGCGTCAGATTTTTATAGGGGAGGTTTATCTCGGTATCCTGAAAGCATATTTTCTTAATCTGACAAAAATGTTGGTGGGTTCTCTTAATCTGACCGAAAAAGGCTTTTTGGTTTCTATTTTCCTTTCTTTCTCCTTGATAAAACAGGGAATTTAATCGGCGTCATACTGAGGGCACACGGGTCTACGGTAGGGGACTATAAACATACATATATAATATATATATATATATATATATATATATATATATTAGGGTGTACCGAAAATTCCCTTCTACCGCTTCTTTCCTCACCATCAATGTTGCGAAATAATAAAGGAAAAATACTGGTAGGACGGCATATTTCCGCGAAGCGCTCAGTCTGTATTACATGTTCATGGCAAATTCCTCTTTTTTGCTTCAATTCTTCACTTCGTTTTGCTTACGGTACGTCCAAAAAACAATTTGAGGATCAACAGGCTATTGAATAATATACATACATGAAACTGTACATGTTAATAATACTTTTGTATACAGATACGCGTAACTTTTTCCGAGTCCACGAAAATTGTCGAGAATCTTTAGAAAAAAATTTTTTTGAGATATAATAAAAGTCACATAATTTAATCATCGTTATTTCATATCAATTTTTTTTAACACCCTCAGTTTTCGAGACATACTCAAAAAACCGGGAGTTTTTATGATGCTTCAAGTCAAAAAGTTTTAACTTTGGACAAAAATGTAGAGATGTTTTTTGTGTAAAATAAAATTACCTTTTATGTTTATTTAAACTTTTTTTTTGTAAAATGTATCGTTCGCGACTTATATGCCACAACGCGTTTTTCGGAAGACGAAATGGCTCCTCCACACTACCGGTCATGCGGAAACCGGCAGATTTTGTATTTTTAGTAAGTTTTAGATTATATTCTTCAAAATAAACAATAAAAAAATCGCGCTCGAGAATGCCGGATTAACGTTTTTTTTTTACAAGTTCGCGACCCTATAACTAGGCAGCGTCAAGGACTTATCGTCAGATTAGTTCAATTTAGTCTTAAAACACTAAAATCAACCCCCAATATCTTAATCTGACGCGCTCGAGTATTTCAGACCATCGATTTTTTTTTACTAATCTGATCGTCTATCCTAAGCGCGCGTCACTACATATAGAGCTAAATACTTTACAAGGTTGTTCTATTAGGTCTAATAAATCTCTCATATCTTAAACTGCCACGCTCGATAATTACCGAAAATTCACCTATTCGCCTCCTTAACCATAACACACTACATAGATTCCACTTAAACACTTTAACTTACAAGTTACAACTTAATACTTATTATATAAACCTAATAGTTAAAGATTATCGAATGAATTATTTAATTTATACTTTAAATAGGTATGTAATTCACTTGTCTAGTGAACATGTAAGTAGTATTAAGCAGCAGGGCGCAGGTTCTTACTTTAAGTAATATACAAAATAATTTTCTTATTTATATGTAGCTTTAGTAGTAGCTCTAGTGGATCTCAGGGCTTTAGAATACTTGGGATCATTACGTAGGGTCGCCTCCGCCGCAGAATGGGCTGGTTCCTCTACTAGCTCCCGGTAATGACTTAAGATCATCCAATGAAATAACATGGTGACGTTTCCCGTGTGAATCAATTACAAAGATATTACCATCACGTGTCCAGCATTTTGATATACCAAATTGATTCCTAGCATTCATAAATATCTCATGACGAGACTTGGTAAGGAATTCTGAAACTGTTATTCCAGTATTCTTAAATGCAGTCTTAGCAAACCAGATGCGATTTCTCATAGAAATTTCCTTGAATTTTATTAAAATAGGCCGAGGTTTCTTTGACTTATCATTGATAGGCCCCATACGATGACAACGGACAATGGAATTAGTATCAGTATCTGGCAATTTAAGGTGATCCTTTATAAGTCTTACAACTACATCAGAAGTACCTTCCTTTTTCTCTTCAGTTACCCCATGAACAAGTAGGATTTTACGCCTAGATTTCATTTCAAGCTGATCATACATTTTAACTAGTAAGTCCACTTGTGTGTTGAGTGTGTTTAGAGATGAGATAACAAAAGAACGAAACATATAAAAGTCTGATTGAATGCTAGTACTAGTACTTTCAGGTCCTTGGTTGCCTTGAAGTTGCTTCTCAAACTCTCCCATCCGTGACATAAATAATTTTTGCATTTCAATCAGCGACTGTTGTACATCCATTTTCACAATACACAAAATATGCAGAAAAAAAAAAATCACTGTTGAAACTTAGGAATTTGTTAAGACTTCAAGTATTGAGGTTTGGAATATATGCTGGCAGGTATTTTGGCACTTAATTACACTTTTGTAACACAAAGAACATAATATTATAATAAGATTTTATAAATTTTATATGAGAGAAAAATTTTGCGTGTGCAACGTCGCGCGGCTACCCTCAAAAAAATATATTATGTTCCATAAAATAATTATATTATGGGTGAGGCCGCCAAAAAATGACCATTTTGATAAATGACTTAGCGTCCAGCAACTTTTTTGGAATAAATATTAAAAAAAACCAAATGTTATAGTTTTCCTCGTAAAAAGTATAATTTATATTAGTATTTTAAATATGTGAATGACTTTGAAATAACTTTTTTCTATTTTTTAAAATTATTTTTTTGCGAGGAATACATAACTGGTAGAACAAAAAAAAGTGTCCCAAATGATCTCCCATATACAATTGGTATTAATAATTAAATTTCTGTGCATTCTACTGGCAATTACAATATTTTCTTTGAAGCACCACCTATTGAAGATAATATTTTTTTACTGTACAACAGTTTAGTTATTAAAATTATAATAATTTTGAATAATTACATTATGTCCTAGTATTTTATACATTTAAGTTACCAATTTTAAGTTACCATAATTTGTGTATCACAAAGCAATTGAGCAGTAGAATTCATTTTTAATAATTGGCAAAACCAGTATCTAACTTGTTAATGTTATATTTCAATTAATTGTCGGCCGTATTGAGGCACTGCATCAGTTAGTTTGGTCCAAATCGTGGTTTCGTTCTCCGAATATATATATGTTACGCGATTTTAAGGTAAGTTTCTATCATTTTGCATAAATCGACAATTTTTTTAGTAAATATATTGTTTGAATTAGAGCTAAGCTTTAAAAGTTGTTAATTATTCATAATAGTGCCGTAGATTGAGCGTATTTTGAAAAAAGATTAAGTTTTATGTTACCATTGTTGGTTTGGTTTTTTAAGTTACGTAACATAAAAGTGATGTAAACCCTAATGCACATTGAAAACAGTAAAATTTAACGAATATTGATGAATGGAAGAAACAGTGAAAAGAAGCACAATGTTTTCTTAGAATCGTTAAAGGAAGAAGACAAGAAATATGCTGGAACGGAAAAGAAGATTGTAAAAAAAAATATTCACTAAAGGAATACAAATTAAAAGATAAACTAAAACACACACTGGTACTCAAAT
Source organism: Anthocharis cardamines (assembly GCA_905404175.1). Taxonomy (NCBI): domain Eukaryota; kingdom Metazoa; phylum Arthropoda; class Insecta; order Lepidoptera; family Pieridae; genus Anthocharis; species Anthocharis cardamines. Next base: position 3,161,498 of record FR989955.1, read on the forward strand.
CTAATATAAGAAATAATAGAGAGAAAAAAAAGAAAAAAGAAAAAAAAATACATTTTATAACAGGAAAAAAGTGTGTAAAACTGAAAAAATGTTTTATACATGCACAAAATAAAGTTTAAAGAATAAAACTGACTTTTACTTAAGTTGAAAAGAATGTATAATGTAATAAAGTTTTGAAAAACTTGTGGTTCCCATTTGTAGACATGCCCTAAGAACTTTTGTGTTACCTTTATGTTATCCGGTAACTTAATTTTTTAAGTTACTTTTATGTTATATAAGGCCAATTTGACGGCCTCACCCTTATACCTACATATTAGGTATGTAAATGACTATTATTTATTTAATTATCTCTTTTGTTTTCTATTTTAGATAATACTTATTATGAAACCTAGTATTATGAATAATTATAAAAAGAAATGTCTAATAATAAATAATTTAATAATCTGTATTATTTATTGGTTATCTGTGTTTATCTGGCAATTTAAGGTGATCCTTTATAAGTCTTACAACTACATCAGAAGTACCTTCCTTTTTCTCTTCAGTTACCCCATGAACAAGTAGGATTTTACGCCTAGATTTCATTTCAAGCTGATCATACATTTTAACTAGTAAGTCCACTTGTGTGTTGAGTGTGTTTAGAGATGAGATAACAAAAGAACGAAACATATAAAAGTCTGATTGAATGCTAGTACTAGTACTTTCAGGTCCTTGGTTGCCTTGAAGTTGCTTCTCAAACTCTCCCATCCGTGACATAAATAATTTTTGCATTTCAATCAGCGACTGTTGTACATCCATTTTCACAATACACAAAATATGCAGAAAAAAAAAAAAATCACTGTTGAAACTTAGGAATTTGTTAAGACTTCAAGTATTGAGGTTTGGAATATATGCTGGCAGGTATTTTGGCACTTAATTACACTTTTGTAACACAAAGAACATAATATTATAATAAGATTTTATAAATTTTATATGACAGAAAAATTTTGCGTGTGCAACGTCGCGCGGCTACCCTCAAAAAAATATATTATGTTCCATAAAATAATTATATTATACCTACATATTAGGTATGTAAATGACTATTATTTATTTAATTATCTATTTTGTTTTCTATTTTAGATAATACTTATTATGAAACCTAGTATTATGAATAATTATAAAAAGAAATGTCTAATAATAAATAATTTAATAATCTGTATTATTTATTGGTTATCTGTGTTTATGGTGACGTTTCCTATCATTTTTCGTGTTACGATCGCTTAGAGCCTGCAGTTTTCGTAAATTGTATTGTAGGCAAAACCGGGTAGATTCCCGATGGTGGTATGTGAAACAAGATTTTTGTTGTTAGATATTTTAATACAAGTGTAATAGTGTATGATACCAAAAGTGTAGTGAAATAGTGTCGCACAATGGCCTTAACGCCTTACGTGTTGTGCGCTTTAGTAGTTCTTATTCCCACACAAGGGTTTTATTTACCCGGTTTAGCCCCGGTAAACTACTGTAAAGCTGGTGAAGACAGTGGAAAATCCTGTAAAGTAAGTATTACCTAGGAGATCGCGCTTTGATAAAATAATGAGCTTCTATCGTACTACTAACACGTTTACTTATATTTATTGCGATTTCCGTTCAAAAAGTAGATAGATAGAATGACTCATAAAAAATACTATTCATAATTAGTAAACTATTGGTAGAAAACGATTTTATTCTTACAATAGGTATCACAAAATAATTAGAACGATAGGTACATTATTTCCTAAGTACCTATTAATTTATTTTTATTAATTATTTTTTCCAGAATGAAATCCCACTCTATGTCAATAGACTGAACACAGAAGAGTCAGTTATCCCATTTGAATATCATCACTTTGATTTTTGTTTATCTAATGAGGCTCAGTCACCTGTAGAGAATCTTGGTCAAGTAGTATTCGGAGAAAGAATCCGACCAAGTCCATACAAAATAAACTTCTTGGAAAATGTGAACTGTAAAACTGTATGTACAAAAACATATAAAGGTTCTGATACTGAATCTACAAAGAAGCTTAATCTTTTGAAAATGGGCATGGCTCTCTACTACCAGCATCATTGGATCATTGATAATATGCCTGTGACCTGGTGCTATCTTGTAAATGAAGGAGGCAAGTCATACTGCAGTACCGGATTCCCAATGGGTTGTCAAGTTAGACGAAACTTTGTAAGTATCTTATTGGGCATATATTTTTCACATATTTAAATGAGAATATTATAAGAGAGAGAATATTATAATGAACAAAATAAGAATTTTAAATTAAATTTTTCACTTCCATTGGACATCAGATTTGTAATTTAAATATAGTTTAACAAAATTGCTGCTTGAAACACTATCAATTTCAAGTTATTGACTTTGATATTAATGATACAAGTCATAAACATGTTAGATATTTTTTTGTTGTCTATTGTTTCTTAATAGTTACTCAAGTGTTGTTAATCTTTTGGTTTTATCTTTATTTAATTTATATGTTATGTATTTAATATCTTCAATTTATTCTGATAAAATGTAATCTGATTCTTGATCTACTTATAGAGCACATATTTTACAAATACTGTGCATTGTATTAAAATAAATTTTTAACAGACAAAAATAACACAGCATTTCAGGAAATAATGCCTTGTGTAAATGTGTGTGTGGGCTTTAATTATGAAGTCTTATCCTAATAATGATATAACTATTATACAGCTAGGTCAGTAATATGTATATAGGTTTTGCTATAACTGATTATTTTCATATTATAAGCTACAATTGTAAATTACCATTAATCCTAATTTACTATTTCTTTAAGGATACTTGTACTCCAATTGTCAATACTACACCAAGCCAAGTTGGTGCATATTTCCTATTCAATCATGTGGATATTGATATTACTTACCACAGTGGAGGAACAGAAGAATGGGGTGTTGGTTTTGGTGATAATGGAGGTAGAATCATATCTGTTAAGGTAAATTATAATATTTATCAAATTGTTTTGTTTTTAAAACTGTACTTCTAAATTTAAATTAAATTATAGTAATTTTAAAAACATTTTACAATGCACCTTTATATAAGTTATTTTATAGTACTTGTTCTGTATTATTCACCTGGTTTAGAATGGTTTTTTGTACATGAGTAAGTCTGTTCTCTGCCAGAATTGTATATTGATGCCTCCCTCGTAAGTTATCGTAACCAACATAATGTGTTTTACGTTTTTTAACCTACACCATCTGATTTCATTTATTTTCTGTGTTCACAATAAAAAAATTAAAACATTATTTTTTTTAGATACAAGGGTTAAAATTAAAACATTATTTTTTTAGATACAAGGTTATATCATTATAAAATCTAGATGAAAATGGACAGAACATAGAAAACTAACTTTGTTGGTTATCATAATTTATATAGGAGGCATTGATGTTTTCATGATTTTATTAAACCCTTTAAACCAAAAGGAATTAAATCTACATATAAAAATGTTAAAAAAGGTTATCTATATAATAATTTTCTCTACAGGTTAGACCTGCGAGTATCAACCATCAGAATTCAGAGAAACCAGATTGCACTGTACGAAATCCCTTGGAAGTTCCCAATAGTCTGGCCTCAGATGAAACCTTTAACATTGTTTATACATACAGTGTTAATTTCAAAAGAAATAACACAATCAAATGGTCTTCAAGGTGGGATTATATCCTCGAATCCATGCCACAGACGAATATCCAGTGGTTTTCTATTTTGAATTCACTTGTGATAGTTCTGTTCCTGAGTGGTATGGTGGCAATGATTTTGTTGCGAACCCTTCATAAAGATATTGCAAGGTACAATCAGATGGAGTGTGGTGAAGATGCACAGGTATGTTATATTTTATTATTTGTTTTTTATCCTATAAAACTTTTCATTATAATATGTGGTTAGGACACGACATAATAAAATAAACTTTATTTGTTGGTAATCTCTGGAACTACTGTACTAAATAAAAAACATCAACTCTGCTTGATTAAATTCCTGTTTGAAATCTTAATGTTTGTAAATGAAGTGTGTACTGTTTAGCGTTTTTATCGGCGTGTGCTGATTAAATGGAATTATACAACAATATGGCTTTTAATTGAATGTACAAAGTCAAGGTTATATTTTATATACACCATGAGGAATAATTAGTAATTTAATGAAAACTATAATTTCAGGAGGAATTTGGGTGGAAACTCGTTCACGGTGATGTGTTTAGACCACCACGTCGTGGTATGCTACTGGCTGTTTTTCTGGGGTCTGGTGCACAGGTATGATGATTTTATCAAGACCAGATAGGCTCATATGCTTTTAGTTTAAGACAATTTAAAAAAATTAACCTTTGCCTTCTATTCTAGTATACTTGTTTTATATTAGATATCAACAGATAAGCATAAGGTTCACTTGATGGTAGGTGATACCTCAGCCACAGAACATTAGTCAATTACTTCGAATTAAATCGATGAACTGATTTCTCCCACCCGATCAATGCTCGAAGTTACAGACGTGGGGAAGACATACATTATAAACATGTTGTCCCGGTGGGATTCGAAACCACGACCCATCCGTGCGCACGGCTCGTGTTCTACAGAACTCGCTAACGCGCCCTTCAACGAGCACGATACTAAAATATACTAAATCATCTCATATTACTTAACTGCCTGTGGCAGATATTAGCTCAGTGGTATAATCTATACTATAAAGAGGTAAATTGTGAGTTTGTGTGGTTGTAGGGGGTAATCTCTGGATCTACTAAACCAATTTTAAAAATTATTTCACCAATACACTATCAGCGAGTAACATAGGCCATTTTTTTATGTACACAAATGCCAATTAATGACTGCTTTATTATAACAGGTGTTCGGTATGACGCTAGTCACGTTAGCGTTCGCCTGTCTTGGTTTCCTGTCGCCCGCTAACCGAGGTGCCTTGATGACGTGTGCGCTAGTAGTATGGGTCCTACTAGGAGCCGCCGCCGGCTACGTCAGCGCCCGGATCTATAAGAGCTTCGGCGGCCGGCGCTGGAAGAGCAACATCCTCCTTACCTCTATGCTCTGTCCTGGGTGAGAGACCATAGATTCCATAGACAATTTACACAAAAAAATTTTTTTGGCTAAAAATGCTTTTACGAAGCTTATTGCATAGATTTTTTTCAATAAATCACGATTTAAAAAAAAATCAAATTAATAATTATTCCCAAATAAAAAAAATATTTTTCGTAAATGGGCTATGGTGACGAATGAAAGGAGAATCCTTGCTTGACTTTAGTATATTCAGGTTCTCCGTAGAAAGGATATTTGGCAATATTTTACTGAAACAGTCACAAAATCTAATTTTGATAAACTAGGGTTCTTATTTATATATAAGAAAGATTTTTGAGTATATTTTAATTTAGTTAGTGGAGAAATAAATATCATTTGAACAGTATCAAGAATAACTACCGAGTTTCTCACCAATTTTTCTCCATAGCAGCAACATTCCAAACCAGTGTTAGTTAAAAAAATTATGATTCAAAAATACTTTTAAAAGTTTAATAAAGTTATATTTGAATTTGGACTGTATGTCTTGTTTAATAGGGTCGTGTTTTCAATCTTCTTCGTCCTAAATTTGGTGCTGTGGGGCAAGGGGTCATCGGCTGCGATTCCCTTCTCGACGCTTGTGGCACTGCTCGCGCTGTGGTTCGGAGTATCCGTCCCACTTACATTCATCGGCGCTTACTTTGGCTTCCGGAAGAGGGTAAGTTTTTTTTTTCTTTCAAAAATAATATCAAAACGAATAGAAATATCAATAATAAATATTAAGTATGTGCTTTACCGCTTACGTGACTAAGTAGTAAACGCAATGCGATTAGCACCAGAGGTCCTGTGTTCGAATCCCAAAGAAACAAAAAAAATTGATTCGGTCCGGCAGAACACAGAAGGCTGAACGGTGATTAACTAAGTAAATAATGATTGATAGATTATCTTTTTTAATGGTAAATAGATACATACGAGCATGGCGTTCACTTGATGGTAGGATACCTCAGCCACAGGACATCAATCAATGATGCGCTGTCGACCTATGTTTTTATTTAAACTATTCGAAATTTTGACTGAAAAAGCTGAAACCGTAACGCTCATATAATGCTATGAACGGCGGTATAAATTGCGAGTAGCGCACCAAATATACGTATGTATATTAAAATTTGACATTTTATTTCAGATTTTCGACCACCCTGTGCGAACTAACCAGATACCCCGGCAAATCCCTGAGCAGTCTCTGTACACGCAGCCCGTGCCCGGCATCATCATGGGCGGAGTGCTGCCGTTTGGATGCATCTTCATACAGCTGTTCTTCATCCTCAACTCTTTGTGGTCTAGTCAAGTGAGTCTATACAAACTTACTTTGAGAGTTCAGATTAGAGCCCTTTCGTAATCTTGTGGCTTTTGTGCTATACTATTTTATATTTGGTGAATACTTACCATTAGCTGCCTTGATCATTTGGGACATTTTCAAAAATATTTTCAAGACTACATATGACATAATAAACAGCTACACAACTTTAGTGCATCTATCCAAAAAAAGTTGGTAGTTAATGGATTAAGGTATGGTATACAACAACATAAAAGCTAAATTCCTCTTCAGTGGCCCAAGCACGAATTACTTCCAAGAAACTAGTTGGATTGTCAGTCAGTTTTTGTATGCGACTTCACCAGATTGCTCACAAACCTGTCTTGAAAAATTTTCTCGTAAGTTGTTCATCCTGAAGCCTCTGGGCAGCTTCTTTCAATACCCACATATTTTCTTTAGAAATTTAATTTTATATGTATTTTTTAAATATTATTATTCCTTTTATGTGTTTTTTAAATTAATTCATTCTCTTTGTCCAGATGTATTACATGTTCGGCTTCCTGTTCCTCGTGTTCATGATCCTCGTGATCACTTGCTCGGAGACAACCATCCTCCTCTGCTACTTCCACCTCTGCGCCGAGGACTACCACTGGTGGTGGCGCGCCTTCCTCAGCTCGGGCTCCACAGCGGGCTACCTCTTCATATACTGCTGCCACTACTTCGTCACTAAACTGAACATCGAAGACGCCGTCTCAACCTTCTTATACTTCGGATACACAATGATAATGGTCTTTTTATTCTTCCTCCTTACAGGCACTATCGGCTTCATGGCCTGCTTCTGGTTCGTCCGAAAGATATACAGTGTAGTTAAGGTAGATTAAGAACTGATTAAATGTATGAGGTTGTAATGGAATTATGTTTTTTTTCACGGTCTTGATATTATCAAGTATGGCCGGTATTACAGGGATAGCCTGTGGCTCCATCATGAATTATCTATTATGTTGATATATTATCTGTAATAGAATAGTTACAGCATATTTGACATGTTAAGTGCGACTATGATTGCATGAATTATGAATAAATAATTATATATACTTCTATCAATCTGAACGCCACCGCCGTTGTGTGCCGGTCACCGGTTCTACGTGTTAAAACTAAGAATGCATCAAAATAAAGGTTTGTTTCGAAGGCTAGTTAAAACTATTTATTTTCTGGTAACTTCTGATTACTAAAAGTTAACCGTTTGTTCTTATACATCGGAAATCTTTTGCGTAGCTGAATTATTTTGTTAAATTATTAGCTTTATTTTTCGTAATGAGTATATATCAAAAATATCGTTTTTGAACTATCTGTTTCGTTATAATATAATGAGGTTCAGTATTAGCGTCCCATTTACAAAAAATATATTTTATAAAAAGTAAAAATTCGAAATTCAGTTTCGTAGTATATTATATTAATTACACGGATCTTTTATAACACCGATTACATCTGGACGATAATTACCAAGGGTAAGCAAGAGGTATAAATGAGGCAAGAGGCATTTAAGATATCTAATGTAATAATAAAAAGTCATGTCAATGCGACGCTACGTCGTCTATATTTTTATTATAGTCAAGTGTTTAAATTAGTATTTCCCTAGCTTAGTTCTTTTTTCTTTTCCGATTAATAGTCAAAATCAAATGAGCACTATGTAACTTTGTTCGGACGTTCAATTATTTATAACTTAAGCATTTTCATATAGACAATGATATCGCAATTGTAAATAATTTACTCTTAAAATGCGATGGAAAAACATGTTACTGCACAATACCATATTTATGTGTAGATACCTACTAGTAGTACTTAAGAATTGGTATAAAAATTCGGTAGTAAAATACGTTATTTATATTTTTTGAAATTCTTAGTGAACAGTTCTATATTTACGGCCTTATTCATAAACTTATTATAAGCTTGATATAGTTAAAATGTTTTGTCTCGCTCTATCGAATATAAAAAGACTACAGAACGAAAGAAACAACATATTTTTAACTTTATCAAGCTATAATACATTAAGGAATGAGGCCGGTAGAAAATAGTACATTAACATGGTTAGCACAGATGTTAGCTAACATTCGAATATCGTTTCATTTTGTAACGAAACGATATTCGAATATTACATTGTTTTATATTAATAGTACCATACATACACATATAGAAATAGATTTCAAGCGTTTAATATCTTCAAGTGTGCATTTATCAACTAGAAAACAAATAAGATAATTTCGAAGATATTTAAAGATTAAAAATTAGTTTTGCTGTTTTAGAATCATAGCATTAAATTAATCTGTGTTGGCAAATATCTAAACTTTGTGCAAGTACTTGAACCTTTATGGTGACAATTTAGTACTTGATTTGATACTGTCATCAAAAAGGTAAATATTGCGTTCCTATGAATGTATATATGTTGAAAAAGCTAATTCAGTCTGTAGACTGTAGGTTTGTAAACCCGCGTAACATGTACCAATCTTGCATGTTGATCATTCTTATCTTACTATAACTATTAATTTTAATCTTTATTTTACTTATATTGTGTGTATATTTTAAGATAAAAAGTTCGAAAATGCTTCTTATACTTATTGGAGAATTGTATAAACAATAAATTGACTATTTTATAAATTATTTTATTATTACGCAAGGAATAAATTATTCCCCACAACCTTTAAATTATTAATAATAAATTTACTCATATTCATAATGGCCACTGAATTTCCTTGTTAGTGCTACTGTAGTTAAATCTGTACAATCAATTAAATAAATTATGTTCGAACACTAATAGGATGTTTTCCACAAGTCCATCCCAGACTCACCTGACAGATAGTATCCAAACTTTCTGTTGCATTTAGCTACTGCTACTGTAATTTGTCATGTCAAACAGTTTACTGAAGCAGATATATTTCTTTACTAATTGGACAATACCAAATATCGATGTAACAATGTCGCCAGGCGTTTGCGCCGACATAGTTTCCCGAATAGCACTTTAAATTGCGTACATCTTCTTTGAATCGCATCAAACTTGAATACAGATTCGTGTTGTATGCATTTAAGTACTAAGTTTACAAATCTTCAAACTAAAAATCAGTAAAGCCGATTTTAATCCAATTTAGTCACTATCACTACTTTCAGAAAGCTCCGCTTGATTCTTCGGTACAACCGACTTTTTCTTAGTGAACTTTCGTTTTCTGTCAATTTTTGTTTTTCTGAATATTTCTATAGCTTTCAATTTATTTTCCAATAGACTTTGTTTTACTTTCTCTTTTTGGGGAATTAATTCTTGGCGAGTATCAGTTTTTGGAATGATAAAATTGAAATCATGCTTTTTTTCTTCGGAAGTTGATACTTTTACAATTTCACTAATATTTTTTAACTCATCGGTGGTTCCCAGTTTTCGTTTACGGCCGGTTTTAGCTTTGTTAACTTTATTTTTATCTACATTAACTTCTTCCTTTTTATCACTTTGTACATTTGGATCCATTTTGTTAACAGCAGCTTTCACTCTTTTGCTCATTTGATCATCCAGTGATTGAAAATCAATCTTCCTCTTAAAATAGTCATGGACTGTCTTTTGATTTTTCTTATCAAGCTTTCTTTTTAAAACTGGTTTGATTATTTCGTCCAGTTTATTTTGGGACCAACCGAATTTATCTTTTGTATAATCTCGTAAAATGGTTAAGTCTATTTCACCCCAAGTGAAGTTTTCTTCGCTTTTTTCTACATTAGGTTCAAGATATGCTTGTACAACCTGAAATATTTATGTGATTATTAGACTCTTGAAATAATATTTGTGTAAAATTAGGTAATTTATAACAAACTTACCCTCACACTAGGAAAATCATCAGTGAGCTTCACATTTTTCAATTTTTTCTTAAGTGTTACATTATCGGTTCTTTTTCCCGCTCTAACCCATTGCTTAAACTCTTGAAGACCTGTCAATATTTCTTTGTACCGAACTTCTTTTGTTGTTTCACTGATAACCTTCTTGTTATTAAAAGGAAAGGAAGCTAGTATTTCTAGAGCTGTTACTGGTCCCACACCAGAAACGCCAGTTGTATAATCGCTACCAACTAATAGTGCCAAAAGTACTAGTTTCTCCCTTGTAAGATCTAAAAAAATCATTTGCTTAATAATGAAAAACAATTTAAATTCATTTTCAATGGAAGATCAATCAAATTTACTATATTATATCAAATTCTAGAATAAGATTAATTTAAAATGTCACTTACTGTAAGACCTCTCGATTCTTTCGCTCAAAAACTGAAGGACATGTTTCTTCTGATTAAAAAAGTTTTTGTAAACGGTCTTCCCTCCAAACAGCCATATATCGCTGTCGTCGGTAATGGTACCGTCTGTTAACTTTGCCGCCTCTAAAAATGCACATTGGGCCTCAGCTTCCATAGGCGCGACGATGTAGGGGATGCCAAATACTCGAAGAAGTTCTTGTGCATCATATGTCATTTGTTCTGATATATTTCTACCTATGCGATCAAGGCGTCCTTTTTCTTGTAATAATTCTTTTTGCTCATTTTCGATTTCTTTCTCCATAGACTGCAACTTTTCTGTTGATATAAGTGGCGTAACAGGCATTTTACGTACTTCCTCTTCAATAACGAGTGTGGACTTTTCTGACTTCTCAAATTGCACTATATCCTGTTTAGCGCAATTTGTAGAAGATTCTGTATAATTATCGCTACTTTTATTTTGTATATTGTCACTCATTGTATCTTTATTGTTTACGTTCTTTTCAATATCAATAGTCTTCTTTGACTCCATTTCCATTTTTAAAACATTTGATTGATCTCTTTCTAAAACATTGCATACTATTGGACTCAGGTCTTTTTTGGTTTGGACTTTGGATTCACTTTCAAATTGCATTTCTCTAATTTTCTCAACTTTTTCTGTGGATACCGAAGGTATTTTTATACTTTTATTATGTTCTTCCTTATGTTCAAAGATATCAGCGAAAATATCGTCTTCAATTTTATCTTCCAAGTTTAATGTTAATTGAACTATATTGCTTGACTTTTCTGATTCAGAAACATCTTCAAACTCATCATCACTAGAGCTAGATAATTTTGACTTATCATCTAAATAAATATTTTCTTCTGATGTAGTATCGAGGTTTATAACAATATTTTCATTACTTTTCTCCATGCAAATGAGAGATGATTCTTTTTTATCTATATTATCACAAACAATTATTTTATTAATATTAATTTCACCTACTTTATTCTCTTCTTTATTAAGTATAGGATCTATCTTACATTTAATAATATCTGATTGTTTAGTTTCAATTGATAATTCACTAGTTAATTCTTCTTCACTACTTATTTCTACCATATCTTCAATAACTGATTTCTCTTGGTTAAGCTCAGCTATAATTTCATCAACAGTATTTTCTTTTACTTTATTCTTCTGCGTATTCTTTGATGAAACAATACCATCAATAGCTTTATGAGTAAAATCACTATACTGCATAATGTATGCTTTAGCTGATGTCATGGCTGGTGGTTCGAATTCGTCTTGGTCATCATTAGAATAATCAGAGTCTGTAATATAAGATGTCCATGATTCATCTCTTTTCGAAGTAGAAGCACTGGTAGATGCACCAGGATCTTCTACACATTCTAGCGACATTTTAATTGCTCTCTGTAAATCATCTTCTAGTTCATTCACATCTGATTTTTCATTTGCATTATCCATTTCAGAGTTCTTTAATTCTTTCTGTGCTTCTTGCTCTTTTAACTTTTTTGCATCCGACAAGGCTTGCTTCACATTATTGATTAATAAAAAACGTGTTGTTTGATCGGATGCAATACGCCGTGTAGGTATTTCCTCAATTTTGGTATCAATGCCTTCTTCATTAAGGAATGATTCCAAATCATTTAAGGACATTCCAATATCACCCATTTCCTTTTCTGTCTCTTCAATACATTCCTGCACCTTTCTTCTTTTTAACAACCTTTGCATCTGAAATCATAAAGATGGTGTAAACATAAAGCATACAGAAATAATATTCAAATTTATCACAGAGCCTGAAACTACTATCTACCTGAAAATCTGAAAAGTTATCACTTTTCTTTGGTAAAGTATGTAATTTTCCCCATGAATTCATTTTCCTTGTTTCTTTTAATTCCAATAGAAGATCATATTTTTCTTTAGATGGCATATTTTTAAAATCCTCTGACTCTAGGTCAACTGTGTGTAAATCTACTGTAGATGCACTAGAGCTTTCTTCGTCTTCTGATCTATTTGTGGAAAAAAATGCTTTAGATATACAGGTAAAAAATTAGTAAAAAATCATGGTTTTAGTTATTTGAATATAATTTTAAAAAATGACACTTCATATACAACCAGCTAAATTACATACTCAGTGTCACTCTCATTCTCATTTTGAGGTATTGCAGGCAATTTAAATATGTCCTCATCATTTTGATTTGTATTTATTTTCTTTGGTGATATGTCTTTACCCAACAGTGCACCTACAACTGTTTTTTTGCCAATTAATAGGGCTAGTTCTCTTTTTAAACGCTCTGACTCTGAGTTGTACTTCGACTTGCTATCTTGTCTTTTTGCCTAAAATATTTATTTATTTAGAACTTGAGTTTTGAAGATTTTATTAATTGATTTATCTAATGTATATTACTTACAATAGTCTGCCTTTTTAAATCAGGAACTCCACCATCAAAAACAAAAACAGGTTTTATTCTAAAATATAGCAATTTACATAGTCGCTGGAATAATCCCATAAGATGCGCATTTGGTAGTGGTGCCCCTTTAGCATCTTGATATCCCTTCACCATCTGATGCAACCATATTGAAATATCTGTAAATTTTGTAAGATAATAAGGCTTACAAAATATTGATGTAATAGTAATAGATATATGCTTACTGATTTTCATGTTTGCTATGAAATACCTAATAGTTTATTTTATAAATATACAGAATAATATCACAATATTTGACATATATTATACTAATTATTCTTCCTTCTATATGAATATTTATCTTTTGCTTGTTGTTTTCGGTAGTTAATACCGCAGAAGTGGCATGTGGATGTGAATGTGTAATTAGTTTTAATTCGGTAAAATCAGAATAGTCTAAATATTTTCGTGCATACCAACAGCTAAAACTTTGTTTTCTAAAGTTTCAACCGGCACTGGCTTCCCTGCAGGTTCGATAAGCCGCCACAATCCGGTGACTCCCATGGCGTGTGATTATTATGAACAGATTTTTTGTTTTAATTATTGTACATATATCAGTGTACATAACAAAGGTCGTTTCCCACGAGATCTTCGGTCAATCGTCTGACTCTTCCTCACGCACCGCAAGCTTTTCGCTTCGTGAACTCGTCACTCGAATGTATTTATAACGCACACAACAACAATACGAAACAAGCGATGTTGCTTGCTATGGCTTGCTACTGGAGCATTCGTAAGTGTTCGGTTCACTACATACAATAGGTATCAAAATATGTTTTACTACACCGCGGCCGCGACGCCCACTCTTTCCCACACTTTATTTTCTCACGCCCCATGTGTAACCCCACATCCTATGACCGCGGACCGCCTGTCGGTGTCGGCGTGTCTGTCAGTCGGCACGCTAAAGCCGACGAATCTCGTTTCATTCAACTATAATCGCGCGCGTGAATACTAAAATCGACAATACGCTTGCACATCCCTTCGTGTCTATGGCATCGCTTGACAGTTCGCCTTTCTAGCGTTGTCGTATTTACTTGAATAAACAACGTTTTGCAAACATTTTTCAAAGTTTAATCTTATAGCCTAAGATATAAATCTTAAATACATTTGATAAATGTTACAAAAAATTGCTAGCAGTACTTGAGAAGGTCAAAACAAAGATCTGAAATTTTTTCTTGGTAACAGGTGTTTTTGATAGAAAAGTGTGTTGGAGTTCCCATCGTAATTATTTATTTATAGTGTTGTGAATAACATAAAAGTGTATCGATCGTGTGTTCATTAGGTTCCCCTAACCTAAGAAGTGCTAATATAAATGAATAAAGTGACAAAACTTAGAGAAATTCTATTTTGAGGATTCGCTACCGGTCGTTGTTTAACGCTATGAGTTATAGCTATAGGACAGTGTTTTGTCGTAGATTATGATGTTTTCTAAGAATCTCCTCGGGTGTGAAGCGTAATGAAGTGCAAATTGAGGTGAGATTGAGCCGTGGCTAGTATGCCACACCAGTACGGCGCGGGCGCTGGTGGCATGGGCGGGGGCCCTCCGTCGCCGCCACCACAGCACGGCGCGCTGTACCCGCGCTATGCCGCCGCCGCGGGCCCCGGCGCCGGCGCCTACCGTCCCGAAGAACGACGCCTCACTAGAGAAGCCATGGAACGGTACCTTCGCGATCGATCCGACATGGTAGTAGTCATTCTACACGCGAAAGTTGCACAAAAATCCTACGGCAATGAAAAAAGGTTCTTCTGCCCACCTCCCTGTATCTATTTATTTGGTGATGGCTGGAGACTGAGGCGTGAGCGAATGCTTCGAGAAGGGGAAACAGAACAGGCTTCACAATTATGTGCATTCATTGGTATAGGTAACTCTGACCAAGATATGCAGCAGCTGGATCTAAATAATGGAAAACAATATTGTGCTGCTAAAACTTTGTACATATCGGACTCAGATAAGAGAAAACACTTTATGTTATCAGTTAAGATGTTCTATGGAAATGGCCATGATATTGGTATTTTTAATAGTAAGAGAATAAAAGTTATTTCAAAACCATCTAAGAAAAAACAGTCATTGAAGAATGCAGATTTATGTATTGCAAGTGGCACTAAAGTTGCTCTATTTAATAGACTGAGGTCACAGACTGTTTCAACAAGGTATCTTCATGTTGAGAATGGTAATTTTCATGCTTCATCAACACAGTGGGGTGCTTTCACAATTCACTTGTTAGATGACAATGAAAGTGAGTCAGAGGAGTTTGCCGTCAGGGATGGTTATGTCCATTATGGATCGACCGTAAAGCTAGTGTGCTCTGTGACAGGCATGGCATTACCTAGACTTATTATTAGAAAGGTAAATTCATTTTATAATATTCTATTATAATTGTTTTCCTGATAATTTAAATATTTATATCTTATTGAACTAAAATAACAACCAAGTTTCAAACTATATGCACTAAAAGAGAGTCAAAATAAACTTTCAACATGGAAAATTTTATATAAATATATTTGATGCCAAACTTTCAAAATGAAACTTTTTAGGGAAATCTTAATAAATAGGACTAACAAATAAAATTTCTGGCACCAATATTGAAAACTATCATACAAACTTTTATTTTATTAACTTTATAATATGGTATGCCAGTTGATTATTATATTTGTTTAAATGTTTTCACCACACAATTTTCACTTGTTGGTGTAATCTTGTAAATAAACAATTGGTCTGATCATGAGAAATGTGCTGTTGTCTGTTGATGAGTTTTATGCTGTAGCTCTGTATTTTTCCAGTATTGTAAATACATATTCTAATATTAAATGAAACTCATCGATATTGATTAATATCAATGGATTAAGATGTAATTCTGGTTCATTTTTCGGATTTAGATTGTACATTTCATTGTCTTTTTCACGATTACACTTTCAACAATTAATCTCTACCAAAATATTGAAAATTATTTGCATTTGATGGAGATATTGGTATCCTCTGCTTAAAAGTAGGCCATGTAAAAATAAAACTATTTCCTTGTATACACCTCAACTATATAATGAAATATAGAAGAATTGATTATGTTATTTTATAAAATAGAAGGATTAGTTATTGAACCTATAGGCAAATAGTAACTTTTGATCACATTTCATTGAAAAAATGGCTGATAATACCTAATTACTGGCAAAACATAATTCAGCCATTGCTAAGCAATTTATAGATTTTAGAATTTGCCTGTTAATTATATATAGTATTATAATTTGTTCCTGTTAAGTTTAAAAATATAATCCCAAAATTGTTGTCTGACACCATCCATACCTATAAAACCTATAATACAATTATAGATCTTTATTAATTTTAAACATTTAACACATATACAGATTATACACGTCTGCCAATTAACTCCTATGGGTATCCATAGTATGCCCAGATATCTGTTGGCATATTACCATCAACATTGTTATAGATAAAAAATTATAAAATAAATTAAAAATAAGAACTGGGTTAGAATCTGTTGCAAAAGAAAAATATATTAAATAAAAGCTGATTGCTTATATTTAAATAAAATACTGTATACCGGATTAAAACGCGATTTATTATTTAAATTATTTATCCCGACGTTTCGGATGCTTTTCAGCAACCGTGGTCGCGGGAGACTGAAAGATGACAGTTGTCTTATATTTGAAATGTCACAAAGTTGCCATATTTACTTCAATTAAATTAAAAAATAATCTATTAATTTAGGTAACACAATGTACATCTATGAACGTCATTAAAAAATAATACATACTAAATTACTAATATTAAATGCTTCTAATTTTACATTTACTACGCGTTTTAATCCGGTATACAGTATTTTATTTAAATGTGTGATACTCGCGTTAATAAAAGACAATACTGATTGCTTATAATTAATTTTTACTTCATCAGGAGAGATAATGTAATTAATTTAATAAAAAAAAATTATATAAGTATATACTTAATACACCATAACTAATCTATTCCATAGGTAGACAAACAGATGGCGTTACTAGAAGCAGATGACCCGGTATCACAGCTACACAAATGTGCCTTTTACATGAAGGACACAGAACGCATGTACCTCTGCCTCTCGCAAGAGAGAATCATCCAGTTCCAAGCTACCCCTTGCCCTAAAGAGCCTAACAAAGAAATGATTAACGATGGAGCCTGCTGGACCATCATATCCACTGATAAGGCAGAATATCAGTTCTATGAAGGAATGGGACCTGTAAGGTATGTCTGTTTCTTCAGTTTAATATTACTATTATAATTTTTAATAGTAGGCTGATTTTTGAAGGTCCTTGTGTAAGATAAGTTAGCCAGGTAATTAGTGACACTGACAAGTATTATGAGCAATTGTGACAATTACACCATACTGCCAGGTGTCACATTGCTAAGTCCCGTATTTTTTTCTCTATTTAAATTTTGACAGTTGTCAAATAGAGATTCAAACTTGAGTCTGGTCCCTAAATGGTGTTTACTTCTTGATTTTTCATCTTCAACTCTAGCAGTATAATAAAAATATTACAAATCTGTCATAATTTATTTTTTTGAAAATACGATAAAAAAGCATCAAATAATCGTATTCAAAATAGGGATAAGGGGGTATGTAACATCAAAAATCCCTTTTATCTACTCTAGAACAAATACTTATATATATACTAACTTATACTTATATTATACATAAAGAATTGTTGCGGTTTGAACTAGTTGCACTGGGCTGTCGCGTCTTAATCGTGTATTTTGCATAGATTAACCGGAAGACCTTATCAATAAAATTGTGAGCAGTAACCACATCCATAATTCGATAAGAAACTATCAACTGCCTATCATATACAGCCAATCATTGCTCCCATATATTTTTTGGACAAATATAAGATTTTGTATACCTACTCTTATTTAGGCTTCTTATGGGCGAATACTCGAATGCTAATCAACATTGAGATGTACTTAAAAGTATCTCTATCCTTTTTACTCACATAGGTAAGATGAAAGATAGATACATTTTGAGAAGCTCTCAATTTTGATTATCGTTTCAGTAATCCGCGGTTATATCGGCAATACAGAGATACATGGTCGTCTTTTCTCTTACCTAGCCTACCAACCATTCGCATGAGATATCATCTAATTTCTTACAAAACTTTGACTACATTATACAAATAATTATATCTACCCTAGTCGCGTTGGTAAATACGCGTAATCACACGCAAATGATATGGACAGAGGGGACCGGCAGTACTCAATTGCAATGACTATCAAAACCCAAACATTTTATACTCTCACGTCAATAAACAATGCGGCTCAATTCATTTTAATAGATGATAATACACTGACCCTAGATAACTAATGAGTTTTTTTATGTTCATGTTGTTCCTTTCATAAGCAAACTAATCTTTTCTACTACTATTTAGCCCATTTACACTTTAAAAATGCTACCTTTGCATACGGTTCCAAAAAAAAGAAAATTTACACAAATAATGATCTAACATTCATAGCAGTAAAACGACACCAAAAACATAAACATAAAATGTGCAAATTGGATAAGATTTTCAGATAGCTACCTGCTATTGAATTTTCAAGTTTGTACTGCTTAGGATATGCGTTGACGTTTATTAATTCAGTCATAACTGAATGACCAATTAATGTTCAGATCTCCGGACGGATGGAAAAGTTACCTCGTTACTTTATCTTTAATATATTGTACATACCTATGTACCTTCTTATTCTACCTATTAATTTTTGCTGGTCTGTCTGATGCGTTTTGTATCTCTGACCAAACTACGTTTCTTTGTTAGCTATTGATATCCTCTATTTTCAATTTCGTCATAGACTCAATCAGATTTGAATATGATTGGTCCTCTAAATAAATATCACAAAGGTACGTAGTTAATTTATTATATTCTAGACAATTTTAAAATAAGGAACGCTTAACTGTATAGTGGGCGTAATATGTTCACTAAAGTATAAATAGGTACATTGAATTAGATTATGTCGTTACTACTTATAAGAAAGCAGTGTACAAGAGTACAATGTTATATGATGATATGTTATTTGTTACTCGAGTATCCGACCCAACAATTACTGTATCGTGAAGTAAATTAAAGGTTTGAAGTTCTAAATACTGATATCTTTATATTCTGCCGATGGTGACTCAAATATTCTCCTGGGAATTCATACAAACCTATTTGTTTTTCAATTGCTCCAGTTTTGATCACGAGGCGTTCAAACGAACTGCCGAGGTTTAGGCAAGGTACATTAGCTACTATGTATAAGTTAATACAACAATTGTTTAGTTTTCAACTAACCATTGTACCGATAAAAATCTCATGAGATCAAACGCTTATACAGAGTGAATATAAAATACTGATATGCAGCAGCTATACAGCGCGAGTATAAATGACTGATCATCATATGAAGAAATAAGTTCGATGAAATTATAAACAAAAACAAAAAACTCAGTTTAAAGGCATTTTTTTCATATCGGTTTAGTAGTTCCAGTAGATGGTTCTAATTTATATTATTACTAGCCGTCCCCGCCCGCCCGCTTTGCTGGGCGAATTGTAAAGGATAGACGAATATGAACTATCCACATAAATTTGAAAAAAAATGGTAAAGGGTTGATGGAATTCAAAAAACCTAAAGCCTAAAACCTTCTACAATTAATTCCGCGTCGAATAATAATGGTATCATGCCGATCGGTCCAGTAGTTTTCAAGCTTATCGATAACAAAGAAAAAGAAAGTTGCTTATATATATATTATTACTATATATCACTTCTGTCTATTGTAGATAGGCGGGTAAATGTTGTTAAAATGTAGTGAAACAGTCTTAGCTCCATATTCCAAGACGCGACTCGGGGTTGGATCGAGTTTTAATATTTGTCAAACCAATTTTTTTCTTTAAGAGATATGACACTGACAGTTCTTAAGAATCTACTTCGACTGAAGTAACCCCTAGGAATACAGGTACACAGTTGATAGGGGTAGAGATAGACCGAGGAAGATATGATTGGAATGTGCGAAGTGCGAAATGTGTATAAAAAGTGAGTACTAAGAGAGAATTAAATGGAAAATATATTATGTTGTACGTATCGACCTTATATGGTACGATCGAGGCAGGAAGATAAAGACTTTACGTCTCTCATTATAAGACTAAGACTGAGATACTCGTGGATGACGGGCTCGTTGGCGCGTTCGGTAGAACACCTGCCGTGCGCATCGATGGGTCGTGGGTTCGAATCCCACCGGGAGCACATGCTTATAATTTTCTGTAGGCATGTTTTCCCCACGTCTGGTAACTTCGGGCATTGATCGGGTGGGAGGAATATCTAAATTCCGACCGGGTAACGAACCACCGTTCATAGATGGAAAAGCCGTGAAGTGCATATTGCGCGTTTCGGTTTCAGTCTATGGATTTCCGAATGCTCGAAGTAAAAATTAGGTCGACAGCGCATCATTGACTGATGTTCTGTGGCTGAGGTATCACCTACCATCAAGTGAACCTCATGCTCGTCTGTCGATATCTGATATAAAAAAAAAAAAAAAAAATGACTATCATGAGGCATATCTTTGTGTGCGTACAGTCGTCGTATCGGATCAACTAGTGTACGCATGAGTTTTAAATTTTTAATAATTGTATACAGGGTTTTTGGTAGAGCGATGCAGAAAATTTAGGAGGAGGTAGATAGGGTAACTATGAGTATTTTAGACCATATTTACTAAAGTGCAAAATGTTATAGTTTTGAAGTCATTCGCATTTTTTAAAAATTTACGAAAATCTTAACTTATGCCAAGATAATGCTTATAAAAGACCATGTGTAATAATAATTACATTAATTTTTAGCATCATGTTGTCTACACATGTTAGTTTATCAGCACTACGAAAGCTTACCAAGGTGTAAAATAATAAAATAAACATCGGTTTACACGTCGCATCGTGAACGTGTATTTTTTATTCAGTTTTAAACTTTGAAGGTTTACTACAAATAAAATTTAGTCTATATAGATATTCAAATAATTTAAAAATTTCTTCAGTTCATATTCTCTCTAATAACATGCAATATTTACCTCGATGAATAATAATAATTTATTGTTCCTATAAAACTTACTTACTTTGCTTATTCATAGGTCTCCGGTGACACCCGTGCCACTGGTCCACTCGCTAAATCTAAACGGCGGCGGTGACGTGGCCATGTTAGAGTTGGCTGGGGACAACTTCACCCCCTCACTGCAAGTGTGGTTCGGGGACGTGGAAGCTGAGACTATGTACCGCTGCGCTGAGTCTATGCTGTGCGTGGTACCGGATATATCGCAGTTTAGAGGACAGTGGCTATGGGTGCGGCAGCCTACCCAGGTGAGTCTTAATACATTTCAGCCGTTTAGGGAAGAACTTCTTTTTGTATGTTACGTGACGCTCACTTGATGGTAGGTGATACTAAGGTATCACCTACCATCGATCAGCCACTTAATATCAGTCTGCGACGCTTCGTTGACCTATTTTTATAACTTCAAGCTTTTGGGTACCCATAGATTAAAACTGAAACACTCCACCCTTACCCTTCTTCCATCTATGAACGGTGAAAGGTAGCGAATTGTCCGAGAGAAATTTGAAACTCCGACCCATCGAAATGCATGATAGAGAATAGAGATAGGTACTAGCAAACGCGCTCACTAGCATTTTAAAAACGTGAATCAACTCTCAACAGACTCTTAAGAATGTTTGCATTTTGAGACTGGAATTAACAGCAACTTCAGTTGAAAATTAGATGTTCACATCTAATTTTGAGAGTATTTTTATCAATAAATATTTAGTTACAACTCGTTTATCGTTACATAATTTTGAAGGTTCCAAATATTAATGTTTGTATTACAATTTTTTTTTTTTTTTTAAATGTAGCGATTGTAAAAGTGTAACGTTGCTCGCGAGCTCTTCTCAATAGAAGCAATATTCCGAACCGGTCGAAATGGTAGCTTTGAAAATTCTCGATTCAAAAATACTTGTAAAACTTTACTTGAATAAAGATTTTGATTAATTTTTATTAATCAAGATTTGACCTCTGATGCTGACAATATTCGAACTCAAACATCAACTAGCGCAGCCGCGATGTCTAATGTTCTTCCGGCCGTGTCGTACTTTTATTTTGCATGTGTTAGTTTTTTACTGTGTGAGATGAAATGCTATTAATAACCGTCATACAAGGCAAAATAGGCGTTAATAAACTATCCGTAACTTTTTATAATCATTTTACTATCCAATTACATCAAAAATTTACTATGATGGTCATGTTATGTAATTTGTATTTAGGTTATAACTTATAATCTATTTAAATTTCGTTAACCCTTAATCTCAGGGTACTTGATTCTAGTTATAGTCGCCTACTGTTTTACAGCTGTTTAACACTAGCTGCTGATCCGTAATGCGTAAGGATCAACTGAACGAAAACGAAAAACGAAATTATTGAAAGTATAAATCATCATACATAATAGCGTTTAAAGAATTATCAAAACGAAATTAGTCACCTAAACTGCTTTGAGACCATTAGATATGGTAATTTTTGAAAGGGCTGTGAGTCAATGTTAGGACACAAGATTGTCTAGTGCTCCTAAATCATTAAATGTGGTTGAAAAAGGACATCTTTTTATAAACATTTTCGTCGCAAATTTTCAACAAAAATTCCCCTCCAGGTACCCGTATCGCTCGTGAGAAACGACGGTATCATATACGCTACCGGTCTAACCTTCACCTACACGCCGGAACCTGGCCCGCGGCCGCTCTGTCCACCGGTCGATGACGTCATGAGGCCAGAACAGGCCTGGCACCACGACGCGCACAACAGCCACAGACTGCCAGATAACAGCCTGCAATAGCCAGCCGACTGCAGGTTGAAAGCTGACAACCTGCAGTGATTACTTGCTCTGTGTCCAAAGAATTAGCCTGGTGCGTCGGTGAGTGATCTGTAGTTAGTGCCTAAATACGACAATTATTGTAATCTAAGTATTCTTAAGAGCTTTGTGTCGTTTATGTTGGTACTTGTCATTTGTATGATAGTTTACCTCTGAGATTTTATGAAAATTTAGCATAAGATCAGATTTAATATGACTAGATATCGGATATATCACATAAGTAGGTAATATGCCATTAGATCGGTCCGATAAGATCTCCACATTTATAGTTTTTGTCAATGGTATCTTCTGTTATCTATCATTATGCAGCATTATACAAAGAAAATGTTATTTTATAGAATATTTATATTCAAACTTTTCTTTTGGATCAGATGGGGAGAAAAAATGTAAAAAAACTATACAGTTCATTACTTTAATATTTGTTTACACAAATATTGTTTCCTATGATATAGTATCCATAGTTGTTTATAAAATTATAAGAATATATAATTTTGAATAAAAATAAATGTTGCTACTATTGCTTATTTTACGCGTACATCTACGATAAGAACAAAATACTAAGTGCGTATTGCGCTTCAAGTTTTGATATGGACCAAAATATGCATTCAGAGGGGCGAGCACGAACAACTATCCAAAAAGTATTTTTTTAAACTTGTAACTGTTTTTTTTAAATTTTAATACAAAATTGACTTCGCCTGCACTCATAGATGTCAACTTGATTAAGGAGTCAATAAGTTACTACATACGATAAACCTCTTATCGTATCGTCCATACTAGGGATGTAACGGAGGTGGTTTTATCGGAACCGAATTTGGTCCATACCTGGGATGTTTCGGAGCTTTGGTTCCGGTTCCGAAAGGTCAGAAATTCATGGTTTCGTGACCAGAACCTCCTCCGGAGTCCTACTATTCATAATAGTGTATGTCCTTGAATTAATTGAATGTACAAAAACATTTACAAAATCACTCAAAATCGGAGAAACGAATTGACTTAATCTATCTATATAAATAAAAATCAATCTATGTTTGTCCTCTGTGCACTCCTAAACTATTCATCCGATTATGATGAAACTTTAGTGAGTTGTTCTGCATATGCCCGCGAAGGTCTGGCCTGACCGTAAAATCTTTTTTTTACTTTACGTCGCATTAGGCATTGCTTTTTGCTCGTTGGCGCGTTCAGCAGATCATCTGCCATGTGCATCGATGGGTCGTGGGTTCGAATCCCACCGGGACAAAATGATTATAGTTTTCTATAAGCATGTCTTCCCCACATCTAGTAACTTCGGGCATTGAACGGGTGGGAGGAATATCGAAATTCCGACCGAGTAACGAACCACCGTTCATAGATGGAAAACCCGTGAAGTGCATATTGCGCGTTTCGGTTTCAATCTATGGAATCGAATGCTCGAAGTAAGAAGTAGATCGATAGCGCATCATTGACTGATGTACCTATGACCTACCATCAAGTGAACCTCATGCTCGTCTACATAAAAAATAAATTATTGTAAATAAATATTGTTTTTGTGTAGGAGAGTTAGACAGGCTACTGTTAATCTTCTAAGTGGCAATTATTACACTGAGTGCTGCGAATTTTGCATTTAGTCTTACCAATTTCAAATATAGAAGCGTATCGCACACATTTTATAAATGGCATTTTTCTAAATTGGAAAATAACAAACGTAATGCGATAACTTGTCAAAATCTTATCTATTTGAACGATCCATTTGCTCGTAGAAACTCGTCTCTGGCCAATATCCAAACATGTGAACATCTTGACATTAACACTATATCAGAACCATTAATCTAAAATATTCGCTCTTAATATTATATCGCAATCTTTTATATTAATTACAAAATGAGGTCGACTATTAAATTTAAATTTTCATTTAAAAATATTATTGTTTTAGACGTTAATGCCTTAATTTATTTACAGAAATCATGGGAACTTTTATAACAATGCTAATGGGATTGAAATACATTATATGAACACGAATTATAGTTCTTAATTTAATACAAAATTTAATTTTGTATTTCATAGCTAAATAAATCGGATCCGACGGAACCTTTGTTGTTTTGTTTTGGTTCTTGAAAATCTGCATATAAATATATTTTTTTACATCACGCATTGCACGTTTTAGCACCGAAACTATTCTAAGACTATAGACAATAACTTGCGTTATACGGAGAGTCAATTGAAATATATATCCAATTGTGCTTATAGTTTCTGTTGTGTTGTAGTTTGATAATAGCCTATTCCATAGTTAAACGATAGGGTCAGATAGTTATTGTAAAAATTAGATTTTTGCAGTGTTCTCGAAAGTCACATGCGAAGTCGGTAGGATAACCTAGTAAAATCGGTATATTTAGACCAAAAATCGGTAAATAAAAAAAATACAAAAATATTTGATCAAATCTTTTTATTTTAAACTAAGAATGTTATTTTACTCTCCAATAACATTATTAAAACTATCAAAAAATCGGTAGTTTCGAGACCATTGCATTTTTGTTAAGTCTGGGGATCTTGTTTCCAAAAAGCTGAAATTTTATTAGATGCCAACTTTAACATGAATGAATGTGATTGGTCTACTCAAAATGCAGCCAATCATGTCAAAATTAAAGACAGCTAATCAGCTGTTGATTTATGTGACAGGCTACGAATCTAATAATTAGCTAGTTTTTTTTTTTATTATATCATGACCATGGATGCTTGTCCTTCAGTCCGTCATAATAAATACCTATATTAGTTATGTCAATGTTGGTTGTTTGTAAGAAGACTGCAATTTTATCAGCTATGGGCGAAACAGTCCTCGAAAAAATATTTGTGTAGTCATTTTAATATTTAGCTTTACTAGAAGCTTTAACAATATTTTGGTTCATTAACGAAGCACTTATAAAGGTGTAGATTAGCGCCTAGTAATTCAGTGATAGTATCTACATTTTTAAATGGCAAAAAATCCACAGATTATCGAATTCATCGTTTTCAAGAAAATTCTGAATATAATAGCTTGTCTGTGATGAGTTTGAGATTATGTATACCTAACCAAAATACCTTAAAATAAGTTTTTTAAACAATGAAACAAACAAAATGTTTTAATTAAATAAGGTTTTAATTATATTATTGTCAATTTCCTATAAAATACGTATTAATCGAATTTAACGAGAATTAATTGAACCTATCGGGTTGTGCATTTAGAGAGTTCTAATTAATTATCAGTGTTGTTTGCGTTTGCGTTCGATTTCAGAGTCGTCTTTTAATTAGGAATGGACGCTTCTCTGTCAGAAGAATCATGTTTAGTGAATATTAATTGCGTATCTCTCTTAGTAATAAATACGACATACACAAAATCATTATTCTTATAGTATTTTTTTATTATTGACTAACGCACAAACAGCTTTCAAAGATAAACAAGACCAAAGTAAATAATTTCAATATTAAAATCGAAGAGAAACAATGGTAGGTGGTAGTATTGTTTTTAATACCTACGAGTACATTGATATAGTTATTCGGGAAATTCCGTTTCTCACAATAGATTAATATTGGAAGTAGATATCAGAAAATCATAGACAGAGGTAGCCGTCTCTG
This sequence comes from Anthocharis cardamines, assembly GCA_905404175.1. Lineage (NCBI taxonomy): Eukaryota > Metazoa > Arthropoda > Insecta > Lepidoptera > Pieridae > Anthocharis > Anthocharis cardamines. Next base: position 3,188,053 of record FR989955.1, read on the forward strand.
TTCTTTTATATGTAATTGACAGGGACAGCAATATTTTTTTGAGCAGTCCTTAAAGTTACTTTACGATTGAGAATTTGCCCCTATACTAATAAAATCTAGAATTGTATAACCAGTCAATTTTATTGCTACTAGATCTAAAGTGGACTGCGTAAGATAAGGCAGATTCCTGTTTTTACATATTATGTGTAATATTAGTAAATACAACGTTAACTAAAAGTTTCCATGTAAATGTACATAAAGTTACGTTCATTATTTCATAAAAAAAACACATTATATTGACTGTCATCTCAATTATATAATTATAAATTTAATAATTGTAAATTGTAAAATGTTAGCATTATATTGAATGTTCTTCTAAGACCAACGTATTTGTAAGGCGATCGAGTACGTCTGTGTATTTCTCAGATACTATTGAACAATGTAGTGGTAAGCTAGATTTAGCACATAGTACATTATTGTGTAGGGCGGACGGATATATTTATTGTAAACTGATGAAATTATACAAAATTTAATATCGATTTGTATTTATATAATAAGAGCGTGATTTTGAACATTCCATGTGGAAAGTTTTATAAGAAGTACAAAATATATCAATATTTTTGTAGAAGAGACGTTTTAATATGATTTTATTTCGAATTTGTAGTTTGTAGTCTACGAATTGGTACTGATACAGCGTTTGTTGAATCCGTCGAAGTATTAAATTAATTTACTCGCAATTATTTTACCTTTTGGTATTTCAGTCATGATTCAGAAATATTGTTGTCATTTTGGAACATGAATATTTTAATAAATCTGAATTTAAACATTCTTGTATTTTTATTTCCTGCAGATACCCCTATAATGAATTTCACGCTGACATGTTTACCTATTAGTTTTCATTATGATAATCAAAGCATTATGCTTAGGTACTACAATGTCAAATGCATACAAATAGTTATAACTTTATACAAGTGTACAATCCTGAAAACCTTTTAGTAAACCTATACCTACCTAATTTTCTTTAGTTTATTTTCGATTATTACTGGTCTTGCATATTTAGTATTGAGGTATAACCCAAAACAGTTCCGGGCCATTTTGAGTATTAGAGACTATTTCGTACTGAAACGCAATATTTGTCACTCATCATACTCATAATATCCCATACATACGGCCTAGTTGAGTGATTTTTTCGCATAAAAAAATCGTCCAGACAACGAGAGTGACCGAACAGCATCATAAAAATTAGACGGTACAATATATCTGTTACTATCCTAAGGAATTTCTTGAAAAAGTCGGACTATCAAGGGTCAAAGTGTAGTGAATATAATATGGTGTTAGTATCTTGACGCTAACATATATACAAAAATGTGATTACTGAAACGGTAATACAAGCTAAGCGCTACTTAAATGTTCCTGTCTCACATCTCTGGAACCATAAGGCGTAGCGACTTGAAATATGGTAGGAATATTCCTTTCGCCGAGTAGAGGTCAGCTAAGAACGGATTTTACGAAATTCAACCCACAAGGGGGGTTGCGGGGGCAATTGCTAGTAATGTATATGATAGCAATACTTTTAGGTAATTGAAGTATTCGACCATTAAAGAGATACCTACAGCGAAAATTCCCACAGGTGTAAAAAACTGAGCATAATCAAATAAAATATTAATTTAATGTAACGAGGGTCGAGACTCAAATGTAATTAGCCGATTATGAATCAGAGTTAATGAAGGAATCAGTGCTGTGGGAACGTCTTGGAAAACTCTTCACATGTTAGACTACCCCACATTGCGTTCCGCACTGCTGGCTCTGACCTCAGATAATTATCACAAGTTTATAGCGACTTGCTATTGTCTGAGATATAGAATTATAAACAGATTTACATTTTATGACGTAGATACTTAGTTACGGCGATACAGACATGTATTTATGGGCTTTTTCAAACACGATTAACCTCCTACTGAATAGTTTTAAAAACCTACTGATTTTTCAAATAAAAAATGTTTAGACCAACTACTGATCCTTCAACGCGAAGATGCCCATACCTTTGTTATATAATTTTCATTTAATTAACCTTTCTATTTATTTATATTTTTCCATTATATTTTACAAAGTTGTCTCATTTGTATATTTAACCAACCTAACTATAACAGTGTGAAATTCTACTGTTAAAGCGTCCGGTAAAAGTTATTTTATTTAAAAGTTGTAATAAATATTAACAATAAATAAAGCGCTTTAAAAACCTCACTGTTACATAAAGAGGGAGGAAAAGAGATCACTCTAAAAATTTCAACCGCGGCAAATATTATTTTAGATTTTTTGGTAAATATGCCGAACCAACGATGCAGCTCGAAAGTGCTCCAATTTGTTTTATCATTCTTTTCCATGAGTATGTAGTAGTAAGTAATATTAAGAAGTCATATGGCTTTGGAACCCTTTAAGCTGCGTATTTAAACCAGTGTCCCTTTCGGAAGTATATCAAAAGACCCGAAGGTCCACCACCTAAATGATTTTAGTTTGTAAGTAGATTATTTATGGGTTAAATGAGTATAAAAAGGATGGCCGGTAGGAATCGGTTTATTAGGACTGAAATTTATTTACTACTAAAAATGAATACACACGCTGCACAGGATTTCCGCACAGAGGCTGTTTGATTACTTGGTAAAAAACGATAACGCAATAACTATATCTATACTAATATTATAAAGAGAATGATTTGTATGTTTGTTTGTTATGATTTAACTCAAAAACTACTCGACCGATTTTACATTATCAGCGAGTAACATAGGCTATATTTTTTATATACTTTGTATGCTATATAGCACCCGTGCGAAGACGGGACGTGTTACTAGTCTATAATATGCAGTCATAATTTTTCTAATGAAAATATAAATCAAAGATATTAGGAATAAATGTAGGGAAATTAAAGTTGTCTGGGAATGCATTACTGACACATGCAAACGGTGACGATCTCTTGACGACGCAAATGGCATGACGACAAACAATTCCGAGTCCATCAATTAATGCATCTCAACATGCAAGCAAAAAAAGACAATTATTAATATGAAATTATTATGAATGAAAATGGCCTTCCCATATCCTGGTTCATTCATTAATTAATTACAATTACAAAACCGATATGAACGTAGAATCCGATGATATTATTTTAATGAAATTCTAATTTAATTGTTACAGAAATAAATCTACTCTACAGATGATAATGACATGTAGGTATAACCGCTCATAAGAGTATAATAATTATACCAATTAATTTTATTGATAGCTGAGTAGGCGCTTTGACTCAAAGATATTATAATGATATAACCGCCTAGATACTTGACATTGTATTCACTATTCTATCTTTTTGTTCGTAATTTTTTAAGATAGAGTACCTACCGATTTTTTATTTTATTAATTAAAATTGTCTATAATGTGTGTAATGCCATTAGTTTCTATTGTTAAGTCTAGCGATCACGAAAGTCCTCTTAAATATTTACTTAGATAAACGACAAGAGACTATCTTGGATGCTTAGTATGACTATTATGACGACTGACCATAAGTAAATAACCAATGACTACATATTATACTTACTACATATTATACTTACTAGTCATTGTAACTATAATTACAGTTACTATAATTATTTAAGCCACTTACTATCAAATAAATCAAACCAGTGCCGGTGTTAGGGGGGCGCACGATGGGGCGGTGGCCCAGGGCGCCAAATTTTGGGGGGCGCTGAGGTCGAGTCTCCTACCTCCCATGCACACGTTCAATACCTATGCCTTACGTCCTGTGCTCTACGCATATCGTACTCTGTCGATTGAAAATGAAACCACTGGAAAACTAGTATTTTCTAATTTAATCCGTGTATAAAAAAATAAGTAGAAAATTAACATTCGATATGGATTTCCTAAAGTGGGCGCCACAATATTCTTGCCCGGGGCGTCAGTGGCCCTAACACCGGCACTGAATCAAACTATAACCATCATATATATTTATATAAGTGCCTAATGTGTTAGGCATAGGATAGCTCTATAATTTCGGATACCCTACATACATATATACCGCTTATGTATTTATAGACGTTCAAGAAAAAGTATACAAACAAAACTTCAAAATACCAACACTATACTTTTTCATGTATTTCTTGTACCATCGCCATCTTTCTTTAAGTTATTCCTATCACCTAAAAATAGTCTGGAAAAGATTGCTACTCTAGCAATCCACGTATTGAACCTCTTATTCCTTTTTTAATATTAGATATCGACAGACAAGCATGAGCAGCCACAGAACATCAGTCAGTAATGCGCTGTGTACCTATTTTATTTACTTCGAGCATTCGGAAATCCATAGACTGAAACCGAAACGCGCAATATACACTTCACAGTTTTTCCATCTATGAACGGTGGTTCGTTAACCGGTCGGAATTTAGATATTCCTCCCACCCCTTTCAATGATCGATGTTACCAGACATAATTAAGACATGCTTAGGTACAGAAAATTATAAACATGCCTGGAGGTGGGATTCGAACCCATGACTCATGGGTGCGCACGGCAGGGGGGTTAGAACGCAAAACGCAAAACGATTCGACTGATCGTCTCGCTTCATTGTGATTGGTGTAGAGACTCTCTCGCTTCGTTGTGATTGGTGTAGAGAGTCTCTAGAGAGTCTCTACACCAATCACAATGAAGCGAGACGATCAGTCGAATCGTTTTGCGTTTTGCGTTCTAACCCCGCTGGTGTTCCACCGAACGCGCCAACGAGCCCGTCAAAAATTGTGTGATTTAGTATTTGGCGCTTTCTTAGGTCCTGTGAAATGTTTGATTCTAGCTCCCGTGGAATTTTCTATTCCTATCCCACACAATAGTGGACGGTCTACACCTACTCTGTACGTTCCACTGGGATAAGTTATTATTATATTAGATATTATTCGTCAAGATTTGAATCTGACTACAACATTTAAAGCCCCATTATTACCTAAAGTACGTACCTAATTATGAAATTAATTTGAGCACAAAAAATAATGACTTCACAAAAATAATGAAAAAGCGTTTTCCCACGCAGTTGAAATTTTGAATCAATAACCGTTGTCATATCTCGAAACTTCTGCACTTAAACTTTTTGTGTGTCTCAATGTGGTTTTATCGTCAATTGTTTATTCTTGACTCACGTTATAAGTAAATTACTTGTACAGTAGATTTGAAGAAGTATAGGGAACAAAAAGGCATTACAATGAACAGTAATTAAAAATTATATACATACTTACAGCGTCAGGTTAACAAAAACTAAGTTTTATGTGTCTCATAATTTTTAACATTTATTTTAGGCTTATAAAATCTCCACCTACATTTCTAAAATGTTAGTAAACTCCGAAATTAATTATGAGTTGAAGCTGAAGATTATACAGTAGTCAAAAGGAGTAAGGCGTATCTCAATTTATATCCGAAATTGAGTTATCTTCATTAGAATCTCTGAGGGCCTTTAAGAAATACGTAGGATCTTGAACTTCTCTAAGTCTTTCTGGTTCGGAAATGGTGACAACTGGTTCCAGAAAGTAAGTGTGCGAGGCTTTCTTCCTTATATTTTAGAAAAAAAAGTTTCAGGGTTTCAAGATTTAAAACAAAAGTTTAGAGAAAATATCATACAATGTTCTTCTATACAAGAGTGACATGAAGTAAGTCCAACAAAATAAAAAGAGCACAGATATATTTTAAGTTTATTTATTAGAGCCTTTAGATGTGATAAACAACTTTACATAACAAACTTGTAGCGTAGCGTGACATCATTAATTTCCAATCCGTGACGTCTCAATGAAATAATGACGATATTTCCGCGATTATAATTCTTTTAAAATCATTTTCTATGAATACAATGACATCCTGGTTTTGAAAGATGTTCTATTATAAATATATAAGATGTTGTCAAGACCGAAGAATCATTTCGGAAATACCTGTTATTTGTAGACTGCAGTATTTTCCATTGATGGGAATTCTTTTGCGGGTTTTCATTTAGTTGATATTTTGTATTTTATTAGTTTAGTAGATTACTGTAGACCAGCGATTATGCACTGAAGATGCATGTAAAATAGAAGGTACTACGATATTTGACGGGATCACTGACGCCTTGGGTACCTTTTTGGTCAAAGTACTCATATAGTTTAGTACCTATGGGGCAAAAGAGAGCCATCTTCCGACATTTATATACTTACACATAATAGCACTGGAGCGACATCTACAAATTGAATCCGAATAATTCTGCCTACGTTATAAAGTCTAGTACAGTTTATTTGCATTTTGTGGACTCGCCTAACTTTTAGCTCGTTCGAATCCGATGTTAATAAATTTCAGTAAATTTTTCCCTCCGTCGGATCTTATAAAACTAAAAATAAATATTATTATTATTTTATACTCACCATCAAAACTTCTACATAAAGTTAGTTTTTTCTAATAGGTAGATATTATATTCATAAGTACCTCATATCACTTTTCTTATTAAAATTTTGAATAAAATACCACACTTCTTTTTTAAATACTAGTAAAAAGTGCTGCTTAAGCAAAAAATAAAATAATATGTATATTCGAGTGTGAAAATTACAGCAACATAAAATACGACCCCGCTCGAATTATCTCAAGTGTGCACAGTTTGGCATGTTCCGCGCGTTCGAATTATCCGAGCGCACACGTAAAGAGGATAAGGTAGCGTTATTCTTAGAAGATATCGGCATATCCCATAGATGTTTTTTAGATTTAAGATAATAAATAATATTAGCTCGTATTCGTTGTTAAGGCCGGCAACCGCGACGTATCTTCAAGTCCTCTGGGGTTGCGGATATTTATAGGCGGCTGTGTTCACTTTTCACCAGGTGAGCCGCAAGATCGTTTAAATATAACATAGAAAAAAATAGCATTTAGCAAATGGTTGAAAAGTGTAAGAAATACACAAAAACGTACGCATATAGTTCATACATTCTCCCAGAAAGAATTTATACTATATGCGTGCACAAACGTGACACGAGATTTATAATATCCGAAAAAGCTCGACCGATTTTTATGAAGTTTTTAATGTATATTTGGTAGAATAAGTAAAGTTAACGGTATTTCATACGGATTAGGTTGTCCAGATATTTTTTTGACAAAAAATTGATTTGGTTTCTTTTTCTTAATTAGTATATATATGGATAGCAATTATTTATTCTATTTAGAGTTGCAGCGAGATAAATCAAACATTTCGCCTGGTACTACACCTCTAGTAACTGATGGTACTGTTACTGGTTCAGGGTTTATTTTTTAACAATATCCAGTATCAACTTACACGCATCGTGAACTTCAGCGTTCAGTCAAAACTCTTCCTTTTTTTTTAATTTTAACTGGTAGTCTAGAAGAGACCGCTGCATTGTAGCGATAAAGCCGCCATTTTCACTTTTAATTATTTTGTTATAATTCTTTTGTGAAATTTTCTGGTGCATTAATGTTGTTTAATATACCTATATTGTGCCCTTCAAACCGACTCAATGTTTTGCGCTTGCGCCATGCAAACTACTGTTTGAGGCAAAATTTTAGCGCTGCCATGATATCCTTATTATCCAGAGCATATGGATGACTATAATTTGGAAGCAGTGGTCATTTACCCGCATTAATTAGACAAATTGATAATATCTGCGATACTGTGAGAAAGCTCTATATACACACAATTGAATCATTGTCTATACTTTTTTTTACAGTACCCCTTGATATATGGTATCAAGATATGCAGAGTGTGGGAAATCTAAGCAGTGCTCGCGTTTTCCAACATGTCATCTCTGGCCGTGGGAACGAATAATTTTACCGAGTTATTGCTTTTTGTTTAGCTTCTACTGTTTGAAACCATAATATTGTTTTGAATGTGATACGTATTTTTGGAACGATATTTGGAAGTTGATACTAATCGTAAGTACTAGAGCACCTTAATCGTGTATTCATAAGATATATATAAGATATTATTATAATAAAATGTATTATGGTTCAGCCCAATTAAATATAGGTAAGTGAATCGTATCAGAAAATAATAATTTTCTAAAGGTGATATAATTATTCCTTCATTAACATTTGAAGAGATAGCCTTAAGATCCAATGCACTTCAGGGCTTTTCCATCTATGAACCGTGATTCGTTACCCGGTCGGATTTCGATATTCCTCTCACCCGATCAATGCCCGAAGCTACCAGATGTGGAGAAAACATGCTTACAGACTTGTAAACTTGTGATCCCGGTGGGATTCGAACCCACGACCCATCGATGCGCACGGCAGGTGTTCTACCGAACGCGCCAACGTGCCCGTCTGGTTGGGCAGGGCACAGAAGGCTGGTCATCTACATAATTGTTACGCTTTATTTATGTAACAGACACAACTGGTTCTCCCTATGCCTCTCGGAAATTCGCATAATTCATGAATAATGTTAATTCAGCGCTATCATCCAAATATCAAATAATTATAGTAATAATAATTAATCATCAACAGTGGTCATTCATATCCTGCTTACGTGGCGGAAGTGATTTTCTGTCAAGATAATAATTCTGAGAGGCGATTAACTTGACTGGTTTAATATTAATCGCATACCATCAGATGAACTTGGCAACGTCATAACTAGTAACACAGAAGAATTATCAAGGAAAATAAAGCATAAATACACCGCTTCCAAAACTTTATAGTTAGCTATAACAGCCGGGCTAGCATGACAAGCGCGACAAAATTTTGTCTACCGTTTTCTCGTGTTTTAATCGAATATCGCTTTATTTCTTTCGGGTCTAGCATGACAATTACACTTAAAACTCGACTTTTAATATCAAAAATAGATACATTTGTCGATCGAGATATCTTTTCTATCAAAATTGTCGATGTCGAGATATAATATATCGAGATATTTAACATCTTAGTTTGTCTTCTCTCGCGCGAGATATATCTCGTGGCGGTCATGCTAGCCCGGCTGGGCACAGAAGGCTGATCACCTACTTGCCTGTAAAGAAAAAATGATCAGTGTAACAGAGACAGAATTGGGTCTGCCCCATGCTCCACTAGGGGACTCGGGAGTTCACTGTAACATGGTTCATGGTATGCTGTTCTTGCTAAGGGCTGAAGCGTTATAAATTGCGCTTTCTAATAACAATTAGTAAACCCTCCTACATTTCAATTTAAAGTAATATGTTGTAGTGATTACTGAGCAATTTAGACAGATTAAAGTCAATTTTAAATCGCACCTAATTGTCTTGATAATAATAAGGTTGCATTTATCAAGAGTTAGTTGACATCAGATGACCGGTCAACCGAAATTGCACATTAGGAAATCGGTCACAAAATTGCTCTAAACACTCATATTCTTGATGGTAGATAAATGACTTCCTGCTGCTTGCTACAATAGAGCATCATTATTCTGCTCGACTCGAGAATAGAGTCGGTCGTGGGAGACTCTCACGATTTTATTGCGGATATATATTTTTTGTATGTTCTAATTAACAGTTTTTGTACTGGCCCGCTTTTACCTTAATTGCTCGACTGTAGTGTTCACTTAGAATTACATTATTTATATATAAATTTATTTATTAAAATATTTACTCTTTATTTCACATACATTTAAATAGATACAGAAACAAACCAATAAATGTAGCGTGAAAATGACTTATCACTAAGCTGTTATATCTTCGTCTTTCGGCTAATATTCAGCCATTTTTATTATTTTACTGAGAACTGAAAACAGCTGAAATGCGAAATTCTGTGGTTTTACTGTCCACTGTGTACTTAAACCAAAATAATATAAAAATTGTTTCTAACAGGTAATTCGTAGGTAGATAACTCGCCTTCATAAGATAAGTTCGTAATAAATCGACTGTTGTTAGGAACTTATTAACATATATAACACTAGCAACGCGCCCCAGCTTCACACGGGTGCAATATAGATGAACTATGCACAAAAAATAATATGTTTATGACTATGTTACTCGCTTATAATGCGGCTTTATATTGGTGAAAGAATTTTTAAAATCGGTCTAGTAGTTTTTGAGTGTATTCATAACATACAAAAATACAAATCTTACTTCTTTATAATATTAGTAAAGATAGATCAAGGGTATATGGAGGAGTGATATGGATTAAATATCCCGGAAAATATCCCGATCATTTCACACGACAGCTGGTCTAACATGACAACCACGGCAATTTTTTTTCGAGTTTCTCAAGTTTCAAAGTTGTCGATGTCGAGATATAATATAGAGATATCTTATATCGTAATTTGTCTTCACTCGTCCGAGAGATATCTCTTGATGGTCATGCTAGGCAGGCTGGTCTTTGAGGTAAATAAAAACACATTATTGTGACTCGTGTTAACAACCATTCACAGAGGCGACTTTATTAAAGCGAAATATAACAAACATTATACATTAGTTCGAACTCATGGCATTACAAAACAGCTTATATAACATGTTATCTGTAAATACATACATAACTCGATATTAGGTCTAATAAAATAACAGTTGGTCTAGATAGAAATACGTCATATACGATATATGAGTAATATGCTTATATTTTAATATAGATTAAGAAATTTATAGTAAAATAAAGACATTCCTTCGATAAATAGGTTCATTATTTGGAGTTTTGTATGATTCATCTGGAAACCGTTTCTCGGTTACGCGGGAAGCAAAAGATTATCTAACACGCCTTAATTGACTGTGTTTAGTTCTGCACTTATGAAACAAAATAGTAGACATTAATTCTAATACTAACCAGTTTGAACCAGTATTATAGCATAAGTATTGACATATTATTATGAAAGACCCAAAGCTCTGAGAAATACATAATAGTTCTTAACTCATGCCCTTAGCCCTCGGTCTCACGAACATATACCATCTCCCCACCTTCCTTACTGCCGCCCTTAAATCATCGGGATCTCATTTATTTCACTTAATTTTTTAAATAAAATCTTTTTCATTCTTTGTCGCTCTTTTTTCAACCTTTTTTTTTTGGAGAGCGATAGCAAGTGTCTATCAGACCGGGGCTGTTAGTTACATACCCGAAGGTAGTTAAGGGTTAGTATTATATAAATATGAACAAGATTATGAAAAGTATTTTTTCATCGAAAATATGATTCATGCATTCATATCTTAGATAAGTAATATTCTACACTAGGCACTTCATTAAGACCTCATTTTTAAAACCTTAACCAATATAATTTAGAAATAAATATTTCAACAGATCTTCTAAACTTAGCATTACGCATATAAAAATATAAATTGTATACTGTAATAAAATAGCTTTACAATCTATTTTAATACAATGAGTGAACTATATCTATAACCAATATTTTCATCTATTTCATTAGGTTATCTAGCAACGGTTAAATTGTACTTAATTACTGGTTATACGTAATTCTAAAGTTAATAATATATCTTCGTATCGTTAAATATTGTTTAATATTATAATTGATATCGATTTCCCATTCATGTGGACGGAGAATACGTGTCTGATAATATTTATTACAATATTAATTTGATCTCTATGTTCTTTAAACAGTAGGTCGTGTATCGTTAAAGCAAATGCAATTTTACCTTCATCGTAATGTTAGGAGACGGTATGCAAGCTAATAAGCACCTATATTAATTCATGAATAATATTCTATCATACATTGATTACACATCGTTGCATCAATTCAAAACTACCACAAATCGAAATAACAGTTACAGAAAAAAATGAAAAAGAAAAAGAAACAATTTTTTCTTTGATTAGCTCTTCTGCAAACAATGTAATTTTGATTAATGATAGCTTTGAATTTGAAGCAGCGATATATTGGTTAATAATAAAAATGTTTCCATCAGTTGTAACATTCTTGAAAAGTAATTCATTACCTATTTAAGTCACTACTTGAGTATAAAGTAACTTCGATTTTGATAAAATTCAGTATATCAGCTTATATCAGAAATACATCTCAATTATGTAATGCGAGCGAAATCATGGCTTACTATAGTACTATAACAATAATTTAATTTTCGATAAATATGTTAATATTTACCTTTTAAACTAATCAAAAATGTTACATGCAATATATGTTTCACCTACATATTATATTTAGGTTTAAAAGAAAAACGAAAACGTCTCTAACATTTGCAACTGTATGAGTTTCTTTATTGTTCCTACACCAAGAACCTCTCCTTCAATGCCAAGTTCCATTGACAAATTTAGCCCAGAACCGCAAGGAAGTAACAAACGCGATATTAAAAGCCGCGTTATTCCAGCACCAGATACATATATTCTAGTTGCGGAATGAATTTAAAAAAAATGTTTTATATAAAACTATCCAGAGAATTGGCCTTAACTAAAACTTACTGAAACAGTCTATCACTTAACACGTATGGACCGTTGCTTATTCATATTGGTCAACATAAGGGATATATAGGACGTGAGCAGATCGTCCATCTTGTAGCCGAGAGAAGTCTCGCAGAGCAGCTTGGAGCCTCGCACCAGATTCCCGATGGTCATGTGGAAGTAGGTGTTGCCAGACGACCAGTTCGATATCCGGGTGAAGGGGTGTGTCACCAGTATGTCCTGGAATACACCAGTATGTCCTGGATTAACTTATATTTCGTTGAACACAGCTGAGGTTAATCTTATTTATAATCCTTATAAAACAAGCAGTCAACAAATCGCATCGCATTGTGATTATACCCGTTGCTATTTTTAAAAGTAACCTTTTAAAAAGCTTATATAAATGAGGGTCACACTTATGTATATACGAAAATAACTTGTATGTACAGTGTATATAAAGTATTTTTTTTACTTCTAAAATAAGATAATAGACAATCAGTAAGAGCGCTCGTTGGCGCGTTCGGTAGAACACCTGCCGTGCGCATCGATGGGTCGTGGGTTCGAATCCCACCGGGAGCACATGCTTATAATTTTCTGAAAAGTATGTTTTCCCCACGTCTGGTAACTTCGAGCATTGATCGGGTGGGAGGAATATCTAAATTCCGACCGGGTAACGAACCACCACGCCGTTCATAGATGGAAAAACCGAAACGCGCAATAGCCCGTTTCGGTTTCAGTCTATGGATTTCCGAATGCTCGAGGTAATAATTAGGTCGATAACGCATCATTGATTGATGTTCTGTGGCTGAGGTATCACCTACCATCAAATTCAAAAACATTTATTTGCCAGAATGTAGTACAGATGTACACGTTTGGTTGAGTTCTTAACATTCTGCCCGTATATTGGTATCAAGTGAACCTCATGCTCGTCTGTCGATATCTGACATAAAAAAACAGTAAGAAATCCTTACTTTCAATGAAATTAATGATTTTTGGTGATTTAAACTGAACTTTGACAAATTGAACAACATTCAACATCAATTCAAAATTAATGTCTAACAATGAAAAAGTCTGCTCTAAGCTGTCTAAATTGGACGCTGTTAAGCAATACTGTGTCGACCCCCAAAATAACAAAAATTTAAATTTTGATACCAATCGCTTCCTTTTGAGCTGGAGTACATATTTCAAAAGAGATATGTACCATTTAAATCGTTTTATTTGCAAAAATATTGAAAAATCTAGCGAGCACGAAAACCTAAAATGTTTAAAATATTTTATAATAATGCATTAAATTCAATTACTTTGATTGCTACCAAGAAAAACGACATATATTTAGTCTAATAATAATAATTACAAAAAAATCTATTATTTCAGTTATTTTTTAAAAGAAATTTTATTAAACCTGCTTAAAACTTCAAACTCAATTTTCTCAAAATGGCAACCATGTGGGTTGACACTGTATTGCTTAACAGCGTCCAATTGGAAGTTGGTATTGAATTAAAAATTGTCGATTTGCTATTTTTTTTACTTGCTTACACTCAGTCGGCGTAAGAGATTTAAATTAAATCTTAAAATGCTTGAGGGACAGTTACCTTCGACTGTGGATGTATCAAGCTGACGCCGTGCTTATTAATAGCGATCAACAACAGCTCCGGGTAGTTTGGCTCAGTCGTCTGTTTGACCTCAAAGAAGGCGGACCCGAATGTAGGCCACCGGTATATGACTTTCAAGAACGTGATCTTGGCATCCTCAGGTGTCATTCCAGCGTCCTGGTTATACGAGGCGACGATAGCACGCTTCCAGTCAGCCGAACTTTGGAGCTTTATCAAATCCGCTGGGACAAGTTCACGGAGCATTTGGCTGTTGAAAAACTCATATTTAAATATTAAGTTATAAAATTAAATTTATTTATTTAAAAATTAATGTTTTATTTATTGGTTTTACGTGTAACATTTTCGCAAGTGATATGCGCCAGGGAATGAAACCGGTTAATTTTTATTTTCCAAAATACATCTCAGATTGAGATACCATGATATTAGTTTAAAAGAGTAATACACACTAAACTTACCATTGTATTTTTTTCAGTAAATATGAATAAAAACGAAATAATATCAACAAAAACCTTTATTATACCGGAATAACTACCTCCCATAGTAAATTAACCGGTATTCAGTCCTTGATATGCGCATTGCGTTTTTCATCGACAAACGGTTCCAAATTTAAATGCCGAGATTTGAACTTGGAATAGATGTAAATAACGAGTAATTCAGGCACACGTATGCCATGTTTAGGGACATGGGAATTCTCTATGACTAACACTTACGGTATCGTCTGTAACTCCTGCTTGTTGTCTCCAAAGCGGGCGCGGTAGGCTAGTGCGGCGAGTCGCGCAGCTTCGTCCCGACCGCAGCGGTGGTACCCACGCAGCAGTTTCGGTAGCTCCTGGTGGAAGTGGAAAATCACATCTGCTGCCCGGTCTTTACCTGGGACCGTGTTCGTCCAAAGCTTCTTCATGAAGAACACCTGAAAACACACATTATTATACATATAACTTTTAACAAAGTTTATCTCTTCCTTTTTCAGATGAGGAAGTTGAAAATGATTTGGAGTTGATGATATATTACACCTACTAAACTTATTTACTATTGAAAAGAAAACCATCTGAGCCGATAAACACCAATTGTAGTGATGGCAACACACACATGGACGCCTAATCAGCGACATTTAATTTAAAGTTCATATTCATATTTATAATTTGGTAAGCCTATCCATATTAAGCATACTAAATATATGGCTTTGTATTAATTAAAAAATATATTACCTGGTAAGTGAATTGAGGAGTAATTCCGTCTCTTGTCGGTCTCGCTTTCTTTATCCAATCCGTTAAATGCCTAACAAAGTCGAAGAAAAAGTCGCCTTCAGGAACGGATATAACCTTATCAGCTATTTTAACAAATAAACTAAAACCTTCACTAGATCTGAGATTCAATCTTTGCGCTATATTTTGACAGAAGTCCTTGGCTCGAGTAGATGAATCTACTTCAAACGCCTCATCGGTATCATCGGGGAAGTACACTTTGTGGAATATTTGAGTAGTCTTATGCTGAATGGCTTCCACTTCTACCTGATGAGGAGGATACTTTCTCTGACCATTTCTTAAAGTTTTCTGAAGTCTTTGGAGTGAATCTTGAGCAATTGGATATCTTCTAGTCCTAAGGAATAATGTTAACTCTCTAAGAAGGCCTTGACTACACGCGAACAGACCCGTCGCTAGCCACATCAACTCCCAACCTCTCTCTTCAGACATTCTATTCCTATTGTCTGTCAACTGCTTCATTATTTGGCAATATATTTCGTCCCGTAATATTTCATGCTTGAGCGGCCCATCAAAAATATGGTCAGTGTACTCGTTGCCGATTCTGGGACGTTTAGATGGCAAATCCCCCATGTACTTCAATATGGCAGTGAAAGCAAAACATGCTTCTTCGGCTAATTCTTCTTTGGCCTGTAATTTTTTGAGCAAAGGTTGTTTTATGGGTTCTCTTGCATGTCGCCACAATTCTTCTGCACCTCCTCTTTTAGCTGACGAAAGTGTAAGGGTTTTCGAAGTCGTTCGTTTCGGCGGTAACCTAAAGTGATCTAAGGCATATTCTAATAAAGTATGTGGTTTGTCTCGCGAATCTGTCCCATTAAAAGTGCTCGTTGGGGCTTTACGACCATGCTGAGCACCTTCTTGACAGAATAGAGATAGTATATCGGGAGGAGGCTTGGTTAAAGCTGGAAGGACATAAACTGTTTCAGCTGGGAAATCACCTCTTTCCATTGATCTTTCACAACGGCCTATACACCAGCCATTATTTAGCACCGATTCACCAGTACTGTCTTCTTCTAATATAATAAGGTCTCCTTTTTGGAAGGTCAAGAAGCTAGAACCTTCTCCAGGCGCTTTATAGTCTTGCAAAGCAATAACAAATTTGGACCTCTTTTTCAAACCTTCCAAGAAGTAAACGACTAGATCTCTAATATCCTCTGCATTAGGACTCTGGAAAGTAAATTCTTCACCTCGAACTGTTGCCAAACTGAATGTTTGCGTGAATACTTTATTAGTCTTTTGACTGGAGACTGTTGTTATTTCAGGAAAAGATAACTCCAGAAGTACTTGTTCTTGATCATCAACAACGTAAACACCAGTCCAGTTTACTGCGATTATAACATCGTTTTTCGGCAAATTAGGACCGGAATTTCTGTACGCCTCGTAAAATCGAGAGAATAATAAAGGCCATTTGAACTTAGCATAACTCACTACGTCTTCTTTAACTCTATAAGCAGGAACATTTTCTTTAACATAATAACTCTTTTTGTACGCTTGCACTACAAGAGCGCCCCATCGATCGACGGCCTTTTCGACACCTGTTAAGCAGTAGTCAGGGATGTAATTTGGCAACAAGGTATATAGGCGTTCATTGTTCATATCTTGGCCATATTCTATATAATATTGCTGAGCGGCAATCATTGCTAAGTCCTCTTCTTTATCACATCTGTATTCACCGAATTTGACACCTCTTACAACTTGCTGATAAATGAGGTTTGTTGCGACTTGATCTTCAGTAGGATCGTGCCACGGAGCAAATATTTCTTTTCTGAAGAACAATCTCCATGGTGCGTTTCTTTCTTGAGCACCTTGTTCCTTAGCATATTGTTCACATTGAGATATGGCATCCATAACATGATCACCACCGCTTCCCAGTGAACTAACCTTATCAAACAAGGCGATGTATAAGGAAAATCCGAACTGATCTCGTAAAGCAATTTTGTCTGACAACTGATTACATAATTCTCTAGCAGTTGTAGCTGAATCTGCCAATAATGTTTTTGTATTACCATCCATAAATGTAATTGGTAACATTATTGGTTTTTTAGATTTCGTTGCTTGCAGTTCTAACCACGATGGAGGTTGATTTCTAGTTCCATTGTTAAAAGTTCTTTTTAAACGATCTTCACAATATGGTGCATATCCAGGTGGTCCTTCTCTGATGAATGCTCTGAGATAATTTACGAACTTTTCACTTGGAGCAAAACAACCTACACATAACGACAGCAGGATCCATCCACGGGCATGAGAAGACTTCGATGGATTATTCGTCAACTGTTTACAAATTTGGCAATAAATTTCATCTCTTAATTCAGCACGGAGGATACCATGACCTATAATAAAATGAAGTTTCTCTAAATTTGAAGTTGGTCGTGATTCCAACCATGACTGATAACTGTCTGCTGTATATTCTTCATCCTGTAAACAAACAATTACATTTAATTGGGTACCAATACCGAAATATCCACAGCTATTTTTATACCAGGCTTATTAAGTCTACTTGCTGAATTTTTTACATCATAATAGGCATTAGGATTGCTTAATATATAGGATGAATAAACATTAAACTACAACTACTAGCGTAAGTAATTATCAACCTATTCACGCCTGGTACGGACTTATAGAAATGCAATACCTGTAGTTTCCTTCTAACATCTTCTCCAAGTTTGTTCTTTCTTTTTAAAGTTAAAGACACTAGTTTATGTCTTATCGATCTCGGCTTCTGTTTATTCAAGTATGCATCAGGATCGACGCCCATCATTTGTGCTTCTTGGAACTCCTTTGATCTTATGAAGTTTCTACCGAGAGTCGCCGTAACTTTAGACATCACTGAAGTATTATCTCTGTCCATCGTATGATATCGTGGTTCGGGAAGATCTCCAGTAAACCGCAATATTGTTATCCACAACGCTTGTGCCGCCTGAAATTATACAGATCTTTATCATTTATATTACTTAAAAAAGTCATTAGTATTATCTGATTCTAAATCATTATCAGTATAAATACATCCCAATCAAAAAACAATTATGAATGTTAGATACTTAATTTAATCAGTGTATCTACTTACCAATTGGTCTCCTTGCGTATGCAAAGGCAATAAAGGATGTTTCAATGGTTTTCGTGAATACTGGTGAGTAACATTCCCTTGGAAGTATGTGGCTGCAAACTTTTGGAACTTAAACTCAGAGAGATCCTCCTCATCTTCCGATGTTGTTTGCATTGGAGTAACCATCTGTGGAAATTATAGTTTATAAAACTATTAAACTACCCTCGAACTTGAATTTATTGTTTAGTATAATCTGAATTTATATAATGTTACTAGCGACCCGCCCCGGCTTCGCACGGGTCAAGATTTTTTGACAAAAAAAGGAGGGGTTGTATGTATTTTTTAATGCCACATTATAAAAAAATAAAAACAAAAAATTTCGTCCAAAAATTAAAAAAAAAAATTTGTGGTGAACTACCCCTAACATTTAGGGGGATGAAAAATAGATGTTGGATTCTCATAGATACCGGATAAGCACAAAAAATTTCATCACAATCGGTCAAGCCGTTTCGGAGGAGTATGGCAACGAAAACTGTGACACGAGAATTTTATATATTAGATGTAAACATAATTAATATGTCTACAGTATTTGCAATATTTATTACTAGTAACATGCCCCGGCGTCGCACGGGTGCAATGTATTCACGGGTTCATAGTCGAGAGAGATACAAGCATAATGCGCAAGTTGACTGGTCACCTGATGTTAATGAATCCGGCGCTCATGAATATCTGCAACACCAAACAAATTGCAGGTTCGTTACCGACCGAAAAAGATACCTTAGCCAGATTACATCAACCAGATCAGACTGTTGAACTATTTTAATTGTTAGTGCGAGCATTTGACTATAACGCGCAATCTGCTCACGGCTTGACCATCTATGATCGATGGTGTGGGATCCGGACGGAATTTCGATATTTCTCGCACGAGTTAAAATTTGTTCGAAATTGCCAGATATAATAACATTGTTATAGATACCAAAAAAAAATATAAACATGTTAGCCGGTGGGGCTCATCTGTTTCAAGGTAACATTTTACCGACGATTTCGATAAATTTTATTTAATACATATTATATACTATCTCTGAGAACTTTCGAATTAATAAAAAAAAAATACCACACCTCTTGTTGATCAGCTCTTTGTTGGGGCAAATCACTGAATGCACATGTGTCCTTGGCCGGAGCCTCGCTGCTGGAGTCCGGTAAGAAGTCAAACATAGCTTCCACCAATTTGCTGTCATCCACCGGCTCGTCTTGTTTGCGAGCTGCTTCCTGCAGCAACGTCCTCTTTGCTTCTAACTGACGCTTCTCTTCAAGAGCTAATTCAGCTTCACGCCTTTCCAGTTCATACATACGCTCCTGCAAGAATAAGCCAATTTGTCTACTATCTCCAAATACAATGCAACTAATAGATGGTTTTTATATATAATAACACTTATTACTGAATTACTGTTAGACTATATTTATTTTAACCTTAGATATATAATGTTATACATCTATTTAGCCGGTTATAAGAGCTACGTACAGTGAAAGTGATGGCGTTATCAATAATCATACTTGCCCACTTGTCTACAGTCCATAAACGGTTGAAGCGAGTATTTGTAATGTAATACAGATCGGTTGCCTCATTGCGAATATACCACATTTTTACTTAATATTAGATAGACGGGTGATCGTCGTGCAAGTTTGCTATTAATTGTGGGTTTATTACGCTGCATTTCAACTAGTTTAGGAGTTATCCAACCGAGGCAGAGTCGAGTAATTGTATAATTAGCTGGTTGTATATGCTCGATTGAACCATTGACACATCTTACGTAAACAGGACTTAGTAAGTGGAGATAATTTTACGCCGTAAAATGTGGACTGGAGTAAGCGGATGGCCGTCATTCGAAACAGAAAAAGGATATTGGAAAATAAGTAAATTCCACTGATGAAACTTTACGGTCTTGATATTATGGACGAGTATAAATAGTTTTATGGGATTTTTCTTAATCCAGTAATTTGAACATGTAATTTTTAAAGAGATTTTGTTACATAATAGGCGTTCTAATTAAAAGTTGCACACAGTTATGTATTATTTATTTACTTAATTGACGTCTGCACGTAATTGGTATACGTTTTTGAATGATTTATACAAACTTTAAAGTGATAGTTTCATAACTCGCCTCTAATATGGATCTCACTGAAAAATGTTAATTCCTTATAGTGTCACAATAACTGGCTATAAGCACACACTGTGTAATCATTCAAATAATACGATTCTATTCGATCGAGATACAAATCTAACATTCGAGGCAAAGATATAAATAAATGACGTACTTACCTCATAAAATTCTAATAAACAACGCACTATCATTATTTAATTTCTATAATATAATATAACATTTGTTAATTAAATTGCGAACACACAGTTATAATTCAAATGTAAAAATAATTGAGTTCCCCTTGTGATTGTGTTAATATTTTAATCAAATTTTTATTATCTCAAATTCATTATTTTGCCGCCAAACTGATATCAAATCAGATCACTTTAGATATATCTAATATATTCCCGATATCAATATATAAATAGACAAAAAAATAATCAGTAGCTCAAGTACTAATTTAATAATATACCTACTCTTGTCGAAGTGCAATGCTTTATAAAAAAAAGCTAAATTAAGACTGCACAAACGACTGCATAATCTGATAGCAAAGATTTGGATTGAAAAGTCAGGGTTGAAAAAGTGAAAGTGGTTTTAGACTGATAACATTTGTGGAAGGATATTTTCCCTCTATTTTCTTTCATAGAAAAGAAATATTTGGCTAAAGACTAAAAGGCCAACTGTGTATATGTCGACTTGTATAATATGTTTTTTTTAATTTTGTTTTTATTACAGAGCAGAATATCGAGCACCTGCTCGAACCCACCTGGGTTACCTGATAGAAAGTTATCAACACCGCCCATGGACATCCACGATTCAATAGTCTCAGATGTGTCGGCCTTTTAAAATTGTATTTTTTTTTTT
Organism: Anthocharis cardamines; assembly: GCA_905404175.1. Lineage (NCBI taxonomy): Eukaryota > Metazoa > Arthropoda > Insecta > Lepidoptera > Pieridae > Anthocharis > Anthocharis cardamines. Next base: position 3,209,286 of record FR989955.1, read on the forward strand.
TTTTTATTTCAGATATCGACAGACGAGCATGAGGTTCACTTGATGGTAAGTGATACCTCAGCCACAGAACATCAGTCCATGATGCGCTGTCGACCTAATTTTTACTTCGAGCATTCGGAAATCCATAGACTGAAACCGAAACGCGCAATATGCACTTCACGGCTTTTCCATCTATGAACGGTGGTTCGTTACCCGGTCGGAATTTAGATATTCCTCCCACCCGATCAATGCCCGAAGTTACCAGACGTGGGGAAAACATGCTTACAGAAAATTGTAAGCATGTGCTCCCGGTGGGATTCGAACCCACGACCCATCGATGCGCACGGCAGGTATTCTACCGAACGCGCCAACGAGCCCGTCAAAATAACGCATTCCGTGTATAGGCCAAATATAACGCATTCCGGGAGAGACGCTACTTCCGTTGTAACGATCATTCCGTAGCACACACATACTTCTGTAGGGCTATTCACGATCATTCGAAATCGATCCGCCCGGAAAGCTACGCTCTCCCACTGAAAGTTGTTTCGTATTTACCGGATATGAAAATGGTATTCACAAATCCCATAGGATTGAGCATCGGCATTCTTCGGGAGTTTCCGATTAGAATCTTAGTATAAAATTATAGAAAGCTAGATATATCGGTACGAAATCTTGTAATATCGGAACGGAAAGTTTTCGAATGATCGTGAATAACCCTACTGAACGCTCTCGATCATACTAACTGAATTTATTATACAATTCTTTCACTTTTGATTCGAAAAAGTTAGATTTGTAATATAATTTTCCATTACTATATAATTAGTCTAGGACCTAAGTATACCTAATTTTTTATAATTTACGTAAACTTCTTATGAAATAAAATTCTATTTTCATTTCTAAATTTTCATATCTGATGAGTAGAGGAACGATTCTATCGAGTATAAATTATAACTTTTATATTCGACAGCTGGAAAATAGAGGAAGCGAAAGTGGTAAATAAGAATCGATTAAATTAAATCGAGGTTGGTAGTGATATCTACCAACCTCGATGAGAAAGAAGCATAAAGATATTATGTCTTATTTAATCACACAACAAAACTTTAAGAGCTATTAATATTTTAAGTATTGAGGTTAATTAAACAATATGTCAAACACCATATTCTATCGCTATATACTAATAACAAAATATATTTTCCGACGTAAAAGCGATTAAATTAATAAAGACGATTAGCTGTCTAATTATAATAATATTAATTTTATAGCTAATTGCACTGCCTCAGCCTTATATCGAACAGGCTTTATCCGCAAAACAATTTTTTTCAGAATTGGTTTTAATCTTAAAAAGGGCACAGTAGGTACTGTATACTCTCACAATTCACACTTATGAAATAATGTGGAACTCAGAATAGTCTAATGTAACAATCAATGCTTAGCATAAATATTAATATTATAAATCATATCATTATAACTACATATTTCATTTCTAAGGCCAAATTCCATTTTTAGGAGTCTTGCGTAATAATAGGTCGGTAATTGTTCGTTTATAAATTCCCGCAAATGAGAACGTCATATTGCAAGATTGATTATGTGTAGAATTTTTTGGGCGTTTATAAATTCACGCGGCAAAGTATGAACGAACGGTTTGCACAATCATCCAGTAACATATATAATATAGATAATCCCTGAGATATATGAATACTTACTCTGTAATTTTGTTCAGCAATCTCTTTAGCGCGCGTATTGCCCTGGTGCTGTAGGCGTTGTTCCTCTTGCCTGCGCAGGCGCAGTGCCTCGTTGTGTGCGATAGCTTCTTGCTTCATGCGCCGGTAGCGACGCATGGCGATCAGTCGACGAGCGTGGCTCTGAATCTTGACTATTGCCCACATTTTATGTCCGTATGACCGACGTACAAGGTAACCACGTGCAGCTGCCTACATAATTTCAAATTCGTTAATTCTTTAGCGTATACAAATCTAATTAAAACATTTACACTATGTGTGTATATTGTGTTAGGTTATCTATTGAAAAATAAGAGTCCATTTCAAAAAATCTCCAAAATTTATATTCCATGTACTGACTTTTATAAAAGAAGAGACAAGAAAATTGTCTTGACTGACTGAGATTTCATCGAACCAACCTATAATAGTTGTAATATCCGAAGTTATTATTAAAGAAAAACAAACAAACAAACTGAGATCCATTATTAACTATTATGCTATGACCTACTTACTTACTTACTACCTTTAATTGCCTTCAAATCTGAATTTCTAGACACAACAGTAAGTACGGTGGCGGCGTAAGATCTTCTTACTCGTATGTGGGCAAGATTCATTTTGCGGGGCCCTCTGCCAGCGCAAAAAAATCCTTTTTTTTTTGGCAAAAATTTTTTTTGGCGCGTTCGCGTCTTTTAAGTAATGCATACATTTTCGGCGCGCGAGGCCCCCTGGGTCGCGAGGCGAGTGGTGGCCCACTTCGCCCCCGCCTTACGCCACCACTAAGTAGGTATATGACTGCCTCAGTTTATCTTCTAAAAGTTAAATTTGCTTACCTGCAATGATACGATATGACCTCGCAAATGTCTAAATCGATGAGCGAGAACTCTAGCACGAATCAAAGCTTGTAGTCTTGCATATCCCATCTTCATCTTGTTATATCGTATTCTCTGTAATTTACCTCGCCAATGACGCTGAATCAGAATCGCCGCCGCGCGCATCTTTAAGAAACGTCTCCTGTAAACCCAACCCCGAATAGACCTTTGCAATATTAATATCTTTCTTGTAAGTACTCTATCTCGCTCTTGCTCAAGGAATAAGTCATGAGCATCCTTCAGAAAAACTTTGGTATGACCTAGCTGATAGTCAGATTTTCCTAAGACTGTTGCGCATATTTTTGCTGTCGCAGCCCTGCAATCAGTTTTATGAGCTGGTGGGACGCCCGAAATGAGAAATCGATATCGTTCTACGAACTCTTTGAAACTGTGTCTTATAGGATACCCTGCTCTCCTGATTCTAATAGTTTCCATCATACCGGAATACCGCAGCTGCCGGCAACATAGCCCGCGATCAAACAGCATAGGTTTCTTAAATTCATTTGGCTTTATGCATCGAATGAAAAAGGGCTGGCACGTTCCTAAGGTTCTCATTAATAAATCCAGGGATTTCTTAAATTGAGTTGAGAGTGTCGGGGTACGCTTTCTTGTTTCGGATCCCATAATTATATCATCCTGGAAAATTTGTTGAAGGAATTTATTTGTAGATATATGAATAAGTTGTAGCAGGTCTGCACTAAATGTATCTCTATTTTTCTCTAGAAATCCACGTGTATCGTAGAAAACTATACCAGCAAAATGATTAAGACCAAAACTAGTGTTAATGTCGGATTTTGGTTTGAGGTAATTTCTATGGAGACCATGCGTTTTGTGCAGTTTGGCCAACATTGTTTGGTCTGTACCTTTAGGAAACTTAGACTCTTCATCAATTAAAGCCATAATATTTAATTGTTTTAATGCAATCAAATCCAAGGCATCCTGATTATCAACAAATTCAATGTGCTGCCAATTAATCCCTTCGTGATTATATTCTTCTTGTTCTAATTTAAATATGTGCCTTACAAAGAATTGTTGGAGATTTTCATTAGCAAAGTTTATACAGAACTGTTCAAAACTGTTATGGTCGAAGTTTTCAAATCCAAATATATCTAAGACACCAATGGCAGTACGCATTGTCGCTTTAGGTTTGTAAATAGCTGCGTTTATTTTCTTCACTATCGTAACAAACAGTCTGCCATAAATTCCTTTCACAAACGCATCTCTTATATCTACCGATTGTTCTCTACTTAATGTTGATACAACAGTTTCTCCATGAGCAAACAATGTTTTCCTTGTAAGTGCTTTGATAAGAGATGGTACTGGAACTCCTAATAAATTACCGACACGTCTCACATTCGATTGTTCTATAATTTCTGTGGCGTCTAAGTTATCTACAACAGTTGCTTCGTATTTTATGTTACCACAATGTAAAACGGCGGCTAACAATTTCAATATATCCCATATTTCTGATTCTGTGAACAACAATACTTTCATTGCTGATCGAATGTCTGCAAATTCAGCTGCATCGTCTCTTCCCTCACAACTGAAGTTACCTCCCTAAAATTAAAAAATAAGACAGTTATAATTCTTTCTAATCTACAATACTTTTAAACAAGTTAAGAAGTTAATCGTTACTTACAGCAGACAAATATCTAAAATCTGAAGCTTCCCCCAATTCTAACTTTTTTTTTTCTTCTTTCGATAATCCAGCAAGAAGACAGTAAAATACATGATAATTCCTCTCCTCGGGGCCTTGGAACACTATCCTTGATTTTTCTAACAGATATTGTTCTATTTTGGCACCTTCAATAACACCGTTGCTGTTAAAATGAATATCGATATATTTACCGAAACGAGAAGAATTGTCGTTTCTCACAGTTTTTGCGTTGCCAAATGCTTCAAGGATAGGATTTGCTTCTAAAATCTGAAATAATGTTATATGTGTATCTTATTTAATTTAGTTTGATGTTATGTTTGACGATTCTAGGTAATATATCATTTGGTTTTTATTAAACAGGTAAACTAATACTTTACAACATAACAAGGTTGAATGTTATAATGGAAACCACAATTATTGTTTCACTATGATCAGTCGCAAACTAACGTACCTATATCATTTTATACTTAACACATATACCTATTCGGTAATACGTATTGTTATGTACTATTGATAACTAGAACTACAGTTATCTTTCAGATCATAGTATGATACATATTAAAAATGTTTAATTATCCAAATAATTGCTATATTCAGTTGATATATTATTTCTATAAATAATATTTCCTCAAAAAAGCAATAAAAATTCTATAGTTCTATCTATATTTGGATTCTCTTTTTTCATTTACAAATAGAATAGATATTATATAGACTATCTTATAGTAAAAAGATAGTGGTAAACCCAGACCACAGCTATGAGATTTGATTGGAAAGTTAACTCAAACATATATGAAATTACCTGTTGCTCTATCCAGGAATGTTTCCCACTGATTGCTGCCAGATACTGTAATATTAATTTAGTTGATTCAGTTTTTCCTGCACCAGATTCCCCACTTATGACAATACATTGATCTTGGCTGTAGCGTCGCATATGCGCGTACGCATTGTCACCTATCGCGAAGATGTGTGGGGGCAGTTCTCCGATTTTGCGCTCTTTGTATAATTTAATTTGATCAGCAGTGTATATTGGCAGAATTTGATAGGGATTCACTGCTACTAATATTGAACCCGTATATGTCTGGAAATAAAAAACACAAATTAAATAAAAAATACAAACATTTTTTTGGCGCATTGTTGCTAAAATATATTTTTTTACCCTCCGTAAAAAATATATTTTTTTCTTTAATAATGTCCTTTCCTTTAATAATACCTCTAAGAATATGTGTAAAGTTTCATGATAATTGGTTGAGTAGTTTTGGCGTGAAAGCGTAACAAACAAACTTACATTCACATTTATAATATTAGTAGGGATATGTATGCAGGAAGTATTTTTAATTTTTAACAGAGAAAGAAACAGTGAAAGATCACTTACATAAATAAGATTATCATTGTATCGTATAAGCAGATTCCTAAGGATGCCGGCCTCATGCAGATCCCCCAACGAGATCATGTCTTCCACGCCATGCACAGAGGTAGCGTGCATGGCTTTGATGCGTCGCTCCGGAGGCAACCATTGTTCTTGGCCGTCATCATCCCGAACGCGAATGCGACGACCCTCGGCTGCAAGCACCCGAGCACCGATGGCAACATCGAACTCCCGACCCGATACTGGCTCGATCCATATATAATCTCCCTGAAAAATACAAGGAATGGAATTAAATATTGATAATGTACAAAATATCTAAACCTTTAAAATGTTGCTTTAATTAGAAAATTACGGCTTTGTGCATTATATGTATATGCAGATTTTTTTATGTGCCGTACCGTGAATTTCAAGGCAAAATGAAGATACATCGATAATTTTAATTCTAAAATATAGTAATAAGTTTCGAAAAAATACCTAAAACCCCTAATTCATATTTTAAAAAGGCTTGGTATACAATTTTTTTATTAGTAATTAAACGTTTTTAAGAAAAGACCAGTCATCATGAATTTAAAAAATAATACAACATATATTTTCATCCATGTCTATACAAGAATAACATTAAGCGACTTATTTCATTGAAAATAAAATTACATATCAATATCATAATATTATTAGGGACAGAACACGCACGTTCCTTAATTAATTCAAAGAATGTTTGACGACCGGAACTCAATGAAGACGACTGTATTTTGAATTCAAAGAAAGCGACTGGGCCTTATTTTACTTGTAATCGAAGTTCAAATCACGTCTATATAGATCGTTATCTCCACTCATTCACTGTGAAAGTATTTATTCGTTGTCTACTGATAATTTTTTATGTTAAATCATCAATATAGTGCACTTAATAGTTTATTTCTTCGTAGTATTGATTGAATTAAGATTATCTGGATTCCGTAGCAACGTCAGATAAAAGAAGCCTTAATTTTTAATACTCTGTACAGTAATGTCTTATAATTAATATGTTATACCCGCTTCAATGAAAGCCAATATTTTATTCATCAATAACAAACACTGGTTGTTTAATATGATTCTTAAAAAAATATAGATTAATTATATAAATTACTAATTCAATTTTTTAAATCCCAATTAAATTATCGTACCTCAAAGAAAGTTCCAAACTCCATTATACATCACACATGACGATATAATATATTATTTAACACTTGTAAACTAATAAATATTAAATACAGTGTTTATGAGTAGAGGAGATTGATAAGTTTATCATTTGACCAAGGGGTTCCCGGGTCGATCATTGATTTACCAAATAATGAGTAGGTACTTATTGTCTCTTTAATTAATACGAAATATTTCAACTACTAGGTATATTAATATAAGCAACGTGACACATTTTTATTTCGGATTTATTGTCCTTGATAATTGACTTGATTTACTTTATTAAAAAAAATACAATTAAGTAAATACCTAAAAAACTTATGTTTATAGGGTAATGTTTCTTTTGTCTTGACAATCATCCCTGGAACTATTGAAATGTTTCGAAAAATTATTTCACTAATAAAATACAATTTCACTTAGAAAATATTTGTCAATGAAGTCGGAAGAAAATATACTGTTTTACGGTTTTATTAACATGGGCGTTTCAGTTATGTGAAAGAAATGTACCATTATTGTCCTAAATTCTATAAGTAATAACCACATATTTTTTTTATATTAAAGTTACTATAAAGGATACAATTTGGACGCGACTGAAGCCATACTATCTATATATCAAGAGTAATTTTGGTTTCTAATTCATTTCCTCAATAAATTTACTTTATTTTATATCAATTTATTTATATGTATACTTAAATAAATGCTACTTAATTTCAAAGTTATAATATTCTTATATTTCATTAAAATATCTTTTTATTTTGACGAAATATCCAGTGATAAACGAACGCATATATACATAACAGTTTTCCTGCCAATTATTTACTAAATTACAAAATAATAAATACTCTTACAACGGATTTAGTTAACGGGTGAAAACGTACTAGTTTGAAATTGGGTCTTTCAAATAAACGCAGTCACTGCGAGCTGATAACGCGATTGGTGTGAGCTATTAAACAAGCGAATAAGTGCGCCAACGTGTTTGGAAACAATTACTATAAGTGGTGTAACGGGATATACCTCAATGTTTATTTATAAAAGTGTTTTTAACATTTATATTCAAGACTGAATGGGTAAATGGAATCAAAAAAACTAATTGTTACATAACGTTAGATACGTGATACAGTAACATATATTTTTATAACTATGGAGTATGTTATTGGTAACAAAATAAAAGATTTCCTCACACTATTTACAACGTGGTTCTAAAATCATTTATTATCATTAACGAAATATTTGAAATGCGAACGTCTTACTGGAATATAAATCATTCTCAAAAGTTAAGCTACATTTAATTAATAGAAGATCGCGATACAGAGACGAATAAAGTCAGTTTGGCATTTCCGCTTCAGCTTCACGAATAGACAGCTAATTTTTCAGCCACCACGATGAAATACAGCCGCTGCGGTACATTCCGCGGGTTCCGATCTGTGCGTTTGGCAACACATTCCACCATTACTTTAAACTAACTAGCACCAGTTGCTAGGCCATTCACCTTTCACATGCATGAGCGTATTATTTTCTTATATTACCTATTGTACTATAAAATTCGAAAAATTAACTTTTTTCATAGAAATAAAATTAATATAATTAGTTCATTGGTATGCGTTGTATTTAGCAAGAAGTACCGAAGAAACAAATTTAACTATACCTTCGCTATAGTAGGTTTATCCGTTTATAGAAAAACTTGTTAAGTCAAGTCATTACATATTATGTCAAAAATTTACTCCGTAAAGAAATGACTTTCTAAAATACTTAAAAAATACATCGCAGCGTTTTTAGAAAGTAGTTATTGCATGGTGATAATTTTATTTTGCCAACCGGTATTATAATAATCCTTAGCTGAATTCGACACTGTCTAAGCCATGCGATAATCGGATTCTAGAGTCTTACTCACTAAGTATGAGGAGGTGCTAAGTAAACATTAGGTTACAGTGTTTTTTCGAATCACCTAAAAAGTTACATGAATTATTATTTGTTAATCTATTGTGTACTATTTCGTTTGTTATACAGCTACCGCATTGGGGTCACTGAAAATCAGTGTTGTGTCCATCAAGACCACTTACCTACTGAGTGGAGTCTCATTTGACACCGCACTGTATATTTTATATAATATACCAGCTAAACAACCCTGCTTCCCACGGCTATACAATTGAAGAAAAATTTACGGGCTTGTTGGCGCGTTAGGTAGAACACCTGCGTAATGTTCGAAGTAAAAACTAGGTCGACAGCGCATCATTGACTGATGTTCTGTGGCTGAGGTATCACTTACCAGCAAGTGAACCTGCCCATATCTACTTAACATGAAAAAATCAAAACAATTTTTTGACAAAATTTGCAAAAACATTCTGGATAGGAAGACTCTGTTACACACGTAGCGATATGAATTATTATTTACGAACTATTCTCACACCTACCCAATACACATAAAAAAAAATCAAAATCGGTCGAGCAGTTTCGGACTAGTGCTATCACGAACACCGTTACACATGATGTTTATATAAAACAATATTATTTATTATAATAATATATTTTATGTCCAGTAGTTTTTGAGTTTATTCGTTACAAACATATTATAAAAAAAATACAATACATGTGTACCTATATCAAATAATATGCTGAGTCAATTCCCATTCGCAACAGCAGTGCACACTGCGACATGACTTATACGTTTTAGTTGTTGTTATGTTACTTTGTTGTGTGTTTACGAATAAACGTCTTATCTATTTGTCGAAATTAATTATTCTTAATTATCCAAAATGGCATTTATACATCGGTTAACGCTTGAACTACAGTAAATAATCACTTTAAATCAATAGTAGATACCTTTATAAAATCTCATTACGAGCTCCTATAATTTCGCCCACCTCATCTTTCATTGAAAAGGTTTAATGTACTCAAGGTGAGTAAGTTTCTTGCATGAAACCTTGAACTTTGCACTTGAGATGAGATCTTAACTCACGATTCCGCGCACGTTTCGCGTGCAATACTTTTCTACAGATTAGAGGTAATATGATAGTTGATATCATACTATTATGTAAATCTTTGTCATAATATTGTATTTTATTAACGCGAGTATCACACATTTAAATAAAATACTGTATACCGGATTAAAACGCGATTTATTATTTATATTGTTTAAATTATTTATCCCGACGTTTCGGATGCTTTTCAGCAACCGTGGTCGCGTTTTAATCCGGTAATTTTTATTAATACAGTATTTTATTTAAATCTTTGTCATGCTTGTTATTTTAAGTGAATGTATAATAATTATTCTAAAACTTGGAATACCTTTCAAACGGTAATCCGTTAAGCTAATTTAATCAATTGTAACAACGGAGAAAGACGGGTTTAATTTAAAATTATCTTATTATTTAATTAAGAGTTAAGGATAATCTATTGTAATTTAGTTAAACTTACTCTGGTGACGATCACCATGATGTCGCCGACATGTGGTCACCGCTTCGATCTGTAAATGACAAATATAATATATATTAAAATCAATATATGTTTGTTCTCTATGCACGCCTAAACTATTCATTCGATTATGGTGAAACTTTGTTGATTTGTTTTTACTTTACGTGACATTGCAACGCATGCCGGTTACCTACAACTAGTTCTATATAAAAAAAATACAAAACAATAAATTACATAGTTTGAGTATTAAGAAGCCAAAAACATCTTGCTCTATATAAGTGTGTAGGTAATGAGTGTAACCATGGATAGAGACGAATCTATGACATATAATATACCTGTTATGAATAAAGTGCAAAACATATATCCTCAAGCAAATATCGCACAGTTTTCAACTGTATTTAAAAGTGGTTATTAAAAACGTCAAAAAGTCAACTTTAAGATACTTAAGTTATGAACAGGAAAAATATATTAAAGAACTAAAAACCAAACTTGTCTATAGCAGATTATTGAAATACCTACTTAAATACGTGTTGTAATTTCATCAAATACTTTTATCAAAAAATATAATATAGAGTCAACAAAACTTGTCTGCGGATATCATATACATAATATGTACTGTAATACATAAGTAACATATATATTACAGTAGTAGGTACAGAGTCATTACAACACAGAACACACAACTGCAAGTAATTATCATTAAAGTCTAATGTCGCTAATAGTACAAAACAATAATTAATTGTAAAATTACACGACCTGAGACGTCTTTTTTTTGTTTTAGAGACAACGATTATGTCATATAAATGTTTTAACTCTGGCATGTATATTAAATGCAATTAGTACTTTTTTAATCAAGAAAGTGTATAATTATTTACCGCATTTCACCGGATAGCACTTAAATAGCAATGCTAACAATAAGATAAAACACAGTTGTTTTAAAATAGTTCTTTTTCATATTCCATAAAAAGACCCAGTTTATATTTCGGATCCAGTTTTAGGCCGTATATGTTCATACAATGAAGGAGGAGGACTTTTATTGTTTTTTTTTTTGTATATCGACAGACGAGCATGAGGTTCACTTGATGGTAGGTGATACCTCAGCCACAGGACATCAGTCAATGTTGCGCTGTCGACCTTACTTTTTCTTTCGAGCATTCGGGAATCCATCATAGACTGAAACCAAAACGCGCAATGTGCACTTCACGGTGGTCCGTTACCCGGTCGGAATTTCGATATTCCTCCCACCAGATCAATGCCCGAAGAAGACGTGGAGAAAACATGCTTACAGAAAATTATAAACATGTCGTCCCGGCGGGATTCGAACCCACGACCCATCGATGAGCACGGCATATGTTCTACCGAACGCGCCAACGAGCCCGTCAAAGACTTTTGACTAGTATATGAAACGTCGACGCAAACAGTGCGGCGCCTGTTCGAACGGTGGTAGAAGGAAGGTGCAGGTTAGATTCCGCGAACTCTCCAAAAAGTATATAACCTACATCCCTATAAAATACCATCAATTTTCGATGTAAGAGGCTCTGTCAATTGCTGTAACAAAGTAACCGCTATCAAGCGCCTCTTAGCTCGTTGCCCCATGGAATCTAAGACGGTAAGCTATAGTGTACCTCTCCAGCATATAAGTACTATACACTCAATCCAACTTGAAATGAAATGAAATTTATTTATTTCAGAGGAATCTTTGCCACACGTACAAAAAAAAACAAATAAAAACAAATATTAGGTAAAATACTTAATCCTAAACACAATACAAATGAAAATAAAAATCCTAATACTAAATGAGCTGTGTGGCACTGGTCTTCTGAAACTGGAGTTTTTACAAGTTTAGAAGCTATTTCCAAGTGAAGTATCTACTTCAAATCTATGATTTCTTGTTTGCAACAAGAAAGGTTTTGAAGTTGATGCTGAGCCTAATAGCTCGAGTCTCTTGAAAATCAACGGTCAACGGATATGCCGTAGAAATTATGACGAAACCGTTTTGTGCTCATTGCATTCTGGCGACAATAAATTCAATCAGATTCAATAATATAATACAATCTCAACCTTATTTTTTAAAGATTGAGTTTGTTTTAGATGGTAACCTCTCGAACTAAACGGATTCAAAAAATAGTATTCGTTGGCTACTATACTATAAATATAATAACATTAGGTGATTAACATAATATTGTTTTTAATTAAAATAACTTTTAATGGATTAAAATTTATTATTTAACCCTTTAATTCAAAAGCTTACCAGCAAATGTGACCACGGCCAGAATGAACTGAAAAGGTGACAGCTTTCTGATTTGAATTTTCACAAAGTTGCCATACTAACGCCATCTATTTCTACTGAGTTTACGTTTACGTTACGTTTACGTATTAGCTGTAATTATCTATATTATAAACATCGGTATTAATAATATAAATAATAAATCGAGTTTTAATCTTGTAAATGTTATTTTATTTAAATGTGTGATACTCGTATTAATAAAAGACAATATTATAATTTCTTTTGATATCTACTTCTCAACTTAATATTTTATTTGTAGATTAAGTCGGAAGAAAGTGCATGTTAGCCATCATTATCGGCGTGCGCCGATTTAACGGTCGAGTTTACGAGAAATCGATATTCAAAAACAAGCTAATTATATGCATACACAAGTCTGCGACGCTTTATTTTAATTCATATATCGAGGCCACTGTAAAAGTTTGGATTTGGGTTCAACTCACGTGGGATTAATACATTATGAGTATTTTTTATAGATTTTTAGCCTTGAAACAGCAGTATACAATCATTATATAGCAGTATATTAGTTCTATATTAAAAGGGCTTGTTTAAGAGATGAAAATCTCGGTCTGATATAAATAAGAAGACTGATCGTGACCATCTAGTCTGCATAGAAAAATAAATCATTCAATACACAGATCACATTGAGGGTCGAATTTACTACGGGGACATTACTGTGTTGGGCTCGATCACTAGGTATTGAGCAACGTTCCATATTACAGTCTCTTGTAATATAAACCGTCGGTGTTCGGACAATGCTTGCGTTTTATTAGCAGATAGTATCATAATTAAGATAATAATCATCAGATGATTAACGTAGTTCAAAGGTATGATACGCTTCAATACATTTTATAATACATCCTGAGAAGTTTTAATGTTATTAATGAAAGACATATGAAATCCACTCAGATATACTGACTACAATACATTAATCATTAATCTTCCAATCCGCCTCCGTGACTTAGTGGTAAGCGCGATGCGTTTAGCACCGTAGGTCTGGGTTCGAATCTCGAAGAAACAAGATTTAAAAAAATTGTGTCGGTCGGGCAGGGCACAGAAGACTGATCACTACTTGCCTGTAAAGAAAAATGATCAGTGAAACAGACACAGAAATGGGTCTGCTCCATGCCCCACTAGGGAACTTGGGTATCATTAATCTTATTCGAAATGGGATCAAATGATTGATAATTATAAAACTCAGTTCTCATATTGTTTTTTTTTTTAATAAAATCATGTATCATGTTTAATAAAATAATAGGTACCTACTAATTTAACATCTATCGAATATATAATTTTATTAAATCTTCCGAAAGCGGCGACATCTATTTTGAATCATTATTTTCATCATCATTACATCATTTCTTATTGAAGCCTTGTATTATGTTTTTCAAACTTGCCTTGCATTTTCATATAGTTATTACGAATAAAGTTAATTTGACCGCTATAAAATTACTTTATAATGTGAAATAAAATTTAAATACAAGGTAAACTGCATAAAAAATCTATTCAAGGTTTATTGCTAATCTAGGATTACACCACAATACCTGCCGACATTTTGAAAGTTATTTTTAAACAACAGCTAGGTATTATATTGAAGAAATTATAAGTATGATTGAAGTAGTCGAAACTAAAGAAAGTGAATGACTAATAAAACATATAGGTACGTATGTTAACATTTATGGATGTTTAATTATGATACTTATGTCATTATTTTGAAAAGTGTATGAATTTGACCATAACATTATGGAAAGAAGATGTGCTCTCCCAACCTAAAGGGAGAATCCTCGACCAATCGAAAAACTTATTGGCCGGCCCTAAAGTCCCAGTGGTTGATGTCGAGGTGTTGTTTACATAAATAGCGCTCGGAGAATCTTTGATAGTGCGATTCAGGATTGACGTCTTCGTACTACTTCTAAATATCGCTAAATATTATAATGAATATGAATTAAACAATATTATTGTGAACTTTGTAAGGCACAGCCTTCTGAAAAACAGTTTATTTTATATGTGTTTTGCGGTGTAGGTACATTCATAAATAATTCCCTTCGGGTACCATCTCCCATACATAATAAAATTAAATGTTTACAAAACTAAAAGCAAGTAAAAAGCTTCATTCCATTGTTTCAACAATATTGTCATGAACACTGGTATCCAGGTGTAGTGTGAAGTCAACACGGCTGTTATTTTTCAACTGAATTGTCCGTACTGCGAATTACCCTTCAAGTTAACTCCTAACAACACTGCATCAATACTGTTTACAGAACAAAGAAAGAGTTTACTTATGTGTACAATATTGTTTTCAAAGTTATTCTGAGTACACCTGAACTGCCTTAATAATTACATTTCTGAAGAACCATTATCCAACTTGTGTTAATATTCAAATAACCTTGCTAATATTCAAAAATATGCAAGACTTTTCGTTTTTTTATTCTTAAAACGTATATGTTGATAAATTTAAGAATATTTTAACTCTAGTAAGTAGTTTAGTTATATTTTTAACTCTAGTAATATTATGCGTTTTGTATGGTGTAGTTCTAAATAAATTGTTTCTTATTCTTATTGGTGTATGGGTTTACCATCACTGAACGTTGGCACGTGACCCGGTCGGAATTTCGATATTCCTTCTACCCGTTAATGCCCGAAGTGACCAGACGTGGGGAATACATGCTTATAGAAAATTATAAACATGTCCCGGTGGGATTCGAACTCGCGACCCATCGGACCTAAGGAAGGTGTTCTACCAAACGCACCAACGAGCCAGTCATAAGCCTGTGTATTGAATATGAGGAGACAAATGGCGATGAAATCTTACTGTAATTTATTTTCTAGATTAATTATTCAACAATATCTACTATTGCTGTATAATATATTCTATTTGTGACGTTTAGTCGTGAATCCAATCCATGAACGCCCTTACGCACGCACGTTTGACAATAGCGTAACACATTCCATAGAGCGGATCTACATATAATACCGGAAAGCCTTTGACTGCGGCCATTCATCTCGCGGAGCGTTCACGTTTCATTTGACCCTAACGTAATACGGCCACTAACCGATATTTAAATAGTGGTAATTTTCTGGTTTTTTATTTATATTATTAACCTTAGGAGCTACATTTTATCCGTCTTGTGGAGTAACTCTTGAGTAGCGTCATTGCAAGCAGTCTGCTTTAAAATATGAATATAAAAATATTTATTTTGTCACAATTTTCAAAAAATATATGCGTACATTAAAATAAAAAAAACTTATGTGAACAAGGTCTAAAATTGTATAAACGGTTTATAAAATGAAACGCAGCGGCTTCTGATATCCCGTCATTATTCAAACTTACGAGTAGTTCTATGGTGGAACGTGTACTGAGCTCGATCCATATTTGTTAAACTAGTAACCAGAGACGCCGCTATGTAACGGCGACATTCGAACATCACCAAGACATACATTTCACCCGGTGTGAGTCTATGAAGCTATAAAACTCCTCGTTTATTAGCATTCAGTTTAGTTAACTTGAATAACGTGAGTGAGAGTTACGCTTTAAATTTTACTTAAGTTGACTTTATAATTTCAGTTCCAAAGTTTTAAAGGGGGTAAATGATTAATTCTTTTAAATAAAATACTGTATACCGGATTAAAACGCGATTTATTATTTAAATTATTTATCCCGACGTTTCGGATGCTTTTCAGCAACCGTGGTCGCGGGAGACTGTCGCAGTCTCCCGCGACCACGGTTGCTGAAAAGCATCCGAAACGTCGGGATAAATAATTTAAATAATAAATCGCGTTTTAATCCGGTATACAGTATTTTATTTAAATGTGTGATTAATTCTTTATTACAATTAATGTCGAATGCCTTACAGCTACAGTGTTGCCACAATACAATGCACATTGTTTAACCAAATTATTAAGGAGCACTCCATGATTACACAAAAATAAAATAATAAATGAATATCCCAACAATATTTCGAATTCGACGCATGGCAATCAATTTCCATTCGCTTCTCTCGGAACTTTATACCCTACACTGCCAACCAACTACGGAATCGAATGACGTATGAAGTGATACTAGTCTATTGAAACTTGGTGTCTTCAACAAGAGCATACTCCTATAACATAAGGTAGAAACACACTGTTGTTGCAGGTAGTTATTTATTTATTTATTTATTTATTTATTTATTTAATAGAGTCTTCAACAAAGGATACACATAAACATATATTATCTAAACATAATACATTGAGCAAGTCTTTGTGCTCCCTCAATTATAGAAGACTACAGCATTCAATTGTTAAAACCGTGTAAGTACATGTTATGAGACATGCTCCGCTATAATGTGAATACCCGATTCCCCTTTTTTAAATGGGGATCCCCGCCGTCTCCGGGGGGAGCAACAGGTGATGATCCAGACTCACGGGACCATGGACTCGGAAGTCAAAGAAGCCCCGCGCCTACTAACTAAGCCCCACGGTGTTACTCTCGTCGCCTCCTAGTTCGGCGCCTAAGCCTTTCGCAAGCTCCGCAGCACCGACGGCAATACCCGATTCCCCTAGTGGGGCATAGGTCAGCACGTTTTTGTGTTTTCACTGATCATTTTACAGTCAAGTGATCGGTCTTCTATGCCCTATCCGACGAAAAAAATTTTCTTTAATTTGAAATAACAATTACCAAGAAACTCGAAACTCCGGTGCTGAAGTTAACGCGCATATCACTGAGTCTTGCAATCAATAAAAAATATCTACTAGATAAATTAATAACCGCTTTATACATAACAATCAAAACTAACAAGATGCTTGCGGAGGTGGAACAATATTTAGCACTAACTAAGATAACGGTACCGTAAAATAGTTCGTTATTATTAGAGAAATTAAAATTGCACGGTTTAACGCTGAAAGAAACCGTGTCAATAAAAAACCTTAATCTATCATTAGATAGACGGAATTACAGTCACGTTTATTATTACTCAGGATCATATAAGATCATTTGTTTTATTATATTTACACTACCGTCTCTTATTTTGTAATAACTGAGGGGAGGGCACGAATAACTATCGAAAAAGTATTCGTATCGTCGAACTGTCATTTGTATGTTTATAATTATAGCTCATATAACAGTTTGACGATTCGAATACTTTGTCGATAAATAATCGTTCATGCTAGGCCCTCTGTAGACAAACTTTCATTGTCTATACTGTTTAACACTTTAATAGCATCATAATTGCTAATGTCTTGCTAAACTCCGTTTATTTACTTAATAAATAATATAATATAATAATGAATATTCATTTAATTATTATGTTTCTTAAATATTAATTTATTTTATGGGTGACTGTACTATGACGCAAATAGCAGTGCTTAAGCTTTGTTCATACAAGAGCCCCGGGCATAGAGAAAAAAATAGAGCCTATATATATATATATATATACACATATATATATAATTATATGTATAGCTTAGTTATAAACAATAGATTTTCGTAAAAGTATCAGAATTAAGATTTCAATGGAGCGAGAGAGGAGAGAGACGATTGCAAAGCATCTACATTACTTACACCGCTAAGTACATGGAGGTTTTAATTTGAAAGTGATTGCTTGTATGAAATAAACTGAGACTTAACAATAGTTTATACTTTATAGTTAGCATTGTTTAGAGTAGCGAGATTGCGAGCCATGACCCGCTGACTTGCTGTTGGGTAGTGGGAAAACATGACGTACTACAAATCCCTTTTACAAATTAAAATATAACTTAAAAATATATGTAATTAAGAATAGTATATTTTTTATTTTAAAATTAATACTTTTTCGAAATGTTGTTTCTGAGTTTGTAAGGAATTATACAATTTTCTTTTAATAAACCTTAAGTATGTGTAAAAAACAGGCCAAGTGCGAGTCGGATCGCACACCAAGGGTTCCGTACAAACTTTTAGTTAAGTGAAGATTTTCCCAATAAAAAAAACTAAAATATTTTATTTAAATGTGTGATACTCGCGTTAATAAAAGACAATATTAAAATATTTTATATTTTTCCTTTACTTGACTTGCTACATGACATTACTTCATGCCGAATTTTCTGATTCTAGGTCAACGAGAAGTGCCCTAAAGATTTTGATTCCTTTACAAGTGTCAAAATATAAGGATGTCCTTTTGATTGCGTGGACTTAGAAGTATGAACTTCTGCACGATACTGCAGACCTGAGTATTTGATATTAATTTCAATACTTGATACATCCACGTGTTCCTTAGAAAAAAGGTATTGACTATCTTGTTTAGATACTCTGTGCATTTATCTTCTCGGTCTTCATTACACAGAACTAAATTATTCGGGGTACAAGAAACAACACATATAATGTTAGGAGGATATTTTATTTATCTTTTGTTGTTTAAGTTGAGAAGTAGAGGAAGACTAAAACGAAATAAGATTTTTTTTTATAATTTAACTTCATCAAATAATATTATTCTAATCTATCATCTATGCAACAATGCTGCTAATCATGCAATTATTGTTTTAAACATTAACGCAATATCCTCCAAGTACTTAGGCTGCAATGGTACAAGACAGACAAACCTTATTAAGTATTCTCTGTTTTTTGGATAGAATTATGAAACTACTACGTATTTGTTTCTTTGCCATAACGATATAAATAGGTTTCAATGTGTCAAAAAAAAAAACCGTCAGAGTGCTTAAATGTGTTCTTAGTTAAGATTTAACTGAAATTATGTATATGAATGATCTTTCATAATGTCTACTTAATTTTTTTTTTTAATAGTCGTATGTGGATGGTATCAATTGTTTTCCCAGACAATTTTTTATTTTCTGTTTATTATGTACAGACATTTAGTAATCGCTTATAAGCTTTTGAATTGGAGCCATCAATTGATGTTAAAAGATGCTATGCTATTTACACATGTCTAAACCCATCAACGTTGTAATTTGTCACCACTTTATAGTATTTACGACCAATCGATTGCATCGTAACATTTCACGAAGCCATATAGAGTTAGCGTCGCCGCAACCGGTGTTGCTGGACACTCAATAGAAACCATACATTACTAGAACACTTTGAACCTTTATAAAGGAAATGTAACTAGGGATATTGCGTTATGTTGACTAGTTAGTTAGTTGCGAATTATTCATTTAATTATATTATGAACAACCGTCAGTAATTGAATAATTTAAATTAATCATTTTTGTCATGTCTAATTTAGTATTTTTTCACAATTTCGCTTATCTTCTGTTTCGTGTTTATCTCGAAGTGAGATAACTAAGAAACAGGCCATACTTAGCTTCTAATGACAAAAATATGTATGTTCATCAATGTATGATAAGAAATCAGTCCAAATAAAGCCTTTGTTGTTATCTCAGGTATACTTATCAGACTCTACTTTACTAAAAAATAACACCGCATCGAAAAACGTTTTAGACATACACATAGAAAGTTTTCACCTAAATAAATAGCTATAGAGGTCATTTTCGTGCGAAGATTGCTATTCGTATGTGTCGTCGCTTTGTTGACAAAGCTAATTTCACAGTTTAATATTTACCTGTGAGTCAGGTGTAATGTAATTTCCACACACGATGGTATGTCATGAAATAGAATGCCTTGATAATGTTTAATAACTTCACGTTCCATTTTAAAATAAAATTGTAGAAGAGTAAACTAATTATTAAAAAAAATGTATATTTAGAGATATTTGACTACTTTTTAAAATATTTGAATATCAATAAAATTAAAAAAAATACTAAAAACTAAACTATCATAAAAAATCAAAAAGAACTACATAGAATTAAAAATAAAATTTAAAACCTTGTAAAATATAAAAAAAAAATATTTTGAGATGTTGCCTTGTGGTGTCAAATGGGACTCCATGGAATGTTTAATGGGTCCCATGTCCCATGTGGTCAAGCGTTCATAAGGCGTGTTTGAAGTCTGTGAAGCTATTGCATTGGTTATCTGGAATATTTGAATCGAATCGATAACTGTATCTGGCATCGGTATTTCTGCTAAGTACATATTATAGACTTGGAGAAGAAGGTCACGCTAGCCGATCTAAGTAGCCTGAGCAGTGAGCATATAGACATCCACGAGATACCCAATATATGTTTCAGCCGATACATTTGGATTGTTCTCTTCTTGAGACTCATTTTGGACTTGGCGTATTCTCGTATCAGAAAGCTTACAAACGACCAATTATTAGAACTACATGATGTTGGTCATCCATCTTTTTTCTATCTTCAATCATCCTTTCCATTTCGTTCCTCAAAATTTCGGAAAGTTTGTCATCCATCGCCATTCTCACAAAATATATTCAAATATAACAAATGCATAACATAAGAAAGTAAACTGAATGGTTTTAAAAATATAGCAAGTCGATATATTTAGAAGGTTTATACTGAAGTTTATAAATAAACAAACTATTATTTGCAAATCTGCTTCATTTTCTTTTTCTCTTAAATGTAGTGATCGCATGTCAAATGCGTTACAAAATACTTTCACTATGAAAGTAAACTCGTTTTATTGACATTATGTCAGCGTTCACTGATAATATATATGTGATTATAAAATTCAATTGCAAGCTCCCAAAACATACGTACATTATTCAATGCTGAAAATCTAAATGAAATAAACTCTTCAGGAAGATAGAAAAGACTCATAATATGTCAACTGCGGGATATAGTGTAAACATCAAACCTTTTATAGCTTTTTTATAACAGAAAAAATAAAAAACTTCTATATACAATCTTTCTTCTATTGTTATGCTAAATACACAAAAATGTTCCATGAACTTGTGATTCCAGCTCAGTACACTGACGTGTGCCGAATCGATTTGATAGGCACCTGACCTCACGTGCGATGCGACGCACGATGCATAGTGAAAGTCGTGTCGCATGCTAATAAAAATCATTAATACATTCTCCTCGCGATTCATACCACTTTATGCGTGTATTGAGAGGAATTATGATTGACAATGTGCAAAAGAAATGCATTTAAGACCTTGACATGAGTGGCATAATACTGCGAATCTGGTCAAAGATCTCTTATACAGATCAAGGATCTCTGATACAGTATTTATTGGAAATTAAAGGATACGGAATTGTTGAAGAGGAAAGAGGAACGGGAAGGTCAAAAATAATTTGTATTAGCCAAGTAAATGAGGGTGAATGTTTTGTCTATAGCTTAAGGAGACTGTAGATACATACGAGTAGAAGGAACTGCATCGTTCATACTGCCAAGAGATGGCTGACAATTGTGAACCACTCTGACTGAATAATCACTTACCGGCCTATAGGACAATACTCAAATTATTTAATTACTCAATTTATTTAACTAATTACCCTATTAAGTTATAAAAAATAAGAAGAAGAAGTGTTAATATTTATCGTAACTTTTTTTTCGTTCATCCTTTTCTAGGCTTACGGTCTGCCAACCACCTGCTTGTAACGAACAGTATAAACAATCGTCTGTTCTCTTGTGAAAATTTATAGATAAGAACTTCCTCCTCTATTCTTGCTTAACGTTTTATTACCTATGCAAAAAGTTATGAGAGAACTTTACATACGATTTTTTTTGACAGGACAAGCAAATATAAGTTTCAATACCTGACACCGAATCTTCTAAGAGTATAAACAATAAATATATAAAATATTATAGGAAACTGAGAAAGTTGCAGCTATCTGTTTCTTAAATTAATAAATTACACATAAGGACGACAACAATAACACGTTGCTTGCGACATTCCTATGTTTCTTGGAAGTTGAAATTCTCAGCGCAGGTGTCGTTGAATTCTTTTATATTGAAATAAAATTATTCTTACGTAACAGTTCAAGATTCAATTTCCGAATATGACTTTCTTATTTATTTATTCTATATACAACATAACTACGAATATTAACAAATTATTATTGGATTCAATTCCAAGAAAACGGACTCATTAGTCATACATACTTTATGAGGGCAAATTAACTTAAGCAATTTTACTATCAATAATATTATTGTACATTATATCGCTTTTTACAAAACATAACCTTATTAAACGCGAATATAGTTATGGATATGAATATAAAAAACCGTGCGTAAATGTTTTTTAAGAGTTTTTACCAGTTTTCATCTTCCTTCAATATTTGATGAAAGAATAAAAAAACACAATACTCCACAACAGGTTTCATTCATTCATTTGAAAGATTCGGGATTCGAACTTGATTTCAAAAGAACTCCGGATAAAGTGATGCGTCATACACATAAATATACGATCAATAATTTCTCATTTGCGATATCACACAGATTTCTTACGTCAATATTACCATGATCCACTCAATAGTCGATCATATTTAACTTTCTATGGGAATTGTGAAAACCAATTTGTATTGTTTATTCCTTACACGTGAAGGCCATATACTTCTGTTCAAGCGTAAGTCTGGTTTCTTTATTGTATTTGCAATTGGTGTTTGTGCATGTTAATGCAGTTATCCAAATTCGCACATGAAGCAATTGCTGACTCTCAGCTATGGCTGAATATATAAATATATAATGTTTATATCTAATATATAAAATTCTCGTGTCACAATGTTCGTTCCCATACTCCTCCGAAACGATCGGCTACTTTCTATCTTTCAAACCCCTTAGTGATAAGGGGTGTCCACCGATTTTTTCTTTTTGATAATTTTTTTTATTTGATTATGTGGCATTAAAAAATACATATAACCCTAAATTTTTACTTTTTTATCACCAACCCCTGCTTTTTAGAAATTATTTACATGGCAAATCAACGTTTGCCGAGTCAGCTAGTATACCTACATATAAAATATTATTCGATTTTTGAACCCGCGACTTTTAGTTCTTTTGTTTTTACAATTGCTTCTGGCTTCAAAGTTCTGGCATTGATAATAATTGGTTCTGACTAATTAACCCTCTTTAGAACCTCATCTTTAACCTAATTTTTATTCATATTTGATTGGAAGACAT
The DNA here is from genome assembly GCA_905404175.1 of Anthocharis cardamines. Taxonomy (NCBI): domain Eukaryota; kingdom Metazoa; phylum Arthropoda; class Insecta; order Lepidoptera; family Pieridae; genus Anthocharis; species Anthocharis cardamines. Next base: position 3,232,691 of record FR989955.1, read on the forward strand.
AAACAGTTAAGCTTGTATTCATTTCTAGAATAAAATCAGAGATCTACTGTATTTTGAAGAATTTTTTCAAACTCTACTCAAGTATGGTCAAAATATTTTTTTTATGTCAGATATCGACAGACGAGCATGAGGTTCACTTGATGGTAGATACCTCAGCCATAGAACATCAGTCATAGATGCGCTGTCGACCAAATTTTTACTTCGAGTATTCGGAAATCCATAGACTAAAACCGAAACGCACTTTATGGTTTTTTCCATCTATGGAGGGTGATTCGTTATCCGGTCGATATTTCGACATTCCTCCCACCCGATCAATGCCCGATGTTACCAGACGTGGGGAAGACATGCTTATAGAAATTTATAATCATGTTGTCCCGGAGGGAATCAAACCCACGAACTATCAAAAAAACGACCTATGACAAATAGCAGCAAATCTAGAGTATAGGGATAAAAAATTCAGTTAATACCTGATTAAAATTATCGAAAATATATTTTCTAGTATTGAATGCAACACACTCACATGCACCCGTTATAAAATTCTAATAAGATTCCAGACTGGAATTAAATACAGAAAGTTATTTCATCTATCATCTCTACCTTTCTGACAACGGTAAACGTATTGCAAACGCTTCACATTCAAATACATTAAGTCACACATTTCTATGGAAACTGTTGACTTAGCGGTACAAAATATAGGGTGTATCTTTGAGTAAACACCGCTACGTGGAATGTGTGAAACCGCATCTAAAAAGTAGAACAACTGCCATCAAAACGAATTAAGGAGGCGAATTATAAACATAGCTCCAGTCAGTCACCTGACCGACTGTAAACAGAGGCAGGTCATAGTCAACTCAAGATTTACCGTTAAGATCTGGTGTAGCTCGATCAGGGGTCAGCACTGGTGCTCGTCATATCACACTCACTTGGCACAACCGACACTTGATCACACACAGGTTCACAGGTCACACAACTTCGGGCATATCGATAATAGCACGTAAGGGCCGCGACAGTTCGCACGGGACCACGAAATGCGACAGAGCGTGAATGTTAACCTACCTGTATCGCTTGCGTGTCGTCTCTCGGCCCAGCGGACCGGGGCAACTGTTTTACCGACACCCACCTGTTTATTTCAAAACACAACCTCATTCACACCTTTAGAATAGACTATAATCCATAAATTACTTCAAATACTGATTTTATTTAAACCGAAGTGTATACGTAGGTATTAAAATCAAGAAAATATCACTTTCTTTAAAGTTTATTCGTCATAAACTCTACGGTAAAGCCTTATTCTGTTTTATCAACATTACTCGCGCCATCTTTTGAAACATCAACAAACCACATAGTTAATTAAGTATACATGTATGACTATGGACTGATAAATGTAATTACAGCGACAAGTGAACAATTTCTGTAAATAAGCGTGGCAAATAATTATTCTGAAGCTATTTTCATCATCAAATCATTATATTTGATGAAAATAATCCGTTACAAAAAATGGCACTCCGATAAGAACCTTGAAAGCCTTTTGTAACCAGAGTTGGTGTTTGTGTGCGATCTTATATACATATGTAATACTTTAACAACATCATAGAGGGCATTGCAAGCGATTGATTTCTGCCTCAGTTTGAGGCTTGAGGCAAGCGATTAGGTACATACTATGTACCAAGATCTTTATCGATATCGTGTAAGTACGTAGTTTTACATGATGAATAACAATTGTTTACTTGTGCACATTAGCAATAGCACATTAAACGTTTTAATTAACATGCCACGTGGACCATTCTAATTGAAAATACTATACAATCCATTTGTGAGGTGAAGAATTGTTTCACTATTTCTACATCCGTATATATCGCCTGAGAATAATTAGCAATCAATTAACATTTATAAAAATAACGTAGCGATATTTGCACTTTGAAATGTTGGAATATTTTAGTACCTACCTGGTAACTATATTATCTTTATTGAATTAAAATATATCTATGTATATATCGCACGGCGCACCTACCTTAGAGGACTTGTCAACCGGACGCGACGACGATGGGGTAGCTCTCCCTAAATATCCTTCATTTCACAAAATAAGAAAGAATTAATAGTTATTTTGTAACAAAAACATCCAAACTGAATATATGTTACCTATTCGGAATTCAAATTCAAATTCAAATTCAAAAATCATTTATTCATTTAGGTAACACAATGTACACTTATGAACATCAATAAAAAATACATATTAAATGCTTCTAATATTACATTTACTGCCAGTTCACAAATCAAGGGCGTAGAGCGGACGAGAAGAACTGGCAAGAAACTCGCCGCCACTCTTTTTAATCGCCAAGTTTTTGTTTTACAAATGTTTTATAAGGGGCTGCAACCATTACACCATGTTCCACATGACATCACACAATTAACTATAATTATCAAAAAAATATATATATAAACGAAAAAATAAAAAAAATAAAACAAAGATTTGTCCTCTATCAGCAGTATGTATGGTGAAATAGGAGCACTCACATTCTAGTGGGAACAACACGCAAATACATAGACGAAATAACTAATATCACCGCATGCACGAATTCAAGTTCGACCTGTCATCACAAGTAGCACCCGTTCACGAGCATGACGCATGGCCAGCCATCGGCCCCCTCGCCATATTTTAGGGAGAGAGACAACCCGACGCATGGACGCCATACCATGGACGAATAGGTTTTGGTTTACATTTTAGTTTCAGGGGTTACTACTTCAACTTTAAAACTTAGTTGGCTTGTATACCTACCTACATTTTAGAAATAATCACACGTTGATCAAGCGATGCTTATAACCTTATGGATTTTATATAATAAAATTAATATCTAGTTATTGACTATTTTATCACGTTGAAATTGACTGATTTATGGTATGCGTCAATAAAAAACAAATCATTAGTTCTGAAACAGGATACGAAAAATTTGTCTAAGAACACTATTTAAAGAACTTCTTTTCATATGCAAATACTATTTTTGTTGCTAATATAATGTCATATTAGGTAAAAAACGAGTGTTTTAGCAGTTTTCAAAATTCATAAATAATAATTAGGGTATATTTATGCAATTTTTAGAGTGCATGGAAAAATATGACTGGCTGGTAAATGAATGCTCAGTTCATAAAATCAATCAATCTTACATTATGTTCTATATTTTAATCTATACTTGTAGATATTGTGATAATTTTGTATTAAATAACTGTTAATAAAGTAATATAACATAAATTCAGAACAAAAGAGTTTGAGGTTCTATATCACAGACAGTGTCAAGATCTTTAAATTCCCAGCAATTGTTGTTATTGAAATTATTATTCGTTACTAGCAATCCTCCTGTGGTTCGTTACCCGGTCGGAATTTCGATAGTCCTTCCACGCGTTTAATGCCTGAAGTTACCAGACGTGGGGAAGACATGCTTACATAAAATTATAATCATGTTGTCCCGGTGGGATTCGAACCCACGACCTATCGATGCGCACGGCAGGTGTTCTACCGAATGCGCCAACGAGCCCGTCCCTCCCCAACCCTAAATCCAGCCCTATCCGTATGGTCTAAGTAAAGAAAAGATCGATAGCATATTATGGATTGTCGTCACCAACTAGTATTTTCTGTTTTGTGTCTAACAAAACATAATAACAATAGAAATATTTACACAAACAATTGTTGATTAATAAATAAACGTCTTAATAAGAGTCATGATATAATGCTCTATAGATAATAATATTCTCATAATTATGCAAACTTCGTGGCACATCCGCATCGCCAAAGATAAATGATTATTTCATTATAATATTAACACTACGATACGTATATCTGTTGTTAATACTACTGACCTAGTAAACATGTCCTTTAGCTATGAAATATGTAAACACTGACACCTTTCATTAACACCCGGTTTCTATATTCAATTAACGAATATGCGTAACTTAATTACCATAGATTGTTATTTGCATAATAAGACGTACATAGTTTGACGCGTAAACAAAGACACTGTTAGTTTAGAATTTGAATCCGGCATCAAATATTAAATTTTTAAAAGTTAATGCGATGATATTTCTTGCCTGCATTAAGTTTCAGCAGAATATTTTAAAAGCCAAGTAATATTAGTGGAATTTGTAAACTTGCTTCCGGATGTGAAATTTCTTGTTTAAGTCATTATCTAACAAGGTAATATCAATGGCAATGAACCGAGACAGCACAAATACCTCTTCCAAGAATCTTAGAGTGCGAACTGACATAAATAGTAGACCGAACATGCACCGTCACCTGCATAAAGTAGCCCTTGTTTTTGTTATATTATACATTTATTGTAACACTACAAGTTTCACATCATAATATCGTTGGTTCAAATCTGAGTGTTCAAAAGTAAAACTCACAAAATTCAAAATTACACATATGAGTTTTAACTTTGAACCAATATCCTATTTCATAACGCATATTGATGACGAAGAATAAATTTATTTATTTTTCTAAATTATGTATAAAAGACAAAGTGCTTTATGGACAGTATCTAGTATGAAGACGAGATTAGCTCAACAGATTTTTTGTAGTCAATACGTCAGTCGAATTTCAAACGTTTTTTCAGATGATATATGTAAGTGGTGTATCATAACTACAACAACAACATAAAATAAAAACGTCTTTTACTTAAGGATAATCAAACGTTTCGTCTTATATTTGATTTTTATGTTATGTAGCTATTATGTCGATGTTAATAAAATCTCATCCAAAGTCGTTTTGAATAAATTAATGTCAATCGCACTATAAATATTTAGTAGACAGCGCGACGCTTGCCTGGGACTTAGAACATCTGCATCCGTTTGTATCTCGTTTTAAAAAATAAGAATACGTACCTGTTTTTCACTCCTACGGTCGATGCACTGGTTAAAGAGTCTCACTGACTCTCGTTGCGTCTTCGATACCCATCGATAGCACGCAATATACTAATAATAAACCGGAACCATGGGTACTGTGACCGGATTCATAGCGCATAGGCTGTTCTAAATTCAAAATTCAAAAACATTTATTTGCCAGAATGTAGTGGTTACAGATGTACACGTTTGGTTGAGTTCTAGACATTCTGCCCGTATATTGGGCGTGCAAAAATAACATTATTTAAAAAAAACATGACAACATCTAAGTACCTAATTCAAATCCAAAATCTTTCATTTACATATTGTCTTTTATTATTTATCCCGACGCGGACGCGGACGTCTCGAATGCTTTTCAGCAACCATGGCCATTCTGCCCGGGACCACATTTGCTGAAAAGCATCCGAAACGTCGGGATAAATAATAAATCGCGTTTTAATGCGGTATAAAGTCTAATGCTTGAAAATAGACGTAAGTCTATAAATAATTAATAACCTCGTACATGGGCTCCAGAAACTAATATAGGGATGTTTTATCAGTTTTATTGAAATTTACATCTGCACGTCAATAAAAATAGCTAGTTTAAATGCAAAAACCGCGATAACCCTCTGAAAAGTCTGATTCTATTTATATACTATTAAGTATTATCAAGGAAGTATTAGGATTATCAAGTTTATAATAGAAAATTGAATCTCATACAATGTTCATCTATTTTGCCTATCTTGCCCTTGGAGCATCCTTTAACCCGGATCACAAAAGTTATTCCAAGCGCGGAACCGCGTAGAATCAATATTTATGAGAAAAGAATGCGCGAAAAAACAATACATCCGCGATATTTCGGATGATTGAAGATAAAATTCAATTTGTGCGATCTTATCGGAAATGTACCTATTGGTTCACATTTTTTAAAAATCTTCTATAGAGCACAAATTTAAAAATTCAGTAGGTACCTAAACTCTTGAGCGGTCTAGCTGACTGTACTGAAACTATTCGTTTTAAAAACCGAATACTTTTTTTATTGTCTGACTCATATTACTCATTATCTTATTTGTAGTAGGCCCAGTCTCATGAATAGAGGAACTTTAGGCATTTTTTTTAGGTTGGAGTTGATATTGACAGGTAATGTAAATCAATCATTTTTTTCTTTGGAACCATCAGTTAGGCTCACCACTCACGTCACGTTCACGCAAATCAAATCAATATTTATATTTTATCTATTTGCGAAAGTCAGTACATATGATGTTACTTATTGTTTACACTTCCTTGATTTTCCGCCAAGGCATGCAAATCTTAAATTAACCAAATTTGAAGTCAAAATTCGGTTTTTGCTATTCGGAAGTTCACCCTAGTTTTTTTTGAACAGTTTTAAAGGTAGGGACTTAAAGTTATAAGGTAATTTGTTATATATTTTGAGCGCTAGAAAAAAAATGCTTTCATGCTGAAGTGGCAGTGGGCTGGGCATATTGCCCGAGATGCTGAAAACAGGTGGAGTCGAAGTATCTTACAGTGGAGGCCACGTCTTGGTAGCCGCAGTGTGGGAAGACCACCTGCACGTTGACGATCTTCGAAAGTGGCGGGTAGACATTGGATGCGAAGAGCAGGGGACAAAAGAAAATGGCGCGCTTTAGGAGAGGCCAACGTCCAGCAGTGGATGAATACAGGCTGAAGAAGAGAAGAAGAAGGAAAAGATAATATTTTAAATTTCTTAAAATAGTATTTACAGCTGTCTCTTGAAGAGATACCTACAAATCAAATGGAGCTTCGCATTCCAATATATGGAGCATAGAGATAGTAGAATAACATGGGAGATGAAAACAGCCACGAAGCTCCGAATGTTCGAACTAAAAAATAGGTCGACAGTGCATCGTTTAGTCCTGTGGCATCACCACCAAGCTTGTCCATCGATATAAAAAATATATCTTTTGTATTAGGCCCGGAAAAACACCTGTTCTTACACACAAGCGAAATAAGCAGATCCTTGTAGGTATATAATAATGTACATATGTATGTGTAATAATGATTATTAAACCCTTGACTTTCATACGACCTACCCGCTGTGTTAGGGTTCTTATGCCAATAAAAAACAATAATCATGTCATGATCGAACATGACATACGTGAGTTTAACGACCTTGTGGCAGCCGCGGATTAGACATGATCTGGTCACCTCGACCATGACCAACAAGATTTCATATATACAACAGGTCACTACTCAACTCCAATGAGTGTCAATACACATCCATATAAATTCTAAGAATCCAGTATGCAACTACTGGACAGAAACCATTTAAAACCTAAATGTTCTAAAAGACATGAAGGCAGATATTTTAATGGTTTCCATCCTCCTCCGAAGAGGTGTGAGTTGTGACACGTCACAGTGATATACTCAGTACTTTTAGCACCGGAGGTCCTGGGTTCGAATCCTGGAAAAACATTAACAAAAAAACAGTTTTTTCGGTCGGGCAGTGAACAGTAGACTAATCTGACTACTTATCCGTAAAGAAAAATAATCAGTGAAACAGACCCAGAAATCTCCCAAACTCTATATACATATTGGTATCAGAATACAATATAGTAATTGGAAGATATTGAAATTATAGATATTGAAATTTCGTCCGATATTGATTGAAAATGATTTGGTTTCCGAATCCTCGAAGTAAATAAAAAGGGTTGACAGCGTGTAATTTAGTTCAAATATTTTGTCTCACAAGCTACGTTGCTAATCGTAGCTTGTAGTAGAATCTACTTATACTTTAAAAAAATAAAAACCGAGAGGTTTATTGTCTAAAACGTCTTTAATTTGGTTAGTAAGGGCTCTCGCTTAAAGGGTTACCGTTTCCATTGTAGAATTCCTAGATCCGGTGGATTAATAATCTTCAGTCATTAGAGATATCTGAAGTTTCAATCTATACTTCTATATCTATACTAATATTACGAGTATAAAGAGGAAAGATTTGTATTTTTGTATGTTATGAATAAACTCAAAAACTACTGAACCGATTTTAAAAATTATTTCACCAATAGAAAGCTACATTATCAGCAAGTAAAATAGACTATTTTTGTGTATCTACGTTACACCCGTGTGAAGCCGGGGCGCGTTGCTAGTTGTATATTAAAGCCATAAATCATAAAAATATGTAGCAAGTAGGTTCAGAGGCGGATTTACACATTTCCAAGGTGTAGGCTATATACTACCCCCCCTTAGTAAATACTGGTTGCATATAATTTTCATAATTTACACCCTGATACACATTAATTAAAAAATTGACAGGTGTGTAAATAAAATAATGAAAAATATTGAATTGCTAAAATTTAATTACGTACTTTTAATTGAGTAATTAAAAATATGACAAGATTACGTATTTTAGGTTTTTAAATTTTATTCTAACTACACATTTGTAATTAGGTCAATGAAAATCTTGTGACATCTGAGTAAATTGTAAAACCCATCTTTTTGAAATAAAAACAATTTAAAAATTATAACATTTCGTAAATAAATTTTAGCAATTCAATATTTCCACGTTTGGAATTCCCAAAAAAAAACTGTTAACGATCGATATTATTTATTTTCGACTGAGTAGATAATTGGCTTTTAGAACGTTCCTTATGAGTAAATGATCCTCACACGAGATCCGCATAGATTTATTTACTTTTGTCTAAAATTGAAATGTCGACTAAATTGCTCTGCGGTTAAATGACGTCTTTATTTTTTTCCACAACGATTGGAAATAGAGTGACGGGCGTAATTTTCTTGTACAATTACCATTATCTAGGATTTCTCCCATAATTCTACGGTACTTCGAGCCCAAAATACCTAAAGTGCCACCCAAACGTTATATTGAAAAGTAATGGATAGCGCCATACTGCAATCTTGAGATTTCTCTATAGGCGCATCATGTCAATAGATAAATATTTATTTATATGGAGATAGAGTAAAGTACGAATTAGTCAGTATCTGGAAAAATCCAATTACATTTCTTAGTACCAACTCGGACACATTTAAATTACTTACTATATATGTCACAACTGCATTCGTCGAGTTATGATTGGTACTTAAAACTCATTTGAACTCCGCACAGTAGGTACCTACTGTGACGAAGCTCAGTTCCGGAACTCAGTTATTTCGCTGTTATGCGATCCACGATAGTGACTGATAAAATCGATTATTATATATCTTGCTACCATGAATAAAATATATTCTTTTCCTGAATATTTGAGCAACCGGAAGTAGATTCCAGCCATCCAAGCAAGCAGAAACCATTATTCTGTTTAAGAATATCCATAACTAGTAATTTCTTGACGTGGCTAATAGTTTCCGAAAACTTCTTCAATATACTATATTAAAAGCATTATGAAATTCTAAAAAATTGTGAAGGTTCAATTACAGCTTAGTCTCTGTAATATTATAGGCTTATTTCTGTCCTATGATGTTCAGAACTCGTCAAATAAACGGATCACATTCTTTGCATAACTTATCGTAACTTCGCCTCTAGGGGTGTGGATTACAAATCTGGATTTTACTAAAATCAACAAGTCTTTGCCATTTGACATTTCAAACACAGAAATATGTGACCTGGTGAAAAACATCGATAATCGATTTAATAAAATTTTAGATAATGTTACACTGGTTAGATAACATTCACCATTCTAAAACCTGGTTTCGATATTAAATTAAATATAAGTTTATATAATTTTGATCATCTATATTGCTTAACACAAACATATAATAAGACTCTACATCTAAAACCCATACGCTTTACGCTTCGTCGTGTTATCAATGCATTCCATCAAACAACCTCATCGATACGCTATTACGGATTCTCGGAGATTCTATCTCAATACTTAGTATTTATTACGTTCCGTCATTATCTTTTACATTTACTTTTTGCATAAGTTTCCCACGAGCATGATGACGGAATAGCAGAGTCAGCGATTTAATTGATAACAATGTATAGGTTGCTTGGTTAAGAATATTATACTAGTCGGAAGTACAATAAAATCCTTTCGCTATGTAGCTGTTTCACACCTTTGTTACATAAGAATGAGATAAAAGTTCAAGGTCACACGAAATGATTCGTTAATCGAGAAGGTTTCGACAGCTCGGCTGTCTAGATTCCTAACTCGGAGGCTACATCCGGGCCGCAAGGATCAAGTTACATTTGAGGATTGAGTGCGAATGTCAAGGAACCCTATATGCGAATCGTGGCGAGGGTTTGCGTCACGCTCGCCGCGTGCCGATGCGGCCTGCGCTTGCCTATCTGCTTGGGCCGAGAGCCAACCGGCGCTGTATGTGATCAGTCGCAGCCGACATGTCTGCGCGAGCGCCTGCCCGCAGCTGCCTTGCCGCTCTATTGCTACTCATAGTGCACGCACGTAAGTGTTACGAAAGTTACGTAGCTTTATATCCTCTCGAGATATATCCGGTTCAATCAATTTTATATCACGTTTTCCTATTCAGATAAAATAAACATATTATGTAGTTTGGTTTAAATGTAAATTTTATTCACAGATGAGCAGAAATTTTCATGCAATAAAGATGGGCTATTCGCTGATTACGCATCGGATTGTGAAGAATACGTACGGTGTTTATCTGGGAAAGTGAAAGGACGATATAAGTGTCCCTCTGGAAGAGTGTTTAGTGAAGTGGCAGGTGCGTGCATTTCAAGTCCAAGCCTCGCATGCACACAACGAATTTGCGCACCGGGAGATTCCTTCGCATATACAACCCCGTCAACTGCGTGTCGTCATTATTATCGTTGTGAAAACGGTACCGTTACTGATCATACATGTCCGAATGGATCTTGGTTTGACATAGACCGACAAGCCTGCTCCCGAGGCGCGGGCACTTGCTACGAACCTGTATGTGCCGGTCTGCCTGATGGGGAATTTCCAGACTCATCGAATGAATGTCGCCGCATACTACACTGTCGCGGAGCCGAAGTAAGAGCAGTGGAATCATGTAACGGTGTATGTACAAACAATTGCCCAGCGCCCAGATCTACAGCTATTCCCATACCGGTAGGCGATGCTGACTTTTGTTCAGACGAAGCATGCGCCTCTCTGTGTCAGAATGCAGCGGACGGTGCCTTTGCTGACCGATCCACGGGCTGTCGTGAATATTTTGTTTGTAAAGCACATCGGGTAATTAGCCGAGGTGTGTGTGAACCAGACTTCTTATTCTCGGGAACCGGCTGTGAGTCAGCTGAATGGAGTTATTGTCCGCCTCCTGCGCGTAGTCCTTGTTTCAACCGACAAGATGGGCGATACAGAGATTGGAAAACTTGTTCATCTTGGTACGACTGTCGACGTGGAAGAGTAGTTTCTCGTGGATTATGTGATTCAGGAATGGTTTTTGATGGTGCAAATTGCATTTCAGAGAAAAACTTTTACTGTGAAGGACCTCAAATATCAAAATATTGTGAAGGAATGCCGAGTGGAACATATCAACATCTTGATTCTAACTGCAGTCAATATTATCATTGTGAAGGGAGATTGCAGTTTATGTTTTCCTGTCCAAGGGGAGAAGTATACGACGGTACAAAATGTGTACCTAGTTCTCAATATTTGTGCCCGAACTTGGAGAGAGACTCATGTTATGGTCGTGCTGATGGACGATACCGTGCGAAGGATGCAAGTTGTCGAGCATTCTATGCTTGTACAAACAGTGAAAAGGCGATGTATGCCTGCCCACTCGGCCATGTGTTTGACGGAGATGGATGTACTCCAGAACGCTTAGATCTGTGCCCATCTAAAGACTATTCATGCTCGGGACTAAGTGATGGATATCATGCCGAAATTGATTCAGATTGCCACAGGTAATATTTTCTATATCTTTATATTTTTAATGGAATACAAAGATGCAGTATCTTTGAAGTCGTGTTCGTGGCAAACATAAACATGAATTAATTTCCATTAATGTCACTTTCAGATACTTCTTTTGCGAAGGCGGCGATCGACTCGCGACGCTCTCCTGTCTCGGAGGTAAAATCTTCGACGGACAAGCATGCGTGGACCCAACGCGACACGAGTGTGGAGGTCCAAGGAAGCAGCATATTGACCATGGAGGGAAGCACTGCGAGCACAACGGCTTCTTCGTCGTGCCGAGTACTGAATGCAAGAATTACTACTTTTGCTTAGGCGGTCAAAGAACATACCTTACGTGTTCTGTGGGCCAAATATTCAATGGACAAGTCTGCGTCCCAAACGACCAATATGTATGTCCCGACTGAACGGTAAATAGAAGGGCCCATATCGGCCACGGCAAAGCTGCACTATGGAAAGTTTAAGGAGTTCACGATGTACCTGATTTTAAGACTGTGAAGACTAGTTAGTGTACTTGTTTCACAGAAATTATCTATGACTATTAATATGACGTTAGAGTACTTTTCAATTGATCTACCTCGAATTATTCAATGATAGGCGCATTTTACTCATTATTTTATTGGCATAAAACTTTAAGTAACCAATATAGATATAATAATTTCTAATACTTACAATAGCTATAATATAGTTACGATACAAGCTCAATTAATAAAAAATATCATTTGATAACATAAACGTAATTTATTTATTTAGAAATATATCTTTAATACAAATCTTATACAACAAAACTTACATAACATATTTAAAAATTAGTACAGATTAAAAATTATAGACATTTAATATAAGCAGCACAATGATCAATTATTTAAATTACAATATTTATAAACTACAAAATAGACTAGTCTTGCTAGGACTAATTCCCTATAAACCAATGTTTTTTTAAAACAACGAAGATACCGACGTTAAAGTACGGCCGACGAAATACAATATCTTGTATGATGATGGTATTCTGGTATGTCAGTCAGTAATAGGTGTGTGACTTCATATAAATCCAAAAGACTATAATTTAATTACAATTCACAAAACACCGGATCTATGTAGATATTTATCTCAATTAATTCTATAAAAACATCAAACCGCAATTTACGACTCAACACACTATATTATTGAAAACTTTTAAAGAACTGCTTGATTAAATTCTAAGTAATTATTTTTTATAATATTAACCGCGGAATATTGAAACGATAATCAAAATTGAGAGCTTCTGAAAATGTATCTATCTTTCATTTTACGTATGTTAATGAAAGGGATAGTAATATTTTTAAGTACACCTCAATGTTGGTTAGCGTTTGAATATTCGGCCATTCATTAATCAAATTTTATACTCAATTTCATAGACAAGGCTGATTATTCAACTTGTAGTTTTTTATTTAGTAAATTAAGAACCCAAAAGTTAATTCTTGCACTCCTGAGTGTACACGTAAAAATGCGTTAGGTAGCGAATTTATTCAAAGTTATTAAATGTATATATGTTTAAATAAATTGGGTATTTATAATATTATTTCAATATTTCTGCACACCATATTTTGGTCAGTGTTTGCATATGAATAAATAAACCACTATCCCTCTTTCTTATCATTACCCATTCTAAATAATAAGTTAAATTGAGATTGTTATAAAAATAAGTATTTATGACGAAACATCGCTTTAGTATTAATTTATTTTTAGTTTTTATTTAATTTTGTACAATGGAATCATTTTTTATTTAACACTTAAGACGTTTTTTATTTAACCCTGCTTTTAATAGAACATTGGTTTTAATTTTTATACGAATTTAAATCGGAATTTCACCGCAATACCCACCTTAATCAAAAGAGATCTTTCTAAATACGAAAACAATTAAATGCTACATGCAAATACAGTATTACATATATATGAAACATATAGCTATTAGACTTCAAAATCAATCTTCACAATTACAAAGCGTTCTATATTGTCTTTCACAGAGAGAGGTAACTTGTATAGAACTAGAGCTAGACATTACCTTGTTAGATATCCCATACAAAGATCGCGTCTTGAGCCTCCTCAAAGCTTTTACGAAGGAAAATACGAGTTTTAAGTGAATACGTACGGTCCCTTTAAAAAGATTTCATATTTTTAATTTCTCGTATTTGATAAAAACATATGTGTAATTGGTTTTTTGATTAAAAATAACAGTGCCTTAGATCAACAGTGGGTCAAGACTCAGCATTTTGAAGGAAAAGAGGAATCTCAATAGTATCATTAACCTCTACAAGTCGGTTTTATTCATAAAAAATGCTAATTGTATTTTATTTCTCATAAAATAGAAATCGACTTGAGTATTGTCTTCGAACACGAGCGTATTACTTACGTATTTAAAGACGTGGCTCGAGATGAAATCTACTTTTGAGTATATCTGTAAATATAGAAATCCATAACAGAATGACATTGAAGGCCGCTTTTTCAATCGTTACATCTATTTAGACAGATCACATACAATATCGATACCTCCTAAGAGTCATATAACAATTTTAGATATTTTGGTTTTTCTATATATACGTATATAATAAATCAAAAATGTATGTAAGTGTTGAAATAAAATTTAAAAAATCAATAATTACCATAATGCATTTTAAAACAGATATCAGCAAAACAATTTTTTATACCAAAGCGAGAGCTCCCAATCTTTGTTAAAAAAATCGAATCAATTTGGAATAACCTTTATATCATTAAAATCCAACCATAATCCTTCAAATCGCTCTCCTGAACAATTACTAAACTATTATTTGACTACACTAAGGAGGTATCGATACAATCAAACATCAAAATCCGATCCTTAGTTAAGAGATATCTTAGTTTTAAATATCAGCTTTTACTAATGGTATATTACAAGTTGATCATAATTCAATACTTCGAACCCTTTTACTCGAGTATATCCGAGCGGCGTTGTATTTTATGCGGCTATCGATTTACACATTCGAATTTAATCGTGAATTGACAATTAGAAAGCTAAATTTTCTAGTGTATTTATTTACAAAAAAAATAGCCGGTTTTTTTTTTTCAAAAAATCTGTATGTTAAGGGGTTAATCAGCAATATTCGATGTTATCGTGTTTTACTTTATTAAAAACATAATTTGCGTAACATTTAGATAGATACAACTACGAGATACACATGCGACTACAATCAACATAGCTTCATCCTTCATAGCTATTTATCCTGAAAGATTCAGTCTTACAATATATAGTTAGACAAAAATTATATTCAAAACATTCGTTGGACCATTCACATTATATTATAATCAAATATTAAATAAATAACTATTTTAAGAATGAAAAATAAAAATAATCATCACTTGTGTCCACTATCGATTCTGTAATACAATGACTAATCGAGGATCAACGCATCCTTTTAAAACTATAAGATGGCCATTATTACCTATTTGACCTTAAAAGCGACCTTTCCGAATTTTGGTGAGTGCGTAGGCACGAAGTTGCAAAAATATATTATATGTAAATAAAATGAATTTACTATTTATAGTAAACACTAATTTAAATGATTATACATTTTACATTTATATGAAGAATAAAATTTTATAATTTGAACATGCCTTTTCATTTTGCTTATATTGGAATACAGATAAGTAATTATCGTGTGCACTCTAGGGTTACCAACTTGTTTTAGCAAAGTAGTTTTTGAATAAATACATAGTATACATATGAATTGCTATTATATTCACTACATATACTAGCAATTCATGAAAATATTGATCCATAAAAATAGGAAATTTATAGTTACAATTAACACAAAAAACACTAAATAAAATATTCCAACTTTTTAACATATTATATTTCCTGTTTTGAGTTGCAATAGTGCAATGTGATTAATATTGTGATTATGGTTGGCAACCCTAGAATAGACCATACAACCAGATGTTACGAGCGATTTCCGTTCGTATGGACGTAGTAAATGGTCGTTCATAGAGGCTATTGTTCGCTGGTACCCGGCTTCGGCGCTGGAGCTAGCAGCACGCTGATGTCCCATACCTGACAAAATAACACATAATGAAATCCTTTTAAAAAAAGGTATTGGCGCGAAGTTTTTAGGGTTCCCTACCCAAAGGGTAAACGGGACCCTATTACTAAGACTCTGCTGTCCGTCTGTCACCAAGCTGTATCTAATGAACTATGATAGACAGTTAAAATTTTCACAGATGATGTATTTCTATTGCCGCTATAACAACTTATACTAAAAAAAACAGAGTAAAATAAATGTTTAAGGGGGTTTCCATACAACAAACGTGATTTTTGCCGTTTTTTATAGATAATGGTACGGAACCCTTCATGCCCGAGTCCGACTCGCACTTGGCCGGTTTTTTTATTACAGAGCGGACAACCGATGGTAAGTAATCATGGTCATCGGTGACTTAACACGTTCACGCCGGCGCGTACCACCGGTGGCTCGCACTAGACTGTCTCATCGGGCGGCGCGGACCACCGGTGGTACGCATTCGATTATGCTATTAGACATTGAATGAAAATTAAAATAATGAAAAAATTAAAAAAACATTCTGACCACCTTTCTAGTTTTACTTACTAGCAGAAATCTGTGGTCAGGATGAAAAAACGGTATGTATTACACAACCTGCACCAAGCACGTGATAAGCACTCACTGTACTACTGAGCAAACATACAACGCTTTTGGGGGTATGAACAGGCAAAAATCGCGCGCCGCCAGATGAAGCGCGTCATTAATATGAGCGCCGCCTTACAGCAAACCTAATGAAAATCAGCGCCGGCGTGAACGTGTTAAAAGTCAAGGAAACGGGTCCTTACCCCCTTTGAAGTCGCGGCTTAAATATAGAGGGTTTGGAACACATTTCGCCACAATCGATTGTATCGTGGTAACAATCTTAAACATTCACCTGCATCCGATACAAAATGTAAAACTATAACATTTCGCTACACTACACTAGCAGTACATACATACACATACAAAATGTGTTTAGTAAAATTATCACACTATTATGTATTCTCATATGCTCCGATCTTTGCATACCACTTTCATCAAAGCTTTCAGACACGCTCGTCGGTTTCGAGTACTTTTCCCTTGGCCCTTTACTTTTCTATGGATTTACGAATGTTCTCAGTAAAGATTAGGTCGAGAGCGCATCATTAATTATCACCCAATAAGAAATTACTATGAAATAACTGATTGCATCAATGTCAGACGCCGTATCGTACTTCCCTTAATAAGTACAAGCATCAGAACTGTTTCCAAGTAGACTGGCTTTATTTGGGGCCTTAATTAGGGTAGTAGCACATTAGCACCATAGCGTCAGACATTCTACCAACAAACAATTAACATCTGACTTGAAATTAGCACGTTGTTCTGTGAAGGTGAAGAGGGCAAAGCAACTCTTTGTATACTCGTCTCAACACTACATTTTTACGAAAAAATAATATAATAACATAGAAACATTATCATTTTATCTATATAAATAAAAATCGATTTATTTTTGTCCCCTATGTACTCCTAAGCTAAACATAAAATTACGACGATTTATTTACCTGAAATATCGACAGACAAGCATGAGGTTCACTTGATGGTAGGTGATACCTCAGCCACAGAACATCAGTCAATGATGCGCTGTCGACCTACTTTTGACTTCGAGCAACTGATAACAACTTTGGTGAGCTGTGCTGGGCATTGCAACGCAAGCCGGGTACAGCTCGAAGAACAAAATCGTATCTGTGAAATTGTCTATTCGCAGATACAATTTTGTTCGTGGGACCCGTCGAGCTAGTTTTATTCCGATCGGGAACCATTTAAAGATGGGTAAAACCGTGAAGTGCATATTGCGCGTTTCGGTTTCAGTCTATGGATTACCGAATGCTCGAAGTAAAAAGAAGGTCGACGGCGCATTATTAACTGATGTTCTGTGGCTGACCTACCATCAAGTGAACATCATGCTCATCTGTCGATATCTAACATACATTTTTTTTTTAAATAAAACATTTTTAATCCAAATACTTATCGACCTATAAAAGTGCACAACTGCAACAAGGACATCGATAACAATGACAAAAAAACGTCGCCATAAACAAGCTAATTAAGATATAAACACAATTTTCCACGCAGTAATCAATGAACTTTCAAGGTTGTTGTATAGGAATGTCACTCCGTCACATAGGTATGTACGTAGTGAGTTTTTTCCCATTAATTCAAATAAAATAACTTCCCAATAAACTTGACAGGCTAGTAATACCTACCAACTTGGGTAGAATACCTACCGTGCATTGCGATGGGTTACTGGTTCGAATCCCGTCGTAACGACATGTATAAGTTTCTGTAAACATGTCTTCTCAACGTCTGGTCAGTCCAGGCATAAAACGGGTTTAATTTTTTTATATCCATCAAATCAGTATCAAAACCAAATTATTGACGTCGCCATATACTTTTACGTCATATTCGCAGAGCGACTGTGAATCATACATGAAAAGGATATGAATTCCTCATTTGGTTTGCAAGGTTTATTTATTATTTCATATTGTCATCGTTTCTCATATTGTGAAATAAGATTTTTAAAGGACAATCAGAACAATGTATTATATCACATACTGTTTTGATACAATCATTATTGAAATGAAATAACTTTCACCGGATTAAATCGCGTTTGAATTCCTATTCTGAATTCCCGATTCGGAATTTTTTAAATTTATATTAATCTAGCTGACCCATGCCCACTTCGCGAGGCGAAATAATCTCAGATAGCAGAACTTTTACCGACTAACATGACACTCATTGTCACAATTTGGCCAATTTACTCAATATCGTTATAAATTACAACCTAACACAATCTAAAATATGTTGTTCTGCTTGCTTGAAAGCTTTTGCCTATGTACGTGAACTAAATTAATATAGTTATAATTTATTCTTATTTTAGAAGAAATATAATATAAAAATAAGAATATATAAAAAAATATATATATTTTCATCACTTTTTTGGTTCTAGTGTAAGACTAGGGCTTAATACCTGAACAAATAAATAGTATTATTTATTATTATTTAAGTTTATGAGAGACGTACCTTGATAACCCTATCTTTCCCAGCGGTGCACATGCGTCCGGTGGCTTCGTCCACGTATAGAGACGCCACCGCGTGCTTCATATCGTGGAACGACGCTAGAGACTCCCGACTAGAAACAGGCATAATTGCCTTTTAATTATTGCATATAACATGGATAACCATATATATATAGCTATAAATATATTTTTATTTATTTATTTATTACGCCTCTTTAAATCATGACAAAAACACAACATATGTACTCTTTAAAAAATATTAATACATATTATTATGCAATTCTTAATCATCTCGGGTATACGCCTCCTCCGATTCCTGTCACTTCTCAATTTCGGTCTCTTGCCACTCCTTCCCAGTGTCCTCCGTGATTTTCTTAAGGTCGTCGACCCAACAATCCACTGGCCTTCCTCTTTCCGTCCTTCGGGCCCTTCCAATTTGTTATTAATCGCAAGTATATAATATTACATTTAATACTAATATAAGACATTGTAAGACTAATGTAAGAACATTTTGTAACCATTTAAATAGATTTGGAATGCTCGCGTCTCATCATAGTAAACATTTTTAGAAATACCCGCACCGGGACTAATAAAATTTTGTAAATTTGTAATAATAATATGTATTCGATGTATTTCATTATGTGAATAAAGAATCTTTAAACCGAATGTAACGATGTCACTTAAGATTTGTTTATTTTGATAGAAGAGGGGGCAATCGAGATGATAGCTCCTCTTTTATAAGTGAATCCGACGCCCATAGACATCCATAACACCATATGGTTTGCTCTTTTCTGGAAAATTCCTTAAGGATTGATTTTTTTTATATATCAGTGAGAAATTACAACCTGGAAAATATATATCCCACTCGGCCTGTATCCTATTTGTTCAAAATTTATTCTGATTTCAAAATTCCTAAAAAACAATGAATCGCAAAGTATCACTTGAGTGGGACGTGTCCTGTTTCGAAACCTAAATACTTTTGTAATTAAAAAACTGACTGATGTTCTGTCGCTGAGGTATCACCTACCATCAAGTGAACCTCATGCTCGTCTGTCGACATCTAACATTTAAAAAAAATAACTCACGGTTCATGTCGCAATGTATCGTAGCAGCCGGTACAGACCCGCTGCGGGAACTCGAAGCCCATGATGGGCAGCGGCAGGCGGTGCGGGGAGCACGCACCGCAGACGGCAGCGCCGCACCAGCGGCAGTGGTGCTGCCGGAGACCTGGCCATGGATACACACGTTTAAATAAATTCAAATTCAAAATTATTTATTAATTTAGGTAACATAATGTACACTTATGAACGTCAATAAAAAAATACATATTAAATGCTTCTAATTTTACATTTACTGCCAGTTTTCAAATCAAGGGCGTAGAACGGACGAGAAGAACTGGCAATAAACTCGCCGCCACTCTTATTAATCACCAAGTTTTTTTGTTTTACAATTTTTTTTGTAAGGAGCTGCTCCCCATATGTTCCACATATATATATGTGTGTAAAATTATACCATATTCCACATATATATGTGTGTAAAAGTGCATATCGATGGCTAACAGGCGAAAAGGGATAAACGCCATCACAGAACTTTACAGGAAAGTAATTTAAAGTTTGGAATACACGAAAATAATTACAAATAGTTTTTACTTAGACCAAATAACGCAAACGACCAAATAATAAGAAAGAAAGAAAGAAAAAATATATAAATTAAGTCTATTTTGCCCAAAATGTCGGGTTCATCCAGGATTTTTAAAAAAATATTCTGCGCGGCAGAGCACATAATGTTGGTCACCTTTAAAGAAAGATTAATGAAACAGACACAAAAGTGTGTTTTCCCCACTAAGGAATTAGAGAGTAGCAAGTAAGACGACTACTTGCGAGAAATTATTCGTACTCTCAATTTTTCAGTGGTTTGCAAAATCAGTTGAAACTGTATACAAATGACAGATGGAAGATTCGCAGTATGCGTATCGTTCGCAAATCGTTCGTTCGTGTTTGGGTCCGAGATCCTTCCTGTGATCTCCACTCTTCTATTATGACGTTCCTCACCTAGCTGCTTCTTCTCCATCATAGCGCGCACGTTCCATATGAACGGCGCGCGGCACAGCTGGCACACGTCGGACTCGCGCCACGCGGGCGTCTCCTTGCGCGGCACGCCCATCTCCCACACGCCCATCGCACCGTCCTCGCCGCAAGAGACCAGCCTCTGACATCCTCCCACATACCACAGACCAGTCACTTTGTTACTGAAAGGTGCATTGCATATTCAAGGACTTTTTTTTTAATGTGATGAAAATGTGTTGACACACCCCCGACGCTGGGCGGTTCATAGGCGCGGGGAGTGTGGGGTTCCGTCGCGTCTGCTCCGAGGCCGTTTAAGCCTCGGAGACAAGATCGGTTTTCGGTTACCCACTAAAAACACCACTGCCCACTTTCCGCCTTTACGGGATCCCTGGGTTCGCAGAGCATATCTCCAGGGGTTGCATATTCAAGGACTAGTTTGACTGATTGTCTTTCCCGAACAAAACAACTTGGGCCTCTTTAAACAGGGACTGAAACCGGTTAATTTTTATTATCCCAAATACGTGTCTGACTGAGATACCATGATATTAATTTTAAAGAGTAATACACACTAAACTTACCACAGTAATTTTTTTCAGTAAATGTGAATAAAAACGAAAGAATATTAACAAAAACCTTTATTATACCGTTATAACTCCCATAGTAAATTAACCGGTGTTCAGTCCTTGTCTTTAAAGATAGAGTTACAAGCTGATCTTGGCATCCTGACTACATCACGACTTACCATCAAACAACTGCCTATTGAAATACATATATTGTTTCCCACAGAATTTAAGTAATATTACATACTACAACAATGATTAACCTTGCCATGTTGTAAAATTGATATATTTCGTAAAAACTTATGCAGATTTCAAAATGTTTTGATAACACCACTGTGACGCCATTTTTATCTATTTCATAAAAGGAAGTAGATTACATTTTTTTTAATATAACATATTCTAATATCAGGATCAGGATACCTGTGCCCTTGAAGCTCATAAGCTGTTCCCTTTTGACCTCCTATATCCCAAACAATTATTGTCTGGTCAAAGGAACCACTGAACAGTAACTGAGGTATTGCTGCCCAGTTCAACACTCTTACAGAACTGAAAAAAATCATTCATATTAATTCAGCCATTCATTGAACAAATTAAATCAAAACAAAGTGACAATAGTCAAAATTTTGGCAAAATTACTTTTCTTCATAGAACAGTGTACAAACACATTCTCATTATACGTATATAAACAACGCTGCCTTACATTCAATTACGAAAATTATGATATCAACTACTTATTTTAAATTATATTAAGAAAATATAGATATTAATCGTTTGTTTTTTTGTTTTGTTATTTGTTTGTTTTTTTTTTTTGTTTTTTTTTGGTTTGTTTGTTTGTTTACGTACCTCGATCAGATCGGGGACGTGCAAAAGGGCCAGGTCAAAAGTACTCGTAACCGTCGAGTGTGTATGAAAGCATTGATGAAAGTAGAAGAAGCGAAAGTGGTATGTAAGGATCGGAGCATATGGAATTCCGTGATCTCTGCCTACCCCAATGGGAAAGAGGCGTGATGTATATGTATGTATGTATGTATGTATTAAAACACTATAAATCTAAATTTCAAGAAGGAATATAAAAATAAAACCATTGGTAATGATATATTTTATGCAACTAGTGGAGTAGATTAGAGCAGTGAACGCTCAAATGAGGCCACGAGAGCCAGAGCGGCCTAACTAGTTAAACAAAAGTTTAAAGTAATAAGGAAAAAAGAGGACATAATTTAAAATAATTCCACAAAACTTAGGCCATTTTGGCAGTAAAAATTAATCGTTTTCAGTAATTTTGTTATATAAAATTAGTAATGAAAAAATTACAGTTAGGCCACTCTAGTTCTCGTGGCCTCAAATATATTATAAAGTACATTTGGTTAATAAATGACATTAAACAGTAACAGTAACAGTAATATAATAGTGTAAACTTAATTACACTTATGGAGATATATATTTTATTTTGACACCATTTGATATTAATTAACACAGGTACACATTTATGTTATGACTGTATTATAAATGTGTATAATTTGCAATTAAATTGAAAGAAAAAATATCGTTTGACAGCTACTGAGTGACATGGCAAACCATGTATTTAATAACGTAATAATAAACATTCCATGACCTTGTAACAGCTAATTTTGTTAAGACTTGAAGGACAGGATTGACGTCATGCTCATTTTTAAACAATTAGTAATTTGAGTAATATTACATGTCTGAGAAAATCATACAACCATTTTTACTACTCTCTAAAATACCTGTATAGGTATATATTTATTTTTAATTCTTACCCTGTATGTCCTTTCAATGTTGTGACTAGTGTTGCTCCATTATTGTCTAATTTTAACATAGTTATTTGACCGCTATAGTCTCCAACAAATGCATACTTTGATTGGGAATCAAATCTTTATAGGCTGTTAAGAAAATTGTAGATAAATATTCTCTAAATAGTATAAAACAAAGTTACTATTCATGCATTAGTTTCCATTTAAATTCTTAAACTGAATATTCAATTTGGTTCTGTTTTGACCATAATTTATAAATTTAAATAATATAAATCTCATATAACTACAGCATTATAAACCTTAGAAAATTTTATAATAAAGTCTCTAACTGGATATATATTTATATAAGGATGATCTTTGTTTTATATTATTGTTTTATATCCTTACATAATAGTGAAGTGAAAGTAATCAAAAAAGGATACTGCAAGGCTGTGCACCAAGCCTCAAATGAGTAACCACCAATCCTACGGCCTGTTTCACTACAGTGGTAAGAAAACATTTTGTCTCTGCTCACAGATAACACCCATTCACAGCTTAATGAAAAAACTACAGCTGTTACTCTTGCTGTGTGTGCTAGATATTCACGAGTCTGAGGAATAGAAATGTATGATATAAAAATATAATTACGAATTATTCAATGTCTAAAATTTACATTTCTATTTGAAACAAATAAGCTAGTCTTTCAAATCAATATATTGGTTTAATTTGAAATATATAATATTATCTACTTCCCATTATTCAAAAAACCCACTTTTTTATTATCTGAATATGTAACTCACAGGATTAATCCTATTACAGTCTGAGGCCAATGTGAACTCTGAAATAGTTCCATTTTCTTGTCCAATAAACAGTTGCCTTGTCTCTGGAGTATAGAACATAGAAGTGCATCCCGATGGCATATACTGACAAATACTTGGCCAATATTGTCCCGAGTCTCTTTTCAACCAAACTCGTACAGTCCTTTCAGTAAAAAAAATATATTTTTAATCTTCTAAAATTTAGTGTAATATGTATAGTAAAAGGATCTTTGAGTGTACAATGTGGTCTATTAAAGAAACTTTTATAATCATTCCGCGTTACCCGTTATCCGTTAACTACGGTGTTTGAACCAGCTTTCAAAGTATTCGCTTAGTTTTTTTGGAATAATTAAAGTGAAATGAGTTTCATGATAACTACAAAAAAAATGAAGAAGACATGTAAATTGGATACAAGAATAAACAGTAAAACATTTACTTATCGTCGCAAACGCTAATTACTCCATCCTCTCCAGGTATCACAACAGCAGCATTAACATCATCAGTACAACCCTCTAATTTGCTCAACAGCGCTGGTTTCTTAGTTGTAGAAAATCTATCATTTGGTGTTCTCGGCGCTGGCTTAATTTCTGCAGCCATATTTCTAAATTTCTTGAAAATAAACACTTGTCGTCACTAACTAAATTCTCTGCACGAAAAGAAAAACGTCATAATAATTTTGACATTTCAGCGAAATCAGCTTAATGACTAAACTGAAAATCGTTCGGAAACTGCACATAGTTTTAAGACTTTATAAAAAATTATATTTTATATTTTTAGGTTCTTTAAAAAACATATTTATTTATACGGATGATAATAAAACATATATATATATATATATATATATATATTTAACATTAATTATTATAATAGGTTTTTAAGAACTTATACTTAATTGGAATAATATAATCAATTTAGCGTAAAACGATACGTTTAGAACTGCGAATATTAAGGCATATTTACACTGTTTATGTTTTTTTTTCTATATTTTTTTTTATTCAATTTATACTAGCAACAGGCTACATGAAATAATTTTAAAATCGATCCAGTAATTTTTGAGTTTATTCATTACAAACATACAAATCTTTCCTCTTTATAGATTTCACCGTATTTTTAAAAAACCCAGCCCAAATCAGTAGTCATGTTAGCCGCGACGGGTTAATTAATATGTATTCTTTCTTTTTTTATAAAAAAATATAACTAATGAACAATCAGCATTATAAGTGAATTCCCGAACCCCTATTTGGACATAATATGACAAACTGATTTCTGTTTCGGTTTGGCGATAAGCCTTATATGCCCTGCCCGACCGAAACCTTTTTTAAAAATCTTATTCTATGAAGTTGTAGTAGTATGATGATGTTATATGTTATAATGAAGTTGTTATGGTACCTTATTTTATATTGAGCTGAAACCAGTTAAATCTAGTGATCTGCCATTTATGTGAGTTTTTCGAATTTATTTAAATTAATTATATTTACTTCTGAAAACCAGTAGAAACTGTACATGAAGGAAAGTGTGTTCTTCCTCCGACCTTGAGGGAAGATCCCATTACTATTCGAACTACTGGTCAGTTGTAAGGCCTCAATGGTTCACATGTCTAGTGGTTTCTTCCATCACGCCCCTCCGCAGGTGCTCCATAACAGCGTATGTAGCCTTGCGGTCGCACGTTCATCGGTAAGAGCATACGTCCCGAGTTCGATTCCCGGCTTGGTCACTAAGTTACTCGCTTTTAAAAGTGTAGTAGTGGTTATCAATGTTTGAGAACTTGAGGGATGTTTGACGCTCGGAAGGGTTGATAACATAAAATTGGTGGAAATTTGAAACCTGTGCAGAGGGCACGTAAGGCGGTAAAACTAACACTAGTTGTGTGTCAACAAGTTTGACAATAAAATCGTCCCGCGGCCACCTCCCATGTTGAGCATGGGAAGGATGCACAAGCGGGACGAGGATGGGGTCCGTTTGGCCTAACCACCGGGTGCTCGCGGCAGTACGCTATCGTGATCCCGTGGGTCCCATATGGCGTTATGGCGGCTTGAGGGGTGAGGGGATGTTTTTTAGAGGGTGGTCCATGGTTGGTTTTGATTGGCCTTTCGGCAGATACAAGGCGGTAAAGGGGTGGACTTCAGTCCTTAGTACTGGGCGAGAAGCGGTTGAGCGTGAGGTTGCTTAGCAATCAGCATTCACTCAGCCTGTGGACCCCAGTGGTTGATATTGAGGTATTGTATCTATACAATATAAAATATATCTATAGATATTCAAGATATTTTATCTTGAATATCTTGAATATCTATAGATATTCAAGATATTTTATCGGACATACTAATTTCTTAATTTTTAACTTTGCATTATTATAACATTTAAACATTTAAAATTTGCTTGATTTTAACAGCAGTTTTATATATCGCCCCTTACATACCGGGCTTGACCTTTATATGACATTGCCACAATAACGTTAAACGTATCTCAAACCATCGCGATTACTGCAAACTGTCTTTATTATTGCCAGCTTAGTATTTTTTACAAAATTAAGGTAAAATATTTTATTTTCATGACTAATAATAATTCAATTTATATTAAACAAAATATTTCAATGTAACTGTAACTGTTCCTTTATTAATACATTTATTATATTACAACTTTGAATCTACGAAACATTCGTAGATTCAAAGTAGTAATATATATTAACTTAAATTTTTTAAATATGTTTTTTTATAAAAAAAAGATAATCTTACCCTAATCTTAATATTTATTTAAGAAACTATTTTATTTAATTGAGATTGTTATTGTAATACATTTTTTATTTTAATGGTCACAAGGGAGCAAGAATTTCCATTTTCCGTACTTTTGACCCTGGTATCCCTTTCCCTTATGTTAAACGTATAGTATTCGCGAATTTTATATCAATTTTATCTTTTTCCGTTCCAGTGTGAATAAGAAATAAATCACTAATCAGTCGTTCTTCAGTGTCGAACAGTATTACAATGGCACAGGCTGTAAGAAAATTAACCGCTCAAGTGCTAAAAAATAACAATGTGGACACGATAATTGGAAATACCGCTGTTAGAGCAAATAGGTATGAGACCGGCTTTTGGTTATTTACGTAACGAGTTACCGGTGACGTGTATTTTGATTAAAATTGTTTATAATTCAATATATTGTGCATAATTTTTATCGATATAGTGCATTGCCCAAATCCAATAAGAAATATCTATACAAAAAATATATTTAAAATTTCGATATTTTTTGTAGTTTCTGTTTAAAAGTGAAATAATTATTTTATTGTGGTGGTAAGTTAATAATGAGTATAATTATAATATTTTATTGTGTTTAATTTTTAGCACATGGTGGAGTAATGTGGAAATGGGGCCACCTGACGTTATCCTAGGAATAACTGAGGCTTACAAAAAGGATTCTAATCCCAAAAAGGTCAACTTGGGTGTAGGTGCCTACCGTGACGATAATGGCAATCCATTTGTCCTACCATCTGTCAGAAAGGTAGGATAAGTTCTACATTTCCATCTTTTTCTTGAGTTTAATTTTTCATGTCAAGAAGAAAAAGAAGAAAAAATGTATGTGCATAAACTAACATAAACTTACTAAAACTACAATAAAATATAGAAAAGTAAATAAATATATCAGTAGAGCAAATTTTAAAATATTTGGTAACACCATTATTAGACATGAAATAAATGTTGAGTTAATTTTTGAACTTGGAATATATATTTCCCGCTCAATGAAAAGTAACAAATGATATTCACCAAGCCTGTTATGAATATATTTTACTATCTTTAGTTTTTGGGAATGCAATCCCATATGAGAAATATTTCAATCTCAGTATTTGTGGGGCAGATGATTCTCAATCCTGTTTGATTCGGGTTACTATAGTATATAATAATATATTTAGGAATTATTTTACACTTACTGTGTAGAAATGATTAGGTATATTGATTCATCAGCTAAATGGCTCTTAATCTTACAGACTTGGTAGCGGATGAAAAGGCTTTTACTGCGTCTAATGTAGTAGAAACAATTTAAAGGAAATTTGAAGATATGTTCCTCTCAATACATTTAATATAATTAATATGTTTTAAAACTACCAGATTATAGCCAGATATAGGTAGGTAGAGTTACACACATGAGATATATTTCTTCTCCATCCTCCAGTAATATTATATAATTTAATATATTTCCATGTCTCCTACCTTTATTATCAAGAGAGATCCTGGTATTGCACTCCTCAGTTCCAAAATAATATTAAAATCAATAAAAAAAAACTCCATCTAAACTTATATTATAAAGAGAATGATTTGTATTTTTGTTTGTAGTGAATAAACTCAAAAATCTTGAGTAAATTTCAAAAAAAAAACACAAATAGAACATTATCACCTAGTAGCATAGGGTATTTTTTTGTGAAGTTTTGTTTTCACTCATGTGAAGCCAGGGAGCATTGCTAATAAGTAATATACAAACTTTTCTTTTAAACTAGGCTGAAGATATTATTCACAAAAAAGCCCTAAACCATGAGTATGCTCCCATCGGTGGTGAGGCTTCCTACACTGACGCTGTTGCCAAGCTTGCTTTTGGAGAAAACAGCCCTGTTCTTCAGAATAAGTCAAATGTCACTGTTCAAGTAAGTAAATAATTTAATATTGTCTAACTGAAGAAGAATTTAGACTTAGTGTAATTATTGATAAATATAATATGTTCAAAGACATTTTCATTCCTGTGTATTTCTTATTGTGTATATTCTTGAGAAAGTTGTTATTCTTCAAAAGGCACAGAAACAGAAAACCTTTTGAAATTTTTTTTGTATCAATACAATAATAACATTGAATATTATAATAGGTTGAATAACGAATATAAGCCATTGCAAACTATCAGTAGGTATCACTTTTTTATGTATATTTTGAATGAGATACTTAATATATTTTGTATACTTTCAATAATTAATATGTTAGCTATGTGAGATAAATTAATATATTTAATAACTTATGAACTTAGTTACAAAGTTCTTGACATTGCCTCTAGAAAATATTTCATGTCAAGGTTTCACTCAGTGTGCTCATGGAAAACTGCCAATTCTGATAAACTGTTACTTTGTAATGTGGATGTTATTTTTATTCGGGATAAAGAGAAAAACCAGTTTTGGCACAAGATGTAAGAAAGTTAAGGCTACATATTTTATATATTTGTATACATATCACATAGTTTATGTGTGTATTGTTGTCTAGGTATGAAATAGTTTTCGGAACAGGGGCTCTACTGAGACTTATCTATGATACTATTTTATCAGAATCGTAAAACAATCCTAGATTAAAATTATATTGGATATGAATAATGATATGCTAAATATTGTCTTTACTGTTAAAGCGTCAACCATTATTTTTTAACTACTATCCTTAAAGAACTTAGATGCGAACTTGATAGATGTTATAAGTAGGTTTAGCATTTGACGATTGCATGGCTAGACATAGATAAGATCTAGAATAAAGATTTCTTAATCACATATATGTATTTTACTGTATTATCATTATGTAAGCTAACGATTTATATTACATGCTTGTTTAGTTCTAAATATTCGACTTGACAGAAAAATCTGCTGTGGCGAATATTTCAAATGAACAACCTTCTCATGTCGTCAGTCGTATAGATTATTTGTCATTGCCACATAGTTGGTAATCGATTAGTTACCTTACTCGCCTTATCTTAATGTTATAATATACATAACTATTTAATATTAAATTAAATCTTACGTGAGAATTATTCAGAATATTTTACCAGGCTTTATCATAAACAGTCTCTACTTTCCTCTGAAAACTCCGCCGGAATCTCAATTCAGTTGTTCTAAATTATTTATCGAATATATTTAAAAGTATATAAAACTGAACTGGGACAAAGAATGTCTGAATGAATCGGCAATTGCCGATGGCAAATTAACTTTGATAATACATTTTTTTTATTTCATACAAAACACTAAAAGGAAATAAAATACATTATATTAAAATGTGCCACAAAGGGTTCAACAAAATATTTTTCACAAAGGTCCACCCTTTATCGCTTAGTATTTAAGTACATTGTATCTCTATACTACTGAGGCCCGTATTCCGAGTGTGTCTCAAGATTGAATCTGTTCTTGAGCACAGTCTAACTTCTATTAAAGAAAATAGTTGGCAAATCTTGAATCAGGATTGATCCTGAGTCACGAAATACTAGCCTGACTGTTCGATTATTTCCCCCAGACACTGTCCGGCACTGGAGCTCTACGACTTGGTCTGGAATTCATCACCAAACATTATTCAAAGAACAAGGAAATCTGGATGCCTTCCCCAACATGGGGCAACCACCCTCAAATCTGCAACACGCTAAACTTGTCTCACAAGAAGTACCGATACTATGACCCTAAAACACACGGCTTTGACCTCAAGGGAGCTATTGAAGATATCTCGGTAAGTTTGTCCTTTTCAAATTATAATTTAGGTATCTTTTATTATGAAGACAACAATAAAATATATTCAAATTCAAAAATCATTTATTCATTTAGGTAACACAATGTACACTTATGAACGTCAATAAAAAATACATATTAAATGCTCCTAATTTTACATTTACTGCCAGTTCTCAAATCAAGGGCGTAGAGCGGACGAGAAGAACTGGCAAGAAACTCGCCGCCACTCTTTTTTAATCGCCAAGTTTTTGTTTTACAAATGTTCTGTAAGGAGCTGCAACCATTACACCATGTTCCACATAACATCTTTAAGTAATTAACTATAATAATCGAAAAAAATAAAAATAAATAAAAACAAAGATTTGTCCTCTATCAGCAGAATGTATGGTGAAATAGGAGCACTCACTTACATTCTCGTGGGAACAACACGCTATACATAGACGAAATAACTAATATCACCGCAAACACGAATTCAAGTTCGACCTGTCACCACAAGTAGCACCCGTTCACGAGTATGACGCATGGCCAGCCATATAGGTTGATTCAAACTTAAATCAATTAACTATTTGCCATGAAGCCAAAAGGCGGTTCTATATATGCATACTTTCGTATTTATTTGCCCTTGGAATTATTTTGTCATATAGAACCGCATATTACACTTATATTATTATATAATCTAAGATTACACTCAAACCGCCTAAATTATATGTAAATCCGGGTGGAACTTGTTTATCCATTTATATCAGTATTACCTATTTACCCATAAATACAATTTCAATCACGAGAGCCGTGAGTGATTGCCGATAAGATGTTGAACGTAATAGGTATAACCAGCTAACAGAAGGTCATTGCGTCATATGACAATGTCATGGGTGTTTGTTAAGATAATTATGGGGCGATAAGATTATCTTCATGTAAATAGACACTTTTATTTTCGTATGTCTATACATTAACTGCTTCAATTCTCAGCTGTAGTATGCAGTTTTAAAGGTCAGCAACGCATCTGCAAGACTGCTGGTGTTGCACATGTCTATGATGTGTATACCTGTCCGTTTGCCCCCTATCCTTTTTTTACCTGGGGAAACCCATTTACAGGCCTGGCGCCGGGGCAAGATGGTAAAGTGACGTGGAGAGTGTGCGGGTCGAGGCCGGAAATGCAATAAAATCCACTAAAACCCCAGGGCCCATCTCGCTATGGACGGGGGCAGGGTAACAGTTTCCCTTGTCCTATTCCCCCTATCTTATAAAAAAGCTTAGGTTTAGTTCCCATATTCAATTCAAGGGGATACAAGATAAAAAATGTTCCGGTTGGGAAATGCACGAAGGCGGATCACCTACTTGCCTGTAAAAAAATGAGTCAGTCGGCTTCATGCTCCACTAAAGGAGTTGCGATTTCACTATTCAATGAGGCCATGTATTAGAAACGTTCAGCAGGGTTAGAATGCAAGTCACAAAAACGATTTGACTGATCGTCTCGCTTCATTGTGATTGGTCTAGAGACCTCCCTACACCAATCACAATGAAGCGACACGATCAGTCGAATCGTTTTTGTGACTTGCGTTCTAACCCCGCAGAACTTATTATAAATTCGTCAAGGTCTTTCGAATGCGTTACCGGCTTATCTCTACTAATATTACAAAGAGGAAAGATTTGTTTGTTTGTTATGATTCTTTCACCAATACAAAATTAGATATACATAATATATAGGCTCGTTTCTTGAGGGGCCCGATGTAGCATCTGTTTGAAAACAAGTAACCGTAACATAAATTTGAACCGCGCAATATTGCCAATCAAAGCCTTTAAATTATTAATATGAAGTTACCTGATGTTACAAAGTACATTGGTATGCAAATATAGATTTTTTGGCGAATAGGTAATATTAACTAAATGTTCAAAACAATGTTTTTTCTGTAAAAAAACATTGTTAACACTGTTACGACTATTTTCTGTAAAAAAAATTGTTACGTAATAGACACGTAAATAATTGTTATATATTAATTATCGTATTTTATTTATTTACAGAAAATTCCAGAAGGCTCTATTATTCTGCTGCACGCATGCGCCCACAATCCAACCGGAGTCGACCCCAAACCTGCCGACTGGCAACAATTGTCACATGTAATTAGCACTCATTTTAATATCCTTATATATTACTCGCCAATTATCATTCTTAGTCGATTTATGAAATGAAATGATTAGTACTCTCTCCTTATATGATAAAAAGTAAATACTGTGGTAATATAATACATACTTACACACAGATAGTACGAACAACTTGTGAGAAGGTATTCGTATCAAGTTCGTATCGTATACCTGTTCAAATCCCAATAATTATATATAGTGGGCCAGTATCAGTAATCATTATTTTTAGTAATAAGTAAAAACAATGAAATTGCGTTTTTACATAGTCATATGTACATAATATGTATATCTTTTGAAAGATATCGATACTGATACGCACCACTAATAAATATCTCACTTTTCTCACTCTCTCACTCAATAGCCTAGCCCTTTTAGCACCAGGCCTCTACCTCTTCTTAATATCTCTTATATTTGAATCCAGCCCGCCTTTCATGATCATCAAGAGATATCGCGCGGAAGAGTGAAGACAAACTAAGATATAAGATATATTATATCTCGACATCGACAACTTTGATAGACAAGATATCTCGATCGACAAATATTTCTACTTTTGACATTAGAAGTCGAGTTTTAAGTAAGTGTCATGTTAGACCCGGAAGACATTAAGAGATAATCGATTAAAACCACTAAAACCCAAGAAAACGGTCTACAAATTTTTTTCGTTATTGTCATGCTAGGCCGGCTGAAAAAGGAAAGAACTTGTGTAAATGATCATAATTTATTTCGATCAGGTGATCAAAGAGCGCAAACTGTACCCATTCTTCGACATGGCGTACCAAGGGTTCGCGACTGGAGACGTCGACGGCGACGCCTTCGCGGTCCGGCACTTCGTCAAGGAGGGCCACCAGGTCACGTTGGCGCAGAGCTTTGCCAAGAACATGGGTAATGTACCATTAATATGATATTATAATAATAATAATAATAAAAACTTTATTCACACACACAAAACACAGCATACAGAGAAAAAAAAAAACAATTATCAATCATTCACCAAAATAATCATTTAAAACAAACATATAAACATGCATTCTATAAATATCTGCGCAGTAGCTGTGTGGCAGTGTGCGTGAAATAGGATGCTACTCAGGATATCTGTGACGTAATGCCACAGCACTGATTTTCAGTAGCTCCTATTATTTGACGCTTGACGTCGCGGTGCTTACAAATACATAAATATTTTTACATAATATATAAGGAAAATGAAGAAAAACAATAGTAATAAATCAAAAAAAATAGACAAAAAAGGATTAACTGTTATTAATATGTGCTCAGTTATTTTTGTGCAACCAAAGTATTTACTGATGAGTTTGACTATTTCATTCAGTGGCGTAGCAGTTGGGGGGGGGGGGGGGGGGGGGGTGCTGTCCGCCCCGGGCGAAACTTTGGCAGGGGCGGCATTTCACAGGTAACGGTAAAAAAAGACTTCCTTCAATGTTCTTTTTTTGTCAGTATATCACCTTAATAACATAGTTACTCTTTAGGTTAGTGTCATTCAATAAGAGCACCATTTTCACCACGCCCCAATGTTTCATAATCAATTGAAAAAATAATGGGGCGGCATATTTGGGATCCGCACCGGGTGCTAGTTACCTATGTTACGCCACAGAAAAATAGTCAAACACATTTAGAACACTTTATTTCAAGAACACAACAGATAATACGAAATAATCGCTTCTATGAATGCTTATGGCAAAATAATCCACAATATTGAATTGGGTGAAACATCAATGTCATTTCCATAAAATATCATCTCTTCGTTTAACTTCTAGGCTACGGGTGTTGGTAACGGAAGTTTACTTGGTAAATAGCAAACGTTTTATTATTAAAATAGATCTTGCAATATTGAAATGAAATAAACGCTTTTTCTTTATTTTAAAATGTACCTACTGTACAATATATGTATTAAATCATTAATAACTACCTGTTAAGTAAATCAAAATTAACTTTGGTATTCTTTAGTACCTCTTTAAGTAACGGAACACTTTCTCTAATAAAATTAATCATCGTATTCTTAAGCTTTGAAATATTTGTGCCGAATTACAACACTTGATAAGAAGTGAATTACATGTAACCTCTACAATCTACGTTCACTATCGTTTAGACTCTAAATAAACAAACATGTTATTGTTAAATCGCTCAATTCAATCTAATAATGTAGTATGTTTATATTATGAAGAAATACTGAGATGACGAGGTTTCAGTTTAAGATTTTTGAAGTAAAAAAATAGTTTCCTAAATCAAACGTTGTTCCGAACTTTAAATTACTTGCCTGTAAAGTTATGGAATCAAGGTTGTCCCTAGCCATCGATAGATAGAAATATGTATATACTATCTGCCCGGCCCGGCTTCGCACGGCTATATGAATGAAATTAGACAAAATCAAATTTTTGTTAAAAAAAATGGAAATAAATTCTGAATAGGAACACCCTAAGTAATTACCTTACCTGGTGTATGAAATATACTTTTCGACTCTATTCTCTATATAAAATCGGTAGAGCCGTTTCGGAGGAGTGCGACTACAAAAACAAATATATTATATACAGTATACACACATATGACTGATGACGATGCGATCCGCCCCGGCTTCGCACGGGTACAATGTATACACAAAAAATAGCCCACATGTTACTAATTGCTGATAATGTAGCGCTCTATTGATGAAATAATTTTTAAAGTTTTTGAGTAAAATCGTAACAAACGTTTCCTCTTTATATAATACTAGCAAAACGCCCCGGCTTCGCACGGGTGCAAATAGATGAAAAAAAAGCAAAGCCTATGTTACTCGCTGATAATATAGCTTTCTATTAGTGAAATAATTTTTAAAATCGGTTGAGTAGTTTTTGAGTTAAATCGTAACAAAACCCCACAAATTCAACAAAATGACATAGTATTACCCCTCGCCGTATTGCTCGATGCCCTGCGTGGAGCCACAGTGCAGCGGTGCGAAGCGGACGGCGTGTATTTTTTGTTTACATTGATATTTTTAATTTCGTAATATCTTTTGAATGGAATGTCCGATTTCAATATTTCAAAAAGTAATCAACAGGTATTGAAACAGTCTTAAATATGAAACAATTTATTTGGATAAGAATTAATACAGAGGTATGGATAGCAGGGTCTGATTTTGATCGGCATTTCTATCAACTTTTAAAATGTACAATAGTAGTTATAGTAACATAACTACAATAGTTAGACATATGGTCTCGCGAAGTTTTTTGTAGATATTTATATGTTCTATAATATTGTAGAACTTTATTTTGTTCTATCATCAATACTTTTCGCAGCGCATGCGACGAACAACATTTTTTGGCAATTTTTTTTACACCTCGGGTTGGTTTTAGTAGGAAATTCTAAGGATCTCTATTTTTTTCTAGTAATAAATATAGCCTATGTTACTCAGCGATAATGTAGCTTTCTATTGGTGAAAGAATTTTTGAAATCGGTCCAGTAGTTTTTAAGTTTATTCAATACATACAAAAATACAAAAATACAAATCTTTCCTCTTTATAATATTAGTATAGATTAGTATCTAATATATAAAATTTCCATGTCACAATGTTAGTTACCGTACTCCTCCGAAACGGCTTTACCGATTTTTACCAAATTTTATATGCGTATTCAGTAGGTCTGAGAATCGGCTACTATCTATTTTCATCATATTCATACCCCTAAGTGATAAGGGTTGTTCACCCTTAAAATTTTTTTTTAATTTTTTGTATTTATTTTTTTATAATGTGGCATTAAAAAATACACACAACCCTATATTTTCACTCTTCTATTATCAACCCCTGCTTTTTAGAAATTATTTACATGGCAAAACAACGATTGCCGGGTCAGCTAGTTAGTAATATTAATAATATACTATTATAATTGAAATGTCAGGTTTGTACGGCGAGCGCGCGGGGGCGTTGACCTTCCTGTGCGGGGACGAGGGCTCGGCCGCTAAGGTGATGTCGCAGGTGAAGATCATGATCCGCGTGATGTACTCCAACCCGCCGCTGTACGGCGCGCGGCTCGTGCAGGAGATACTCAACAACCCCGAGCTCAAGACGCAATGGTCAGTGACTGATATATGTGCTTTATATCGTCGGCTAATTATCAAACTTCGTATCTCCATTTGGTCAAACATTCCGTGGACATACGTAGTTTTATTTTTTGTAAATACCAAAAAACACATTGGTATTTTACACAAGATGGCATCAAAAAACAAAAATCGGAATGTTTGGAGTTACGAAGTTTGATAATTAGCCATTTAGCCAGCGATATATATTGATTTTGGCACAGACAATGTTTCAATACATCCTGTTTTACTAAAACCCAAAAAGAGTTAAGGTTAAAAAAATAGTAATAAAAGCCGAAAAGCTTCAGCAGTATAATTAAAAATGATAGTAATGTTAAATATTATATTAAGACAAAAGGCTGAATCAGTAAGAGACAAAATAAGATGTTATTTCGATAGTTCTTGAATAATCGAATATTTAATAATGTCAATATAAAAAAAATCCTTATTATAAATGTTAATTGACTGAAACCTACACGGACACATGGATAACACATCACGGATTTCGCTCAAAATAGCATATGCAGACTTTCGCAGAAATGAATGGGGCAGGAGCCCCAGTTTTGGCCACTTTAAGAGAATTTCTATGTTCAAAAATTCGCTACAATTACAGGAATGTGTAATGTGACGGTTTGAAATAATCAAAGTGAAGCGTATACATTTACCTTTTAAAGTTTTTATGCGATATTTGATTTGGGTCAATATATTTTTTTTTATATGGTTTTAAATATAAAAGGTGTGATTTCATCAGTTCTGGCCACTTTTCCCCTAGTTGTGGCCATACTAATGCACCAGTTGTGGCCATTAAATTAGTAAGGGAATTTCCGGATTTTTCGACGAAAATAAAAGAAATAATTATATAGAAGTTATTATTTATTGTTAGGTACCTACCTAACAATAAATAATAATTTGAATTTAATTAAAAATAATTGAAAATTAAACAATAAATAATAAATTGTAATTGGGAATTTCCCAATATTTTGCCATTTCAGGCACGTATTTCAAACTCACTCTTTGTCTTCTGTGGTGTTTTGATTTTTTTGCTTTATGTCGGCTTTAGGATATTTTAAATCTGGTTTATCTGGCTATTTCCATTTCATGAAACATTTCTGCTTTTATCAAAACAACATCTTCACTTATAGACTCTATTTTGTCGACAAAATCACAAAAACACCTATTTCATAGTCATCTATAGTTTTTTCGTCTATACGAATGTTTTCAATTAAGAAGTTGTTCATTAAATAGTCCTTCTGAAGCATCTGAACCGTCCGTATCTCGTAAAGAAAATCGTTCTTCTTCTTTTGACGATTCTGATTCCCATATTTGAATAGCTCGTTTCTTCACTTTAGGTTTTTTCTTTTTCACTTTTCCTCCATCATCCGATTTATTTTTCAATTTACTTTGTTTCTGTTCTTCTTTGTCTTTTTTTTCTTTGTCAAACACAATATAAAAACAAAGTGGCCAAAACTAATGTTGTATTGGAGTCAGTTGTGGCCACATGCATGGCCACAACCCAAGCAAAGTACAAATTAGTGCATTAGTTGTGGCCACCCCCTCTTTCCAACACTAGGAATTTAAATGAGTTACAAAATAACTCAAAACTATGTTGCTAGACATTATGTTAGTAGGCTTCAATCAAATCCAAAATTAAAAGTAAAAAGATTTCTGAAATATTTATTGATTACTTACCTAGTGTCTCTTAAGGTTTTCCTTAAGAAAGTACCAGAAAATTTCCGATAAAACTTAACTACCCCACAAAAAATTGTCTTGAAGCATAAGACGTCGCAATTGTCACTAACCAGAACGGACCAAAGACAAAGGATTTTTTAACACAGTCTATGAAGCAAGTCTATGCCTTATTTATTGACCTCTAAAGTTGCAAATGGCCAAAACCGGGGTAGTGGCCACAACCGGGGCTCCTGCCCTACCCAAAGTGGGAAATCCAGATGGCCAAGCATTTAGTTTTCTAAACTTGCACCGTATAAAACATTTATGTTAGTATCTTTGGCAAACTCACAGTGGTGGATTTACACATTTCCAAGGTGTAGGCTATTAACTACACCCCCCTTATTATCTATTCTTAAATTAATACAATATGTAGAGTCCGATTACTGGTTCGAGGCGGCGAACTGGGTGTTTTGCTATAGGATATACAAGTTTGATATTTTGTTGAATGACATCATAAAAACGTTCTACAGAATTATATTATAGAAATAGAAATAGAAAACATTTATTTCTCAGGGTAAATACAATACAAAAATAACACACGATAAAAACTACATTAACAATCAAATATATATGAGATAGTTTTTTTTTTATATCTGTATTCACCCTCAGGAAAAGGGTAACTGACTCAGCATTTTGTCGTAGCCGGAGCTGCGACGCTGTTATTCTGTCAGGACCTTGTACTGAGAGGTGTGGCTGCAAGGGTTATAATAATGAAGGAGAACGTGCACTAAGAGAGGATTTGATTTCCTAAGACACGTAAAAACAAAATTGGTCCCCAAATTTGCCGCCCCTAAAATCTGCCGCCGTAGGCTCTCAAGCCTACTAAGCCTGCTGGTAAATCCGCCACTGCAAACTCAACTCGTCCAGTTGTTCCCTAATCCTGCCTCTTAATATTCAGGTTGGCCGACGTAAAATCAATGGCTGACCGCATCATCTCCATGCGCACCAAGCTCCGCGCCGGCATCGAGGGGGCGGGCAACAAGCAGCCCTGGCAGCACATCACCGATCAGATCGGCATGTTCTGCTACACCGGCCTTAAACCCGAACAGGTGAGTCGTGTGTGTTGCGCCTTACCGTACTGCATCAAGAAATACTCTAGTAAACATTCGCCATTTTGCTTATGGACGTACGTATACGGTACGGAGCGGAGAGGTACGTATGTTTCGTACGCAAATTCTCTACTTATTGAATTCAATTGGATCGGCGGATAGTCGTTACCTATCACGGATCATCAATTAATGATACTCTATCGACCTACATTTTTGACCTGAAATTTGCATATTCTCTGATTATAAAAGTGGAAATTAGATATTCCTAAGTTATATCGTTTTAAATGGACATACCTAAGGAATAACGCGTTTATATAAGACAAACCCGGCGGGAATAGAGCCCTTATTCCAGCTTACATGTAACATGTATGTAAAAAGGCATCTAAAAAAGAGGAAAGGAACTAATAATGGAATACCGCTTTACTACAATTAAAAAACAAGTAGTTCATAACCATGTTAAATATAGGCAAAGAAAATACCTTTTTTTTTTCTCCCGTGAACATTATGTGAAAACTTTGCTGATCAATTTTAGTTTGATTTTGGCAGTACCTCCCACCCAACTTTCCTTATCTAATAATTCCAATCTGTATCGAAATAAATTCCAGGTGGAACGACTGACCAAAGAGTTCCACATCTATCTGACGAAGGACGGCCGCATCTCCGTGGCCGGCATCTCGTCCAAGAACGTGGAGTACGTGGCCGAGGCGATGCACAAGGTCACCTCTTAGACTTAAGTGTAACTACCTACTGCCGTAAGCATTAAATGTCCTGTACCAGACGAATGCAGTATTTCGCGCACCAGCCTTTATATTATCTTTACACTATAGAAGTTGTATAAACGAGATTTGTTTCTAGTTATTTTTATTTTTAGATCTAATAAAAGTATAACTTTTACGAGATTTTTCATTTCTACCCACAATGAAAGACGTTATAATTAAAACTGTTTATTTTTAAAATAAGTAGATAAAATAAACTCGATGCGAAAAACACGAAATTGTATTAACATGTTTGCAGTGATTGTAGAACGAAACTAATTCTATGCGATCTATTTACAGCCGACAAATAAAATCCTTATTCTATTTTCAAAAACTTGATGCAGGTCAATCGTTAAAATTGACTAAGTTTACAAAAAATATACATTTTATTATTAATACGGACACCTTTGGAGTCGCGGCCTAAATATAGAGGGTTTGGAACACATTTCGCCACAATCGATTGTATCGTGGTAACAATCTTAAACATTCACCTGCATCCGATACAAAATGTAAAACTATAACATTTCGCTACACTACACTAGCAGTACATACATACACATACAAAATGTGTTTAGTAAAATTATCACACTATTATGATACAAATATTCTAACTCATTATTGATATATCAATAAAAACAATATTTACATTTTTTTTATATTATACCTATTAATGGCACTAGATTTTAATGCACATTACTCTTATAAAAGTGTACCGTATTATTGTACGTCCCCCATTATTTAATAATTACCATTTATTGTTTTTGCACTCAAGAGAGCCAATTTAAAAATTCTAAGTAATTGAAATACTGATATATAACAAGGACCCAGACAGAATAGGTTTTTCATATACATATAAAACGAAGGCTAGCATAGATTGATGAAAAAATATTTTGTCATCTTAACAAAGGATAAAAATAGCAAATTATTATATGAATATTTGAATTAATATACTTTTGGTATATAATCATTTTATAGTTTGTAGTTCTTATTTAAATTTGAGAGTAAACAACTATCTCAAGTAAAATTGTTGTGAAAAGTAAGGAACATATCAACCCAAAGATGTGCCAGGAATTTGAAAGGTTAGTAAAAATATGATTTTAATACGTGTTTATTTAAAAACAACATTCTCTTTAAGGATCACGTTACGTACTTATCTAGAATTTCTCAAAAAAAAAAACAATTTATGATAGCGAAAAATGTTGATAGTATTTTTCGTGGGTAGTTTAGAAGTTTTTTAGTACTACAATACAGAG
The DNA here is from genome assembly GCA_905404175.1 of Anthocharis cardamines. Classification (NCBI taxonomy): domain Eukaryota; kingdom Metazoa; phylum Arthropoda; class Insecta; order Lepidoptera; family Pieridae; genus Anthocharis; species Anthocharis cardamines. Next base: position 3,274,134 of record FR989955.1, read on the forward strand.
TATTTGAAACATAAACATTGCATAACTAATTATAACTTCAATGCAAAAGGTACAGGTAAATTCATAATACCTTTCCCGGTTTTAATAAGAATCATTGTTTTGCATTCGCGGAAGCCCCGTAAAATGTAACTTTTTAATGTTAGATATCATTCAAAAACCCAAGAGCGTGAGACAGCATCAACCAATAAGACAGCGTTACATCATTTTTCCCATCAGACATTCAAGAATCTATAGTTTTTTCCAACCATGTACTTTAATTCAATTTATGTGAATATATTGAAATAGGACCCTCTCGAATTCAAGGTGTATTACCTAACCGTTGCTCCAACGAGCCAGTCAAAACTGAATAGTCTAGATTCCTATGTTATCACGATAAACCTTCAAAACATATCGCATCCTTTGCACAGCTGTAATAATTCGGTTATCATAATATTACATTAACTGTGATTAAGAACCCTGCTCATGTCATTGCGAGATTTATCTATACTAGTAAAACTTATTACCTAACAACTTCCATGCCCCATATGAATATTTTGCGGTTAATATACATATTTGAAGGTTTAACCCGTTGTGCGCTCGACTTCATTCGAGCGGTGTTGTATTTTATTATGCTATAATTTTGCACACTCGAATATAATCGAGAATAAAAAAAAGGTATGTAAAAGCTAAATGTTCTAGTGTTTTTTTACATACAAAAAAATGCTTTTTTTGGCCGGTTCTATTTGAAAAAATCTAGGCGTTAGAGTTAAACCCACGTACACTGTTCTTAAATCCAGATACATCAATATACATACGCACGAAGAACTTGCGAGAAATTAGTACCGTCAATCTATCAGCTGTATGAGAAGTCAGTTGAAATTGCATACATAATATGTTACATTGCAGGTATGAGTACTTTCTTGCAAGTTGTTCTCGCTTGCGCATCTGTGTGAAGAACTGAATAATTACTTCTGTAATGCTGAAAGACAAATTTCACTTTGCCAACAAAGTTAGTGTAATTTGGGACGGACCAAATTCTGACGGCTAATATACCATACTTTCCATAGGCCAGGGACTGAAATCGGTTAATTTTTATTTTCCAAACTACGTGTCTGACTGAGATACCATGATTTTGGTTTTAAAGAGTAACACACACTAAACTTACCACGGTTTTGTTTTTCAGTAAATATGAATATTAACAAAAACCTTCATTATACCGGTATAACTCCCATAGTAAATTAACCGGTATTCAGTCCCTGCCACATGCATTAATGTAGCATTTAACGAGATAGAACTTCGTAACACTGCAATAAATAATGCTTAACTTTCATGGTACCTAAACCCTTATATTGAGTGCATGGAAGAAGTTGTATTAAAACAAATATTGCTATAACAGAATCATTAGCCTAAAATTATTATGCACCATTGAATATTACAACCCGCTATGAAAAACTAGTGAATAATGTTATTGCTAATGTTAATGCAAATTAGCGACTAAGAACTATTTTTATTCCTGGTATTACTGAGATCAGATATTAAAACGCCTCCACGGCGACATTAGAAATGGGAGTGACACTAGGCACAATCGGAGTTTCACTAAAATTAAAATATGTATTGTTTTATACATATCATTTTTATAACGCATTCTATGTTAGTAACATAAGTCTTACTTAACTAAATAAAGTAATTTATTTGTGCGTATGAAGAATATACAATGCGGGGTAATGATGAATACAACCAGAGTAGTATTTCGGAGAAACCAAAGGATGAAATTTCTTTTAGAAAATTATAAAAAAAAGTTTAGGCCTATTATTCTAAAAGGAATTGTCTGTACGGACATAATTATTTCCCCAAACCAACTTAATTACCAATCAAACCCTTTAATAATACAACTCTGTTGTTTTTTTTTAATTGTATCTACGTTTTAAAATACCGTTGATACACTGGTTCCAAAAATTAATTGTCTACATTGGCAATGATAATTTAGCTGTATGAGGACTAGACCACATAGCGAAGCTCATAGATTAGTAGATATTGTATATGAAGTAATTTTTCGCCGAGTTCGATTTTACCATAATACTTAGTTTATACTTAAACAATAACAAATGAATGTTGCGATCAAGTACCGACATTATCATTCCTTAGATCCTGATATATTTACTTTATTTAACTCTAAGGTTCGTTGGCTGAGACAATCATTTTTTACAATCTTGACAAAGGCAATTTTCTATCATATACTATGAGTGGGTATATATATTTATCATTACCATCAATATCTCAAAAAAGATAACAATATTATTGAAGTAAAAACCATGAAATAACAATACAATGACAATATTATCATAAATATTTCAAAATTTTATATAAATAATCTTACTAATAATTTTATATAAATAACACAATACTTTATTTCTTGAGCATTTTACGTCTACTAATATACTCGATGGTATTATCATTTAGAGATATGTTGTATTTAAAAGGAAAATATAGAACCACTTCAAGTAGAACTCGTAAAATGATATTAAAAACATGCAATGTCTGGTAAAAAAATAAATAATTTAATATAAATTACTTTGCAAACTATACTTTCCCCAAATTTTAATTATTCTTGATATTAGCTATATGTATTTATAATAAAGTAATTTGTAGCAGAATAAATATATGGTTTCGGTATAATAGAAGCTATTTATTATTTATAAGTACTTGCAAAATTAGGCAAGACATGCTGTATTGTTTCCATATTGTGTGGTAAGATTTTAACCAGTTTTGAGTCTTACTTTTGAGATATCTTTCATGAAAATAAACATTATTCAAACTAGTGTTACTTATCGACAGCAAAGAAAACAGATGTATAAATTAGGAAAGAAATTGTACAATAGATCTGAAGAGTTAAGATTCCTTACTGTTCCTTAAAAAATGTCATACTGGTTGAAATGACCTAAAATTAAGGCAATTTAGCGAGCATTTTTAGTTCTTCATTAAAAACAAGACCACCACTAGAAGTTTTTGTACCAACATTTGTATACGCTTACATTTCAAGTCAAACAATACAAAAACAATAAACGATACATAATGTAAATACAATTATATAAAAATATTAAGTATTCCATTTCATACAAGTTAGTCGTTTAATTTAGCCTCATAAAGAGAAAGACGTAATGCATAACGAGTGTCAATTTATTTTCACAGAAAACAAGACAGTTTAGCACTAATGTCACACAGTGTCGCACTCACTCGGGTCACGGCTCGTGGGTCGACACGACCCGGCCGGCGGGCGGGTCGCGCGGGGCGGGGTCCCCGAGCAGGCGGCTCAGCTGCTTGCCCTCCGGAGCGAACTCGTCGTCCCCAACCATCAAGCTCTCATCTAAATACGAAAACGAATCTAGATTGATGTCGGACGTCGATATCGCCGTGCTGTAAACGTCTATCCGTTTCTTGCTTTGCTCCTCTGCCACCTTTTGCGTGAGTTTCGCTTTCGCCTTCGACAACGCCTCCGACTCGGACTTGTCGATTTTAATGTGACTCTGTATATCGGGTTTTTTGGATTTGAGCGCGAACGAGGAGTCGTTACTCGACGAGCCCTCGTCCTGGAGCTGACTGAGTAACGTCCTCGTGGCGAGCGTGAGCCCGCTAGCCCCGCTATATATCTCATCGGGCATCCCTAAAAATGGCATTCAAATTAATCTGAGATTTACGCGATCGTTACACGTTAAATAAAATTAATAAAAACGCGTGCAATATTCGTTCCGATCGCATTCGTTACTTTTTGAAATCTAAGGACTCACGCGAAGTAGTCAAGAACGCAACTTACCTCTTTGAGTGTCTTGCTGTATGCTGTCCTGCGACGAATGTTCGCTCTTGCTCTTGCCGTCGGCCATGTACTCGCTCTCGCTCTCGCTGGACATACCGAGGTCGAGGTGTAACGAGTTCAATTTGTCGTCTTCATTTTTTTTTCTGATCGGAATCGATTCGAGCTCCGTATCCCAGTCCGTAACGCTAGATGAATCTTTGCATTCGTTATCTTGACTAAAGTTTGATTTTGTTTCAGTTTTATCTGTTACATTAATTGAAGTTGACGAGTCTAAACTATTTGCTCTTTCCGCAGTAGCTTGGATGTCGAATAATACGGGTGTATCTTGAGTGATAACTTGGCTCGTCAGCTTGTTATCCTCAAGGCGTGTTGGGTTAGACACACGACTGTCCAGAATTTCCGACATAGTAGTCGTTTTAGCCGATTGTTCATTGTTTAACTCTAATACTATGACATTGCTTGATTTAGACGGTTCTCCTTGTTCGGTTTTAGCTTGCAATAGTTGGTTGACATTCTTCCCCATTATTATTTTCGACATATCATTGCCGTTCTTGGTAAATGATAAGGTTTTACCGAGTGTGGCGCCTTTCTGTACAACTATAACGTTTCCTTTCGTATTAACTGGTCTGACTATAGGGTTAGTAATTTTTTGTGTGGTTACTGGCGTTAGGCCTTTAACAGGGACGATATCGGCTAAATTAGCAGTTTTTATCGGCTCTATGCCTAGTACTTTTGGATTGGAAGACATTGCACTGACCACAGTCGGTTTAGGCGTCGAAGCGCCAGGGTTAAATTTGGAAGCTGGCGTATTGGGTTGTGAGCTAACCGACACGAGTTTCATCGCTGTCGGAATTCCTTTGAAATGGAATAAAGGACCCTCTTTACTCGTCTTCGCCGGCAAGACAACCATCTTTTTTCCAGACTTTGGATTCAAAACAAACGTTTTCGCTGAAACCTTTAAATCTGTTGCAGGAATACCTTTAGGAGTCAAAGGTTCAGATGTGGGCGGTGAATAGCTATTCGAACTCACTGGATTGGAATTTTTCATAGATGTTGTGGTAGACGATGACGTTATTACGAACTTTGGATGCGATATTCTGGTGTCAATGGTTGGTTTTGACACGACAACCATCTTATCGGATATGGTTTTAACGGGTGTTGTAGATGTCCGAACCTTAGGGATCGAACCAATGACTTTTGTAGTGACAAGTTTTCTTGTATTTAATGCTTTTTGCGTTGAACTTGGCGCGACCACTACTTGCCGATTAGTGAGAATTTTTATGTTATCACTGGGCTTTTGTACGATTTTAAACTCTGGTACCGGTATTTTTTTCTCTGTATCTCGACTTTTGAGTATGACTTGGGATGGCTTTCCCGTGACGGTTTGTTTTGAGATGGGTGTACTTTGAGCTTGTAATGATTTTGGATCGTCGGGGTGTGCATTTTCTGAAAGTCCTAATTCATGAGGTACGGTCGCGGGCTGAGTGAGCAAGTGCATGGTTGGCGATTCGCTGACCATGCCAGGCGATGATTTTAATCTTGGTTTGAATTCGTCCATAAACTCTGGTTTATTTTTGTTCGCCAGTATAGACTGAGCGTAGCTCGCCTGGAAGGTGTTAGGCGGCCCAGAATATTCCATTTGCATTGTAACTGGATTAAAGTGCTTCCCAGATGATGTTTGGATATCTTTTTGTTGTTTTTTATGACCCCGGGGTGCTCTCGGCTTGTGTGCTTTGTGTTTGTGTGGGGTTCGGGGAACATGTGTTTGACTCGATTTACTTGTTGAAACCTTGCTAACCTGATTATATGAATGTTTAGACTGACTTGAGGGCTTACCTGAAAAGAGATATTTTAATTTATTAAGAAAATTTCATAGAGATTCAACTAATTTCAGACCAAAGTACTATTTTTCTACTTACTGATAGTGGGTTGAGAATATTTTGAGTATACTTGTGATAAATTGAGATGTTTCTGATGCGTATTGACAGGTATGTTCCTCATATTCTTTACAGGTGTGGTGGTGTCTTCAAATGTCCCATCTTCCGTGATTTTTCGCTTTCGACAAATTAGTTCAGTTTCCCATATCTAAACGAGTTAAATATAAAAATATATAATAAATCACTTTAATGATAGACACAAATACTAAAAAAGACTTCTTGATAGGTGGAAATAAATTTGATAAGATACCAATTATAGGGTAATAATTTACGGTAAGGAAATATTTAAAAAAAAACAAACTTTGCTTGAGTGGTCTTCCATAGCAACTGGGGGGTACATTTCCTCCATATTCTCACTACATTCCAGTGCTGCTTCGGCAGTTTCTGGATCCGGCACATCCGCCTCATTATTGGCAGTTATTGGTGTTACAAGCTTCTCTTCTTCAATTTTTTTTTGTACTTCTTTGTTTTCTGCCGCAGTAACTTCTGCTACTTTATCCGCTATCTCTGTGAACATGGTCTGTGCAATGCCACGCGGCATCAGAGGAACGATTCGACGTCCTTCGCTGATCCATGCTAGACCGGTGTTCGGTCCAGCTATTCTGTAATTTATATATGCATTTAGACACTTCTAGATTGTTTCACAGTTTGAATACAAATCTTTTTTTTTTAAATAATCTTACTAAATAATATTCATCAAACAACAGACAAAAACTGTCTATATTCAAAAATATTCAAGAATCAAACAACAGACAAAAATTTATATATTTATATTGATCTAGGCAGAACAATATTTTGTAATTGTGTCTTTTTTTTAAATAAAATAAGTGTTTTGGCCATAAACTCTTTATATACTTCAACTAACAAACTTCATCTAAAATTCTCCTATTTACTTTAGATTTACCTAAAATTATTTGTTTAATAACTATATACTTAAATAATATTTATTTCATTTTATCATAATAAATTCAATAGACTTAAAGAATGTTTAATCAATGTAAATGCTAATCAACATTGAAGTTTATTAAAAGAATTGCTATTTTTTATTCATACAGTAGGCTCTCACTAATCCAGCACTATTAAAAACCAGACGGTGCCGGAGTATGGGAATGTTCAGATTAAAATTCATTATAAATAAAATAAATAATTTCAAAAACGGAATACAACATATTTGTGTTTATATTCTCCACATATTTTTATAACTGTTACATATCTCACAATCAACTAATTACATAGTTTTAAAATAATCCTTAATTGAAGTCTGTTTGTGTGCAATTTATCTGGGAGATGCGGGCGGATGGTGCCGGATTATTGGATGCGTTGATCTATTGAAGTTCCAGATTAGTGAGATTCTACTGTATTTAACATGTTATTAAAGTAAATAATAAAACAATTACCAAATTATTAATTACATTATTTATTGCTAATTTTGTGCAATATGCTATTCAAATTCAAAAACACTCAAACTTCAATTGAATAATAATATTAGTTGAGATTTTCCACTATCTGGAATACATTGTTTACTAATAACTAAAACCCCATGTGAGGACATGTTTAGCCAGTATTGCCATATAGACTACACAAGACTAGACAAGTCTTCTGTGTAAATAGTGGTAAACTAGCAAATTTCAATTAAGACAATGATCTGATGCTTAATATAAAGCATTTGAAATGGGATAACTTATTTAAAAAAATATCACCATTTTATGTGTTATGCTTGCATTAACAAAAGATTTTTTTATTTATATTCATTATTTTTAATATACAGAGCTAGACTTTATCTAAATATATAATAATGTCCAATCTCTGGTGAATTTTTAAATGTTGCACCCAATTTTTCCTATCAAAAAGTTGTAGTGGCTCTGATAACCAAACAAAGAGAAACAATCGAGTTTAGAATATTTTTTTTTAAATTTGTTGCATTATTCAACTAGGTATTTTTTTTAAAATCTATTATCTCCTTTTTTATACTTCTTAAAATTTTAATCCTTGCATATAACCTACTCAACATCATTTGATCCACACTATGTGTTTTCAACAGGTACAGAGTCAATACATAAGTAAAATTAGACTTCCTAAATAGTATAAATAAATATGTGAAATCCATTTTATTTTCATCCAACCGCAATATTCAATGTTTGAATAGACATTTTATCTTAAATCTTTCAAGCTCCAAATAAGACTTAAGTTTGCTATAGTTTTAATGATAGGTATTTTTTTTGAAACAACATCTTCATAGAAGAATTTTAATTTAAAAAAGTTCTATTACTTCTTTGAAATTAAAATTTGACAGTGATAAAATTTTCATAGGTTAGCTGTCAACACTTGTCACTATATTGAATATACATTAAATTAAAAATATGCTTAATAGACATAGACCATAACAAGAGTTAATATTTTCTTTATTTGAACATATTTAACATATTAGATTTCTATATGGCTATGAAAAGTTTTGACATAAAATAATAACAATTACTACTTCTTGTTCCATTTCTGATAAGAAATGTTTTGAAATGTTAAGCTTCACACTAAAGTTTGTTTAACTTACATACATGCATGCATTACATACATGGTTAATAACAAAATGTTCAGCCATCTTTGACTTTGCTTAGGATAGCTTTAAAATTAAATCACAAGTTTCTTGGATATTCTAGTAAAATCAAACTTACTGCTCAGCTATTGTTGCTAGTAGCTCATCATTAGACACGCGTCGCGCCTCTGCACTGTGGCGGTCGTGACTTATATGCAAAACGGCGCGGAGTTCCTCGAGCAACTTTTTTCTGTTTTCTTCCAATGCCCCTTGTGCTCTAAATACACTTATCATATTCGAGTAGGCTTCCAATTCTATAAACAAACATGAAACTACTCATACACATAGAATAAACAAAATAATTATAAGAGTAAATTGCTCAAACGCTTGTGTTAGATACAAGAAAACCATAGGAGGGAAAACGAAAGCCATTTATAAAACTAAATATATACCAAGTCTTCTAAGCGTCCGACGACATTCGTCGCGGGTCATATTTAGAAGCACGGGCCACATGTTTATTCCAAGGAATTAAACACTTTCAAATCAATGCTTGATTATATGATTTGGACCACATTTCATTAAAATATCTTACTGGCAAATATCCATACTGTTTACTTCACTTTAAACGACAATTCGTTCATTTTGACATATCAAGAAACGGATAGCTTGAGTATTATCTTTGGTACAGTGTTTACATTATAAACTCTAAAATTTTAATAATTACAATTATGAACTAAAATATTATTTAAAATATTTAAAAAAAATTAACCAACTATTTTCTTTGTTCGTTGAAAAAAAAATTAAACTAATGTTGCAAATTTTAAATGAATAAATTTAGTTTGTCAACGAAATTACATATAATAATAACTTTAATAAAGTAATAAAAACAGCCACAATCTATAGCAATTAGTGTACAATAATGAATATAAAATAAATAATCTCTCAAGCGAAATGTTTTTACTTTATAACAGATTAAAACGCGATTAATTATTATTTATCCCAACGCGACGTTCAGTCTGTTTTATTTAAATATTTGATACTAGCGTTAATAAAAGACAATATTAAGTGTAATATTATTTATCCTCCGTAGTCTCCGTAGTATTATCTAGTTATGTATTATAAATAAGTAATTTTTCATATTTTTTTAAAAGATTAACTACAAAAATCTTGCCTGGAACTAAAAGACAAAAACATTAAGCCTTCAAATTCATAGTCATAAGTTTAAAAAAAATATGCATAAAATACTCGTCCTGGGTCTATTAAGCATTTTAAATACCTAAAATCATGAATGTTTGAATTAACAGGTAACCTTTAAAACCATAGACAATTTTATTCGTAAGAGCATTTACGAAGAACGTTATGGCTTTATTTATTAAATGCACATCTATATGTATATACCTTATTTTAGAATTCCGTTTAGAAACTGTCATTAATGTCACGAATCATTAAATTTTGACAGTTGCTAATAATTGCTTCAAATCTACGGAAGAAATAAATACATAGGTACATATTGTATTTTTAGTAAACCTGATTAAATAAGTATTGCGAAATAAATATATGTACAAATAATATAAAGAAATACAATTCAATATTATGTTGTGTTTGTCACTATAATTTTTGGTTGACATCGAATTGTTTAATGTTTTTGATGTTTGTGGAGTCCAATATTGTATTTCTAAATTATTTTTAAGAAAATATTACCTACATTTTGCATGCACAGAATACATCACAATTACAGGTTATCTGTTAGTTTTAATGTAATTATTTTTATTCATATAATCTGTATGGTCTAATGGATTTTCTCTGCACGATTACATAGAGAGCGAAACGTCATTGTTAGAAACGTCTATATAGAAATGCCAAACTGAAGTTTGTTTAACGTCAATTATTAATTATTATTAACGAACAAATTTATTTGAATTGTTTTGTTTGTGTTAAAGTCTTATAATATAATTTTAAGCTTATTCGTATAGTTTTAGTGAATCTTGTGTTATTTAAAATGACCGATGTTGACGAAATAATTGACTATATAAAGTCATTAAAGAAGGGTTTCGACAAACATTTGTTTGAGAGTAAAATAGTGGAACTTGCGTATGTTGCTCATGACAGTGGCCTAGAAGATGACGATTTCCACACTTTATTTAAAGTTTGGCTTAATCTTAGTATACGTAAGTAATTCTAAAATGTAATTTGTCACATTTTGACGAAGCTCGTGTAATTATCTGTTTTTCTTACAGCAATTACGAAATGGGTAAGTCTGGGCTGTTGTATAATGCCACAGGATAAAGTGGGACAAAACACGGTAGAGTACTCCTTAAGATGGTTGTTAGCCAATCATACAGATCAGAACTTTTACCCCAGGATTTGTTTTCTTCTGGACTGGCTTACAGGTAAATTTTATTCATTATTTTAAATTTTATTAAAGGTTCTATTCAATACATTTCAGATATTTACATGCTTCTGTTTTCTTTTTCAAATAATTAAGTCACACTAATTGTTTTGTCCTACTGGCATATAATGGGTTTACAATAGGTGTCCTTAAAGGCAACCTTTCCTGATGTCTTCATTCCATATTGCACCTGGAAGTCATTAAATGATAACTAGGTTTGCTTTTGGAGCAGAAGATTATCAAGGAATATTGTATAAAAAATCTTGTTTATTTTTTATTTTAGCTGCAATGGACTCAGACTCTATTGATATGACAGCACTTGATATGGGCTATGAAGTATTTTACACATTCTTAACATCTGAAGTACTTGTGAGTTTATTCCTAATATTATCTATTCATTCTTTGGTAAGACATCAAGCAGGCTTTACATATAACTTTAACATATATTTCAGACTCCCCATGCAATTAAGCTTATTTATGTGTTAACAAAACCGTTTGATGTTACAAGGAAAAGGGTTCTAGAACTGTTAGAACAAGCAAAAAAGAGAGAGGTCAAAAAGGTTTGTATATGTCTTACATATTTTTTAATTGCAACTTATTTTTAATATAAACAATAGGGAATGTGCATGTATATTTTTATTTGGTAGCTTACATTGTTATATATAATAGAAAAACATATTCAACACCCAAAAAAATGATTTAAAATATTTAAACAAAAAGTTAAAAATTGCCAACCGATACGAGCATTTTAAACACTCGCCAAATTCATGCGCTTTGTTAATAGAATATGACGTCAAGTAATTTTTTTCCGAATGCTCGAAGTATAAATTAGGTCGACAGCACATCATTGACTGATGTTCTGTGGCTGAGGCATCACCTATCAAGTGAACCTCAAGCTCGTCTGTCGATATCTGACATAAAAAAATACCTAATAAAGAAATATGCACTCATTTCCACATGACATTTATGTCATATTCGCTCTGACGAATGGGGCTTTTCAAATATTTGAATTTCCCACAGTTAATTTGCACTTTTTAAAAATTAATTTCTTGCTCAAAACTGAAATTGTAATAAAAATATTGATGGAAGCATAATTCTGAAGTTATGAAGTTTATTAAAAAAAAATGTTTGACCCTTAGTCATGTGTGCACCCAAAAATAGTTCTTTGATGTGTTTTATTATACCTTTTAATTGTTGTAGCAAATTTCCTTGATAAATTTAATAAATAATATTTTTTTTCAGAATATGCTACGGCAGTTGCAAGTAATCATAGGTTTATTTAAAACCTACAAACCTGAATGTGTCCCTGAGGATATTCCTTCCATTTCTGTTCATTCAACATTTAGAAAACTAAATGTTGATCTTCTTCAGAGATTTCATAATTGTCAGGTAATATTGTCACCATTGTATTTATCTATATCATTTTATATAAATGTCTTGTTGATTCAAGATGGTTTTGTTTTTACCAATACAACCTTCAAGACTGAGCTGAAATTTTTGATGATGTTTTAAATTAAGGAAAATATCAGGGGTATCTGTTGCCAAGAGAATATTTAGCGAATTGTTTATATGATGTTAGAAAGAAGGGATGTTATTAGTTTTATTATATGAGTCGTATAGAATCAAAGGCAATCTAAACAAACAAATCTGACATTTTGGTCTGACAATCTACTCGTACAAAAGAAAACTAAGTTCTTGTCGTTTAGACTGTTTTGTTTTTTTATATATTTGGTTTTATCTTTAATTGTTAATATATATAGATACCTTAAACATGCAATGAATGATACCTAATACAAAAACTAAGGAGAAAAACGTTTTCTTTTTTAAATTGCTAACAATCAGCCATAAGTCAGATAGCCGCCTTTGATTCTATACGACTCATATATTCTTTTTCTAATCATTTTTAAAAAGCTTAACGTTATGTAATTTATCCCAGTATATTTTTATTGTTACAGACACGAAGAAACAGTAAAAGTGAAGAAAAACAAAGGCTTACTTGGGTTAATCCACTAAATATGGTGAGCAAAACTGGGGTTGTGAATATTTTTGAAAAAAATTAAGAGATACTTATAATATGGAACATGGGGCATGAAAAATAGTTTAGATAGTATAAATGTGATAGTTTTTAGACTATATAAAAAATTTGGCTTAAAATCATTCTTTTGAATAAAATACTATAAGTATCTATATGAATTTAGTTTGTATATGTAGTATATAATATGTGTTTATGTATATTTTTGACACTATCTTGCCCTTTTAATTTATTATTTCTCTTTTATTCATATAACAAATGGTTGTCTGGAAGAGATCACTATATAGTGATAAGGCCGCCATTTGCACCATATTATATCTGTATTTTGTATTTAAGTTATATATTGTTAATGTGGTGTCAAAAAAGTGTTATAAATAAATAAATAAATAATTACTGTATACCGGATTAAAACGCGATTTATCATTTATATTGTTTAAATTATTTATCCCGAAGTTTCGGATGCTTTTCAGCTCCCCATACATAATAAATCGCCTTTTAATCTGGTATACAGTATTTTATTTAAATGTGTGATACTCGCGTTAATAATTTCTGTGAGACACTGGTTATATTTTTATATGGAAGAAGCTTCACAACGTTCTATGGCTTTTTAGCTTGTTGATTCCCTTTGAATCTACCTCAGGACCTCTGATACTAATCGCAACGCGTATGTTACTGAGCACTGAGCCGTGCGGCTGTCCCATTTCAAAACCCAGTAAGGGACATTTTTTACAAAAATCGTTTTATTATGAAAATCTTGCTAACTCAGTAAGTTCCACCCAATATAAAAAAATCATCAGTGAAAACTCATAATTAACAGACATATTTAAATATCGATACCTAGTAAGTGCATCATTCACTGCGATGAGACCACTTAAAAACCTAGTAAGTAACTTTAACCATTTCAAAACCTAGTAAGTCTTTGAGACTTACTAGGTTTTCATATGGTTGATGCTCCTTACTAGGTTTTTGAAATAGTTGAACACAAAGGAAGAGAGAGGAATATATTATATATTTTTTAAATCCTTTGATTAAAAATTTAATTTATTTGGTTTTTTGATTTCGTATGATCGGTGGTCACCTCGGAAGGCCAAGGGAAATATTACTATTTACTTATTATTAGGTCCTTACGTATGAAATTGATGTTTTATATGAAAAAGCAAAACTAATTTTTTTTCTAACATTTTTTTTATTTAATCAATCAAAGTATGTAGCGTTGTTATCTATGTATTTTTGCCATTTCATATGAAGTTCATTGATTCTTTTGCTGTAAAAATTGCGGGAGCGAGAATTAATAAAGTATTTAAAGGCGTTTTGGACTGCCTCATCTGAATTGATTTTTTTTTTTCAATTAAAAAATTATCCAAATTCCGAAAAAAGTGTAGTGATAGTCGGTTCGTGCAAAGTTCGGGGAGTATGGTGTGTGACGGAAACATTCCAATCTCAGCTCCTCTAGTTTTGCCACCGTCTATTGTGCGGTGTATGGTTTAGCGTTGTCCTGAAGCAGTAGTGGGCTGAAGCAGTTGACCAATCTAGGTTGTTTAACGGCTAGCTTTTCCATCATGGTTTCCAATTGTTGGCAATACAGAACGTATCCGTAATCTACTGACCCGATCAAATCGAAAACAAATGAATTATCATGTTCTCAACACAAATAGACAAGCTTTGATGTAAATTTGAATTTGGAATTCCTAACCAAACGCTAACGATTTTTAAGATCAATGTGGCCAGTTTGATAAAACGCCAATTTCATAGGTAAGGACCTTAGATTAATAATTAGTCTCCGCGCGCTAAGACCAATTATTAATCTAAGGTAAGGACCTAATATTATGTCTGCTACATTTACGGATATTTTTCAATAAAAAAGTTATGAAACGTTCAAAAATATTAAGTTTGAAACCTGTAATCATTTTCCTAAAAAAAACAAGCCTTTTTTAAATTACAAATCTTTTATAATATGTGTAGTTACTAGAATGTAATCAATGAGATACATTAACTAAATATTTCATAACCCATACCAAAACCTAGCAAGTGCTCTTACTATGTTATGAAACTCATTACTGCTTGAATCTCACCATCGCGTGTCAATTATCAAAGTTAGTAAGGGGTTTAAAAAATGTAATATACGCTTAAATTATAATTTGGGTAGTTCTAAGCGTTCATTATTTACTATTTTATACAACCAATATCATTTTTTTAACTTTACATAAATACTTTATAAAGGCTGACCCTATTTATGTTTATGCGCTCTCCTGTAAAATTTAGTTTTAAGCCCTTACTGGGTTTTGAAATGGGACAGCCGCGTGATTGAACTAAAAAAATAATATCAATACTTTTACAGAGAAATAATAACAAGAAGGCTAACCCACTGGTCCCAAACATGGAATTTCTGCATATTGGTTCAACTCAATACAACGAGAAACTACCACAGAAGAACTATTTGGATTTTTCTGAGTAAGTTTGGTATTTGAATATCTTGTAATGATTGTATTGAAATGCAAACTTTCAATGACTTAGATCAGGTAGATCGCTTGTGACCACTTTCTGTAAAGCATTCGAAATGTCGCGAATAATATTTAACATATCTATTAAATATAAAAAGTATGAATGAAACAGAACCCTACTCAGCCGCTTTCAGAGCGTTATCGCCGTTCGCTCGTAAGAGCAAGTGAGATAACGCGATGGGAGGAGTCAGCGGACTGCTTAGATGTGTGTGTCACACCGATACATCCCCGCGCGCTCTACATTTCAAAAATGGAACTATTTTTCTATGTCAAAAGTTTGTATGGGCCTGTTCATGTACATCTGTTCTTTGCAGATACTCATTAACTGTGTAATAGGCAGGGCCAGATTTAAACTTATGGCCGCCCCTGGGCACCGGAAAAAGCCGCCCAAATTCCAGAGAGTAAAAAATCGAATATTATAACAAATCTTCAAGGAAATAAATTATTTTTTACTAAAAGTGCCAAAATTATAATTGACAAATAATGCATTAATTGAATTTCTTGAATTATAAATTAAATGCAAATGATTAATTAAGAGAATTAATTATATTGAGCAATCTTGATGAGAATGGAATTTTTTTTTCACTTTCCAAATTTTGCCGCCCGATAAAATTTGCCGCCCTGGGCACTAGCCCCGACTGCCCCTATTGTAAATCCACCGCTGGTTATAGGCATCCTATAGATTGTTGGTAACCCTGATTGCAGTCCAGCGTCGCTGCTGCAGTACAGCCTCAACCACAAGATGTCCCGCCCCGCCCGCCTGCGCGCGCTGCTGGTCAACGCGACCGGCCACACGCTTCTGACCCTCACCGATCAGCACCAGTACACCTTCCTCATGTATGACTTGCATCACGTGCTCTCCAACTGTGAGTAGTCTTTCATTTTGGAAGAAGAAATAGTATCTATATTAACTTGATGATAATATTTATTTGACATTATTTATAAATATGACATAGTAACATACCCTGGCTTTGCAGGAGTGCATTTTTAAAATCGGTCGAGTAGTTTTTGAGTTAAATCGTAACAAACAAACTTCCTCTTTATAATATTAGTATAGATTATTAATATCGTTAGAGGACAGGCAAAACAGCTAAAGCGCCAATTTGGCCGAAATAGAGAACTACTATAATATTTCATTTGCAGAGGTACATAGAACAAATCAAAACAAATCATCTTTATTTGCGAAAATCGATACATATATGTTTTTTATTAAATGCGTTGGATCCTTGATTTTCCGCCAAGTGTTATGGCATGCTAATGTTCAATTAAATGTTGATCGACTTGGCGGGGGTACCGCCGTGCCCCCAGATAACTAATAACTAAAATTATTCCTAGAGCATTAATTAATTATATAATATTGAGTTTAAATTAATTTTAACATTATTATTTTTAAATAAATCGGATGAACATTACATAATATTATATTTTAGGTATTCTGGGCACTACCACCCACAGTTACGCTGAGAAGGCGAGCTTCCTCCACCAACTGGCCGTCTTCCAGTCTACTCTGATGCAAGGCTTGCCGGTTGTCACGAGATTTTTGGCTCAATTTCTCCCTTTTTGGAACGAAAGAGATTATTTCCCGGAGGTAAATTAATTCAATGATATTATGAATATAGATTGATTACATTATAATTTTCCAGATGAACGTCGTAGACTTGGGCAAAGAACATAGATGTATAGATGTATGTATAGATAGAAGCACAGGCCCATACAAAGTTTTGGCATAGAAAAAGTAGTTCTACTTTTGACCTGTAGAGCGCGCGGCAATGTATGCAGCGTCTGAGTGTTCGTTCACACGGATACTAGCAGCGCCGCGGTGGCTGGGGCCCACCCCAGCCACCGCGGCGCTGCTACTCTTCTCGTCTCGTTCTCAAACTACTCTTATCCCAGAGAAGCCGTGCCAAGCGTGCCTATAGGGATCGTGCTTCTAGACATTTACGCCAACTAGTGGCAAGTATCCAACAGTTGGGATCATGTCATAGATTAATAATTGGTCTCCGTGGGTAGCGCGCGACCAATTATTAATCTATGGGATCATGTATTTAACGTAAACATATGTGATTTACTTTTTAATAATTATAAATAAAATATATTTATTTTTTTTAAACAATGACAACTTCGAGAAAAAATTTTTTCCATTGTTAAAACTTTTTTAATGTTATTAAATATTTGTTTTGATCCCACTATGTTCACCAATGAAACACCAGAGAGCCCACTCCGACAGTGGTGCTGCCCTCTACATTTCACGCACGATCCCTATAAGGCCTGTTCTGCTATGTACCATGTACATTTATGTTCTTTGACTTGGGTTATTATAAATTGGTATTTCACTATCGATTATTTTCTATTGATTGTTAAAGATGTATGGTCAGCAACGAAACCTAGTAGAAATTGCGCAATTTCCAAATCTGTGGAGGAACGATGGTATGCTCTTCCTTCAACCAAAGGGATGATCAGACCAGTCGACCACTGACTGTAATATATATACTCAGCGTTCGAAAACACTTTGATACTCAGCGTTCGAAAACACTTTGATAGCGCGATTTATAAAGCATTATATTCTTTGTAGGTCCTGTCTCTATTGCAATGGGTGAATGTGGAGAGTCCAGACTTCGTGTCGGACATATTGGGGGTGATCACTAAGGTGTACTGCAGAGCTCATCCGATACAACAGTGTTGTATAGTTAGAAGCCTCACCTCTATGTATGCTAACCTGGTAAGTTACATTTCACCCCCGAGGGGGTCGCGTTTATGATTATGGGGGGTTGCAATCTACTTCAGTAAAACCCACATGAAAGTGTTATAATTTTATATTGAACTTTTTGGGTTTATGTGTCGCCATGGTTGAGAAAGATGAGATTTAAATGAACATCTGATCAGTAAAAGGTGGATTTCTAACTTTTAAACACTCTTGATTTAATCGCGAAATATGGTTCGTGGAAAAAATCGTATATAAATGGGAAATTTTTAGATTTTCGAATATCATGTATAATATGAACATCATATATAATTTCGAATATCATATATAATCGTGAACGGGTGCTACTTGTGGTGACTGGTCGAACTTGAATTCGTGTATGCGGTGATATTAGTTATTTCGTCTATGTATTTGCGTGATGTTCCCACGAGAATGTAAGTGAGTGCTCCTATTTTACCATACATTCTGCTGATAGAGGACAAATCTTTGTTTTTATTTATTTTTATTTTTTCGTTTATATATATATTTTTCGATTTTTATAGTTAATTACTTAAAGATGTCATGTGGAACATGGTGTAATGGTTGCAGCTCCTTACAAAACATTTGTAAAACAAAAACTTGGCGATTAAAAAAGAGTGGCGGCGAGTTTCTTGCCATTTCTTCTCGTCCGTTCTACGCCCTTGATTTGAGAACTGGCAGTAAATGTAAAACTAGAAGCATTTAATATGTATTTTTTATTGACGTTCATAAGTGTACATTGTGTTACCTAAATGAATAAATGATTTTTGAATTTTGAATAACAGCTTTAATAAGATTTTACGTCATGATCGTTATTTATGAAATAAAAAAGGGAAGAACCTTTATAGAAATCGGAACCGGTGACAGCTGGTTCCACAGAGTGGTTGTCCGAGGCAGGGAGTGTCTTAAGAATCGCACAGTTGTGGACTTCCAGACATCGAGATGGCACTCGATTTTTGACGCGATTTCGGTTTTCTGCACTGTAATAAAAAAAAATAAAGAATGAATGCTATATTAAAATTCAATATTTGGTTTTAGGTTTACTCAAGCACAAGATCGCCTCAATACTTCCTCATTAAGAAGCCGTCTGAAGAAAAGTTTATGGAGGTGATTAGAATGGTAGCAGTCTGTATCAACGATATGTGTAGTAAAGGACTGCAGATTAATCCCGGTCAGTTTTATTTAATTATATTAATACTATTGTACGATGTTCGTACATAATGTTCCGCGCTGTCAGCATTTACGTCGACACGCGTGATCTCCATACTTATTTTAGTTAGTTCGCATACGATCGCCTACCAGTCGCGCGTACTCATAACCATTAAACCATACCATATAGGATTAAGTCAATATACCAATTATTGTACTTAATTCTTTTATTTATGTACCATAGCATAAATCTCTGTACGGTCCTTACAACTCCGTACATTGTGGTCCTTCGAGTACCAGGTACAAATCTACAGGTCCAGGCTGAAAACCAGCGCTCTCTGGGAGTCTTAGCATTCGTAAGCAAAAGCTGAGCCTGGAGCAATTGCTTTACCAGTTATAATTTTTTTTAGAGGATATTACTATTAAAGTTTTTGCAATTTTTTCCTTCTTTAAATTTTAATAGGGTATGACGTGACACATTTGCACAATACGTCATTTTAAAAATATAACTGCATTAGGCAAACAAAAAACCTCTTTTAGGTTTATAAAATAAATAAATAAAATTAGTAAAAAAAAAGTAAAGTATTTTCTTGTGCAACTCTCTTATCCAAGGAAAAATAGATTACGAAAGATAACATCTTATAGAATCGCAAAATAAAGTACAATAACATTATTTCAAAAACTTATTGTTTGATTTTTTTTTCAACAATTCGATCGATTCAATCACTTTCTAAATATTGTCTATAACAGTGATTGACGATGTGACTGAGAGGACGTTCTTCAAAAGGGCCAGAACAAAAGTACTCGAAACCGACGATCCTAGATGAAAGTGATCTGAGGGGTGAGCACGAACAAGTATCGAAAGAGTATTAGTATCTGTCATTTGAAATTTCATTCAAATGACAGCTCTTCGATATGAATACTTTTTCGCAAGTTGTTCGTGCTAGCCCCTCAGAGCGAAAATTGTATGCAAAGTATCGGAGCATATGTAATTCTGTGATATCTCCCTACCCTAATGGAAAAAAGCGTGATGTATAAATTTATGTGAGTTGAACTCTATTTCGTATTTCAGGAGACATTCGCATAGTGTACAGTAGCGTGCACGCGCTGGTGTCGTGCGCGCGGAGCGCATCGCGCTGTGCCCGGGGCGCGCTCGCGGGGACGGGCGCGGTGCCCGGGGCGCTGCTGCTGGCGCTGCCGCTGCTCTCCAACTGTGCAGCGCTGCTCGACATGCTCGCCGAGCTCATGTTGATGTGAGTCACAGTTTGAAAAATCTCTTTTTAAATCGTCTGTCAGACCAACCGGTCCTTCCCTCTTTTGGACAACCTTAAAAAATGTATCTTTGGAATCGTAATGACTAGCTTTTATCATAAATATGCGTTATGATAATAAATAAAAAATCAGTATTAATAATAAAAAGTAGTAATTAATAGTAATAAGGCTTACTTATTTGTTATTTTTCGTTGTAATTCAATTATTATTGTTTTATCAGCCCATGTGTAATATTTATGTTTATCTCGCAGGTACAAACAGTTACTCTCCTCATACAAAGCGAAGCACGGCAAGGACCAGCTTTACACCGAACAGTTACAAGTACTCAAGCCCTACACATCGGACTTCGTGAGTTGCTTCTCGGAACAATTCATAACTAACCGCGCTAAGGGCGTCGTGTTCCGCAACCTGCCAGCGCTGCTCGTCAGCAAACTGACCAACTTGATGCCGGATATAGATAAGAAACTTAGTATAAGGAATCATTTGGCCTTCGCTCCGTACACATATATGAGAGTGGGGACAACGGATGGGGACGATGATGATCAATTGCTCTATGAGACTGTCTATAAGGAATTTGCACATTTAAATGAATTTATCACAATGGCGATGGCAAAATAACGTTATATATAAGATTTTGGTATTGTCGGCTTTATTATTTTAAGAATCGAGGATTCAAGTGCTTTTGAGTCTGGGGACCAAAGACATCGAATGTTGCTTAGAGGCAGTGGCGGATTTACCAGCAGGCTGAGTAGGTTTGAGCCTAGGGCGGCAGATTGTTGGGGCGGCTAATTTAGAGACCAATTTTATTTTTCGTGTCTTATGGAAATCAAAAATAATTTTGTAGAACGTTTGTATGATGTCATTCAACGAAATATCAAACTTGTATATCCTATAGCAAAACACCCAGTTCGCCGCGCCGAACGTGGGACGTTGGAACTTTGGGACATGGTGAAAATGATAGTCTTATTGAATAACACTAAACTAAAGAGAAGGATAAGGATAAGAACTAAGGATATACTGACAAAAAAAAAAAAAAAATGGACGTTGAAGTCATGTTTTTACCGTTACCTGTGAAATGCCGCCCCCGCTAAAGTGCCGCCCAGGGTGGACCGCATCCCCCCCCCCCCCCCCCCCCATGCTAGCCTACCTTGGAAATGTGTAAATCGCCACTGCTTAGAGGAACAACAAAAACCTCACGTAGCCTTATTACTATTAATTATTGGTGACAAAACATTTAGTATTACTGTCTATTAATATTATATACACGCAATTATTATATTATTTTTTTGTAATGGCAGTGTCGGAATAGGAGTGCATTTGTTTATAAAAATACACATTTTGATATAACGTCTTAAATTATGGGTTTCATCAGCAATTAAACTTTATTTAGTGTTTTATTTGTTGCCGTTTGACGAACATTGTGTTACTAATGAGAGTCCCTAGAAGTTATCGACTTCTTACGATATACCTAGCTTTATATACATTTTATGAATGAAGGACGAGTCGAGATTAAATTACGAATATATTTTTTATGTGTATTACTCGATATTTACTTGAATAAAGTGATAAAATTGTCAAAATGCCAACTTTTTGCAATTTGTATTTTTGATGTGTTTTTTATAAATTAACATAATTTCTACAATGTATTGTTAATAAATGTATATATAATAAAAATCTTGTTTTGTATGAGATCATCAACCCATACGAATTCTTATGCCAAAGGCACTTACACGGCCAGCTTGATAATTTGTGCCAAACGTTTGCGCGGACAGCGTTATTTTTGCCTTAACCTTCATAAAATGTTTAAACATATAATATACATATACTTACATAAAAACAACAAAGCTCACGCCCCTATGGAAGACACTCTCAAAGAGAAAAATATATAATTAAACTATAAAAAAGGAATATATCCCGTAGCTTAGCCATCCATTTTATTTTGATAGATAACTGAAATGAAACTAGCCGGAGTGGAGATTGAAATCCCGCTATATATGTATGTAAAAAGTTTGAAACTACATACAACGCGGCGTGGGAACATGAGGGCTACGCACAGCTGACTAAGCTTTGCTGAAATAAGAAGGGATTTTAAACAAAATCCTATGAATATAGAATATAATAAAAAATAAGAAACTA
This sequence comes from Anthocharis cardamines, assembly GCA_905404175.1. Classification (NCBI taxonomy): domain Eukaryota; kingdom Metazoa; phylum Arthropoda; class Insecta; order Lepidoptera; family Pieridae; genus Anthocharis; species Anthocharis cardamines. The sequence continues at coordinate 3,296,589 of FR989955.1, forward strand.
TTAATTTAGTCAAAAAACAATACTTTAAATACAAATACCGAGTATGTATTTATTATTACACTGTACCTAATTATTATAAAAAAATATATTTTTAGTTCTAAAATAGCGAAAATTTTTATTGTATATGTCATTTACTATGGTTGAAAAAACTTTGACTTTGATACTTAAAATTAAAAAAAAGCAACATGGATTCTTAGATATTTTGGCGCTTACTTGTAACTCCTGTATTTTTTATACATCAGTCAATAATTACCGTTGCATATTTCGATACCTCTGGGCTCAAAGGGCGTAAAGCACATTTTGGGGCAAATGGAGTTAATAATATCATCGTATTCAGTTTTTCATTCTCTATCGATTGGTATATACGAAGTTGCCAAATTCGCACAAAAATGTTCTTTACAACCCATCTATTTTGGGCTGCTAAACCAAATTTAAACAGGAAATCGGGCTGTAAATTACATTAGTGCGCATTTATTCTCATTATTGTTCTTTACAACCATTCAACATAACAGCACCTGTACTATACTACCACAAAATAATTATAAATATTTCCTGAAGTTTAGGGTGTAAAGCACATTATTTATCGACTAGTAAGTATACCTACACAAAGTTTATTACTTCTAGTACTGATAATGAAGTTAATACTTCCACATTCTCTTTGCCTCGAGCCTTTGTGGAAACACTGAAAATAGATAATAGATATCGTAGCCCAGTCACAAAAAAACAATGAAGCAGATTAGTAGCCCTAATAAGAAGATACAAGTACTTTCGTGTAAAATTATAAAAAAGCCCACTGAAGATGATTCTATTAGTATGTAGTTGCCTCTTCAGCAGTCACCATTATCTCCTACTTGAGTTCTAGTATCTGACGCCGTAATGACTTCTACATCTGAAATGATAAACCTAGAACAAGATTATAATATTTCATTTTATTTTAATTGATGAGATGTAGAAACATCTGAAATGATAAACCTAGAACAAGATTATAATATTTCGCACTTACCTCTCCAGCAGCCACCGATATCCTCAGCTATAGTTGTAGCATCTAACTCTGTAAGTACTTCTACATCTGAAATGATAAAACCAGAACAAGATTATAATATCTCGCACTTACCACTCCAGCAGCCACCGATATCCTCAGATATAGTTGTAGGATCTAACTCCGTAAGTACTTCTACATCTGAAATGATAAACCCAGAACAAGATTATAATATTTCGCACTTACCACTCCAGCAGCCACCGATATCCTCAGCTATAGTTGTAGCATCTAACTCTGTAAGTACTTCTACATCTGAAATGATAAACCCAGAACAAGATTATAATATCTCGCACTTACTTGCCTAAATCAAACAGCCAGAAAATGGAGTAAAATATTATATGAATTTCCTGTCAAAAGAGGACAAGTTAGATTATTCTTCAGGAAGCTCGAACAATTGGTCTAGAAAAGAATCAAAAAGTAGTAGTGAAGAAGAAATTGATATAAGGAAGATGTAGAAATTAATAAGAAAGAAAAGTCAGAAAATAAACGTAAGATCCTCAAGAAATTAAAGGTAGAGGGAAAGTCTTACGAAAACAGTAGTGGGAAAATCGTTCCTGAAAAAGAAATTAAACTTAATCCATGTATAAAGAGCAAATGCAGAAGAGGATGCTATGATATACCAGAAGAAAGACGTCGTTCCCACAAAATCAATGCTGCTAAGCTTAAAGTGAAGGAATTTATTGAATCGCTACCTGCAGTGCCAACCCATTACAATAGACAAAGAACAAACAGAGTGTATCTACCTCAAGAATTAAAAAACGTGTCTAATTTATATCAGATATATAAAAAAGGATAAACAGTGACCAAGAAACTGTTAGTGAAAATATTTCATGAAGAATATAAAAAGCTTCTATGGAGCTCTAATGTTTGTGATATATTAAATCAGTTTCACTGATGAAGAAGATAAAGAAGATGAAAACAATACTGAAAAAGAAAATAATTCTAAAGATGATTAACTCAAAAATTGCTTAAAACTTACTTGTTTGCTCTTTTATTACGTATTATAAATACTATAATATTAACAATAACTCTTTAATTTTTAAAAAGGGATTATGGCAATAATCCATCAGGGCGGGATGGGGTACCCCCACCCCGTTTAACCCTTTTTAATATGAAAGTTGTACAATTTTAAATTCAAACTGTGATTTACAACACAATTAAATATTGCTATTGTCATTTACTACATAATATTATACAACTTTTTTACGTAAGGTTAGATTTACTGCCTAAGTTAAAAATATTAGCTGTTTTTTAATGGGCTTAAAGGACATTTTGTTGTTTTTTTAGGTAGTAAAGCACTAACTATTTTGGAAACTATTATACTTAGGCTTCATTTAATAATATTTACTTAAAATATAGGAAAATATAAGCATTTTTCTCATAGATTGTTTTTATATAATCATTGAGACAAAGAAGTTATAGCTAATTTTGTTTTATTTTTTCGGTTTTTTGGCTCTCCTGAAAAGTAGCTGTTTTGTGCTATACGCCCTTTGAGCCCAGAGGTATCGATTTAATCTCTATCGATCAGAATTTACTTGAGATGCCATTTATTACTTAGTTTTACAAATATTACAAAAATAAGTATGTTCTTAAACAAATGAGTACAGTTATAACCCTTCCACATCTGCTTCCATAATGCAATCGCAATCTCGCTCCGTTACTTATTTTTCCATTTCCACTCCTTTACTTTTCGTGCTCATTTATTTTTCGTGGTCCGCTCGCTAGCATAAATTATGGACACTGTGGTTAAAGTGCCATGATAGGGCTGCTATAGAGTCTCACTATTATGGGGAAATAATCATATTGCGTAATATGTCAAATTTGATGATATTTTTTAAGAATAATTCTGGAATAATCCTGCATTTTTTTTTATTTCCCGATGTTACGAGTATCACAAAAATAATACTGAACGGATTTTTAGTTTGCGTTATTATCTTGATCGTTATCATCGATGAATGTGCAAAGTTGCAAACTGTCAATTCGAAGTTACCGGTCATGGAAAATTTGAAAGTGTAATAAATTACACTTTCAAATTACATGGCGGTCCACCCTGGGCGGCACTTTAGCGGGGGCGGCATTTCACAGGTAACGGTAAAAACATAATAAATTACACTTTCAAATTACACTTTCAAATTTTCCATGACCGGTAACTTCGAATTGACAGTTTGCAACTTTGCACATTCATCGATGATAACGATCAAGATAATAATTTGATACTTGAATATAATATGTAGGTATGCATGTTTTTCGAGTGCTCTATGGTTATGTTAAGCGTCCACAATTCAATACTGTATATAAAGATCGCATTAACTCCATTGAAAGTGTTTTCATTTAAAATGAATAGTAACCGAAATAATTCAATTGATAGTGTTGTATTGTATAGAGTAATATACTCGTTGGTAATCGGTCATTTTTATCCCTTTCGTCAAGGGAAGTTAATGACTGATCAGCTGACCGACGAGGGTGCAATTTGTGACCCGAACACCAGGTAATACTATCAAATTATACCTACTAGTTGGGAATTGTACTATAATACCATTATTTTATCTGGCTTCCTTATTACTGGATCTCAAGTGTATATTCACTTTTTTTTTAAATTTAGAATGTATCAATATACAAAATAAAAAAATGACCAGCATATTCTTTTCTTTCAAGTCATTTTATCGGATTATCTGTATATATAAAAGATAATGTTTGTATGTATATAGGTATATATGGAATCGCAAAAACTCCAAACGGCGTTTGACCGAGCTTCATGAAAATTCGCATGTAAATATAAATGTATTAATATATATATTTTAATGGAGAAGGTTTTTATGCTATCCATTTTGTTATAACTCGCAACTAGTTATCTAGTACCTCATACATAAGTCAAAAAAGCAAGATTAGAAATAGATTTTCATATAATATTTCGTCCCGCCTGCATATTTATATATTGACAGATGTAGGTATTTCTCGGTTTGGAACTGCGAACACAGAAAATCTCGGTCGCCGGTTTGGAAGGACTATTATTTAAGATCTCATTATAAATATGGTGTATGTAAGAATATTGAAACCCAATTTTATCTTGTTCCCTTGTATTAAAATGACATGACGTACTTACAATTAAACACTTGTTCGGATATTCAAAATCAGTTTCAATCAATGTCACTTTGTGATAACCTTCGTAACTTATTTGTAACTATGATCTAAACTACATGTTACATTAAGATGGAAGCGTAGCAACCCTACCTTACTGGGGTGTGGGGTCATACCACCCCCAATGCTTCAATGAGAAATGTTTCATGGACTTTTGTCCCCTTATGCCCCTTTTTGTGAACGACATCGTCAAGGATATTGTGTTAATCGGACCCTGCGATATTTTATCGTAATTTTCTTTATGTTGCACGGAAGAAATGATTTCATCTCACACACATCACAGGAAATATTGCAAATGAGTGTTTTTTTTTCAAATTAGCTATATGCCATAGTTTTAGTTATAAGTATATAAATTGAGAAAGAAATATAATTCAAAACTTACGTAAATGAAGAATAATTATACAATTTATAAAATATATAAAATGTAGATATACTAAAAAATAATAAAAAAATAGCCTATGTTACTCGCTGATAATGTTGCTTTCTATTGGTGAGTGGTCGAGTAGTTTTTGAGTTAAAACGAAATAAAAAACAAACAATAAATACACAGATCTTTCCTCTTCATAATATTAGTATAGCTATTTTCAAGTTTACCAGAGACAAAGCTGGTGATTACAAATCACTGAATTACGAATCAAATAAAGCAATGTTCAAGAAAATATGATATTATATAACTTTGATAATATTTTTATATCATTTAACAGGCAACATGCCCTGGTCCCACGGTCCGGCCGGGCTCTTGCGGGTAAAATATGCGTAACTGGTAACAATTGATAGGGGAATGCGAAGGGTAGAGTAGTTGATATCGTAAACCCTTTGTGATCTTATTCCCTTTATCCCTACTCAAAAATCCCTTGAAGTTTTGTGTTTTCGGAACAACTCTACTGATCTCGATTCCCCGAGGGTGATTCCTCAAATTCTATGCGACGTTTATATTTTGTTTTGTTAGGCAAATTTTATAAATAACTATTCAAAATAGTGTCTTAGAATTATTAAAAAAAGATAAAACAAATTATATTTATAATGCTTTGTTTTAAGAATTGAATATACATAATTAAATAACTTTTACCGGAATAAAACGCGATTTATTATATATATTATTTTTATCTGGATTGTGGATATCAAACACAAACGTCATTCTAAATCAACAGTAGGTATGTGAACACACCTTAGACCTACATATGTATGTACGTATCGACCAACCGAAAATGCATTGCAAAAGAAAATTGATTCTTTCCCAAAATGGTACGCGAGACTATTGAAATTAAAAAAAAATTACCCATACTTCAAATAGAGAAGAAGATGATTTGAGACTTTCCAACACCTAATTAAAAATTTAATAACCCTAAGTCCAACACATAAAAACGAGAGGACAATGTTGGTCAATATTGCCATAATATAGAAAAATACAGCAAATATCAACTCCGTAGAAATAAATGGCGTTAGTATCGCAACTTTGTGAAAATTCAAATCTAATAACTGTCACCTTTCAATCTGCCCGTGACCACGTTTGCTGGAAAGCAAATAATTAATCACGTAGATAATTTAGACGTAGTTTAGCCAAAAGGATCCCAATTTGGATATTTTTTGCTGAAATAGATCCATTTGTCCTGTTTTTAAAAGAAACATCCATTCCAAATCAAACTTCATAATATGATGAATGGAATACTTCGGAGCCTTATTTATTATAACAAAAAACTTTTAAATTTACAGATTATGGTGATTATTTATAGAAATGAAAATAGAAAATGTTTATTCTGGAAACCATTTAAAACTATTAAAAGTTTTTGATAGTATAAAACGAATATAAGCTAGGTTCCATACCTATAATTTAATTAATCATATTGAAATTGTTAAGTAAAAGCGAGCTTTCTCAAATGAAGGGTTGAATGTAGATCAAGTAACTTTTGCATCTAAGATTATGAATTATTCAGTGTATTTCAAAACTAACCCACGTCAAGAGCATAAAACGTTTATCCCAAAATTTGTACAAGACGGTCCCGGACGGTGCCTGTAAATAGCTGTTTAAACAGAAGCAACGCGGCCGGGACGTGTTGGTTGATGTCAGAGCTCTCTAAAACCCTGAGATCTGCAAACACGGGCGTTGAATCGCGTTAGTGTGGGCAAGCTCGGCGGCTGTCTGTAGCAGAATCGATAAAATTCGGGTCGCCCCGTGCGTCGCCATGACAACCCCCGGGACCACCCCCTCGCATCTCAGAGCTCAGGCACACCGATGTTGACATAGACGGATAGGGTAAGAGGCTTATTAATGGTTTTATATTACATATAAAAGGACTTTAAATTATTTGACGTTTTGACTAGAGATTTTTTTTGAAATTTCGCATCTTAGGAAATTTATATCACTTAGGCGTTAAAAGAAATTATTGATGTTTTATCTAGCGAGAAACATCTTTAACTACCGGAGAGGTGCTCCACCATTTTGGTAGACAGCACAGAACAGGGAAAAATCTGTTCTGTGGTAGACAGCGTGACGCCATTTCAAATTACACGTTCGTACGTTATATATGTACCTATATCTAAGCTACGTTTGGCCGTTCGCATGAGTTTGCACATTTTCATTTATTATTATTGTACGGGCTACAGGGGGAGTCATTGAAGATTTTATAGACATGTTTATGCCTACAAATTTTAAAGATCACTTCTCACATAACTTATGTTAATAAATGATAAAATTCACAATAGAAGTACATGCAATTTTTGTTTTATAGCACAAGTTTGTTACATTTGTGTCATACAATTTTACACCAAATATAAATAATGTTAGAATTCCCATGGGTATTTTTATACCTTTATTGAATTATTTATATCTGGATATATAATATTTTTATAATGAGTTGCTGTAATAGTTCCTAGTGAATAACTTGTTTCTAATGCATTATAACTTATATAACTAATTATCTCTCGTCATCTTCAAAGGCTCTCTTTGCAAAAATAATGATGAGTCATAATAATATAGTATAAGAAGCGGTATAGCGTTTCCCCAGTCGCTACTCGTCACTTCGTACTTGATCCAGGGGTGCCACCACTGTGCGGGGGGCTGTAAACTTTCTCTCACTCGTAAACCCTGCTTATCCACTGAGCTTAAACATTTCTTTGCCACTCCAGATTATTCAGCGATGAATAATTAAATTGCATTTACAGTGAAAACGGATTTCTGGCGCGACACGTAGCATTATGTTGGTTTTGTAGCTCGATGTTTTAAATTTAAAAGCGCTACTACCGGGATAAATTCTTATTAATATTCCCCAGGCACACTTTTAGCTCTTTTGTCTTGCACGGCAGGCAATAAAGAGGCAGACGCCTGCAAATGTGCTTGCATTTATCCAGGTTCCGGGGAACGTCTAATGCAGTTCTTGTTTTATTTTGAGCGCTCGACGTTCTTTGCCGGTCCCTCTTATTGCTTTGAGACTAACAAGGTTTTTAATTATTCCCTTTTATGCCACTTTCAGTTCCCGTAACACACGAGCCGCTGTTGTTTCAGTGTCGAGGGCCGTATAATAAGGAAAGCAATAATGCTCCTGTACTTAGTTACGTTGCTTTTGTATTACAACACATTTGCACTCTGAGGAAATGTTAAGCGTCGCCAGGCGGTTATGCTGTGAATACAAGAGATGTAGGTGATAACTAATATACATGCCGTTTTATTTATAAAATATACATTAAATACATAAATACATACCCTTATGATTTTTCCTGCGGGGTTTTAAGTAGAAGTATTTTTAATTATGTATGTCGGAAGCAACATGTTTAATATATTGAATTAATGTTTCTATGCTATTGTAGTTACATAAGTGTGTGTTGTGGTAACATAAGCTTTGCCATCAGTAACGGAGATCCCGATTTGAATCTCGGGGAAACTTCAGAAAACATTGTATCGGACTCTGTGGACAGATCATTCACTTGCCTTTAAAGAAAAATGATCAGTGAAACGGACACATAATTGTGGTTGCCCCCTGTTCCAGTAGGAGTCTCGGTAATTCAATTCACGTGGAGTATCGTAAGATATAAGTACAAATATATTTACAAATATATTTTTTATTGTTAAAATATATTTTACATACCCCACTGTGTTTAAATGTTTGAGTGAAACGTAAACACTACAAGACAGCAAACTGTTCAAAAAAGTGGCACAACACGAAAGGGGTGGTGTGACGCGTAGCCATGAATCTTATTAGTGATTTATTGGGCTGTTCTATCCTCTGCAAGTCCGCAGCGATGGGAGGGACTATCAACGAGATACGAACAGTTTTGATGGACGCACCCTCACTCGAAAAAATTGAATCGATATTTTAAAATAACAAAGGAAATTGGATGTCCAGACCGTTGTAGAATATTGAACAGAATTTCAATTGTTCAAAAAAGCGTAGGTGGGAAGAATTGTTTTATTTCTGCGTAGTATATCTGTTAGGTAGTTTAAAGGATCGGATATAATAATATATGCTTTATAAAGATACAAATAGCGGTTGTTATATAAGGTTAAGTAAAAAGGTAAGGTAAGGTAAGGCGAGTTTGGTAGCAGTAGTAGTTTATAATTTCTGTAAGCATGTTTTCCTCACGTCTGGTAACTTCGGGCATTGATCGGGTGGGAGGATTATCGAAATTCCGACCGGTTAACGAACCACCGTTCATAGATGGAAAAACCGTGACGTGCACATTGCGCGTTTCGGTTTCAGTCTATGGATTTCCGAATGCTCGAAGTAAAAAAGTCGACAGCGCATCATTGACTGATGTCCTGTGGCTGAGGTGTCACCTACCATAAAATGAAAACCTTACAACGTCTATTCGTCCAAATAATGTCGATTTGTAATCTGATTTTTATAAATGTGACCTATTTGTTATGGCTATCTCGTAATCCTAGGACATCAATTCCATTGTATCTTTTGGCTGACAGATAAATGCCAACGCAATTCGTTGCCGCTTTCCGCCAATAAAAAAATTCTTACTTTTTGGTGAAATATTGGCACCCCAGTTTAGATCAATTGGTTGTTATAGAATATTACATTTCTAAAATTATTGTAATATACTTGTGATTCATAATAAAACCATGAAACGCAATATGCACTTAGTAATTTGATCTTATCGTAGATAAGTAATAGTAGCACAAAATATTGTCATTTATTAACGCGAGTATCACACATTTAAATAAAATACTGTATACCGGATTAAAACGCGATTTATTATTTATATTGTTTAAATTATTTATCCCGACGTTTCGGATGTTTTTCAGCAACCGTGATAAATAATTTAAACAATATAAATAATAAATCGCGTTTTAATCCGATATACAGTATCTTATAATGTGTGATACTCGCGTTAATTAAAGACAATATTATACACTTAGTGAGTCTGATCTTTGAATTGACGATATAATCCACATTGCATTTCTTCTTTGTCTCAAAAACTTATAACGCTTATAATAAACACAGAGGCAAGAAGATATTCAATCAAGTTACATCATCTTGCGAGACGTGCGGACGGCACGCCATCTCTCTCAGGACCCATTTACTGGTCCTAATGGATCCGGTGCTCAAGTCATTCACAGGCCAGACGCCCCCGCCCGCTAGATTGAGGTGTTGGGAACAAAGGAAAATGTTTGAGTACAACAAAAAGTATATTACTTTGGAAGCTCGTTATGCTGGCTGTTGTAGTTTTGCTACGGAAATAAAAAGAAATTAAATTTTAAATTTACGGAAAGATTAATCTTAATGATTAAATTATTTATTAAATTGTTCTTTTTTTAATATGGTTGTTTCACCTAAATGGTAATTGACAACGCTAGGACAGGGACAAGTTTAGGAATCACTTACTAATTTTCCACTACTTTGCTAGCGTTGGTATCTTCCACTGAACTCCATTCCGTTGATCTTCCGCCACCTAGTTAACCTCTTGAAAAGTAAAATAATAAATATTATTGACACTTAAGGGCTTAATTATATGTATCTATTAGTTATTTCCAAACAATTTTCATGGGTCTCAAAAATAACTTTTATAACTCTTTTCAATATCTCCTTTCCCATATTTTTGTTCTGCGGTCATCTAATACATAATTAATATTTAAAAAATCCAACTCATCAATTAATTGCTTGTATTTACATATTTAAAGGCTAGCAAAATGAGATATAATGGACAACGCGGTGATCGATTTTATTAAAGAACCGGTCCGCTTTCTTATTTTCGCGCTATATTTATGAATAATTAGTAAATAACCCTATAAACTAATATATATTTGTATAATATTATAAATGTGAAAATACAGTATATTTGGATGAACTTTTTTATTTCTGATAATGTTCTGATCCGCAAAAGCTTCTATTATATGTATAATTTATTATTGCTGCTCACTGAAATTATGATTCCAGAGTACCAACTAGTAAATCAAGTAAACTATCTACACTTTCTGGAAAATGTAACTTATGTTAAAATTTATTTTGTAATAACGAAAACTATTATACAGCGCATTCAGTATAAACATAACTGCCATCGAGTAGGTAATTCAAATATTCGTTGTTATTTGCAGACTCGAAATAATTAAATTTTGCCAAGCAAGCGTAGTAACTGCACATGTATGTTAATAAAGTACCTAATAATTATACAAAGAGAATTTAGAACGCATACTCTGTGGTAATGTTTAATTAGTAGTTGTAGCAACATCTCCAACGCGCGTGAATTGGAACAAAGCATACCTACATACCTGCCAAGGATGGTGAACATTTCACAGCGTGGATACCAAGCATTGTTGTTTCACCTGTTTGTTGCAGCTAGGGAATACAATCCCGGGATCCCGAATCCCGGGATCCCGGGATCCGGGCCGTTTTCTAGTCCCGTAAATCCCGGGATTGTAATTGGCCAATCTCGGGATTTTCGGGATTGCCACAAACATGTATATTTTGCATTCCGTAGACAGTTGCGCCTTGACAATATTCTTGCCTAGATTATATTAATAGCATTTATTACATAACGACAAAACAATCCTTAGATACGCCGTACATACAATAATACATACTACACAGATACTTAAGCCCTAATAATATGTTTGTCGTAGAACTGAGAAGGGACTTTCCATCTCGGAATACTTCAAAATGATACTCTTTAGGTCACCACATATCATAATTTTGTATTATATTATATGTATACCGGCAACGCATCTGCAAGTCCTGTGATGTTGCAGATGTTCATGGGCGGCGGTGTTCACTTTCCATCAGGTGAGCCGCAGGCTCGTTTGCCCCCTATAGGTACTATAAAAAAATATATAAACTACGAAGCATGCTTGGAAGTCAAACATTGGATGCTTTGATATTTCTGCGATTGTAATATTTTAAAATTCTAAATAGTTTTTTGTGTTGTCATTTTGATTTCTTGCAAAAGTATAGTTTTTATTATTTGGTCAATTTCATTTTCTTACTCCTATTTTCTTTTTTTTTTTAAAATACACATTTTTTTCATGTTGAAACCACCAGTCTAATCCCGGGATAGCCCCGGGATCCCGGGATTACGCATCAAAAATCCTGTGATCCCGGGATTGAAAAACTAGCCCGGGATTGTGTTCCCTAGACTTGCAGCCAATCTTCATGGAATTGCTGAACTAAACGGTTGAATAATTTTTGATAACATAGATTTGGCGGAGAAGGTCACTAGCACTATACATGCGTTTTCCTAATAAAATTTGCCTCAGTTAGTCATAATATAATTGTATTTAATCTAATAATATCCAAGTTTACAGGATTAAGTAATTATTATGATCATCTGTGCACACTATCTATCCAAATATTGCATTTTAGGACGTATTGGATAAGATCACATTTCCATATGTTTTTAAATAATAAAGGAGTCTTTAATGCAATGTCATAATATGTAATGTAATTGGGCTATTTCAATCCCTATTTTTCCTGTTTTGTGACTTCAATGAATTTTGTTCAAAATTCTCGTTTTAATAATTCGTCACCAATTTAAAATTGACACTGAATTTGATAAAAAAAAAGCTTAATTAATATCATTTGAAAAACGATTATTATTCTTCTTACTATTATAATTCTTCCCTATAGGTTTCGTAGGGATGGATTCAAATATACCTCCTATACCAACTCAATCAATTTCGTTTCAAAGCTTTGGACAGATTTGGCTGTGAGCGCTTATACAAAGGGTATATTGAACAATCATCTACTCGAAAAGTAATTACTGCACATCAACGCTGTCGTGTGCAGTCACCAACATGGCGGAATATAGGAACTTATTAAACGGGCACAAAGCGAAGGCAACCGGCAAACAGCCAGAGGCGCCCTCCCGGCAGCGGGAATCAGGTGGCAGTACTGAGGTGATGCAATTGACAACAGGATACAATCGTAACTGGCGCTCGTTCTCCATGCGATTTCAGGCTGTATGTCTATTGGTTTATTAGCTAGAATGCGCCGCAGAGGGCGCTAGGTGGAGCGACGGGTGGCCGTTGCCAATAGTTACATCCGGGCCGACATGTTCCAGTCAGCTAACATGTATACATAGATTATTATATATTAACAGTATATATCTGACTCTGTGCTAGCAATTTGGATCTGTGAATTAATACCCTATTCGGGTATCTATCTATACTGTTCAGACGGATTGGAGCTCACAAAGGGGCTACCCTTTAATGTACAAATTGAAGTTTATTCTAGCGATGGATGTGTCGATCATTACTTTGTTATTAAATTCGAAAAGAGGGTGCTGCTGTACCTATTTCATGATAAAGAGTTTGGAATGGACTCTCATTATACTATAACCTATTTTATATGTTTGCTACTTATATAATGACGCTGTCAAATTAAATATGTGTAGATGTTTTTACAGAAGTTTACTAAAATTTAATTTAGAATACTCAGATTAAATAAAAAAGGTTTAATCTGAGTGAGAATACAATATAATTCGTTTATTCATCAGAGGTGTACTAGGACATCTTAAATATATTACCCCTTCTGATGAAAAGGCCTCTGGACTCAGCATGGTGTGGTGAGGTTTTGGCTAACTCACCACGCTATTTTTCTGCCATGGCCTAGTAACATACCGGTGAAAATAACAGTTGATAGTTATAGTCAATAAACATAATTCAAATATTATCTGAAGTAAATGGTGTCACTTATTGACCTTTTTTGAAGTCAACAGTCTGCTGTTATCTAATAATAGTATTGTGATAAATAATAGATATAATATGCAATTTTTTTTTTACATTTTCATGATGTTTAAATAAGCATAACTTTATAATCCAATTAAACAATTGCGCATCAGAAAGTTATCGAATTAGTGTTAGTCACGACAGATATCACAACCCTATGTCGTATTAGAGTGGATTATGATCACGAATTTATATTAATCATATTAAAAACTGAAGTTTTTTTTTTTTATGTCATATATCGACAGACGAGCATGAGGTTCACTTGATGGTAGGTGATCCCTCAGCCACAGAACATCAGTCAATGATGTGCTGTCGACCTAATTTTTACTTCGAGCATTCGGAAATCCATAGACTGAAACCGAAACGCGCAATATGCACTTCACGGATTTTCCATCTATGAACGGTGGTTCGTTACCCGGTCGGAATTTAGATATTCCTCCCACCCGATCAATGCCCGAACTAACCAGACGTGGTGAAAACATGCTTACAGAAAATTATAAGCATGTGCTCCCGGTGGGATTCGAACCCACGACCCATCGATGCGCACGGCAGGTGCTCTACCGAACGCGCCAACGAGCCCGTCAATTATACGAAGTTGATTATAATACGGTTTAATTGTTGTAAAAATGTTAAGATAATGAAAAGCCTAGTTATATGTAAAAAACTGACTAAGTGCGATTCGTTCTCGCGTACCAAGGATACAGTTTTTCCCAATAATAAAAAAAAACTAAAATTTACGTTTTTCGGATTTTTTCCTTTACTTGTGTTAAATGACATTGTTCCATGCCAAGTTTCATGATTCTAGGTCAATGGGAAGAAGGTTTTGATTCCCTTGCATAAAAGGCCGTATCTTTTGATTGCGTCTACTTAGAAACGTCTTTTTTCACTGTTGCAAGGGATCGCAGACCTGATAATTTGATATTAATTTCAACTTGATTTCACGCGTTCCTGAGAAAAGGGGTTTTGGTTAAAGAAGTGATCCTATAAAGGCCTACGCAGACCGGGACGGCATGGCAAGGGATTTTGCCGTGAGTCAGCGCACACTGGCCGCTTAGATACCGCGGCATTCCAGCACTTTGCCACGGCATGCCACGGCGTGCCGCGGCACGACAAAGCACGCCTCAGCGACTCCTGCTGCCTGATACACTTTTAGTCTTTAGCCGCACCCCGCAGTATATCACTACGAGCGCCGGAGTCCGTGGCATGCCGTTGCCTACCGCAGTATGCCACGGCATCCCGCCACGGGAGCCTGTGGCGCGTGTTGCGATAAAATCCCTTTCAATGCCACGGCATCATTTTAAAGCATAGCAATTTATGTCGTATTTCTGTACCAGTACGGTTGAATGTCCATTAGTAAAAATTAAAATCCCTTGCCTTGCCGTCCCGGTCTGCGTAGGCCTTAAAGGTTCCGTTTTTGGTGAGGAGTATGGAACCCTTAAAACTAAACAATAAAAAACAAAATATAAAAACACTAAACCACAAACATAAATGGTAATTACCAGAAAAATGAAGTACCATTTTTACTAAGCATCAATTTCTCGGTTCACTGAAAATGGTTAACAAGGTACATAAACGCAATGAACTACTCGTTGGAAAATGCTCTGTTTTCGTTATCAAGTTTATATCCTTTGCCTCGATGCATTTATGTATCTTCGATACACACTTCTTTATTTTTCCAAGTACTATACTCTACAGAATAAATATGTTTTATCGAAAAACATGTTTATTTTTAACATAAGAATTAAACTAAACTATGGTTTGCATTTATACGTTTTAGTATGACAATGTTTTTTAAAATATCATTATTGTTAAATTAACTGTTACCTAATCTTAGCTTAAGGACCGGCAACGCATTCTCAAAACTTCTTTTTTTTTTTTTTTTTTTTAATTTACTTATCGATATAAAATACAATTACAACATTTAATTTAAATAGCATATGTGAAACCACAGAGGTTTATATCTAATGCTATCTTAGGTAGACCGTCAGCTCGATTTATTCATCTCCAATCTAAGAAAACAAAAGCATATTGTTTAAGAAGTTCTTGTGTTGTGGATGTCCATGAGCGGTGGTAATCGCTTACCATCAGGTGAATCACCTGTCCATTTGCCTCCACTAATATAAAAAAAAAAGTTATAGATTATGGTTTAAAGTTGGAATGCGTATAGAAAACTCAGGTTGTGTATGTCATCTTAAATATGGCGTGGTGTCTAAAAATTAAACTAACTACGAATACATTTTGTTAATTTTACAATATTTAAAAAAATATATATAATTATTATTAAAATGAAATATATGTCTTTGTTAAAATATACCCGTGAATAAAAATAATATTCAATAAAAATTAATGGTGATAGGACATTGTTCGCAACTTTTCGTCTACATTTTTAGGGAAGAAACTTATAAGAAAGTAGGACAGGGTGAAATATGTCAGATGAAATGCGCCGCACGTAGGGCGTTACGCCATTATTACATTTTGCCTGAATCTCGGAAGATATGCGCTTGCAGGAACGAGTACCTAAGTATTCTTTGTTATACGTTGTTATCTCGTATTTCAGCATTTAGCAATCATTGGAATCATTACATGTTCCTAATTTAAAACCAATTCCAAATTACAATTTTAAAATTATATGTTGATATATTTAAGAACAAAAGAGCACGTCTAACATCTCTCTTTACAAACACGAAGCAAAACTGTAAACCTCGTAGCGACGTATTAAAGGATACGCTTGCATACTACATAGTTATGTATAAAAGAGAAACAAACAAACGTCGAGACGTGCCTTGCAGCGGATGCCCCGGATGATCGAGATAAATGTACGTCTCCTCATAATATTTCTGTAATTATGTTTACACAGCCTTCGCTACTCCGCTTGGATTGCTGCCACGACTGAACCTTTATTAAATTTCCCCTACAAAGAGCAGCGGTGGCGGTTAGTCCAAAACGTTTTGACTAATAGCTCCATAATCTCCCGCTGAATACAGCGAGCGAATCGAATGGAATCATTTCCATTGAGATTACATCAAAACGGTCACACCTAGAGCGAAATTGAACAAAAAACGCGTTCGGTACCGGCGCGAGGGCTGTGCTGCCATCTCGCGCGTTGCTAGGAGACCGGCCGATCAATACAGCCTCCGCCGGGCCGCCTAATTACCAACCCTGCCCCTCTGCCGCGCCGCCCTCGCCTGAGGAAATCTCTCGCCCGCCCGACCGCACACCCGCTGCCAGATTTAAATATCGGATGATAGAATTCACATTCAAATGTTTTTCAGTGCTTTTTTACATGAATATTTATCTCCCGGTGAGCTTTTGTCTCTCGAGTAGCCGTGGAACAGCAGTTTTTCGTTTTATTGCGTTCACGTTGCATTTTATTAAACTTTAGAATTGTCCTAGTTGTTTTGTTAGCTACTACGTAGTATGTAGGTACTTTGAAGTTTGAACACAGTATATACTTTATATTACTTTCGTTTTTTAAGATTATAAGGTCGTAATTTTATATACGAGACTCACAATTCACTCTACATTCTCATGAATCTTGGTACTACCACTAACCTTACCAAACAATTTAATTATCAAAAAATCATTATCATCATTGGCCTGTTGATGAGCTCAAAATAGATGCTGATGATATAACTCAAAAACGATTTGACCGAAATTAAAAAAAAAATCCAAAGAAAATTACCAATAGAAAGCTACATTATCAGCGAGTAATATAGGCTATTTCGTGTATAGTAATCTACATTGCACCCATGCGAAGCCGGGGCGTGTTGCTAGTTAGAAATAAATTACTAAAACCAGAATTGGCCTCTAGTTTCAATGCATGGATGATTTCTGACTTTTAAAATAAATCGAATCAATCCGTAGTGAAAGGTTTTCGTGAAATAAGAACTAATAACATGGGCATTAATTTTAATTACGCATCTAGCTAGTGATTAATAAGAACATTGGCGACGAAATTACTAATGTGGATTTATCAAAAATTTCACCTGAAAATGTAAGTCACTACGATAAAAGACTGAACTTATTGTTTGTAAGTACCTATGTGAATTGATATACAATGTTACTTTATGAAATTTCCAAGTACAAACAAACAAAGACACTTGAACACACAATGACATAATTTCACAATCGGTGTTCAATCGGCGAATTTATCGCTGAGAAGTGATGTCTTTCAGGCAACCGGAAGATAGGAAACTTAATTTAAAATATAAATATACAAACACGGATTTTACGAGGTATTAAATATTTCCCTCTGTTGTAATATAATTCTCGACGTGATACCGCTGTCACTTAAATAAAGGTAGTGAAAGGGTTGTACGAAAAATATTTAAAATTATTTTCACAACAAAAGAATAACTTGGCCATTGTTATTCGTGAACAAGTTTGGAAAATTTGTAGCGTCATTTTCCTTACGTCGCGGTCGAGGAGAATGGACAAGGATTCCTCCTCCCTTTTGAATTTTTAGAATATATGTGTTTATGGAAACGAAATTTATTTTTAAAAATGAATTATTAATAATAGGGATATATACCTACAGTAGAGATTATTTTTAAAATCATTTACGGGATAAAAAATTCGATAGTCAAGAAGATTTGCGACAATATCTCAACAGTTTCTTTAATGAAAAATCCTAAGACTTCTACAAATCTGGAATCCTATCTCTACCAGAACGTTGGCAAAAGGTCGTGGAAACAGATGGTGCTTAATCTGTTTTAAAAAAAAAATTGTAATTTTTAATAAAGAAATATATAAACGCAAAGACTTTCTTGCCAAACCAATAATATCATATAAGGGAATTATATAATGTTTAATTCAGAGATAATTTAACTAAGGTTTTTATTTAACTCGGTTATCTGGAAGAAATTAACTATCAATAGTGTGATAGTAACATATAATTTTGATATATCTAATAATATTATGTCACGAGATCATCCAGATTCTTTTTCTTCTACATAGGCAGTTCTCTGAACAATGTTTCATGTGATGATACGTGGGGTGGTGTTAATATGGTAAATAACGACCACCTAGAATGTCACCTCACCCTTAATAACAGTAACAGTTGTCATGTTCCTATTTTATATATAATAGGGGGCTAACGTAAGAGAAGATATAGAGAACATACTGTGCCGACTCCAAATAAAAAAAAAGGGAACAGGGCAGGAAGAGGAAAAAGAAGGGGTCTAACGTCTTGCTGTTGTCTCACTTGGTGGTAAGTAATCACCGCCACCCAAAGACATCCACGGGTGAGTTGCCAACCTCTAAGTTTGTTTAGGGAAGACTGACTCAGGGAGATAGTCATCATAAATGTACTCCAGAGCAGAAAAGCAAACTGTTAGTTACTTAGTTATCTATACATACATTTTTACGATACAAGCTTTGTTTAGTTTGAGTCCAAAATCGTAGTTGAAGGCCAATATATGTATATATACTGATTTATTTTTAAATAAAAAAGAGCAAAACCTGCTGAAAAGATAAATGTTTATTTTAAAATAAAGCTACAACCATTATAACTTAATTTTCACAAGCAGCAATGGCCGCCATTTTGCTATTTGCGAAGCCATTTCGCTTTTGGTACAAGTGCGGTGAGTATTCAGTCTCTCCTTTGAGAAATAAAGTGTAAAATAAATACGCCTCCATCTCTGTCAAAGTAATACTAGCTTTCGTTTAATGCTAATTATAATGATAACTGATAATTTAAATTGATAATGATAACTTAAATATAATTCTAAATTTGATAGTATTCAAGTGAAAACTACATAAACTAATATTATAAAGATGAAATATTTGTTTGTTTGTTACGATTTAACTCAAAAACTACTTGACGGCTTTTAAATCGATCTATTTTAAAAGCTACATTGTCAGCGAGTTTTTTTGTGTATAGTAGGTACATCTACATGGCACCCGTGCGAAGCCGGGGTGGATCGCTATTTTATAATAAAAATTAGTCCGTGCCTATGTTTATTTAAATATATTTGTATATATACTAGGGTGAAGACATACTATATCATAACGACATTATTAAAGGGTTATTATTACCATCTATAAAAATACAAAAATGAATTCTGCTAAAGTAGTGCGCCCTTCGATATAATTGAATACATCAAAAGCATAATGTTAAGATGCTTTCAATTACCTTTGACATCTATAAACTCCATTCCTCGCATTTCTTAAATTGGAACGTCTCAATACCATTACCGATAGCTAACGAGCGGCGGAATAAGAAACATTGACTTTTATTCTATAAAAAAGACCTTTGCTACAGTTGGATAGATCTCAGAGCCTTTCAGAGGTGCGTTGGGGTGGAAGGAGCGTTCTGAACTTTGAGACTTTCCTTTGAGGCAGCAAACATCGATGTAATTGGATTGCCTCGGGATGCTTAACTAAACAACCAACTCCGTTCCTACTACTTCTGTCCAGAGTGGACTTTGCTAAGTGTATAGCTACAGGATTCAATAAGTAATTAATGAAGTTATGAATATTGACCCTTATAAATGTTTTATAAAATAACTCTATTTCTTTAAGGGCTTCTATATATTATTAAAAGAAGCAAACTGATATGAACGGAGTTTTTATTGATTTTTTAATTCATTCATTTAATTCACTCATTTAATTCCTATTTTTTTAACTCAGCTATTGACAGACGAAATTGAGGCTCACTTTATGGTTGGAACAAAGTCTCAGAATGATCTCGGCCTATTTTTTACATTCGAGCATTCGGAAATCCATAGACTGAAACCAAAACTTGCATGCAATTACAGTTTTTCCATCTATGAACGATGATACGTTTCCCGGTGGGAATTTCGATATTCCTCTCACTCATTTTATATCCGGAGTACGGAATGTAAGGACACATGTTTATAGAAAATAATAAACGTCCCAGCGGGATACGAACCTGCGATCCATTTAGAGCTCAGGGTAGTTGTACCATTATCCCAACGCGCCAACGACCCAGTCAAAATATAATGAAAACTTAAATTTCTACTTCGATTCGATTTATCAATTCTTCTTCTTCCTGCCCTGTTCCTTTATTTTTTATTTGGGGTCGGCGCAGTATGTTTTCTTTTTCCATTCTCTCCTTTCACTCACCATATCATCAGTCACACCTTTCAAACACATATCATTCTTCACACAGTCAATCCATGTCTTTTTTGGCCTCCCTCTTCCCCTATACCCATCCACTTTCATATTTAAAACTTTTAAAACTATTTATCAATTGCAAAACAAAATATTAGCTTTCTTTAAAGATAAGTGGGCGCTAATTGTCTTGAATACTTTATTCATTTTATTCATTAAAGACAGTTGCAATATAAACATTGCTATTATGCTAATATGAAGCCGGTCGTAGGTTCTGCAAAATTGAAGACCGTCTCAAGTCTCTCTCGGTATAATAGATCTTTTCTAAGCATCTCATTATTCTTTTCCGCTAAGCGCTTTGTGGGACCTCTGAGGAATAACGCGCACAAGATTCTTAGCTTTAAAATATTTCTTAAAAATGTTATTTTATGTCCAGTTTTTTAAATAACTTGTAGGAACCTTGCGCGCGATAAAAATATTTTTATAAATGCAAGGATTTACAAACATATTTCATATTGGTGTTGTAGGCTATAATGCTATAATAATAATATTATTGTATGTCAGAATTTAATTTAATTTTTATTTTTAATTTTTAATTGTTATTAATGTTATTAAATTTAAGTATAATTTTCTTTGTGTTATATTTATAAATTTAATGTAATTGTGATGTATAATTATGGGCATTTTACCCGAAATAAACGATATATTATTATTATTATAATGCTGCTCTTTAACCACAACACTATAATTCACTATACATTCTCGCCTAGTATATTTTATAATTAAATTTCTTTCATAGGTTAAGGTAAAAAAATTGTGTATATTTCTACATTAACGGGATGTAATTAATACCTCAGCAAACCCCCCCCCCCCCCCTATGTCATGTGGAACACGGTGTAATGGTTGCAACTCACATTTTGTAAAACAAAAAGTTGGCGATAAAAAAGAGTGGTGGTTTTATTGCCAGATCTTCTCGCTCGTTCTATGCCCTTGATTTGAGAACTGGCAGTTAATATAAATCTAGAAGCAATTATTTATTTTTATTGACGTTCATAAGTATACACTGTGTTACCTCAATTAATAAATGATATTTTGATTTGATATGCCGCCATAAGATCCTCGTTGCAATATAGTGCCTGATGCACACTTTTCTATGATTTTTTTTTGTTAGTTTTGTTTCTTATTTTTATGATTTAGTAATTAGCAAGTAAAGCAACGGCGTAATCATGCGTCTTACGAAGGAGGGAGTTGGACAAAAATTGTATGCTACTACTCTGAACCAGGCACCGTGGCCGACAGTGTCACGAAAAAATTGCTACTCGTATGATTATCGTCTCGCGCGTTCAATTTTCACCATATTTTTAATTAATTATTTATTTTTTAAGAAAACGATCTCCATAGTTGTCTGTTTCCTTGAGAATTCAAATGTATATTTTATTGATATATTTTTAAATTAATAAACAACTTAATTACAAAACACACTAACATATTATATAAATAACTAATAACAAAGAACCTAAAACTAAAAACCTTAAAATATATACTATAAAAACTATAATAATTGATGATTGATTTTTTTTGGCGAGAAAATTTGACTCAAACATTTTTTGAGTTCTATAGGTTTTTAGATGGTTTCTTCATGTTTATGAGGTTTTTGTCAAATAGCGAAATTGTTGTATCACATCCTTTTTAAATATCATCAATTTATAAAGTATGTTTACTTTACAGATTAAATACTTAAAAAATAAAGGTAAATATTTTAACTTTAACGGTTCATCAAATTAAATTACTAAAAGTTCATAGATGGAAAAACCGTGAAGTGCACATTGCGCGTTTCGGTTTCAGTCTATGGATTTCCGAATTCTCGAAGTAAAAAACAGGTCGACAGCGCATCATTGACTGACGATCTGTGGCTGTGGTATAACCTATTAAAAAATAAAAAAGTTCAATTTAATTTTCCGGCAAGTACCAAGAACCTCATCTAATATCGGGTAAAAGCTTTGAAAAAGTTCGGAAAGCATATAATAGTTTGTAAGCTTTCAAACGGAATTATTTAGTAGACGCTCCACAAGTTGTATGAACTAATTATTATGATAGCTTCCTCAAAGCACTGTTTAAACAGAAGTCTCACTGCTAGTGAGTATAATGATATCTCTTTCATTATTTAAACAAGAACTGTTATTTTTTGGATCGCGGAACTTTGATAAACCATCGCGATCGGTCAAGATTATTTTTCTCAGAAACGCGTGGATGTTAATCAACTTGAATACATACTGTAATCCCTTGCAGCGGTGAAAAAATCAAACTTCTATGTCAAAAGATACAGCCCTTACACTCGCAAGGGAATCAAAACCTATAGGGTACTTCCCGTTGATCTAGAATCATGAAAGGTATGAAGCATTGTCATGTAGTACAAGTAAAGGAAAAAAATCCAAAAATCGTAAATTTGTATTATTTTTTTGTTTCGTCTGGTAATTTCAGGCATTGAATGGGTGGGAATATCGAAATTCCGACAGGGTAATGAACCATCGTTCATAGATGGAAAAACCGTGAAGTACATATTGCGCGTTTCGGTTTCAGTAGGTCGACAGCGCATCATTAACTGATGTTCTGTGGCTGAGGTTATGAGGTATCACCTACCATCAAGCTAACCTCATGCTCGTCTCTCGATGTCTAACATAAATATTTTTTTTATTAAAACAAATATATTTGTTTAAAAACTTTTATTGAATTTAAAACTTAAGTACTTACTTAAATAATAAAATTATATTAATTTTAATAACATAGTTTGGCATTCGACAATTTTATCCATTTTTACGGATCCACTACACAATTTCCTTTACCAACCGGATAAACAAACAAATAATAAAATATCTTTTTTTTAATAAAACTAAGTTTAAGAGATCAAAACTTAAATCAGGTAACATTATCTTTGTAGGTACATCACAAAGGTACTTTTCAATATATTATTTTAATTTCAATTCAAATTAATAATTTATACAAATATTCATAATATTTCAGAATTCGATTATTACAAAGTTAAATAAAGAACATTTATATATACAATATATGTATTTACTCGTTCTTAACAAGACCGCTCACATTTCTCTCCTATCACCTTTCTCCAATATCACATTTTAATTAAGATTTTATAAGCAAAACATTAACACTTTTAAAACATAAAAAGCACCCTTAGCAACGACTGTAAAAAGTTTTACTAAAAATAGAGACAATTTCGTATTATAAGCATGGAGAATTTTTTCTAGTGTTACTTTAACTATGTATGTCGTAAAACCATTTTACCTTCATTGCTATTGGATGTTGCAGTAATTCAACAGGCATGTTTTTTCAGTAAGTCATTTATATAATTGCATACATATGTGTATAGTATATAGGTAATTTTTTTGCATAAATATGTATTATTATGTTTATCCTAACGTAAACATAAATATAAGTAACACTGCAATAATTCAGAATATATTTATGAAGGAAAATATGATAATAAGCACTAAGCTCACTCTACATATGTGTACAACGTAGCATTATAATCAGTTTAACTTTAGTATCTTCGGAGATCAGCAGACTGATAGACATAAATGTTCAAAATAATTTGTATGAATACTGTTCCTCTCCTTTAATCGTCCCCTCTCCACTTCTGGTAAAAAATTGCATGTACAGAAATTTTGATTCTACTCTTATATTATTATGTTGTATAGTAGAGAATGTTTTAAATATAGTGTTAATAATAATTAGATTTTTTAATAAAAAATCCTAAACGCTTTGCGCCTTCTGATGCTAACTATCCAACGAATTAATTAAAAATATATAGTTATTTGATTTGTTTCTAAATGATTTTTAAACGAAAAAAAAGCTGTTCAATTATAAGGGGGTTAATTTTTAGTTTCAGTCAATTTGAAGATATAGTTTTTGAACGGCGTTTATTGTTCTGTATTAATTTTTGCAATGTGCTCCAGCAAGAGGCTCATTGCAATTTAAAATCACTCTGAAATATAATATCATCTACATACAGTTGCGGGACCACCATACAAAACCAAAAGCCCGGCTTGCCTTTTTAATGCAACAATAAAAAGAAAAATAATAATGCCCTTAACGCAATTATATAAGTACATATATGTATAGAGAATACAACCCGAATCTCGGGATCCCGGCCGCAGTGGCGGCGTAAGAACTAAATTTTGTGGGCAAAATTCATTTTGCGGGGTCATATGCCAGCGCAAAATATGGCTTTTTTTGTTTTGTTTTGTGGCTTTTAAGTAATGCATAATTTTTCGGAGCCCTGGGTCGCGAGGTCGTAGGCTCGGTGGCTTACGTCGCCCACGCTTTTCGCCAATACTGCCCGGCCGTTTTCTGGCCTCGTAAATCCCGGAACTGTACTTGGCTAATCTCGGGATTTTCGGATTGCCACAAACGGGTCTAGTTTGCATTCCGTAGTCCATTGCGGCTTGACAATAACTTTGCCTAGATTATATTAATAGCATTTATTACATAACGACACAAACAACCCTAAGATACGCCCTAATAATGTTTGTCATAGAACTTAGAAGGGACTTCCCCGCTCAATACGATCACCCGAGGTGATACCTGATATACAATATTATGATATGAGGTGATACCTCATATCATAATATTAACCTACATAAACTACAAAGCAGGCTTGGAAGTCAAATATTGGATGCTTTCATATCTCTGCGATTGTATTTTAAAATTCTAAATATTTATTTTGTGTTGTCTATTTTATTTCTATATAATGATTTGTGTTGCGCAACGATATTAAAAACATTTTTTAAGAAATTATTCATATTTTTTTATTTGAGCTCAAGTAGAAACTATATAGTTTAATCCCGGGATAGCCCCGGATTCCGGGGATTACGGAATTTTTGAAGAGTATTGAAAAACCTGCTCGGGATTGTATTCTCTAGTCATATATAACTTATATGATAAGTTAACGTATTAGGTACGTTACAGCCAGCAAGCCGGGCTTTTGGGCTTGTATCGTGGTCCGTGGTGGTACATGTTATATCATAATATCAATCAGTATCGCTACTCTATTAACCAAACATATAAAGTATGTTTTTTAAATAAAAATTGTAAAATACCTTGAATTTTACGTTATGGTTTTTGATTTTTATATGTTATATTACACTTAGCGCTAAATAATTTGCTTATTCGAAACATCTTTCGATGATATGTTACCATAAATACAATTTCTCCTTATCACAGCCCGTAATTTTGCTATTAACAATAAATAACGTAATTTAAACTATAAAGTATTAGAAATAACTTTCAAATGTTCAATAAGTACCTATGCACAGTATTTTTATCTAATATTTTTATTATATTATAATATATAAGATGGCATTTAACTAAGTTAAAATGTTACTTAAAATTTTATGATACATTTTTAGATATTTGGATATTTAAAATGAGCTATGCTCCCATTCTTAAACATTCTATATTGCGTTAAAAAATTCCAAAACTACCCAATATTTTACCCGATTTCCAATTCTATACAAAAACTATTTTAAAATTACCGCTAACCTTCCCCTGTTATGTTCGAGTATCTTTAGACATACGGTTTAATCATAAGGAAATCAGTTTACCTCGCTCACAAAGGTCATTATGAAAGTAAATATATTTCAAAAAGGGTATAAAATTGAATGCGATAAAACCGATGCTAACGTTTAAATACGAATTGGGTGTCTACCATGCGGTTATTGAGAGGCTCTCTCGGGTGGGCATGACCTTTACTTACAACTAGATAGTTTGAAGTTCTTCACGACTAGTCATCATGATTGACACATGAAGTGGTAGAATTGGTCGAAGTTCACGGGCTCCAATTCAAACTCCTTCTCCGACTTGTTAAGTAATTCGGGGTTTCTCTTTAAGAAGTTTCTGACCCAATCTTCGCCGGCCATTCTAGCGTTAACATCGAAAGGGTGGTTTAAATTATTATCTTCAGCGTATTGGAATGCTAGTTCCCGTATATCCTTCCTCGTGACGCCCATGAAATATTTCTCCATGCTCTTTATGAATCCGACAAGATCTTTCTCTTGACTATCTGTGAATACTCTTCTGTAATGTCCCATTAAAGGTTTAGGATCGTCTGGTTGTTGGTAGCGTACTTTACTGGCGCGTCTTTGGAGTGTGGAACGAGGAATGTGGAAGGTTCTAGCGGCTAGTTTGTATCCCATCTTACCTGAGACCACGGCAGCTACTGCTTTAGCCATTTCTTCTTCACTCCACGACTGGCGTCCGCTTATTCTTTCATATTTCCTCACCATGATAATCTGGAAAATAATACATTCGGTTTAATTGACTTAAACTGATTTGGCCCGTTCCTTAATATAATATACATTTAATTACGTTTATTCATTACAATGTGGTTAGTTTAATAAAAAAAAAACTAATTACGTAATTGTCGAGTTATAATTGAGAATTAACGTGATGATATATTAGTCAATATAATAATTTTAAAGTTTCTGCTGGAATATTATAATGTTTTGCCATCTCTGGCGCTCGGCGAAGGGTAACCGCGGTCTACCGGTTTTTAAACTCTGATCAATGTCGGACCAAGGTAAAAAAAGTGACTAAAGGCGTTTAGAGGCTATCTTCAATGTAACTTGAAGCAGTACTTATGAATATGCAAATATTGTTCCTAATTTAGCGACTAAATGTGTGACGTTAGGAGTAACAATACTGCAATTGGTGAACATAAATATATTGAAAACTATCAGCTCTACATTTGTATAGAGTTTAAAAATAAAAAGCATTTTTCTATTTATTTATTAAAGTCTGCCAATGTTTACATATGTATTACAAGAGTAAAATAAGAGCAAGAGTAGAAATAATATTTTAATTTTGAAATAATTTTCTAAGAGCTTGAGCAATTTTTTGTTAATGACTATTTAAAGAATATTTTAAAATTTAAAGTTTTAAACGATAAGTTAAATCGATAAAAATAAAAAGGAGAATCGTCATTAATATGTTAATTAGAAAAACTAAAAAAGATATACTTTACAAATTACATTCAAGCGTGAAAATACTTATTAGCATCTAAATGAGCATTCTATACGTCTAACCGGAGGATAATAACATAGTATAAATATATTGTGTATTGACGCACTTGCTGTTAGTCAACAACAATAATTAAGCTATCACGAGTGTTCTTACGTTGATATAAGGACGAAAATGGCTTAAATAAATTGACTAACCGAGTTAGCGACCGCACACCGCATCGTCGCAACAGCTGATAGCGAACACAACACACGATAAAGTATGGCGTGTTTTTCCTTTGCGATAGCTCGGGAAACTGAGGCCCTATTACACCTTCAAGTGCCCAATGTATATCGAATTTGATACAATTCCCTGCCGTAGTAATTACCCACAATGTACGTCATTACTGAACAGTGTGCCACTTTGGCGCCCGTAAACGGGAAATACCACTCGATAGTAGTTGACCGTCCTTGAGTGACCGCGTCTTATTTTTTATCTGTAATACAACGGCTTTAATGCTCAGCTGTTTATACTCGTTACATACACACTTATCAATCCATTCCGTACTATAGATGCTATTTGTTTAAAGTACATTGTGTGTATTCATCTATTTTTGCTATTAGTAATATTTCATTGTAGAGCAATGGATGACGTACATGGCGAGAAATAATGCAATGATAGCTAATAACGTCACAGTGGCGGCACGAGCACAGCGTGAGCCGAGGTTACTGTGACGTGTGACTTGCAAGGTCTCCGCTGCATTGCACGATGCGCCAAGGTTGCCTTGCCACGCTCCTCCGTGTCGGCACAACGAATCTAAGACCTACTTAATAATAAATACATCTAGTGGGCATCTTATAATGTATGTGAAAAAGTGGAAACCCATCACACTATAATCATGGGTGAAACTGCATCGATTATTTGCGATGAATCGAGTGGAAAGTGGCTTTTGGTTGTTCCCGGGTTGAGAGTAAAAGGGGTGTACTCACGAGTGATGGAGACGCAGTAGTAGAGGAGGAGGGTGAGCGATGGAGGCGCCAGGCGGCTGTGGTAGCGGAGGCGGTAGACACGGGCGGCGGGCGGGCAGGCGGGTAGCTAGACTGCGTGCGACTCGGCTGACGGCGCGCGCGACACTGGCGCGGGGCCCGTCTTGCCCCTCCGCGGCCCTGGCGTGCTTACGTCACCTGGCCCAGGGCCCGGCCGCACGACTATTTTTGTCCACTACTAATTATCACCTTCCTTTGTCCAATTATACGTTATGTACTGAAAAGGTAATCTGGTAATACATTTACAATAACTAGTTTGTTCACTGATCACTGGAAATTATCATTTAAATATTCATTTAGTTTACGAGTAATTAATTAAGAACGTATTGAAACAAAGCGTTATGCAAATCTGCGGTCATTGTTTTTGAAGCTTAATGAGAGTGCGTTGTAGGTAATGCTAGAGTGAAAATGCTTTCATTATAATTATTATTATTTTCTCATATCACGTAAAGTACAAACTCCATGTCACACAAGTGCCAACAAACAACTTCGAAGCGAGGGTTTGTTTAATTTGAGTGATCATGTATTAATGGGTAAAATGGAGTTCTACAGACATTTAGCAACATTGTTACCGTGCTAATTGCGGACATCATTAGGGAACGTGTTTTCTTAAGAATTAACACTCGTTTAAAAATGTACTAAGTTTACTGGGCATTGCTTGAGTGTTTGATACGGAGATGACCTGAATATTTGGCCTCAAAGAAACAAAGACAAACCTAATACTAGAAGGACTGTACCTTTCAAACTGAGGCTAGGCAATTGAGAAAATAATAGATCTTTATCGCACACAAATGTATCTGGAAGCTGTTAAATTTATCATCAATGAAGGATGGAGAATAAATTCTTAAAAAAATTAAATTAAAATGTTAAAGAAAAAATTTATTAATACAATATTACAATCAAATAACGTGTGATTTGTAAGTACAATGTTTGTTTTGCTATCGAAGTGGGTGATTAACCTTGTTCATAAATACTAAGAAAATTAATTCATATCTACTCTTAAACGACACATACGCTTAAGTCGATTAAGGGCAAAGAAATAATGGAAGCAATGACTTTTTCCGATAAAAAACGTCACATAGGAAGTTTATTTTTGATAACATTTGTAAGTATTAATACATAAACAAAGATTTAATATACCTACTGACTTAATATTATAACAACAACAACTACCGAAATCGATTTAATTTTAATTGTAAATATTTATTAACTGATAAATAATCATTAATTTTTCATACAGGATAATAACAAAAAATATCAAACCGTCTGCCGAATCGTCTTGCTAGGAATAACTACATTTTGTAACTAGGTAAATAACTCAAACTTTTAATTATACCAGAAAGGGCATTTTCGCAAAAATCATTTACAAAAATATGTATTGAATTAAATTACTTACAATTAGTAGGAAACCCATATAAAACCTTCAATTTTAACGATTTACGTCAGGGATATTTATAGAAAAACAACTTTTTCGCAAACTCAATCGTAAGTTTCTACAGCGAGTTTTCTTCCGCAATAATTGGCAAATAGTAATATTTTGAATTGAAACTTGTGTTATGCGATATAATATTGTAACTTTGTATTAATTAAATATTTTTTTAATCGGAAATTAATTGTTAGAAGTTAACACTCTACATAGAGACTCTACCTCTTTGTTTCATCGCACAAAATCCTAAAGAATACATATTATAGAATTATGGTATACATATTATATATATATTACAGGCAGTTCCCCTACCAAGACGAGACAATGGAAGCGCAAGGCACTCCATACCTTTACTCGAAGCGTTTCGTCGTATTTTTGTACCCTTAGAGATTCCGTCTGAAAGGCGCTAGAAAGTCTAAATTCTCAGAACATGATGTCAATAAAGTACTAATTAAATATTATAATTTAAATGTTAAAATACCCTGATTTCATTCATTCATTGATTCATCAAAACTGTTAGAGTACTTCCTGAAGTCATAGTAAGCTGAATAATCTTATGAAAGGATTAGGAAATAATAGGGAAATTATGAAATCTGAACATTTTCCCTCCATCCCTTAAAATAGGGGGGTGAACACTCTTTCTCATAATAGCGTAGTTTGTGTGAACCTAGTCTTAAGTTCTCTCCAAACCCTACAACTCAAAAATGTATGGCTTGGCCATTTCGAAAGAGTGACGTAATAATACTCCTTATGGACAGAAAGTAATTCACTAACTAGGCGTTAATTTTATGCCAAGAGATCTTTGATTAATGAAATGGCTAAGACATAAATTTTAATTAAGGTATAGGGTTTGCAGAGAACTTTGGAGAACTAGGATTCAAGCAGAACACTATATATAAACGCTATGAAGAGAGAGTGTTAGGTTAGGGCGTGTAGACTGTAGAGCTAGAAGCGCCATAAGATTTGATAACTTTTTAACAGCGCAACCAATATGTACCTACTCGTTTTCGCGTTACTTTAAATGAAAATGTTTTTGGTGGGTAGAATAATTCTTAAGTTTCTTCGGATTATAAGAAATTCGGATACTATAAAAAACGTCCTCCGCGTGGATATGTTTGTCTTCATAACTACGCAGTACGCAAAAGACTTAAATACTACACCACAATTTGAAAACATATTTTTATTCCGAATTATCAGTAGATATAATAAATTTAAAACATATCTAAACCTATAATTCGTTACGCTAGATTGTTAAATTCTGTCTCTGATAGTGATTTAGTTACAGAAAACTCTATGTTTTATTGTGTTACAATATGACTGTCACTACTCGAATGTTTACATGGCTTGCTATGAAGAAATAACAAAAATTATAGGCATTAGATTTATACGAAAAATATCAAAAAATATAGGCCTTAGAAATCTACATAAAAGTCTTAGACAGCATTACAAGAATAACTTACAATGTTATGTTTCAAAATGTCATCAAAAATAATGAGTTCTTTGTACAGCTAAGTTGGCATATATAGTAACGCTTATTTATATATATTAGTTAAATACAATTAACGTATGTTGAAATTTTTCTGTACATCATGTTAAATAATATCGATGGCTCCCACGTAAGTTATGGTAACCAACATAGTGTTTTAGTACTAGTTTAGATAGGTTAGTTACTTAAAATACACATAAGGTTGTGTCATTATAAAAACTAGATGAAAATGGACAGTATAGTATATAAAAACGTAATATGACGTAGAAAACTAATTTTATTGGTTACCATAATTTACGTAGAATGCATCGATATTTTAGAAATTATGGCGAGTTGAATTAACACTGACAATAAGTAATTACATATCGAGCACCACACAGACATTTAACTGGCAACATATTAAATCAATTAGGCGTATTAATTATCTATATTTGTAGACTTACGTACGTATACAGTCTTATCTACGAGACCTGTATACCTCTCATACGAGTATATTGCTAGACAATAAAATTACTGATGTTAAATCAAAGCTCCTGCCATAGTAAAATATACAAACTCGATATTTAATAACATATTTTTTCCTTATTTGTATACTAGCAGCTATAAGACTGTTAATGTTCATTAATTTTTAACAGATTTTTTTATTATTCTATTTTTTTACTTTATCTCTGTCCTCATGATCACCAGCCTATATTTTTCCTATAATGGGGAAATCCCTCTGGGTAATTCACTTTATAATCTACTTATATATTTATATCATCGGACTTTTTGTTCTAGAACGTGCTGGATTCATTCTTTTCATTCACCATTTTAGTCAGAAATGATCATATAAATGGAAGCTACATTTAGTAATGATGCTCTGAGCTGCCTTAGTCATAAGATATATGGATTAAGAATAGTCTGTTGACTGTAGTCTGATCTTGATCCACGTGCTCCGTAGAAGAGCACTGCCAATTAGCGTACTGGGGTTTAACCCACCAGCCTGTGACTCATGTGTGTTGACTTCCCTTTTATTACGGAATTCGTTTGTTGTCATATCATGATAAGTTTTGGCACCATGTCAATAACTAAACTTAGAATAATGAAAACAATTCAGATATTGAGAGAGAGTATTTAGGTATATCATAAATATGAGTCAGTATTTTTTATTATAGATATTGACAGACGATGTGGAAGAATAGGAAGGAAGGAAGGATATTCAGTCATAAAACATCAGTCAACTGACCTATTTTAATCTTATTACGAGCATTCGACTAAAGATATATAGGTAGGTAAGTCTGAAACTATAATAGAGATGTTTTTATGAAACTCTTTCGATTTAAGAGTTAACCGATAAGTAGTGCTGTAAATTCCCGGAGACTCGAGGGCACGGGGCAGACCCATTTCTGTGTTTCATTGATCATTGTTTTTTAAATGCAACTATATGATCAGTCATTTTGCTTTAAAGGCAAGTAGGTGATAAACCTTCTGTGCCCTATCAGACCGAAACAATATTTTAATCTTGTTTTCCCGGGATTCGAAACCAGAACCACCGATATTAAACGTATCACGCTTACCAAGTTGTTACCAAAAAGCAGAAATTGTAACATAATCATACGTTGAATTTTTTTTAATCCAACATAAAAAGTAAATGGTTAGGTAAATGGAAAGGTTATTTTTTTGGGTTCGTAGACTACAAAAAGGATAACAAAACTTTTATTAATTTTTTGCTCAATAAATTATTGGAGACTAGTTAATTCTAAAAAATGAATATGGTTTGATATGTAAGTAGGTTTATAGATGCCAGAATTAGGGATGGTCTGAAGTCTCCTGCTGTTGTTTGACTTGTGCTGCATACCATCAATATTATGTTTTACGTTCTGTGATACTCGCGTAATAAAAGACAATATTAAATCTAGTAAAAATTATTTTATTTAAAAAAGCAATACTGCAATATTGACTTATTAAAGTGGGCGCCATAATATTCTTGCCCGGGGTGTCAGTGTTGTCAAAGCAATTTCCATACCCTTCATATTTAACAGTATTGTTACGGTAACGTTATGTCCGCCATTTTCAATTTATGATAACATCAAACAGTTCAATAATCTTGAGTTTACACTGCTCTTTGTAAAATATAATAATCTGTTCATTACTTTGAGCGAATATAATTTCAAATAGAAGCACAGATAATGTAATTTATAGACAAGCAATGCTGTAGTTAAAAACGCCTTTAACGTAGACCGTGACCATAAGTGTACAGTACGTGGTATGATACCAACTGATAAAAATTTATCAGTAGTTTCCTCACTTCGACGTTATCAATCAGATATATGTACTTGCCAATTCGCGCTATCATATTTCTTCAATGTATCTGAACGCGTATGTTGAAACAAGGAATTTGTTATAATTTTATATTCATTTTCATTTTCTCTCTACTGTATAGAAACTGTTTATTTTTAAATCTTAATGTAACTGAACAGCTTTACTAATCGTAAAATATTTATTTAGTGTATAGTTATGTGACATATGAGCAAATAAATAATTCAGATAAAAGAAAAAAGATTAATTGATACATACAAAATGTACCCCAATTATGCTTACTCACTCAAGACTATTCTTTTTATCATAAAAATATTTGTTTTACTCATGGATAAATCAAATATCTATATAAATAATATAATTATTACGAAACCCTTTGTCCAAGTCAATAATCATACGAATTACATAGAGACACAGGAAACATCTGCTATTTTATAAGTACATAGATAGTTGATACATTGCAAAACTACATGCTCGTAGGAATCACTGGTTGGGTACCAATATGAGTGAATCAAGATAAACACGAACCTTGATCGCGGATACTACGTGACTTTCCTGTTATCAGGCAGTATAGGTACAATATAACTATGGTACAATAATATAAAGTGTACATTGTTAGTTTGCTAAAAACTTACAATATGTATATTGAAATGAAAATTTAGTAGAAGACTTTTACTATTAAATAGATAGCAAAGCAATTAACACTAACATCTATACATATAATAAAACTGTAGAGGTCAAATGTCTGTACGTAGAAAAAAATGTTTTGTGGCTTTATATTGTTTATCCATTTAAATCTTATAACTTTGATCTGAAGAATGATATATGTTTGAGACGTGTGACTTATATGGCGAGTGAAAGGAGAGAAGGGAAAAAAAAGCATACTGCGCCGACCTTAAATAAAAAAAGGGAAGAGGGCAGGAAGAAGAAGAAAAAAAGAAAATGAAGAGTTTATATGTTTCTTTATACGGTTTAAAAGCAATATCAATGCAAAGAGAAAACAAATAAGTTATGTAGACACAAAATTTCTAAGTAGTTCGTCGAATTTTATGTCTATTTTGCTGAACAATCGAATTTGACATAATGAGGTTTATACAAATCGACACAACATTTTGTCACGAAACCCTCAACATTGCACATTTCAGTTGACAATTCAGCTGTTTTATTCAGAACTGGAAAGGTAGTTGACCGCCTTAAGTACCTATAAACTTTGATAACATTATACAAATGCATTCGCCGTATCGACACATTGTTGTTTACATTAAAAATTATCTGCCTACTTCAGGCTTTTGTATGCATTTTTTTCGAAAAGTGTTATTCTTTATTAATAAATACTCGAAAACGTTGCGAAGTATATATTTAATACGTAATTAATCCTTATGTGGAAGATTACAGAAAGCTTAAAGAAATGTTTTGTTATTTTTTTTTGTTTGTCCCCGCAACCTTTTACTAATAGTAGGTAGTGTCATACACAGGCGAATATCCATTCTAGTGCTATATTTTGTATAACCAATGTTTCTTATTACAATATCATCAGACACGCATGAAACTCCTTTGATGTTCAGTTATACGCTGTTGACTGTTTTTTTTTTGTAAATTTCGAGCATTTGAAATCCTCAGATAGAAAAAATGGACTACTGTACTTCATGATTATACTTAAGGACCACAGTCATTATAGGTTTTTAAATTTTTAATCTAATATATAAAATTCTCGTGTCAAGGTGTGCGGGACCGAACTCCTCCGAAACGGCTTGACCGATTTTCGTGATCCTTAGCGTGCATATCAGCCAGGGTAAATATTCGATCAATATCTATTTTTCATCCCCCTAAGTGATAAGGGGTGTTCACCCTTAAAAAATTTTTTTTTTATTTTTGGACGAAATTTTTTGTTTTTATTTTTTTATAATGTGGCATTAAAAAATACATACAACCCTAAATTTTTACTTTTTTATCACCAATCCCTGCTTTTTAGAAATTATTTACATGGCAAAACAACGATTGCCGGGTCAGCTAGTATATCTATATTATCGATACTGAAATCAATATAAGCTATATAGGTCCCAGTATCGGTATTAATTCTCATTGATCATTAACTATAAGTATTAATTTAACTATAGGTTAAAGAAGAATAAGCATAAACAATATGCGAAATAAACTAAAATATTTATAGATAAAATGTACCTATTATCCAATGGCGACATACATAGCAGTTATACATAATTGCACAAAATATATACCGTACGGGAGGTAGCGCTACTTTTTTTTTGGTATTTTAATACCGAATGAATTTCATTTTCACAGTTGTGCAATGTACAGAATTTAGCAAAGTGAGCGTCAGTTGCAACCCCTCTTGCTGTGAAGATAGAGATCCGAGTTTTTTCATACCGTTCCAAAATTTATGAGATAATATTTTAGATCACATAAAAAAATAATCGTCAGCGCAATGATGGGTTACACGTCAGTCATGTACCACGCTGAATTTATAGGTGTTTGAGCTCGTTTAGTTAGTTTGAAAAAAAATCTGGTAAGAAAGAAGTTATAAAAGCACAATATAAGTTGACGTCCAGAGCTCTTATCTAGTAGGCGGATACTATAATATAATTCTTGTGATTTTCAGTCAGTATGAAATGAGTTTTTCAAATGTAGCGCTACCTCCCGTACTATTAAGTTATTTTGTACCAAGACAATATTATAGCTTAAAATGTATACAAAAGAAATACTAAATACACAAGTCCTCAATTAAAGTTGCCAACAGGTATAGCTTATTTCGTTTTGTGCGTTATTAATAGATGTAGACAGACAAATACATTTACTTTTAACATATAGACGTAAGTAAACGTGCACTTATTTACTTGTATTGCATCATGATTTTGTTACAAAAGGTTGCTCAATATTTAGCATATTCAAAAATACCATTTACTTCAAGGAAGGTATCCTTAATTAGGTATGAATATTTTTAAATCGGTAGACATAGGTATTTTTAAATATCATTTCGATTTTATTCAAAAAGCGATGTTCTAAATTTAAATTTATTAATTTCATTATTTCATAATCCCTATACTCGTATACCCAATTGATCTGCAGATGCGTTGCCGGCCTTACTCTTCAGCTGATCTATTGCGTTTTGATTTTTAGGTCCTTCTTTAAATAATATATGTTCTGTTTACTTCCCGGCTTATGTCAGAGGGATAAATTGAACCTGGATATATTTTACCACCTACCTTTAATATCGAGGAACAAAATGATTCTAACATAAATAGTGTCTCAGATTTTTTTATTATTAGAAATGCAAAAATAAAAGTCTTAACCTTAATTAATTATAATAAGTTTATTATCAAAAAAATAATAAAATATATGTACATATATATCAAAGAGCAAAAATTTAATAAATAATAATTTTATGGAAAACAAACATTAATTAACTTCCTCACATTCATTTAATCTGGAGAAGTTTAAACCACATTTGGTTCTCTGATGAATAAAATGTTCTTATTAAAGGACATTCGTTTATTCAGAAAATTTTATTCATCATATTAGGAAGTTAGTTAAATAAACAAAACTGTTGACACTGGTCTGAAAGCAACCCACTAGAACTGCATCACTCTCCCAAGGCTTTTGTCTGAGCCGCTATATCAAGCCAAGTCTATGTATCCAAGTCAATGTATGTATATCCATTTAAATAAAATACTGTATACCGGATTAAATTATATTATTATTTATATTGTTTAAATTATTTATCCCGACGTTTCGGATGCTTTTCAGCAACCGTGGTCGCGGGGAGACAATATAACAATATAAATAATAAATCGCGTTTTAATCCGGTATAGAGTATTTTATTTAAATGTGTGATACTCGCGTTAATAAAAGACAATATTATGTATATCCATGTTCGATGATCATACTGAATGTACCAGTACAGTTATATCGATACAAAATCGTGCTTAACTATAAACTAAATAATCTTAAATAATTATAATTGTAAAAGAAACTATAAATAAGATTTAAACTAAAGACAAATAGCTTCTCAAACATTTTCGTTGATCGTTATTCTTCATATTGCCACATAATATATTTTCTTGAATGCTTTGACTGTCGTTTGAGCCCGCTCTTGGCATTCACCGCGTGCCTTATGACTGAACTGAAAAACATAGAGGCAAGCAGTGAATGCAAGGAGTTGGACTGCTTATTCTTCTCTTCTGTCTTCTTTCTTCAATATTTATCCAAAAGCCTCAAATATATCTTATATAATACCTGCTGGACGGCCTCGTTGAGACTATTTTAAAACTGCCACCAAATGTTAAAATTAAAAAAAAGCAGGTCTTGCTGTTCTAAATAACTAGAAGGGTAATAAAATATTTGTATAATAATTCAAGTATTCAAAAAAGTATTAATGTAGAAGATTTTCATTGGAGTATCTTTTTAAATTTCGGAACGCCTGCGACAATTTTAAGTCACTTTTGCACTCAGTGCAATTAAAGTATTGCCTTGTTAAATCAACAGGCGCTAAATTTTGTTCTATTTATTGCACTTTAATTTTAAAACAATAATCATATTATAGTATCTTATTTTTTAAACTTATTTAATACAAATCTATTAAATTGATGTCGATAAGTATGATACAACTCATGATAAAACTAATCTGATTAGGACGATACTATTAAATAACCTGCAACAAACTGTAAGCAAGAATAAAGTAAGATTGTCGCTAGTATTTGCACTTATATAGATTCTTTAATTATAATGCATATTAATCTAATTAAGGCGCCCAAAAAGCAAGGTTTTACATGAAAAATTATTTAGAAAGATCACTAAAAAACTTTTTATAAATTGAGTTTTTAACAAAAAATAAAAGGTTTTATAATAACAATTACTCATAAATTAACATAAACATTTTTAGCCGATATTATTTTAGACTTTTCGTCTATTTTTTTTAATTTCTTTAAAATTTGGTAATAATATTTCAAATTAGGTTTGTAATTCTGGAAGACATGTATGCAGACAGTTCTCACCAAATTACTGGCAACATTTTTTTTAAATTATTTAAATATGGAACGGCGTTTATTCTAAAACGGCCACTGAACCCGATCAAACTGGAAAGTTAGTTTTTTCATAGACATGCGCGGTGCACACGGTCCCGTAACTCCCGAGGGGTGAATAGCACAATAGCTAGATGCAGCTGTTCTATTGTCAAATGCATAGGGAATAAAAATTTGGCTACTTATATTGTTAATATTTTTACGTATAAAAATACATGGCGTTTTGATTATATACGATAAAATTATGATTTGATTGTAGTCTATTATTTTATCCGAGAGAATCTCATCAAAATGTGCAAAATTTTGATGAGATTCTCGGAGACTTGCAGTTGACTTTTCATGATTTTAAAAAATCGTAATATACATTAAATTATTCTTAATTTAAAAATTCAGTGAAATATGTTCATGCATAGAAGAAACGATACCGGTACTATTTGTATTTATAAAGGTTGTGTAGCTGGTGGAGTGTGGTACCATCGATCGTGATCAGCTGATCCGCTCAAGTCTTACGGGACTTTCGTTTTCATTACACTAGCTTATTTCTCAATCAGAAGTTTCTATTCAAGAACATTCTATTTTGGAAAATAAAAATCCACTTAGTATTGGACCACCGTGTACCCGAAATCAGCGATTAAGTAAATTAATTGTTAAGTTATGATTAAAAATAAGTAGAAATAAAAATAGCGAATTTAAAGATGACATACTTAAAAAAACTGAAGTAGAGTGATTGGGTTGATTAAGCCACAAAATGAACATAATTCAACAAAATGAAGGAGACAACATTTAACATTGCTATGTTATATTTAATGAGTTACAGTATTATTAAAATACTTTTTAATAATACTGGATACTACTGCTGTAGTAGACATAGCTCTACATCTCGTTTTTCTTAAATATTATAGTTGGTAATAAACTTTGCTAAATTTCCTTAATGTTTTAGGAGAAATTAATTAATCTTTAATGTCTAGTACCGGAGTTTCAGGGTTGAATCCCGGATAAACAAGTTTTAAAAAATAATGTGTCGGTTGGGTTGGCCTGTAAAAAAATTATCAACGAAACATACACAGAAATGGGTTCACCCTATCTATGCTCCTAGGGGACTCGGGAATTCACTATAGCAAAAGTAAGCACTTACTCATAGAATACAGAAATAAAGTGTTGAATATCAAAGTATGTGTAGATTTGATACATTAAGGAAAATTGACGTACTTGAAAATAGTAAATGTTCTAGTGAAATTGCTACCCGTTTAACCCTTAGTCAATCATGTACAATACAAACAGTATTATAAGAAATGGCTATGGTGCACTCACCATGGTGAAGGAACGTAAACATTGACTTGTAATTAGGTGTCGGAGGGGCTACGTGGACTGCCAGTGGTCAAGGGGTGTCTAATGTCGGCTACTTAAGTAGTCGCTACGTTAAATTGACTCTACATATTTTTCAATGTTTGATTTGTCAAATTGTTGGATACGTTTATTTGTTTCAGTATATTTTATTTATTATAATTCCTAATTTGTATTACATACTTTCTATTTGCACGTATTATCGTTATATGTAACGTTCTATTATATTTTAATATGTAAATACATACATTAATATTATGCTGATTTTTATAAGGACTGGCTGAGAGATTTTAACCGTCCAATAAAATTATAAATCGTTTAAAAACTAAAAAAAGTATTAACATTATTTTTATGGAATATAAAATCAGTTCGGCCTACATTGTTCTTGATGCACCCTGGCATTTGTACATAGAGCTACATTGAATGTCTGATCATTTTGAATAAATTATTAAAGGGTGAATAGCAGCTTGTTTCAACGCCAGTACTATAAATCTACACTAGAATGTAGCGGACAAAATATGTTGGAATGTGATATAAGGCTTGAAAGAGATTAGAAGGGGAATTTACAAGAACTGTATAATGTCACTACAAATGACCTGTTAAAAGGACTTAACATTACTGTTCAATTTGTTAAACGATTTAAAATATTTATATTCAGATTCACGCGAATTTTTTATAACTATTCTGTAGTAAAGTATTTGTAACTCATTTTAATCCTTTTCCTTACAAGTTTTTGTTTTAGTTTTCGGTATTATCTTACGACAGCAACTTCTTTCTTCTTCAACAAAAATGTAGTAAAATTATATTAATACCATATACCTAATATTTAAGCTCTTTTATATCATGTTCAGTTTGTGCAAAATAACTTTAAATAAAATTATCACTTGAGATCTGATAGGTAGTTCCATTAACAGGCACAGTAATTTGTTGAACAAATATAACACTTCGAAGCGGTCATAGAAATTTACATTTTACTTTATTATTTTAACTTGGATTAATTGTCACCATTTTGAATTCAGTTTTTAACTATGAATTAAGTTATTAATAATTAGTAACTCTTTTGGTTAAGGTTTTAATATGGTCTAATATATTTTCATAATACTTAAAAAAATCTGTTGGAAATTATTTCGCATGTCAAACGGTTCAAAATTGGTCTTTAGATTCTAAGGTAAAAGTTACATAAGGCCGTGAGTGCAAGCGGGTGAGAAGAGGGAAGCCCTTGTCAACTTCCGATAATATGCACCAAGCCAGGTCTGACCCTTTAGCGCATAGATCATTGCCCTTACACGCACTGAGTTTAAAAACATTTTGCTGACGGCTTAGCTTTTTTGAAAGATTAAGTACAAAAGGTCTCAACCAAGTCTTCATTC
This sequence comes from Anthocharis cardamines, assembly GCA_905404175.1. NCBI lineage: Eukaryota > Metazoa > Arthropoda > Insecta > Lepidoptera > Pieridae > Anthocharis > Anthocharis cardamines. The sequence continues at coordinate 3,338,023 of FR989955.1, forward strand.
TTAGATTTGTAATGCAAAGCTACTCCAGCTTTTTACTGAAACAAACTGAAATGATAAAATATTGAGAGACGGATAAAATATTTATTTACTATATATAAATTTAAAATATAGTACTGACTAGAAAAGGTAGAGGACTCAGCATATTGTGGTAAAAGTCTTTAATAATATTTACCTTTTCATTTTATTTTTATTTATTTGTTGAGTTACTTGAGTATTGTTGCAAATAAGCAGAATATCTTTATTAATCTTCTGATTTGCGCGCTCTATTTGTTACGAGATTATTTTAACTAGGTTTGAACTAGATTAAATTTAACTAAAATACCAAGAGATTTTACAGAATTGGTCTCAATTTTTAACACTTATATCTAAAAATATTTATTGGTTCTCAGTGAATTGACAAAAAAAGCAATTAGAACTTTTTTAGACTGTGTCAACCTTGTTGAATAATAAAAAAAAGACAAAATTGAAGGGTTCTAAAGAGTCGCGTGGCGGGGACGATGAACTTTTGATTTCCTTTTTTATATCGATAGACGAGCGCGAGGCTTCCTGGATACTAGGTAATACTGATACATTAATTTATAGATAATATGCAGTCGACCTATTTTATTTCCACATCGGGAATTCGGAACTTCATACATTGAAACAGAAATGCGCTTCGTAGCTATTTTATTTATTTTATTTTTTTATTTTAGTAGTAGCTATTCAATTGTTCTCCGATTTTGAAAATCTTTTCTTCGTATGATATAAAAAGTGTTTTATCTTACCGTTATAGATGCATTAACAATTAAGCATATTTATTTTATTCTGAACTCAAATGATCTCGAGCGACATTTTGAAAACCTGGATATCATGTACATTTTAAAATAAATAGTGAAATAAACGCATAATAAGTAACGGGACACTCGGGATACTTGTCTAACAATAGAAAACAACAAGTAATTGAAGCTTATGAAAGAGATTGCGCAACTTTGCCACCTCGCAGTGCGCCGGCGCAGTTGTCGCGCGGACCCACCCCGCAGCTGTCGCGATAGTTGTCGATCGATGAATCGATTGTTTGATTCAAACTATTGTTCCAGAATTCAGAGGTTGAAAGCCGATTCGGCATCCTCTATTATAACATATATCGTGGGGTCAAAATAATTAATAGGGTCACCAATAATCGTGTGAATTTGCTAATATTCACACGTTATTCATTTAGTTCTAGTGCGAATTGTGGTGAGTTGTAATTATTCAACAATTTCAAATAATATATTAAGTGTCCTCTACTTTTGTTTTATATTCATGCCAAGTTTTAATTAATGCTGTTTTATACGAATTACATATAACGTATGAACTGATATCAAAATTGGTGAAGCCATATGATTGACATGGCATTCACCAAAATAATTTTAAATACAACGAACGTAGAACAAAATTTTTGATCTTTAGTGTCAATATTGGCATAATATTTTCTTTGTATTTAAAGATATTTTTTCTAATAAGATTCGAAAAACGAATACATTATATTGTATTTAAATTTAACGAGTTTCTAACATTACGACAAAAGTAAGATAACAATAATCTTATATTTACATACCAGTTGACCAAACCAGTTACTACTACAACTTCAATTGAGTTTTTATAAGTATACGAGATTAAATAGTGCACATTAATATGCATAATACGTATAATACTGGACTGATGCATTTAATATTAGATATTACATGTTGCTCGTGCAAATAATGCAACTTTGCTCGTAGACAATGCGGGCTCGGATTAATCACCCAAAATACAGGGTGGTTTTTGTCCTAGTATTGTCTAGTCGGGGTGAACGTACGCAGCTGCGCGCGCGGCGTATTGACAGTCGTGTGCGCACATGTCGCATGCGTCACGCTTCACGCAATATGGCAGGGAAACCGGCCCTTGTATCACATTTAAAATTACTTATTAATGAATTTTGTGATAGAAGACCGACGAATATTATTATTATATTATATGTTTTTAAAATAGAATGTCACACATTCATGATGTCATTTCATATTCAAATAAAATTTAATTTAAGTAAAAATAAAACGTACCACTGGTATGGAATGTTGCTAATTAAGTGAAAGTAAAAGCTTTATTGAATACAACAAAAATATGATTTAAAGTTATTATTTTACCATAGTACAAGATGTAATATAGTTTTTAGAAAAAGATGCACATACTTTTGACATAAACATAGACTGGTAGTTTGTAATTTAGTAATTTGATTTTGATTTGGTTATTGATTCTTCGTGATAATATTTTCACGTGAAGACTCTTGCGTATTTTGTCAAGAACTTCGTTATAATTACATTAATTCGTTTTGTGTTAAGTCGATAACTGGCCGTGGCCCCTTCTTTCTCTAGCCCCGTCCGTGCTTATCACTACTGCAATCAGCGATAATACCTACTCTATCCGACGGCCCGCACATACGATACCGGCGCTTTGTGTTTAAGTTTCAATTGGTATAATACTTTTCAATACTATAGATTTATACTTCTATATTTCTATGATTAGATATTTTTATAATTACTTCTAGTTCTTCGAAATGCCCGCATTTTGAAATAAAATTTAGTTCTAATATGGAAAGCTTCAGATTTCAATCAGTTAATTGACGTAATATTTTATTAAACATTATGTTTAGTAATAATCTTTATTAAAAATAGGAAGGCTTCTTTGCCACCTATGTAATTTATATTGTTAGTATTTGTTATTTTATAATTCTCAATTTTTTTTAAAAAACATTATTTAAAATTCAACAGCTGCACTACTACTACTACTACACTACTTCTACTTGAAGTCTTACTCAATATAATAATGAAATAAATAGGATTACAATTTGGTTACTGTTACTCTCATAGGATACCTGAGGTAGTCTTAAAAATGTCGATTCGAAAGTCCAATTTAATTGGGTTAAAGTTTGAACTCTTTTTAATTGTTTAAGAGATTGTTTTAAATAACATGATTTTATTGATACGAATAAGACAATAATATTGTATAAGACAAGAATACTTAATTAAACTTATAAAAGCTTGACAACGAAGAACACATTTGTGAAGTTTCATAATTGTATGTAGAGTTATCGCTACACTATCAATTGTCAGTCGCTCAAGCACTTGCACTGATAGTAACTATATTTATCAAAGTTCTCCATCGATCAATAAAAATATTATATATATGAAACTCATTTTTCATATATCTTCTATATTTCAATATTTGAAAGAAGTAGGTACTGATGATGTGACACGGACCGCGGACATTTATGGGTACTCTGTTAATAAATGGAACTCAATTCCTTTATTCATCAACCATACATTTTATAAGAAAGAAACAATGTTGTTACCGCAATAGGTATGAACATATCTGCGGATACTCGTCAGTTAAATATAGGAACAGGACATTAGGTTTTTTGGCCGACGCATAATTTAATACCCAAACCTACGAGTAATACTTTGAAGACTGTAATTGTCTACTTCTATAATTGTCAAGTAGTATTGACTGTAATATTGACTAACAGAGTCTAAAACTCTAGAGTAATAACTCCAAATATCGACAATAATCAACATTGGACAATATTTTTTATATTAGCAAAAGGTAAGTAAAGGTGAGACAAATTTTAAGATATGTATATGCATACAAAATATCAATTGATTATAGGATGAGCGTTTAAATGAATCTAAGTCAAAGTGATTATAATAATGTTTTTACTGACGAGAGAGAATAAAACATTCATATGAAAAACTTACATATTCGCAATAAATGAGTAATAAACAATTTGTGTTAAATTTAAAATTTATTTATTTAAAGATATTTTTTCCATAAAATACATACTACTTTTCATTAAGGTTGATTTTGAGTTCAGTACTTTTATTTGCAGAGTATTTTAAATGGTTTCTATTTTATATATATCAATGGTTACAAGAAATAACATTAATATGATTTATTATAATTCCTGGCAGATTCCAGAAATTCCACGCGATTTATTATTTTGATCACATAAGACTTTTTTTATTTGAATTCCACAGAAACAAATATTTTAAATTCTCAACTAATGAAAGATTCATTGCATTCAAGATTGTATTTTTTAGAATATAATAACAAAACGCTAATTATTTGGCAATATTAATGATAATAATTGGCACAATTAATTACGCGAGGCAGTCTAGAACGCGTTCGTAGCGACTGCTACGAGCTACGGCCAGTTACGCACACAATAATTCCCTCATAAATACGACATCGCGTGTAAAAAATACACACGCGTAATCCATTACCATATACGATATATATCTTTAGATTAAAAATACAATTTGTGATTGCTACCGAGTCACCTTTATATTTACATTTTTTTTTGTTTTTGTTTGAATTCAATATATGTAATTTTGTCTTTTATTAACGCGAATATCACACATTTGAATAAAATACTTTAGGTATTATCGTGGGAATGGCGTTCATATGGCACATTGTGATATTTCAAATCAGATAGCTGCTCGTGACCAACTGAAAAGCATCTGAAACGACGCGTCGCGTCGGGATAAATAATACATCGCGTTTTAGACCTTTATAATGTATTTTATTCAAGATATGTATGAATAAAATATTAATATATGTTTGAATAAAATAAATCATTTTATATTTGAATGGTTTGGTTCATTCATTTGGTGCAATAAATGTGCAAAAATACGTGCAAAAATGTGAAAGACAACATCGATTTAACGACACATAAAGCCATAATCTACATTTTTATATTGAAGTTATATTCCTTAAAGAAGAAGTTTTTTATAGTATCCATTTAATATACACATAGTTAAACACATGCTTAAAATGCGTATTCTTTGAATTATTAAGGATGTGAGGGTCGCTAGCAGTAGAAGACTGGCATCACGCCAGGCGACAAGGTGAAGTATGGCGCCAGTGAAAGTCGTCTCGACTCTCCCCAGCCTCCGAGCATTTCTTCTCGACTCCACCCACCCCAGATTATCGACATCTCCACAATTTTCTCGCGTTTCATTGTATGTTGGGAACATTGATTTTTGTTCACAGCATTTGTGAATATTAAAACGCGCCTATATTATACATAGTATAAAACTGTGGCATATTTTTCTAGGCTCAACAAACATTATGGTATTATAATTATTTTAAAATAAAAAAAAAACATCGATTTTGCATAAAAAAATCTGCGTTGTGCATAATACTACCGAAATAATTTACGAATTATATAACGGCTATTACATTGATACATATATAATAATATGTTAATAGACTTACCTGTTATCTCGTAACTCGAAACAAAGAAAGCTCAGACAGATCATGCAAACATTAAGCACAAGGTGCGTTTTAAATTAAAAATATATATTCGGAGAAAACATTACTAATTTATTTGAGCTAATCAATCTAAGTCCAATTTTTCGCGAATTATCAACACATAAATTTAAAAAATTACGCGCCTATAACTGTCACAGTCGCGTATCACTATTAAAAGTATCGAGACACGAAATCTTGTAGAGCGATAGACACATGAGCGGTGCTGGGCTGTTGCGTGCAAGCGTTCGTATCTCGCAGGCGACGTACGATATAGTTACACTAGAGTCATAACACGACTGTCACTCGCGGAGCGCGGAACGGTACACGTCGTGCAAACACCAAAAGCAAAATGGACATACCTGAGGGTTGCGGCTGGTACAGGGAGCGCTCGCTACTTGAATGAGCTGCCCGGGAGAATCGGCGCGCGCAGGGGGCGCGGCCAGCCCGCGTGGCTCCGGGCGCCTCGTCCCTGCCCCGCCGTCCGCCCCCCTGCCACCCCACGCGCTCTGTACTCAGCTGAGCTTAGGGCTGCTACAGGCCCGGGAATCCCGGGAATCATGTATTTTTATACCTCAGCTCGCCTTTGTTCAGTAACTTTCAATCACAATTTCGATATTAGATTATTTTATAATGCTGTTGTACAATTCTGATCATTTAAAATCATTAACATTTTGAAAGGGAAAAATTGCGATGCATCAAAACTAAGTCGACATAAATTGTATTTTCATAGAATCTATAGTAAATTAGATATTCTTGAATCGCCCTGGAAGTGGTAAAATAGTGCTAAGTTAAAATTGGCAGCCCTAAACAAGCTCCGATTAGCCCCGGCCAGAGTATTCAATTAAGGGTTGCCCGGTGCATCTCGCGAGGTAGCTGCCGGGCAGCCCGGCCGCCGCTCTAGTCTTCGAGTGCTCTTCATTACAAACTCTCCAATAGCGATCCCTTTATTTATCTTCCACCCGAGGCGATCAAACAGCTCCCACTATACTAACAACATAATTTTACATTTTTTTATATTACTACTGAAGTTGACGTAGCTTTACGCTAAGCTTCAAAATACCCAGTAACAATGATTGAGCCAAAATCCGATGAATGAAGAAACTACGTATATTTTAGCCGAATCATGCTACAGCAAATAAAGTATCATTTATCTTGTAGGCAGTTCAAATATTTCATTATTATCTATCAACAAGTGGTAACCTCGCAAGTAGCTATATTTATTTCAAATGAACATAAAATAATATTATGAATGGTTTGTATTAATAGAATCTGTTCTTATATTTCTTAAATACTTTAAAACTTCATTTATATCATGGATTAAATTAAATTTAAGTAATATAAATAATCAATGTTATCACAATACAATTTTGTTAGGCAAAGAAAGATATTATTCTTGATTACAACCGATGATATCCGCACATAGCTACGAAGGCGTAGCGTCTTATTTGAATTGAAAATCACCGTAGACCTAACTCGTAGCTCCGTCCCGTGGGATATACCGCCTCGTTACCGCCAGCCTTGCCAACAATCATATTACAATGCCGCTTAATTCTATCTCCAGATATTCATCTCAGAGCCTATTAGTTAACAAGGGGATAACAATGCAAGTGAAGTGTCATCGTATTAAAATAAAGCGCATATTTTTCACTAGATTTTCTGATTTCAAGCTCATAAAGCAGAAGAGGAATTAAAATATTTTAGTTTTCTTGTAATAATAACTCCAATCATACTATTAAATCTATATTATACTTTTAGAACCAGAAGGGAAATAGATTTAAAAAAATAGAGAACACTTTTACATACAACTTTATTACAAAAATATCACAAAATCAAATTTAACCAAACTTCCAGCAAATCATCTAATACAATCAAGAACAGTACTTACAGCGTAATCACAGACAAAATAAGCACTAAAAGACACAAAATGACTCTCGCGAAGACAATAATTCAAAATGTAAACAATAAGAGTTGTTGCCTGGTCGACTGACGAAAGACGAATGTGTCAGTTTGACGGAATGACACCGTATTTATAACAAGGGTGGTTCGACCGGTGGGGGTAGTGCTAACACGGCCTCTCCTGACGTAGAGTTGTCCTCAACTCCTAAGGGCTGCGTCTTCTATTCTTCATCTAGAAGGTGCATGGACAATCCAACTGTCGTGCCGGAGGGAGAAGGTCCAGCCTCAGGTTCACGACGAGGTGCGGATGTGCAGTGAAGTTTCAGGACCGGGCTGATCAATCGTGGTTCGATCTCGATGAACCAACTTCCAAATCATCAGTTTCGTCATCTGCAAAGTATGAGAACATGAACAAAAGTGATTTTAAACAAATGAACAACATTTGCCATCTTTTCTCCTTTCATTTGCTATCCTTTCAGTCAATTTATACATCGCCTATCGCAAATTAGATCATTCTCACTCTTTTCTTTCATTCATCTCACAAAAAAAGTTAATGAAATAGGCCTTTGGTCCTGTTAACACATAGCGAATTTCCAAGCTTCGCCTAGTAGCTGATGTCCAGTCCCTGGATGCTTCAGCAGGCGGCGACGCTTGAGCGAATTTCCAAACTTCTCGTAGTAGCTGATGTCCAGTCCCTGGATGCTTCAGCAGGCAGCGACGCTTGAGCGAATTTCCAAGCTTCTCGTAGTAGCTGATGTCCAGTCCCTGGATGCTTCAGCAGGCGGCGACGCTTGGAGTTCTTCATCCAGAGTGATTCCGACTATGCACATAGTGCAGACACGGATAAGAGGCAACCAATGCCATCCCGACTATGCATCTTGTGCAGACACGGGAAGTCCAACTATGCACTTCGTGCAGACATGGACAGTCCAACTATGCATCTTGTGCAGACATGGACAAACAACCGACCCGACTATGCATCTTGTGCAGACACGGGTAGTCCGACTATGCATCTTGTGCAGACACGGACAGTCCAACTATGCACCCTGTGCAGACATGGACAAACCACCGACCCGACTATGCATCTTGTGCAGACACGGGTAGTCCGACTATGCACTTTGTGCAGACACGGACAGTCCAACTATGCACCTTGTGCAGACATGGACAAACCACCGACCCGACTATGCATCTTGTGCAGACACGGGTAGTCCGACTATGCATCTTGTGCAGACACGGACAGTCCAACTATGCACCTTGTGCAGACATGGACAAACAACCGACCCGACTATGCATCTTGTGCAGACACGGGTAGTCCGACTATGCACCTTGTGCAGACACGGACAGTCCAACTATGCATCTTGTGCAGACATGGACAAATAATGAAGCGAAGTTACACCGACTATACACGACGTGCAGACACGGGAGGTCCGACTGTGCACGACGTGTAGACACGGGAGGTCCGACTGTGCGCAACGTGTGGACCCGGGATGTCCGACTTTGCATCCCATGCAGACACGGACCTGTAACTAAAACGATAAATAGAACAAAGCGAGAAAACTCGCTGTATCCATTCGAAAATAAGCAGCATTTTGTAAACTAGACCAAGTATGAAACAATCTGATACATGTACCAATCACCCGGGGCAGTTCCCGTCGGGGGAGTGCCTCTCACGACTCGCTAGGGGTCTACGTAGATTTACGTGAGACATAGCTTTGCGTGTGTGAATCAGTTCCACATAAAAGAATGCATCAACTCAGAATAGCACAAACATTTTATATCACTGTCATGACTACACCACAACTCGTCAGAGGCCAACTTGTGGCATAACCCTGCATGTACTTTAACTCCAAGATCACATATCTGAGCGTCTCCAAGATAGTATCTGAGCACAGTAATAAAACAAAACCACCCAAGGTAGATCCCATATACTAGGATCGCATGTCTGAGCGCGCTCCAAGACAGCATCCAATGTCATGAGATCATACCTCACTTGAAGTGTATCCGTCAGCCAGGATAACATAACTGAGTACGAAGACTTCAGAGACAGGCTTTACTGACTGCAAGACAAAACTTCCCTTGAACGTGTTCACCCCTTACGAGAAACACTTTACAAACATAGGGAAACTTTCATGAAAACAAATTCTCAAATCATCAGACAGAGGCCCTGGCACTAACAGGCTTGTCTACATAAACATAACGAGTTTGAGTAAGTTATTATCAATGTGCCAAAACAATTTAAAACTACTCAATAATGAAAATCTCAGTAATAAATAAGTGGCCTTAGCGTGGTCCACACTAGGTTTCTTTACAATTTCTACTTGAATAGAAATTACAAATAATTGGTTAGACCTCACCGACACGTTGATTGATCATATAGCGTCAGCATTACAATTGGTAGCGTTGAGGTCGCAGTCCGTAGTCACGTCCGCGTAATGCCCCAGCGAATACAAACACAGCAACCCCGGAGCAACGCTAGCGCAGTCTTTAGGCGTTCTCCCCAGTCGCGATGGAGACACGTGATGTTGTTCCTCCAGCGAGGTTAGTCTGTCCAAAATTAGTTGCTTTAGTGCATTGGTATCTTGTCTTCAAATATGTCTAGCACGTGAGTTACTATAACCGGAATGATAATCATGGTTTCTAAAACTATTTCATTACTTTTACTTTACTTACTGCGATTTACACTTAGTCAGTGAACAATAAAACGAAAGTTACAAAATAAAACTATTTAGCAATAGAAAAATGGAACGCATACAGTTAGTACTCCAAATCGTCACAATTCCTATTTTACAAAAACAATGGCAGTGTATGGTATGCCTTAATGTACAAAGCTATTTACGAATACCTTCTCATTTTTACTTTTCACTGTAAATAATTGGAACAAACTCACCAATAAAAATTTCACCACACGCGTCAGGAGTCCATTCTCCTCAACTTACATTTACTTGAGTAATAAGTACCTGTGACACATATAAAGCGATACACGAAATAAATGGATACTGATACGTACGATTATTACGTGATCTTACACAAATAACCATACGCTGTCGGCCGTCCTGCCCTTGACAAACCAGATTGTCTCGTTGAACACCCGCGACAGTCACACGGGACCAGCTCACTACGCCACGTGACACTGAAGCTGTTCGCGGTGGTGTCTACTTTTCTAGAGCTCGACCTCACCTGACCAGTACTCACTACCCTGCCTAAGTACTCAACTTCGATTCCGAAACTCCGAACGCTTCTTAACAAAGCAGGTGAGCACTTTCTGAGTGACCCGGCTTTTTGCAAAAACTACAAACTGGGCTACTTGTATTAGATGATGCAATAGTCTGTGGAGTCGGTTTGGGTTTGCTAAAACACTCGCGACTCAAGTGATCACACTTAAGACACTTCGCAACGACGTTATTTTTATTATTTTGAAGCGAAGGCTTTTAAAAATTGTTACTAACTCTCAGATGTGGTCTTCATTGTCTCGAATAAAATATTTGAAAAATCTACTTTACTGGGGCAAAGTAGTTCATACTCAAATTTGAAATAAGTCCAGGTCCGATCGTTCGTAACCCATTCAGAAAGCTATACGCGAGCATCGCCTTAAGGCAAGAAGAAACCCGAGATAAATATTCGTGATCACTCCACCCGTCACTTTCTCTGGCGCGATCCACCCCCTCACACCCTGCATCAATATTATTGATTGAAGGGTCAAAGTTAGACACGAAATAACTCTGGGACCGATTCGGTTGTACCGACTTCAGCGCTATTAATGCATGAGTGTGGGTAGATGCCTCAGATTGCTGAAAGCTTGATGGAACAGGCTGGGACTCGTTTGTTTCACTATTAGTTACAGAGGTACTAGCGGAGGATCTGACATCTTTCGATTGCGTCGAACTTTCGTTATAAACAATAACGGACGTTTCGGGGCACTTTTTATCAGGTGACTTATCATTACGACGACCATGGTCTTTAAAAGACTGTCTAGAACGAGAACGCGACCGACATACGTTGTTACGATAATGCGAGTTCACCTGTGTGTCCCTACGTCTGAGGGTAATAGACTTCAACCAACATGTATCGTCCTGACAAAGACGACTCGTACGCTCGTCATTAGCCCTACGCACAATCGACCGTGATTTATTTCGCAGAGAGCGTTCGCAATGTGACATCACAACTACTTCGCGACGTAACGGTAGATAGGAGTGACATGGTGACTTTTTGTCACGGAAAACGTTAGGCGGTGGTGTTTGTAACCTATTTCTAGTGTCAGACCGAGAAACACACCGATTATGATCGCGAGAATTACGGTGACTATGGTGAGCACGTGTTTACATTACGAGAACGGTCTCGCGGGACTTCGGAAACTTGCCACGCGAACGATTTCGCGTACGAATTCGCGGCTTACTCCGTGAGCTATCACGCGAACAATCACGCGAGCCATTTTGTGAGCGCCCTTTAGTACTCGTCATTACGAAATTTGAGCAAAACAACAAAATAGTGTTACACGAACCAAATACCAACTGTCATAAGTATCGCTAAACGTCAAGTCAACGTCATGTCAATGTCAAATCATTGATGTAAACATCGTGTTGGTCTTATAAAAGTCGGTGGCAGTGACTGGTAGGCATCTTTCGAGAACGAGCTCCCGTCGTGGTTAGACTAAGGTCAGTACTGGTGATAATTAGTGTTGAATTTATGTGAACTGTGTACTAACTGTGTGTACAAATGAATGTATTATGAGATATGTGAGTTGCGAGTCGTTTGGTTTAACTACTTTTGAGGGGTAGTTAACATCTCAGAAGTGGGATTTTGACCATGAAATTGGAAAATTTCGTATCATGCACCACGCCACGTGCTCGACTATCTTATGGCATACAGTGTAAAATACTCTAAGACGTAAAATATAGGATTCCGTTTGTAAATCAACCTCTTATAAGTGCAGTTTATCCTTCATTTTTACTTATTGTTCCGACATTGTGCTGATGGAAGCAGATTAAAAAGGACAAAAATTATCTTGAAAATATAGATGTCATTCCAATCAGGTGCATTGACAACAGAAATGAATAGCAATTAATGAGTAATTGTCCAGCTACCCTTTAAGATGCAAAACGATTAATAATTATTGAACTACTACATTGATGCTTTTGTTTTGTCTCTTTCTACTTTTATACAATACAAAGTGTAAGTTTCAGAGAATGAGTGACCGCAACCTCGCACAACTACACGTGCTGTGATACCGAGACTGCACAAAGGCGTCGTATGTGGAGCGGCAGCCGGGTGAGGAGTGTCACCCGCGGCAGCCAGTGGAGCGAATGGCCCAGAAAATGGAGCACGACCGCAACCGCGAACATAGATCCAGCTTGAAACGTAGTTGACAGTGACAACGAGACTCCACGAAGACGATGAGCGCCGAGTAAAAACCGATTTGAGTCTCCGCACGCACCGCCAGTGGAGCAGCGAGCCCGTTATGAGTTCACTACAGCGATTCAATTAAAAGGGAAAAAAGTGATGTGATTCAGTGAGGATGTCTTCAAGCCGAGCGGTATGCATATGAATGCACCGCCCATGAGCCATGAGCGATTCAATTAAAAGGGAAAAAAGTGATGTGATTCAGTGAGGATGTCTTCAAGCCGGGCGGTATGCATATGAATGCACCGCCCATGAGCCATGAGCGATTCAATTAAAAGGGAAAAAAGTGAAGTGATTCAGTGAGGATGTCTTCAAGCCGGGCGGTATGCATATGAATGCACCGCCCATGAGTGGCGCGAAGCATCGCGATTGAGTGATGTGAGAGTGAAGGAAGTAACTCTCATATCATGAAATCATATGTAAGAGTGAGTGTGTCTTCAAGTCAGGCTGATAGAAAGTGATAACTACGCCCGTGAGTGACGTGAATCGCGATTGAGAGACATGAGAGTGAAGGAAGTAGCTCTTGTGTCACGCAAAGATATTATAAAAGTGAGTGGAGTGCCAATTTATGTTTTGTGAAATAGATGATGCACATATTATTTGATCATAACCAGTGAGTGACTGAAATCATCTCGAGTGACAGTAGTAGTCGAAGATACTCGTTCCTGAAGGATGGCCGACTGTTACTCGAATTTAATACCAACAGTCATGAAGAAGCAATATGGCAAATGTCAAAGGTGATTTAGTGTGAAAAGCAACGGTTATAGTCACGGCGCCAAGTCAATCCAAGAAATTAGAAGCGAAATGAGATGCAAAGATGAGATAGATTCCTAGTGGAAGATACGCCTCTAACTAGAAAGGAAACGAAAAATAATAAGAATGAAGTGAATATATAATGCGATTGTAATTACGACATAATATACAATGTTATTAGTGAGTGTGCTTTAAAGCCGGGCGGTTAGCATATAAATGCACCGCCAATGAGTGGCGCAAAGAATTGCGATTGAATGACATGAGAGTGGCCTTCAAGCCGGACGGTTAGCATGTGATTACACCGACCATGTGTGGCGCGAAGCATTGCGATTGAGAGACATGAGATTGAAGGAAGTAGATCTTATGTCATGCCATCGATATTATAAAAGTGAGTGGAGTGTAGAATCTCCGCCATTGTGATATAGATGAAGCACATAATTATCTTATTATTGGATCATAACCAGTGTCTTAAATCATCTCGAGTGACAGTAATATACTATACATATGTGATTCTGTTAGTATAAAAGATTAAAAGCTATTGTAAAGAAAGTCATAATGGAAAAAAGAGAGGAACAGAAGGATGTATTCGATAGGAGGTTATCTGATGATTTCCGGGCAAATGCAAAATTCTTTTGGAATTCCATAAGAGAAAAAAACAACAACTACGGAACTTAAAACCGTCAGAGACGAGGTTGGAAATATTGTGAAAGGAGAAGATTGTGTGTTGAAAAGATGGAAAGGGTACTTTGAGAGTTTATTTGAAAGAGATGAAAACCCTGACTCATTATCCGAGGAAATTAGTGTGACAGACGATATAAGCGTGACCGAGATTATGAAAGCTATGAGTAGGAAGAAAGTAGGGAAACGAAAAAGATTTATGAAACTGGTGTGAGTGGTAGAGTAGTGGTCGACCTAGGCGAACGTACCTTGATCAAATCGGGGACGTTCTGCAAAAGGGCCAGGTCAAAAGTACTCGTAACCGACGAGTGTGTATGCATTGATGAAAGTAGAAGAAGCGAAAGTGGTATGTAAGGATCGGAGCATATGGAAGTCCGAGATCTCTGCCTACCCCAATGGGAAAGAGGCGTGATATATGTGTATGTATGTGATTCAGCTATAATATGTTAATAAGAACGAAGAGACTCGTTCCTGAAGGATGGCCGACTGTTACACGAACCAAATACCAACTGTCATAAGTATCGCTAAACGTCAAGTCAACGTCATGTCAATGTCAAATCATTGATGTAAACATCGTGTTGGTCTTATAAAAGTCGGTGGCAGTGACTGGTGGGCATCTTTCGAGAACGAGCTCCCGTCGTGGTTAGACTAAGGTCAGTACTGGTGATAATTAGTGTTGAATTTATGTGAACTGTGTACTAACTGTGTGTACAAATGAATGTATTATGAGATATGTGAGTTGCGAGTCGTTTGGTTTAACTACTTTTGAGGGGTAGTTAACAATAGCAAACACAAAAATTAAATTAACAAAATCACGTAAATGTGGGTAGATTTGCCTTCAGTTTGGTTCGTGGGCTTTACTCTAGAAGTTCTTTATCCCACTTCTGATTTTAGAACCAGAAGGGAAATAGATTTAAAAAAATAGAGAACACTTTTACATACAACTTTATTACAAAAATATCACAAAATCAAATTTAACCAAACTTCCAGCAAATCATCTAATACAATCAAGAACAGTACTTACAGCGTAATCACAGACAAAATAAGCACTAAAAGACACAAAATGACTCTCGCGAAGACAATAATTCAAAATGTAAACAATAAGAGTTGTTGCCTGGTCGACTGACGAAAGACGAATGTGTCAGTTTGACGGAATGACACCGTATTTATAACAAGGGTGGTTCGACCGGTGGGGGTAGTGCTAACAATACAATATTTAGAAGCAATATTTTTACTTACCATCAGGCAATCCCGGTTGTCGGCCCTGTAATAAAAAGAAGGTAAAAAAGTTGTCTTATTTCAAATCAAAAAGAAGAAATGTAATTGACATGTTTTTTGCACAGATATGAAGCAATCCTTTTTTTTATCTCGATAATATTTTAATCCTTCTCCGAAAGGATATAAAAACACTTTGGTGAAATTTTATTCGTACCGCATAATATGTTTTGTTAAAAATGAAGTAAGACTTTTATTTCTTAACATTTGAATTAACTTAACGGGCAATATAAAAACTCCGTAAATGGCCGTAAATGAGGTCGTTAACAGAAGCGTAGCTACTTAAAACTAGCTACTGCTAATTATTTCCTTTTGTATTCGTTTTTCCTCTTGTTTCTACCAAAAAGAAACTTTATTTTCCTTTTGTTAGATACTCGTATATTATAAAGCTAAGCTCAAATATTTTTGGTGTATCATATGAATCAGGTTGGTTAATTATCTGTCGAATTTTTATGGTTTAACTTTCCATGAATATCTGCCGTGTCCCTGCCAAGACAATGGAAGCGCAGGGCACTACCTACCTTTTCTCGAAACGTTTCGTCGTATTTTTGTAACCTTAGAGATTAGGTCTGAACAGCGCTAGAAAGTCCAAATTTTCAGGATATCTTGTACTCGATAGAGACACATTTTGACTAAACTTAGAATTTGTAGAGAACTTAAGACGCGGAAGAATTCACGCAGAACACTATACGCTATGATGTGACAGAGTGTTAGGTTAGGGCGTGTAGATAAGATCTCCATAAGATCTGACAGCTTTTTTACAGTGCAATCAATATTGACGTGACTTTACATGAAAATGTTTTTGGTGGGATAAACCTCCTTTACGAGAAGACATCTCCTTTAAATGCTGGTTGCAATGCTGGCCAATTTACAGTAGACCAGACCGGAAATGTAATATTAAATCACTTAAAAATATGAATTTACTATAAAAGGGACTAACCGGATAGCTAATATTTATGCTAATTTTACCACTTGTATGATCTACACACAGAAATATTTTTGATCTCAAAGCAATCTTTAAAACTCATATTATATGATGTTATGTTCTATTAGTTTAAACTAAATAAAATAAAGAAATACTTGAATAATATTGAACTTAATAAGAATATTTAAAAAAAAATGTTTATTACTTGAAAATTACCTTTTATTTTCAAAAAAAATATTGTCATAATAATATGTAAAACTATTTATTTAGTGAATATGGCATTAATATTTTGTTGATAATTATAGATTGTAGAATCTCAGTAAAATACACTTAAATAATTTGATATACTTCGGAAGAACACTTATATTTGCGATAAAAAGAAAGTATGATTCACTATTCTATTATTGATAGAAATTGCCTAGTTGCTTACCAAAGAGGTAGTTATTTTTGAGGGTAGTCATTTAAACTCGCTTCCTTATTTAGTTTTATATGAGTCGTATAGAATCAAAGGCGGCTATCTGACATTTTTGGTCCGGCAATCTAAAAAAAAAAAAAAAAAAAATCGTTTAGACTGTTATGTTTTTTATATATTTGGTTTTATCTTGAATTTTTAATATTAATAGATACCTTAATAATGTAATGAATGATACCTAATACAAAAATAAAGGAGAAAATTGTTTTCTTTTTTAAATTGCTAACAATCAGCCATAAGTCAGATAGCCGCTTTTGATTCTATACGACTCATATGTGGGTACGTAAATAATATACACACCGGCACAATTAGCGGAACAGAAAAAAAAGTGAGACTATGAGATAATAACGCATATATTTGACGAAAATGTAATTAGACACAAAATAACAAATTGCTTAACATCTTTTAACAACGACTTTGAAAAGTCTTCGTTATTTTTTATTGAAAAATAAAGAAATTTGAAATAAGTGAAATTTTTAGATGATTATGAACCATCACAAAAAATAAAAAAAGTAAGAATTAAATGATTTAACAATAAAATTAAAGCAAAATTAATAACGAGTGTTTCCCCCTCTTGCTCTGATTACGGTTTCCATTCGTCTGGGCATGCTACAGATTATGTTATCGATGATTTCTTGAGGCAACCGCTGCCACTCCTCAAGTAATGCGTTTCTAAGTTCATTCAGATTGTTGGGGGGTGGCATTCTGGATTTAACCCTTCTTTTTAGCAAGTCCCAGACATGCTCTATCGGATTCATATCGGGGGAATTTGCTGGCCACTGTCATCGAAGCGAGATGACAGTTTTTTACAACTTGGAGTTCGTAGGAATACGCGATTAACGTCTGTACAAGCTCGAAATGAACTGGAAGACGTTCGAGGAGTACGAGTAAGTGAGCGTAAAGTTCGCAGAAGATTTGAAGAAGTTGGTTTAGGGTCGTATATACCTGCCAAAGGCCCAAAACTTGAGAGACGTCACCGCGTAAACCGATTAAGCTATGCGCGAGAACATCGTCATTGGGATTTGAACGAATGGCAGCGGTTCTCTTTACTGATGAGTGCAGAGTTCTTTTAAAACAGATCGATGGGAGACAGCGAATATGGAGACGCAAAGGAGAACGCCACATACAGTCTAATTTTGAACACACAGTGGCTTATGGTGGCGGCTCGATTATGGTTTGGGGAGGGATATGTTTGGGAGCTCGCACGGAGTTAGTGATAGTCACAGGAGGGACCATGACAGCAGATCGATACATCAGAGACATTTTAGAAGAACATGTTGTACCATTTGCCCCATTTATTGGTGACGACTTTATTCTAATGCAAGATAATGCTCGTGCTCATAGTGCACAATCGGTACAGGCATATCTGAGCCACGTAGTTATACCGGTGATGCAGTGGCCAGCAAATTCCCCCGATATGAATCCGATAGAGCATGTCTGGGACTTGCTAAAAAGAAGGGTTAAATCCAGAATGCCACCCCCCAACAATCTGAATGAACTTAGAAACGCATTACTTGAGGAGTGGCAGCGGTTGCCTCAAGAAATCATCGATAACATAATCTGTAGCATGCCCAGACGAATGGAAACCGTAATCAGAGCAAGAGGGGGAAACACTCGTTATTAATTTTGCTTTAATTTTATTGTTAAATCATTTAATTCTTACTTTTTTTATTTTTTGTGATGGTTCATAATCATCTAAAAATTTCACTTATTTCAAATTTCTTTATTTTTCAATAAAAAATAACGAAGACTTTTCAAAGTCGTTGTTAAAAGATGTTAAGCAATTTGTTATTTTGTGTCTAATTACATTTTCGTCAAATATATGCGTTATTATCTCATAGTCTCACTTTTTTTTCTGTTCCGCTAATTGTGCCGGTGTGTATATATCACAAAAGCTCATAGTTCAAAATCTACATCGTAATCGGTATACAGCCTTTGCGTAAAGATAGCATTTTGGGCTTTGGAATGGTGCCAGGCGCCTAGTTAAGTAGTGCTTGAAATGCAATATTCCGAGGCTTGCGACAGTTTTAATAAAACATCGGCTCAAAGCCTACTTTAATGAATGCCTGTTTTAAGAGTGGCAATGAATGTTTTAGCTCTCCACTCTGAAACCTAGATTGATTTTTGACAAAATTGTTCTTAAAAACTTGAGATTGAACACAAAGAATGTATGTATAAAAGAGCCAATTGGAGATAATGTAATCATAACTTCATCATTATAACTAATTCTAAAAAATAAACAAGTGGCAATATCGCCAAGGAAAAACCTGATTACGCAATAATTTTACGGATTTTAATAGGCGGCTTTACAAGATGGGTTTACGTTGTCTATTTTTTAGGCAGCTATTTAAAAAAATATATTTCACTACTTCACAGTAGAGTGTTTGCCGATGCTTATAAATTGGTTTTTAACATAATAATTTGCATGTGTTCAACAAAGTATTATAAAATTTTAAAGTTGCAGAAGCTAGTTGAAATCTTGACATTTAATACGTAACCAATAATTCCAGCGATTGAATATGTGTTTTATAATATTTGAAAAAGAGGCTAAATTCAAATAGTTCAATATTAAATCAGTCAGAGCTTACCCAGGGGTAGGTTGGAGCAATGCCAATATTTGGAAACGATCATCTTAATATTTCACGATAGCGTCCCACATTCATAACGGTACAGCGCTTAAGGAAATTTAACCAACGTAAAAAAACTCGGCTCATAATATTGAGATTTTAGAACGAAGATATTTAAATTGAAACGCATATGATCACATTAACTAGAGCAGAATAAAGGGCAAAACGCGTTAACAACCTAAGGGTGGAGGTCGGAGTAAACTCTGAAGACTAGTTCCAATGTAGTTACTTTACGGGCGGCTCCACGACTACAACTACGCAATGCCTCATGCATCACATCATCGTTATAAATGCAACTGTTGCACACTGTAATAGGGTTGCATGTGAGGGATGTTGGATATTTTGTAGGTTCATGTATATGCTTGTATATAGAACAGTGCTTATGTGTGTGTGCATGGTAAACAGGTGAATTAGCGAGGAGGTATCCTGGGCGGCGCGAGCCCGGGCATACCTCGTCGCTATGGTTACTGCCGAGCTTAATATAAAATAACGAAGTGAATATCGAAATGAAAGATATTAAATTATTCTCTGAATTGTTTATTAATAATGTTTCATATTGTTTTTTGGGCATAATATAATATGCAATATTTTATAATAACCATATCAAAGTATGATATTACAAATATAGATATTCATTTCCGAACTACGAACTCACTTTTATAAACAACTAGTGGACCCCGCAGACGTTGTTCTGCCACAATTTCGGCTTCGAAATTATCTAATTATTCTTAAATTTGAATATGCCCATTTACCCACTATAATTGTCTCATATGTCACTGATTTGCAGTAGACATCTGTTATTCCAAAAAAGCTAAGAATGCATGACGTGAGCTGTCAAGATGGCGGAGCTCCGAATCTAATTTATTTTATAATTAATTTTATTCATATATTTTTTTCCTGATTTTTTTCAATATTTTAATAGCTTATGTCTTATTCCGGACAGGAATCCAAAAATTAAGATATCGTTAAAATCGGTACAGCCGTTCTTGAGTTATAAACGGTGTAACTAACACATCTTTCTTTTATATATTATTTAGATAAAAAAACAAAAATTTCAGTGGAACTTTAGTAGAGCGAAAAGCAAATAAAAAGTCATGTAACGTATTTATGTATGATAATTATGTGATGTTTGAAACGAAAAGTTTGTAATACTAGTCGACTGAAAGGTTTTTCAAGTAACGTAGCAGGCGGTGCAAGGGATGGAAATAATGTGCGCTCGCGTGGTAATCCCCTACCGCCGCATAACATCTACTACGCGACACATAATAAGATTCTTTCTAAAGCAAAATTAAATGGACTGCAATTTTTGAATGAATGAATTGAAAGCAGGAGGATAAAAGCCGATTATAATCAGACGTCGGCTTTGTCTCAACGAAAAGGCTTCTGATAAAGTAAAGTACGTACTTCAGCACACTTTTATTTTTATAAGCGATTAATGGAAAATTTTCTGTTCCATAACTTGTTTATAGATTAAAATTGAACTTCTAAAATATGTTTTTTAAGTAAGTGGTATGAACAGAGTGGGAGCTCTAGCCATAAGACATAAATCATTGATGCGCCGTTGACATTTTTTATTTCGAGCACTTACAATACAGAGCTATATGTGGACTTGAGGTTTTATAAATAACTAATTTCGACCTTAACACCGTAAGTCCAAAATTCATGGCAGGTTACAGAAGAGTGACCACCTGATATTTTATGATTAATCAATTAAAAACGTAAATATATCTGCTCAGTGCCCTACTATAGCAATAAGGCCGCACATTTTGTATTTTCTGTTTATTTTAAATTTATATTATGGGTTAAGTATTCTGATTTGTATTATTGTAAAAAAGCGCAAATTAAAAGTGTTCAAATCAAACAAAAAAATGAAATCACTAAGTGACACCAAATAATATTAAAACTGCGATGAACATCGATTCGTATCGTCTGGAAATACCTATGCTTTCCAGCAAATTCAAATTGGCTGTGGAAGTAGAACGCTTATTTGCGACAATTGTATTATCTTTGCGAGCTACGACACTTAAGGAAATTGATCGAGGTAGCAGCTGGAGTCACAGGAAATATTCTGAAACTCCAGCAGATGATCATACATTCCAGCGAATTACATTTCATTTGAGTAAAAGCTTTAATGTTATAACAATAATATGTTATACTAGTACATCATCCTATTTAGGGTATAACTTAGCGACTCATGTTTTTATCTGCTATAGTTTCGGAGATAATTTTGTGCTAAGTGGCTGGATTTTTGCAAAAATATCGTGAATAATTAATTAAGTTATTTCTGCACACATGCGTAGTATTCGTAGTATAAGAGCGATTATATTAATTTTCACATTTTATTTTTAAGTATATATTCCTTGTAAATATTGATATAATTAGAGTTTTGCATTACAGATGAGCATGAGGTTCTCTTGATGGTAGGTGATACCTCAGCCACAGAACATCGGTCAATGATGCGCTGTCGACATACTTTTTACTTCGAGCATTCGGAATTAGAAAAATAGAAAGCTACATTATCAGTGAGTAGCATAAGATATTTTTTGTGTATAGTACATCTACATGGCATCCCGTGAGAAGCTGGGGCGCGTTGCTAGTACAATTCACTAGTTTTTCAAGAATAACTTTAAAACTATAATATATACCTCAAAAAAATTAAATGCACAGTGAAATTGAATGATTTTATGTATACAAAAATTTTATCTAGCCCACTAAGATCGCGAACAAGAATTTTATTCAATCTTGTTATTACTCTCCTGTAAAGTATTAATTTTTTAATTAGTAATATAATTACAGAATTATATTTCACGACGTTTCCGTTATAGTTTGTTACTAAACGCCGTTTTATCTAAGTTTTGTGATTTATTATACTTATTAAAGAATTATTTTATAAAATAATGAAATATCGGATACATTATGTCTTAACAAAAGTTCATGTCTTTGAGAATAGCTTAATTTTACGAAATGCTACAAATAGTAATGTACTCATAGATCGTGGCCTGTCAGGAGACACGTAGAAGGAAAACTAGTATAAAACCCGACTAAACTTTTCCCGGCAGTAACTCTAACTCCACCGGTTAAGCCTCAGAAGAACATCGAATAACTTAAAAGAACTTTGCCCAACGTAAAAAGTTTCTCGTGTGTGTTAGATTCAACAACCGAGGTAAATCATTCCCACACGATTTCATCATCAGAGTAAAAAGTGCTTACGACTTTTTAAGAAAACATTGTAAATATACTAATATATATTTTTGTCACACTCTATCGCTCTGTTATCCCTGAAGGAAGTCGTCTTCTCGCTTATATACGTAATCTATACCTAAACTATCTTCATATGGTGAAGTATACGGAAAAGTGTAACATAAATAAACATTTTTTGTAAACATCAGTATAATTCTAGACCGTAATTAATGAAAAAGACACTACAAAGTAGACTGCAACTGACATCAAAGAGTTTTATGATACGTATTTAAATGAAAGCAATTTCATAATTACGAACGGACAGAGGTAAAGTCAAATTAAAGCGCAGGCGGGCAGCGGCTATCCCGGGGTGGACATTCGTGATTGAGTGGAATCTCCCTCCGATACAGTCTGTAATGGCCCTCTTGATGACACGAGGGAGGCTAAGACCTATTCTGTGTGATTTCACGGAAGTTGGCTGGGATATACCGGTAAATAGCACCTTGGGACCATTTTATTTCGATGAACTGTCTTTCTCTAAAATTAATCGATCTCCTTGTGTATATGAGTGATGGAAATAAAATCTTTCCAAGTGTATAAAGGATATGAAACTATATAAATGAAAAAAAGGAGAGTTTTATGAATTACATATTTTGTTTTTCCCGTTTCGAGCAAGCGTGGTTAATTGTGTGTTATTTGAGTTAAAAACGATTATATTAAAGTATAAAACACTTTTAAACATGTGAAAAATATAATGTACATATTTCCAATTATTTAATTACGTAGATCATTTTATTAAGATTAAAATTATAAAGAAAAAATCCAATTAGTCCCTCTCAAAAGAAAACAGAATGCGAAATAGGGGTTCCCTGTTTGCCAAGTACCTACATTCATATTTTACGCAACCCTAAAAAGCTCGGCCAGTGCAATTAATAATGGAAGCAAAAGTGTGCGAGTGTTACACAACGCAAGAGCTGGCGTACATTATGAAATGTACATGAGTGCGTCGCATGATATACGAGGGACCCGATTCGAAGCTGGTCGCGGTCACCGCTCGCCGAGCTCTGAGCTCAAAGGAAATCTCATTTTGCGACCTCCCTGCGACACCCACACTTAGGGTTGTCAAATAACAAAAGAGTCCGATATATTTTTTTGCATATTGCAAAATATTTTACTTTATTATTGTTGAGAAAATTGAAATTCGATTATATGTGTGTTTTCATTTGGTATATACATATTTTTGTATGAGTAAGATATGTAAATGAAAAAACTTTTAGTGGACAAAAAATCGTGATAAAATCGATATAGGCTTCCTCATCGGCTCCTTGATTAGTCGTCTTAGTAATCATGACCGTCATCCATAGATTTTTACAAAAAAAGTCGTGTGAATAAAATAATAAGTTATGAATAGGGAAAAACATTTTTATGTTTTATAACAAGAAATTAAGCGATATCGACACGATCACCAATTAAATGATAAATAGAATCTGGCAACCCTAACCACCCTTCCTCCCTTCCTCCCCTTCCTCCCATCAACCCACGCAAAACTTCTATTAAAATTATTCGAGAAAACCCAACACTTTGCCTGCTTTCGCCCGCTGCCCGTCACCCCAGCCAGAGGAGCTACGGCCATGGCAGATCGCTTTTTATTAATAATAATAATAAAATGATTTATTGCCAATAAAAAAAAACTTACAAAATAAAAATACAAGCATTAAAACTTATATCTAGTATTAAACAACATAATATATATTGATAAATTCCTAAGTTTTTTGGCAACGGTACCAGTCTCAGCGTAAAGCTGTCGAAAATGGCGAACCATTTATTCGATCAGCGCTGGTTTTCAGACTGGCCCGGTGTTCGCGGTTCGTACGTAACAGTCATAGTAATATGATGCGAAGATAATAAATATATGTATATAAAACATAACAGAATACCGTATGAAAATAAAAAAAATAATAATAAAAAGATAATAATAATCATAAAAAAAAAATAAAATAAAAAGAAAACAAAAAATAACACTTTGACTACATAAAGATTAGTACACTTTCTTAGATTCCTGTATCTGATTTCCAAGGAGGAATACTTTTAGATTTTTTTTGAAGGTTAAGAACGTACTTGAATTATTATTGAATCTCAAAGGTGGCGGTAGATCGTTCCACACCTTGGACGCAGCATATTTGAAACTTCCTTGGAAACCAGATGTTTTGTGTTTAGGAATCTTTAGATAACATTGTGATTTGGTTCTTGTGTTTATACCTTTTGTAGTCTGATCGCAAGATAATTAATAAGAAAACCTTTGAGAGTTAGGGCCGGTCTCACCGCTTGCTGATAAAGTCCCGAATAGCTTATTCGGGACTTATCCGCAAGATAAACTACAAATTTCGGTTTCACAAGTCTTGAATAGAAATATCTGGCAGATAAAGTTGCTGGTAACTTAACAGCCGATTCAAGTGGATGTTAAAGTTTTTAACTGGAAGATAACATATAAATGGCGGGAATAGAAATAGTTTTGGAATATTTTTTAGTACAATAAATTCTACTAGAATTTTCAAATTAACCAGTGTAGACTGTAGTCACGAGATAGATTTATTTGAATTTTTATTTGATGTACGTTTCGAATAATTTGCCGTAGACC
Organism: Anthocharis cardamines; assembly: GCA_905404175.1. Lineage (NCBI taxonomy): Eukaryota > Metazoa > Arthropoda > Insecta > Lepidoptera > Pieridae > Anthocharis > Anthocharis cardamines. The sequence goes on from FR989955.1 coordinate 3,363,168, forward strand.
AAATTATTTTGAATCACTCGCCGATAAAGATTTTAGAATTCAATTCCTTACCAAAATGACTGTTTATAATATTCTACAATTAATAGAAAGTGATATAAAGATTACAACTGATTGGTAAGTAAAGTATTAGATATATGACATTTCAATTATCTTTATTATTTTTTGTCTAGATTACACCCGTGCGAATCCGGGATCCCTAGTAGTTAATCAATATTAACAAATTGAATATTTAAGGAAAACCTGTTAAAATAAAGAAAGTTCTTATTACAATATGTCATTTATTTTCCAAGTGAAAAATCTATACTATATTGTACTACTGTGCACTACTTACAGAATCCTGATACAAAAGTTTATGACTAAATACTAAAATTTGCACAAAAAATAAAACACTGTAAGTTTGACTCTCGAACTTATGATTTTTTTTTCACTTTTGTCCCAAATTCTTATTTGATAATTCTATTTTGAGAAGATGTTGTTTTTGTAATTCGTGTATAATATCCTTGTTATCTCTTTTAACACCCTCATATTTTAACTTGAGGTGTTTGTAATTGCGATATATTGACCCAGATGATGCTTTAAATACCGTCCCAAGATCCTTCCAGGCTTTTTCTTTACCAAGTCACAGTCGCATCACGTTTTTTTGCGTCTGTAAGCGTTACTAGATCCGTTTCATCTTAACTAAAATTAAAGCTTCTTTCACGCTTATGTTTTTCCATTTCAAATAAACATAAAATAACAATATTATAGTCAATAAATCGAACAAGTCAGATTCCTTGTCACAAATGACATCTGCGTTTCCATTTGACGTAAATACATTTGGTACACAAACTTGTAAGTTGTAATCATATAATATTTATTATTTATATTACATACACTGTCTATTATCATCATAATATAATAAAATCATATTTGAGAACACTAAAAAAGTAAACGTATCTCATTTTAAATAAAAAATAATATACAATTTAAGTTTTCAAAATAGATTTTAAATAGCAATAATTTGCTCGTCGTATCGAAACGTAAAAATGCGATGTTGCCGTTCCGTCAAATAATAAGTGGCGGATAAATTTATTTGCCAGTTAATTTATCTATTAGTTAGATGGTGAAACAGAAAAAATATATCAGCAACCTTTAACTGTGAGATAGTGTTAAATGGCAAATAACTAACTGAAACTTTATTTAGAACCGGTGAGACTGGCCCTTAATCTCCTTATAGTTTTATCAGACGTTCAAGATTCTGAGAATCTCTTAAAATTCTTAATGAATCTATTACTGTAAAATAAAAAGGGCCACCTATTGTTAGCATCAACAATAATAACTGACTATAATTTTATTTTATTAAAAATTTCGTTAAATCGTAGTTGTTTTATGTCATTCAAACAGTTTCATATACTTATATTATTATATAAGTATATGATATATACCTATATAGTATTATATACTTATTAATATGGCATCTTTTGAAAATAAGTAGACTGATTAAATTATGAATTTTTTTTCTCTCTTTCAATTTAATAAAATAAAAAGTATGTCAAGTAGTACAAGTAAAAAAATTGCAAAAAGGAAGGAAGCAGAAAAAATTGAATTACATTTTGCTCTCGAATGTTGAAGCTACGCTGCGAAGCTTGAATATTTTATTTTGTGCAACCTCTTCTATGCATAACAGAAATATTCTGATATTCGATGCAACGACGAATGTAAATAAGATTTTTTTTGCAATTACATGTGCTATTTCACATATTATTATATCGATGATAATTCTTAACAAAACTATATAAATTATAATATGTATTATTGTATATATTGTTTTATTAAGAATCATTATTAATTAATAACTTCTTTGTTCATATTGAAATACCTTTACATCACTTTTATATGATGAGCAGGAGAATATTAATTATCAAAAGATGATATTACAAAATTAATAAAAAAAAATTATGACTGCAATGTTGGCATGTAATATTATTGTCTTACCTATCAAAATTAAATAAACGGCAGAATTTCCGCCGTGACCACGGTTGCTGAAAAGCATCCAAAACGTAGGCATTATTTATTATTTTTAAATCGCGTTTTCATCCGTTATGAATAAGATTGTTTTAATGGCATGCCTTGATTGTGAATTATCTTTTTTTCTATCTATCTGGTTATTTTTTTAACTATATTAATAAAATGTACGTACTTTTTACCTCACATTTGTTCATATACATTTAAGTTAGCTCAACAAATGCCAAGCGAATATCGATATTGGTTTTAATATAAGTGAAAACACTTGAACTTTATATATTTTTTTGTTTTAAGAGTTTAACGTAAAAACTTTTTTGGCTCAATTAAATGAAGTATTATTTTGCAAGAGGCTACGGCGTAACGACAGCGTAGCTTATACATAGCTCAAAGCATGAACGAGTTGCGAGTATGTATTCGTATCGTCAATCTGTCAGTTGTATAAGAAACTATCCACCCTAATCCAATACTGTACAAAAAAAACCTATGTTACTCGCTAACAATGTAGCTTGTATAAAGAGAACAGAATAGATATAATGATAGAGACAGAAGCTATTGAGATAGTTCCTTATGAATTATTTTATGAACTTGTACAATCAAATGATTAAAAATGTCACTATTCATTTTATTTCATTAAGGTGTCACAGTCCATCTGACTCTTACACCACGATTTGTGAGAGGTGACCGGGTAAGCGCATTTTAATCTAGTATTCTGCGTGTGATCTGCGTCATTTTAGGTGGTGTGTGGCGTATTACATATTACGCCTCGAAGATTTTCGATAAAAGCTTGTCTCGTGATGTGGTAATGCGCACATTGTCGCATTAAATTATGTAAACCATGCATCTGATAGTAATTTATTAAATTTGTTCTTTGACGAGCACCATTATTCGATGGTCTCGAAACAAATGATTACAAATGAATCGGGCGGTAAGTGCGGGGAGCGTAGTCATGGTAACGGCAGACGATCGATGCGTCCCCGCCCGCGCCCTGCGCAGCTTCCATTAAACAATGATTTACACGTTAGCGATGATGAACACGCATAATGCGAATACGGAACTGTTTCGGGTTAATAAATAGGCACACCTGCACTAGTAGGCATGGTACAATTTGTCCGGGTCCGAGTTTGTCCGGGAGAAAAAGAGATTATTCTCTTTAATTTTTATCTTTTTCAATATATCAATTAATAGGCATATTCTTTAATACATTTCTTAAATGTAATGTAATGAAATGTTTAAAATAATTGGTATTAATAATTTGACATTGACATCTTCGATCAACAATATAATATGTCAATGATTGACATGGTATTAAATGATCGAAGATAATTCTATTTAAACTTTGTTATCTCAAAATGATAATGCCATAATGGATTATATTCGTAAACTTGATTTACTTAAAAGCTATTTGAGTATTTTCTAAATGATGTGTTTGAATTCATACATTTCCTTTGGCTTAAATACATTAATATCAACTGTTTCGAATGTAATTATTTTACAAATGAATGAAACCACATTTTATAACGGATTTTCGAGATAAACGAGTTTTTAATTACGACAGACTAACCGCAAAATTTGTCTGATCCATATATAATATAAATTTTAATATTTATACGGTATTTTAATTATAAAATGAGTGTTTGGATAAGCCGTAGCGCGATTGAAAACAGTTTGCTAAATGGCATTAAAATTAAATGGATGGCAGTCGTAGGTAGCTGCGCAAAAACGCTTCCCTTTCAATTCCAATTACGACTAAGCGATTTAAATATAGCTAGTATGGATGTAAAATCACCATCTAAAATAACTTGAAGCGAAACAGCGGAGTTAATGCGAGCTTTTATCGGATCAGACAGTCTAAACTAGGAGTGGGCGTTAATTCAAAAAGCAGCTTTTTTTAGCTGCTTTTCTAATGTTAACGAATTAGCTGCTTTTCGTTTAGTACAAAAGCCGCTAAATATATTAACTGTTTCATTCAACGATTTTCGAACGCAACGCGCGGATTAGCTCAACGAACATTCAATGCATAGTCGCTAACTGCAAACCAGCTAATAAAATTAGCTGCTTTTTTAACAGGTTATCAGTTTGTAATTAGCAGTTTCATTTCGTTAACACAAAAACCGTCAACGACCCACCTCTAGTCTAAACTTACGTGAATACTAAATTAAGACCTTTTTATATACTTTGCATGATATAACATTTTTATTTCTGTTTAATTTTAACCGGGGTCCAAATAGAATTCAAATTCAAAATCATTTATTCATTTAGGTAACACAATGTAGTAATGTACACTTATGAACGTCAGTAAAAAATACATATTAAATGCTTCTAATTTTACATTTACCGCCAGTTCTCAAAAAGAAATAGAAGTCATTCAATGTTTTTTTAAAAAGGTAAATAATCATAATAAATCTAATTTAACATGAATCAATAAGAAATATTACAAACAGTGTAAATGTTTTCTTTTTCAGTGAGTAGGCCGTGTACTTATTTTATGTCTGTTTTGTTGGAATGTCGATTGTTTTAATAAAGAAAAAAGTAATTTCTAAACGATAAACGTTTCATCAAACATACTTCAAAGTCGTGGTTACTGAATTAGTAAAATAAATTCAGACGTTAAAAGCATTGAAACGTATATTATTCAATTAGAAGGGTCGGCGAATGTCTATTTGATGGTAAGAACATGAGCACATTTGATGTTTGTAGACACAATTACATAAATTAAGAATTTTATTAGATCTTTACCATATGAATACCCATACAGAAGGCTTTTACGCCGTACTCTGCAGAATATAAGTATGTTTAAAATATTCAAGGAGCCAACACACATTCCATGGTAATGCTCACGACCGCAACGCTACATTTTACTAAAATAGATTCTCAGCATGACAACCGCGACAAAATTTTGTCGACCGTTTTCTCGTGTTTTAATCCATTATCTCTTTATTTCTTTCGGGTCTTACATGACATTTAAATTTAAAACTCGACTTTTAATATAAAAAATAGATATATTTGTCGATCGAGGTATCTTTTATATCAAAATTGTCGATGTCGAGATATAATAATATCGAGATATCTTACATCTTAGTTTGTCTTTTCTCGTCCGCGACATATCTCGTAGCGATCATGCTAGGCCGGCAGGTTCCTTGTCGTGTTCACATCGGAGGGAAATAAACATTTGGATAATGTTGGATAATAATGTTAATGGAGGTAATTATTGCCATGATTATGAACAAACTAAACAAAACTATTTATTATATTACAAATCTATATATGCCATTCATAAAGATTTTCAAAAATAAAGATATTTAAATCTTTTCATAAATCTCACTAATGCTATCTGTGCAAATTTTTACGTGTCTAAAAATGTTTGAAAAACTTTTTCGATTCTCTCTCTCTGTCTTTGTGGCCTGCTCGAACGCTGCTAACGCATCTCTTGGTTATGAAAACTGTATACCATCACAGGTATTAATTTAATATTCATATATGTATACTAATATTATTTTATAAATCTATACTAATATTATAAAGAGGAAAGATTTTCTTGTTTGTTTATTTGATTTTAAAAATTCTTTTACCAATTTTAAAAAAGCTACTATATCAGCGAGTAACATAGGCTATACTTTTTTGTGTATATTACATCTGCATTGCATCCGTGCGAAGCCGGGGCGAATCGTTAGTTTGAGAATAAAAAGAAAACACGATGCCAGATTAGCGCTGTAAGGAGAGCAATCCAAAGAGCGTAGGTACGTCTTTTTGAGCGTTGTAATGATAAAACAGTAACCCGCGTAGCCCCATCTACGGTCTCAAATATACTGTATTTCACACATTCCCTGTCCACACTCTCGATCCTTTAGAACATAAAATGTAATAATATAATTGAAACAACACGAATACATACAACATACGGAAACATTTTAAATATTTTTTATTAAAACTTAGATAAATACCCCATCAAAGTGGAAAAACTAGCATTCAAAATCATTTTTGCGTTTCTCGATCGCTTCACTTTGACGTTGGTTCTTTTTGAAATAGTCAAATTGTCGCTTGCGTATTGTACCTTTACTTCTGAATCGTTTGATAAATTCAAGTTTCATCACCTATAAAAATGTCGTACACACGCCGATACGAGACTGATTCTTTTGTAGACTTATCATGCACCATCCACCATCCAGACTGACCCGCTTCTGAACATCGGTTATGTTGTGTGACAATCACCATGCTACAATTCTTCTCACACGTGTGTGCTCTCATGTATATTCATGTGAACGCTTCTCGATCAAATTTGCAATGTGTGGTGAATCTTCTCATACCTACATATGTACATATATCGTCTATGTATGCAAATTATCTTGCGTAACATTCGATAAAATGTGATCTCTTCTATTGTCTTTTATTAACGCGAGTATCACACATTTAAATAAAATACTGTATACCGGATTAAAACGCGATTTATTATGATCTCTTCTTTCTGAAATCCTCAAACTAACTAACTAGGCTTAAATATGTTACGCCAGCGGAACACAGTTGCCTATTATATAAGTGCCATTAGAAGTAAATCAAAAAATTCCTTTGGTTATACCCTTATAAAATATAATATTTAAATATCGTAAAAATCATGAAAATGTTCCCGACGGTGATCCATTTTTCAATGAGAAACGATGTTTCAATTTTCCTTGTAAAAAATGTGGAGCGGAATTTTAAATTATAACTTATATACCACCTGGCTTTCAGATTCGAGAAATTCAAAGTTTAGTAAACATGGATAACACAAATTGTAATCTTGTTTGCACGGGTGTATACCATAAGAATAATTTATTATTTATTGCGATTTGTGTTTATATACCCCCGAGTACTAGGGAGATTGAATATCTTACTGTGTTTGATGCCATTGAGTCTATCTGTATTGACTATAAGTATTCTATAATATGTGGTGATTTTAATTTACCCTCTAGTTCTGTAAATGTTAGGTCTAGGTTGGAATATCTGCTGTCGTTCTGTGAACTTACTCAGGTGAATAATATTGTCAATACTAGTGGCCAGTTATTAGATTTAATTATGATAAGTTCAAGTTTGAGTCATGTATCGATTCAGAGAGATATCGAGTCGCTGGTTCCACCTGATGCTTATCACCCGCCACTTCTAGCCGAATTGTTCATTGAATATGCAAACCCCGTGCAACAATCGATAGGAAATGGGAAAGTAATATGGAACTTCAAGAGGGCTGACTTTCTTGGCCTTTACAATCATTTCGGTTGCGTTAACTGGCAGTCACTCTATAATGAAACGGATCCGAATGTCGCTACTGAAATCTTTTATCGCATTCTTAGTGAGTGCATAAATGAATATGTACCGAAAAGATTAAGTATTGTTCAACAATCTAGGTATGTATATCCTGCTTGGTACTCAACTCGTACCATTGCTCACATAAAGAAAAAAGCTCATTTTCATAGAGCTTTTAAAGCCAAAGGAACACCGTCTGCTCGTATGCACTTTATGGAGTGGAGAGCAAGAGTTAAATTAAACATAAATGAAGACTTTCTGATTTACAAACAACGGATGGAAAAGGATATTAAGCGTGATCCGAGCATTTTCTGGAGTTATGTGGCAGCTAAGCGTTCACCTGGCAAGAATGCCAAGAGGTTGTTATACAAAGGGCAGCCTGTGACTGAAGACCAAGCTGCTGATTGCTTTGCAGAATATTTTCAATCTATATATTCTGCAGATCCACCAAATTTAGATGTAGAAGATGCAGTGAGATCAATTGACAGTGGTAGTTATCGAGTACATATTTCTGTAATAACAGAAGATGACGTCAGGCTGGCTTTGAGATCGCTGAAGCCTAAGCGCTCGGTTGGTCCAGACGGCATACCACCGTATTTGGTGAAGGACTGTCGTGAGGTATTGGCGAAACCTATTCATCACTTGTTAAAAATTTGTTATGACAACGCTCACTATCCAGAAGTTTGGAAAATGTCTCGAGTTGTACCGGTCCCTAAAAGTTCCTCATCACTTATAAATGATTTTAGACCAATAGCAGTGTTATCAGTGTTTGGTAAATTATTTGAATCAATATTGCAATGTCGAATCAGTAGACAAGTAGAAAGTCAATTGGTGGAGGCGCAGCATGGTTTTAGAACTGGCCGATCAACGTCGTCTAATCTTTTTTCTTTTTGGTCATATACAACTGATGCCGTAGATAGTGGTTTTCAAGTTGACGCTGTTTATTTGGATTTCGCTAAGGCATTCGATAAAGTTGATAATGATATTCTACTGAGAAAGTTGTCTAAGGCAGGTTTTTCTCCGCATTTGCTTCGATTTTTTTGTGCTTATTTACGCAATCGTCAGCAGTACGTACAGTACAGAGGTCACTTTTCGAAGCCTTACTATACATACTCAGGTATAAGCCAAGGTAGTAATTTAGGTCCCTTGAACTTCTTATTGATGATAAATGACCTTCCAGAATCGATAGATAGAGCACAATGCCTGTTATTCGCCGATGATTTGAAAATATTTTTAAAAGTTAACGATGACAACGATTGTCTTCACCTCCAGAAGGATATAGATAATTTAAGGCGATGGAGTCAGGACAATAAACTTTATTTTAATTATAAGAAATGTTCTGTGATTACTTTCACAAGATCGAAAGAGCCTATTAAAAAATGTTATTGTCTTGGGGATATCATTATTCCAAGGACTAATATTATTAAAGATTTAGGTGTTATGTTCAGTGACGATCTGTCATTTCATGAGCATATCACTAAAGTGTGTCTTCAAGCGTTTAGAAATCTGGGATTTATTTTGCGACAGTCACGTCATCACGACTGCATTCCAGCAATAAAAGCTTTATATAATGCATTTGTAAGGAGCAGGCTAGAGAGCAGTGCTTTGATCTGGAATCCTTATGAATTTAAATATGTGCAGATGGTAGAAAAAATCCAAAAGAAATTTTTAAGATGGTTGTACCAAAAGCAGTATGGTTATTATGTAGGGTATCCATATTTATACCCTAGTAAATTTGTTCTTGGTATGACGGGTTATAATACGCTTGAATTGAGACGATTGATTTACCTTATGCAATATATAGTACGCATTGTAATCGGACAATCAAGTGATCCAGTGGTTCTTGGAAGGATAAATTTTTATGTCCCGAGTCATCCGAGAGCTTGTCGTTACAAATTGTTTGCTGAACTTTGGTGTAGAACTGAATCGGGGAGACAGGCTCCTTTGCCGAGGTCATTGCGAATGTTGAACATGTTACTCGCAGAGAATCAAGCACTAGACATATTCAATTTTTCAATGAGTGAATTTTACAGAACGGCAATGGATTTAGTTGCTTCAAGGCCAGAAGGAAGTTTGTAATGTTACTTCCTTTATATACTCTTACTTTTTTCTTTTTAATTAATTTATGTTTAGATTTTATTTAAGTTATGAAGTTTAAAATGTATTGTCATTTATATTGCATGTTAGATTAAGTATTTCACTTTTAATAACTTAACGTTTTTGGCCTAAGGTGAGCGAATTGGGAAACTGTAATGCCACCAGTGGTATGTGTCAATAAATAAATAAATAAATAAATAAAATAAATAAACTTTCGTTAATTTTAGTCAATTTATTTTATTTAAAATTACGAACTTATTTACGGGTAATAATTTAATTTAATTATAAATTGTAGTGTTTTAAATAGCAACATTTTATCGCAAACCAAAGAGGACATAATACTAGATTCTGCCCGCGACTTCGTTTGCGTGGAATTAGTACTACGGGTAGCAAATTTTTTAACCGAGCTGTTTTTATTAATATCCGCTTAATAGCGCTCCACTCAAGTCAATCTTATCGTGATATTTCTTAATCTATTCGTCCGAATTACTTAGTGTAAAAGACAAAGTTCATTTTCATTAAATACTGAAAGCGTCAAATGTATTAATTTTAATAAGAATTAACTAAATACTCTAAAATGTGCTTTGTAAAAACTAGAAAGTATCCAGATCCCCTAAGATTTTTCCGACTTACTTGATGTTTATCGTAATATTATCGTCAAATTACATAAAATCCATATAAAGCCTATGTTTTATTCTGATGTATAAGCTATTTAACTGTAAAGTTTCATCAAAATTTGTTCGGTAGTTCTTGCGTGAAAGAGTAACAAACATCAATCCTCACAAACATTCGCATTTATAATATTTGTAGGCTAGTGTTTATAGGGAAATGTTTTTGAGCATTAGGTACCTGCTATAGACATAAATACGCATATTAAAATTAATAACGAATAAAGAACAAACGCAATGGAAATTACAGATAGCCCACTCGTTCAAATCATAGGCTGAATTGGCAAGCTAATTAATTTCTCTCAAACGTAGTAAAATGAAATACAACACCGGTGCGCAGATAATAGCATGTCTCTCGTCATAGCAACGGGCAAATAGGACGCAGGTAGGTGTTAGGGGGTAGTCGACGGGAGCTGCCCGGGAAACATCCTACAAAGTACTTATGTTCAGTGAGCGTTAGTCATTATTACATATTAATTTAAGTCGCAATTCATTATTACGATTCAATAATTATATACTACTAGCGACCCACCCTGACTTCGCACGGATAGCAGAGCTTATTTTTATGCCTACATGTTTTGTCCTTCGTAAGGTCGCATTCGAGCGCATATATTTTTCGCGATAATTCCTAAGATATTCATTTAAATTATATGAAGTAAAATATTATGAGGTAACTATGTAAGGTGTTTAAGTTGATAAGGATTAATACTGTATACGTTTTTTACTTTCCAATTATCGCATTGTACGTGACCATTAATTATTTAGAAGATATACTAAGTTTAATAAGCTATCCTCAAAAGAAAAATATATGCCATCGCGGATATTTTTGTAGATCTATAAAAGAGGAATATCCCACCATGCATTGTTTTGTTATATCTCAAAGGGATTAAGAAGCGTTTTCGAGGAAAGCTCCCAGGCGCCTTGACTTTTCCGACACTTCTTATCGTTATATTTCAACCAATTGACACAAAACCATAATAAATTATATACATAAACCTTCCTCATGAATTACTCTATCTATTGTTAACCTCGAGTTTAACGGACGTGGTGGAGGACTTTGTTTTATAATATGTTGTCATATGAATTTATTATTTTAGAGCGATTGCCTGGATTTGGGAACCTATTCTAATTATGATATTATTACCTTGGTTTGTTTTTGAATAAAATAACAACTAATTCACTTTCGCATTAAGAAAATTATTAAGGATTACTGTGTATAGGGATTGTGTCTACTGACAACCTTTGTTCGAGAAATATTAAGATTATTTTTATATTCTTCTAGTACTTTAATTTGAGATAATATAACTGCATAAAATAGTTGCTATAGTATATTATATATATGTACCTGATTTTGAATTTTTGCCCTAATAGCCGTAACCTTTAATATTTTTTATTAGTTATATGCTCTAGGACTAATTAGAATTATGCTCCTGAAAGAATATAATATCTTTATCACTGTTTACGTTATAGCAGTTTAGTTAATTTCAATAAAAGGAGATCAGGTCATCTGCTCATACCTTTAACATAAAAAAATAGCCATGCTTTCTTGTATATGTATGCATATATTTTTACTAACAAGAATGAGTTTTATTTTCGGACAATCGGTTGTGTTACAAAAATAATAACATCTAAAGTATTCATTCCATCACGGATGAACAATCTTTATAAAAACTGTCCATTAGGACAGAGACAAAGAACTAGAACAAAAGACGCCATTAATATATCCTGTGCAGTTATTTATTTAAATTTGTTTTTTTTTTAAATAATGTTTTTTTGTAGTAGTAGGTACTTTAATTAGTAGGCATAACGCTCAAGGTAGGTTTCGTGTAATTTTAAAAGCACGAGTGAAATTTCTTCATTGGATTACGTGAGTACGTAGTGTGAAGTGTAATAAGTACATATTTGTATGGGGTGAGAGGGTGGTGGTCGTGTAGAATCAAGGGCGTGGGTGAGATGGCGAGAGGGGAAGGCAGCGCGGGGAGGAGGGATGCTGCGCGGGGTGCGGGGGAGCGCGCAGATCAATATCTCACGTTGCCGGGCGACGCCAGCCCAGACCGAATGCCTCCCGTACTACTCCCTCTCGCTAGGGCTACTCTATGACGAATATTAAATGTCAGAACAAAGAAGTAGTGTAACGGACGCGTCAAACGAAATAATTATATCTCAAACATTTTACGTCTTTCATTTTATTGCGTCTTTGAAATATTGCGCTTGAAATTCGAAGATAATACGCTAAAAACTTTTTTTAGACTAAACGAAATACTATTCAATTTCCATTTTCCCTTTAGGTCTTTTTCACGTTTATCATATACAGTCTTGAGTATTGTACAATCGGGGTGACAAATCTCAATGGGGTTCAAATACCATTTGATTACTTTTTCCACAGAAATCGTTTACTAAAGTTATCTTAATAATGATTGTAGTCGGAAGAAATACAATTTATTCGTCAGCCCTAAGCTCACGTCCTTTTACCCCCACTCGCTTATTTAATACATGCCGTATCTGGGATGCGGGGTTTTTCATGCTAAATGACAGGGCAACGTAATACGCTTAAACTTCGAGTCACCGGGTTCGCAATGGCCGACGCACGGCCATCATGGGCGACCCTCTGTTGAATATAAAATTGCAATGACATTGACCCTTACATTTGATCTTTTCTGCTCATTACCTTGTAAGTGATCACTTCCGAATATAAAAAGGTATCTAAATGAATAAGTATATCCTTCAGAAATGAAAAATTAAACGCCGTAATAAATGCGGCGTTGAGAGCCTTCAGCACGCTTATATTTAACTGGTAATTATGAGTTTTTTTAAATTGCTTCTTAAAACATCAGATACCTTTCTATCAGCAGTATTTATAATCTAATCAATTATGTTCTCTTTTATAAATGGCTTCCATAGTAACTGAGTTGCCATTAAAGTACCATTTCAGTCTTATGTACAATAAAGAATTTATCTATCTATCCACTACTAAGATTTTCGTTCTAAAATATTTCGGATCTATTTATTACAAATTTCAATTAATAATATAACTATAATAGTTATTATTTAAGTTGCATATGATAAAAGGCCTTGATTTATATACGTAATTTTTCTTTTCGGGTTATAAATGAAACAACGATATTAGCTTTTAAATATTTTATTATGTTGCTTTAAAACTAAGAAACAATAATTGGAAAATAATAACATCTTCACTCCTTTAATAAGTTATATAAACTTCAAATAAAATAACTGTAGAATAATATTACAACATGATAATATGAAAGTGCTCCAAAAACACTCAAAAACAATTCAAAAGAGAGAAAAGCCTCATTATAGGCTATAACGGTCTTAGTCAGCCCCATACTCGGCATTTGCAAGAGGCAATTTTTTCCAATTAGTTCCCACTCTGTTCGTGCGATTATAGCCCCAATATTTACAGAGATTACAATAATAATTTATAAGTATTATTAGTATTATAATATAGTTGGTATAGTTTTCCTGAATATTTTATTGTAAATTTTAAGTTCGAGAAAAAAATATGTAATGCATGGATTACATATTTTTTTCTTCAATAATTTAAATCAAAGATGTAACTAGGTACTATTAATTTTTTCTTACATTCCGTGCCACAAATATGGACCTAAAGGAGTAAGTGAAGGTGAAGCATCAATTTTTATTAATAATCTTTTTTTATTACAAATAACAGGTGGGTTACCTGAAGCCAAGTAATTAGTTGTCTGCCTTTTCAAAATCTTGTAATTTATAATGTGCCTACATTATCTCATATATCTAAAATACGTAACAATAAGATACGAGGCCCTACCACGAACGACGAACGAGAAGAAAGTATTCGTATCGTCAATCTAATCAGTTGAATGTCAAATTATTTAAAATTTCATAAATGGCAGTTTGACGATACAAATAATTTATCGCAAGATACACAAGCTAGTGTTTAGGGAGCTGGCGAGAAAAAATACTATATGATCGGCACACGAGGTAGACGTTATTAATAGCGATCATTATACAATAAGAAACATCAAAGACCTCGTGTGCCACCATGGTAGCGCTGCTGGGTGTCTATCTCTTCAATTTTCTTCGTTTTCAGCAAGATTGTGACCAGCCCAGAGGCAGAAATGTGCCAATGATTTAGTACTACCTTTTTGTCAACAAACTCAAATCGCTGTAACGCAAAAACACAGCAACGTAGAACTTCAATTGACTGGGCCAAATCCATGTAAAACCAGTTTTGTTTTTTAGGTTAGTGTTATTCAGTAAGAGTACATTTTCACGACGCCCCGATTTTTTATAACCAATTTTAAAAAATAATGAGGGCGGCATTTTTAGGATCCGCACCGGGTGCTAGTTACCTATGCTACGCCACTGTGTAAAACGTGTGCAAATCATATACCGAAATGCTCGCTAGCTCCCTAACTATAGGCCTTCGAACCTACTCGTAGATAGATCACTAGAACGGCAATTGCGTAAGTAAAGCCACGCCCCGCATGATCCAGTGGTCGGGCGGCTTCTCTGTGGGCAGCCGCATGAACAGGATATAGTTGGTGGAGTGGCCCGTGGTGGACAGCACGCCGCGCCGGTCGCCCGTCTTGTATAGGGGGCAGTTGTAGAACACCTGCTGCGGGATGTCCTCCCGCTTCAGGGGGATCAGCCACACCTGGGTTCGGTCGATACTTTGGTATACGATGCTGTCTATTTGGGTAGAAGCACGCGATCTAACCCTTAGACACCACACTGGTGCTTTGCACCCACGACAAGAGCCTAGAACTTTTTCCCTGCGTGGCCCAGCTGCCTCCTCCACGACAAATACGTCTATGTTTTATTTAGTTGTAAGATTAATTTCATACAGTCATCAAAAAAAGTATTGAAAAGTCGAAGTGCATTTGCACCAGTGCAGTGTGGTGAAAGTGTGACCTCAAAGCGAGTGTGGTGGCTACGGGTGATAAGCTCACTATCATGCAATTACTATTAATTGGGGATTGGCTGGCAAATAAAGCTTTTAGATCGAGAGAATAATTTGCCTTCACATTATTTTTAAAGTTTCTTCAATATATGATTAAAAAACGGAATATGTATCTATCACTGAATATCACTGAAACCATATAATCCCGCCGCACGAAAGGTAGTTAGGTAGTAAAAAAAATATTCTATGAATTTAAAACTTTGCGGCGGTGATCAAAGGTACATTACTCATCCGATATTAGCTCGCCCACACTTATTTGCATCACATATACGTGAAATCTTTTTGTATTCCAAATATACAAAAAGCACATCTCTATTAATTAAGAAAAAAGTTCATACGGGAGGGAATTCGTCGTACAATATCTTGGGGTAAGATTCGTCGATGTAATAGTCCTCCATGTTCCACCTGGCCCCCTCCATGAACAGCCCGCGGATGTACACGCCTTCGTCCGGCGGCTCTTCCAACGTGAACGAGCGCTGTACCTATTTACAAATCGTGTATTTAGATAGGGCACGAAACAGACCTAAGTACAAGTGTGTGTCTTGTACTTAGGTGATCTTGTTCATCTAGATTCTAGGTTAAGATATTCCTACGGCTCATTTAACCCAGAGCCGAACTTATGGGAGAGCATCCGGAGCTTCTACAAAAGATCGAAAGATCTTTCAAATTCCGACAAGTGAATACTAGTAAACAACTTTTCCTTTGATATTGAAATGTAATCTAATGAAATAAAATATTTTATTAGCATGAATCGTCATTATCAGCTGTTGTTATTTATAGTCCGCAACAATTCGCCTATATTTGTATTATATATTATAAAAGTTATCAAATTACATTTTTATTAAATATATAATTATTTTCACTGTTTATCTACTATACTTTCTTTCTACATGAATATATTGTTCTTAAGTATTTAAAAAAAAATCATTTTATTTGGAAAATAATTTGGGGCCAAGGCTCCATTCCTTTGTTGCCAGAAGGCAAAGCTTCCAGAAGTCCGGCCCTGATTAAACCTATGAAAATTCGTCTTTATTCGTTGTCAAGTTGTCGTAGTCCAAAAGGACCGGTTAGCTTTACAGTACATAAAAGTACTATCAAACCAAAAACGTTTTACGAAGTTCACTCAATTTCAAGTTTAGTTTGTATAATGTAATGTGTATCTAGCCTAATTCAATAAACCTCATAGTGGAAGGCCAGCTGGTCGATGGGGATCTTGTACTTCCTCGCGTAGCTCTGCTGGGCGGCCGTGAGGAAGGCCTGCGGGAAGTAGAAGCCCGACAGCCAGAACACTGTCGGCGGACCGTACTGGTGCCAGTGCTGGAGAATATTATTATATTGTAATGTATGCTCCCTTGTATTTGTTATCTTTGATAGTCCACGTCAGATTTAAACTTGAGTATATTGATTTCATACATAGGCAGTGAATGTAAGTTACTTTGTTACGCTTTCATGCCAAAGGACATAGGACTTTTAGTAAAAAGTATTTTAGCAACAATCATCCGTGCGAAACCGGGGCGTTTTAAGGAAAGATTTATTTGTTTGTTACGATTTAACTCAAAAACTACTCGACCGATTTTAATAATTCTTCTATCAATAGAAAGCTACATTATCAGCGAGTAACATAGGTTGTTTGTATAGTATATCTACATTGCACCAGTGCGAGGCCGGGGCAGATCACTAGTGAATTATTTAAATCTAGGATAGTGTTCTCGTAATTTAAATCTTTTGAAGCGAGAAGCACTATACCAGCTGCCTAATATACATTTGATGTTAATGAATTTGCAATAATTTAAAATAAGGTAACTATAGGGGATGTACATAAAAATGAAAAACAGAGCCAAGGGGTCTATAAGAGAAATAGCTTAGATTAATAATAATTGGTCTCTGCGCGCTACGACTAGATACCGGCGGCTTGAAAAATGCGGCAACACATACTACGCCGCTTTGCGTAATCAAACTATAAAAATAATACTACAAGAAACAAGCATCATATACCATCAGTAAGTATTGTTTAAATCGGCATAAATTTCACAGTAAAATAATATAACCCTAAAATCTCAGTGTTTTACACACACTACAATATTAAGTTGCCGCATTCAGGAAACTGTTTTTTTCTTTATAGCGCGGTATCTAGTCGTAGCGCGCGGAGAGCAAGATATAACATATTAATCTAAGAGAAATAGTTTGGGTACATTCGATATAGACAATATTCGATGATAGAAAACATGGACCTTCATAGCTTAAACTTATCTACAATAATAGAAAAAGATGCTTTAAAACTTATTTTCCTATTTTCTTGTCAACTAACTTGCAAGAAGGCCAGTCTCGCCAGCAAATCATCAAAGTAGGCCGCTAGCGGTTTCAGCGAGGGGTAGCTCTTACCGGCCCACAGGGCGGGGATGCGCCCGCGCACCATGCTCGTCAGTACTTCCTCCGTTATGTCCGTCAGTACGCTCACACCTGGTATAGCCATTATTAATTATTATTAATCCCCAGATTTGATAGAAAATTTTAAACAGCAAAACTTAATTTGTAGCATAAAAACTTAATTTCTTATGGCCGAATTATCGAACGCTAATCAACATTGAGGTGTACTTAACCCTTTCATTACGAAAGTAAAATGAAAGACAGAAACATTTTAAGAAGCCCTCAAGTTCTGATTATCGTTTTAGTATTTCGCGGTTCGTCTCCGAGTGACGCATGCGGCAGATCATTTCTGTTTCACTAATCGTTTTTCGTTTCAGGCAAATGGAGGATTAGGTTTAAAGAATTTATTTTTTTCATTAAGACTAAAACAGTCATTTACATGAAAAGTATTTAAAAACTATATAATGGTCTACGGCGAGCTGAATATATAATAAAGCTCTTAGTATGCATGCACGAATGTATACAAAATAGATTAACACAAAACTTTTGTACCACAAAATATAAGCATTAGTATCTTGTACTCAACTCGACCGCAACATTATTTTTATCTTCTTTTCCCTGTTTTCTATGCTAAACGCACCTTCATACCGTTAAATCACGAAGGCAGACAGAAAAATATTAAGCGGTGAATATAAAGCGATGATACGAAATCTTACACGGCTAATATAGCTTACCTTGAACAGCTCCAATAACAGCTCTCGAGCTGCTTCTCACGACATTGACGAGTCGGTCATATCTCGCCGCCTCCTGTATAACCACTATAGACATGGGTGTCATATCGGCCGGTTTAATGTCGCCCTCATGAGAGGGACCGGTTAGTATCTGCTTCGGTAAGCGAGCTAGTACGTCTTCAGCGACGGCCATCGCTTGCTGCTCCGGTGTTGCGCCGGCGCCGCCAGCCGCCATTGTGTCCTATTCGTGTTGGCGTCGGCAAAATTTGTGGATTTATTTATCGATAAAAGCATGTAGCACTAAGCTAAGCTGTATATAAAATCACAAGTGTCCAAATAATTGTAACATTATCAATTTATTCAATACTATTTTTAAAAATGTAAATTATATAATTGTAAATTTTTATTTTACTCGTTACTTGTTACTTGCGTCTTCGCCCACACGGAAAATAGATGTTTTCCAGTGTTCAAACATCATGCCACGCTTTATTAATAAGGTTATTAGTTTGAGCGTTAAATGGTAAACTGCAGTCAATGAGAAGACTATTTTAGCTTTGAAAAAATTAATATGGACACATATTAATATGTATTAGTATAGAATAAATATAGAAAAATAAATAGTTTTGCAAGTTGAGATATTTGCTAGTTTTCCATAAGCAAAGCAACTTAAAAGCAAGGGATAGGTAGAAAGTTTTGATATCCACACCAGAAATATAGCAATTAAGATAATTTAATGAAATCATATTAAAGTAACATTTTAACGATTAAGCAAGCAAAATTAAAATAAACTTACCAAATATTCTTTGAGTAGATCCTTTGAGCATAAAGAAATATGTTATTACTAAGTTATTGAAGATAAACGAATTGTACCAAAATGAATCTCGAGTCTACTTACCGTGCGATCCTTGTTTGCCGACGGCGAGGGTAATGAAACAAAATACATGGTCAAATAATTACTGTTATATAAAAAACGCTTATACTACGAGTATCTGCTTTACTAAAATTAAAACAAGTTTGTGTTTTGCCAAATTAAAATTAATGTTATTATTATGTATTTCAACCTGTAATGTTTTAAATCAGGGATTGAAACCGGTTAATTTTTATTTTCCAAAATACGTGTCTCACTGAGTGATATTAGTTTTAAAGAAAATACACACTAAACTTACCAAACTATTTTTTTCAGTAAATATGACTAAAAACGAAAGAATATTAACAAAAATCTTTATTATTACGGTAAATTAACCGGTATTTAGTCCCTGTTTTAAATGATGTGATGTCAATATCGATGCCTCCTACGTAAATATGAAAACCAAACAAAGCTAGTTTTCTAACTAATATTACGTTTTTAAATTATACTGTCAATTTTAAAATGATACAACCTTATACGTATACGTCTGGTACCTAAGTACCTAATAAATTAAATGTTTGATTTTTTTATTTACGACCACAGATAATATAAATGAAATCAGACGGTATAGTTTGAAAAACGTAAAAATCTATGTTGGTTACCATAGTTTAAATGGGAGCCATCGATATAAGAGCTTCGTTTCGAAACTCTACTTCAAACTGAATATATTGGTATCGGAGATTTTATAGGATCGATACAGTGCAGTGACCTGTGGCAATTGGAGCATTTTTGCTGCTTTTATATCGAAACGACAGGTGTGAATTTTTATCCATACATAAATTTATATTGAAAATTTTCATTTTCTATTCTAAAATATATTTTTACTGTAACACAATAGCTACCAAAAATATGACTAAGAATAATTGATATTACCATGAATAAATCGCCCTTGCCAATGAAATCCTACATTACCTGTGTCAAAATAGCCGTGTTCAAAAGTTCCTCAGCCTCTCGGAAGTGCTTAGTGATGTCCGCATTAGAGTGGAAGCCGAACACCGATGGCGGAGTGGCCACGGGTAACGAGCGAGCGAACGAAATGAAGTCCGAATGCTCTCGTAGAGAAGGAATGTGGTACACGCCTAGCAATATCACCAGTTAAGGTGACAGATAATGATTTAAATAAGATACTTTATACCGGATTAAAACGCGATGTATTATTATTTATTTATGCCAACGTTTCGAATGCTTTTCAGCAACTGTAGTAATAGGCAGGCCAAATGTTGCTGAAAAGCACCCGAAACGTCGGCATAAATAATAATTAATAAATTGCGTTTTAATTATGTATAAAGTATTTAAATGTGTGATACTCGCGTTAATAAAACAACAGATATTTTGGAATTCACAATTAAATAGTGTACTTTACGGTCATTTTAACATATGAAGCGCCATGTGTATACTTGAATCACACAGTGTGGTGAATTCAAAACTATACACATCCCCCTAACTGCAAAAATCACTATGTATCTAAATGTACACAGTTGAAAATCGCGAAAAAAATTGAAAGAAAGGGGGTGCCATAAATATATGTTTTTATGACGTTTTAAACACATGCGGACGGTAAAAAACATTAAAAAAAAGGTAAAGGTCTAGCTTAGCTTGGCACTAAGGGTGTTAATGTTTTAACGATTTCTGTAAATTACTTGTGTGTACTTCTTTAGAAACTGCAGAGCGCGTTTCCAATCATAGTGAGTGAAATTGTTGATTGGAGTTCGCTCCGCTTAAATTGGTTTCCAATTTAAAAGAAATTGTATACATTATACATACTTTTTTGAAAATCTAAACAAAAATACCAGTATATTATAGAAAATAAGCCTAACGAGTTAAAAGATGTAAATTTCACTCCAGATAGTATGATTACCGGTAGGATCCAGAGGATACTTGTCTTCATCAACGGTGCGTGGATTGTAGAACTTGTAAAGAATGGTATTGAGACAACGTCGGTCCCAGTCGTCGGTCACTCGGCCGCCGTAGTTACACTCGCCAGTCAAGTAGCGTAATGCTACGAATTGCACGTCCTGGATATTCCAATTATATAACTAATGGCTGTAACCATATCAGATTATAGAGATATCAGAGGTCAGAGCGCGAACAACTTATGAGAAAGTACTCTTATCGTCAGTCTGTCAGTTGTATGAGAATCAGGCCTCAGAATTCCAGTTGACGACTCTTAATAAGAGGTGCGTTTATGAATGGATAAATTGCATTTTCTTGTATTATATACATTATACAAGAGCAATAATTGATATAAACTCAATAATTGACATCAAGAATTGAATGCAACTCTGTTTACACGCGCGGACATTATGTGCTGTTTACACGAAGAAAAGTATTGAAACAAAAAATATATGGCAGATTAAGAATGTTGCGTATTACTTAGAATCTAAGCCTTAGACCATGCATGTCATTTATTGCTTTAATTTAATTGCATGCAACAGGCAATCTTGGCATTATATATTATATGTTTTAACATAATAGCTGGTATATACTCGTACATGGCTCTGTACAACATGCATTAATAACACATATGGCAGAATAACGACCGCTTACTTGATTCCTCGCATTATTATCGAACTACCTTATACATAATATTACGTTACGCCAACTAACTTGAAATTTAAAGATCATATCAGCTCTACATAGTACATATAAAACAATATCACTATCTACCGTCTGTCCCACTCCACGCTTAGATATTTCAAATAACGTAACGGACACTGTCACCAAATTAGTATCTCATGCGAAGCCGGGGCGGGTCACTAGTAACATATAATCCTCTGTGATTTAGAATTCGCTTATAAAACTGAAAATAAAGCAATCAGAGGTCGATAATACAAGTGTTTAGAAGACGAAATGCAAAGTAGACTCACATCATACTCATTGAGGAACATGTAGAGTTGCGTGACGCTGATCCTCAAGTCGGTCTCGTTGAACTCGTACCGGATGTTCCAGCCGAGCGGCCCGAACTGCCGCCTCTCCTGGACCACCGCGTGGAAGAAGCACAGTGCGAACAGCATCTTCTTGAACGTCTCCGGCTGCTTGTTGCCCTCGAACCACTCCGGGTCGTTGATGGGGTCGCTCTGGTACGAACGAGCTATGTTTGCTCGAAGACCTTGGTATTACATTTTAATTTGTACGTCACTTTGGATAAAGAAGTTTGAACGAATCGTTGGTTCAAAAGTAAAACTCATTAAGTGACATCTATATATATCTATATATATAAAAGAAAGTTGTGTTAGTTACACCATTTATAACTCAAGAACGGCTGTACCGATTTAAATGATATCTTACTTGTCGGATTCGTCTATGTCCCGAATAAAAGAATAGCTATTAAAATATCGGAAAAATTCAAGAAAGAAATATATGCAAAAAATAATTTTAAAATAAATTAGGTTCGGAACTCCGCCATCTTACGCAATTGGCGGCTCACGTCACGCATATTAGTGTATTTGTCCTAGATAATTCATGTCCACTGCAAATGTATATAATAGAAGTGGGAAAATGTCATATATTCAAAGCTAGCAATATTTATTTATTGTTGAGCCCAACATTCTGGCAGGACAACGTCTGTCGGGTCCACTAGTTTTGAATAAAAATGAATGTTGCTACTATTACTCATTTTAAGAGTAAACCTAGGGTTAAAATGAAGAACTAATTACGTATTCTGGTCCATAACTAAACTATGAAGTGCAATACACACTTATTAATTTGTTATTATCGTAAACGTACGCTTAAAATAAGAAATAGTAACTAGTAATATTTATTTTTATTCAAAATTACACTTAGTGAATTTTTCGAACCATCAAAATATTATAGACTTAGATATTTTTAATTACGATAACTTTTCCTCCATACATTCGATGTCGATGAAATAAAGCTTTCGTATTACTTCAGATTAAAATTAATCTACCAGTGAAAAATACGTGTGCACGAAAAACAGCTCACTAGATTTGGAGATTAACGTAAGCAAACGGACGGACAAATACAAAATATTTTTTTATTTATCTTTTACCTTCTTTTATCGTCCCCTCTCAATTTCTGGTTATAATATTAAATTCTAATAATCAATATACATACTCAGGAATATATTCTTCATAAGATATCATTGAGAACTTTGTATTCAAGACTTCAAAAAATAATAATATCCTATCCGTACTAGCTTATAATATCACTATCAGTATATTATTTTATACTTAAAACCAAATTATAATATTATAATTTGTGTAACAAAGACTTGGGACGTATCTAAAAATATTAATAAAGGTATTTTAACATTACCTTGAGGAGGTTCATTAGTCATTTTCACGCCATTTTGTAACACATAAACGGGGAAATGATCAGCCGGATATGACGTAAGCCATAGTCTAAAGTCTGGATGCGTAGAGTCCTGCGTCAGGCCTTCACAAATCTGCATGAAAATATTCCAAAGCTTTCATGATATTATTTTGACTATTTAATGGGTAATATGACACAGCATTTCACTCCGGTGACAGGTAATTATCAACCCTCGGCTCTGTTAGGTCCAATAACCCTTGTTAATAAAACCCTTCAGTTCCGATGCCAATTAATTCTATATTTCTGTTGATATAAAGCTTATTTAAATTCAATCAATCAATTTTACTATACTAGCTTCTACCTCGACCTTTTTCCGCGCAGACTTACATTATTATCTATTTTTGGGCCTCTTTTACTTAAAAATAAATATTGTAAAAGAATACTTAATGAACTCTCATGAATGACATGGAATGACTCACTATCATCGTAATCATGTCTATTAAATCATTATTTGTAAATGATTTAGTGGAATAAAGTGTGCATTATACTCGTATACCTACATTTTTACGGGCAAGGTTTCATTGTATACTAAAATAAAATATTTTTTCCTATATAATATTTCGATATTTTAACAGAGGTTTAAGAGAGGAGAGGAGGCATATTGAATTATTAAGAGTTCTCATGTATATAGATACATATATTATTTATAAAATAACCATTGAAAAATCATCCCTTACAGAGATAAATTCACTCTGCGTTAGTTGACTTTTTATGGATGAATCAATTCTTATAAAAAAACTCTTGGAAAAGACTGACTATTATTGATACCTCTAAAAATACACAAATGGATAATAATAAAACATAAATATATATGTTTAAATGTAATCTTCATCTGAATTTTAAGGGTAATATAGATTGCCTAACCCATCAAATTTGGGCAAAGAGCAGATGCTCTTTGCCCAATAAAATGATATCATACATTACCTTTTCCAGCATAGGCATCCAACTTTTGGCCAAATGGCAGTTTTGCAATACAACCCACGTCCCGCTGCGCACACCTTCATCTATCAACTTGACGGCGATCGGGCCCTGACCCTGCCCCAGTGATAAAGAGAACAGCCGAGATGACCCGAAACCCTGACGAATTTATTTATCATATAGTATACTAGCAATTGCCCCCGCAACCCCCCTTGTGGGTTGAATTTCGTAAAATCCGTTCTTAGCTGACCTCTACTCGGCGAAAGGAATATTCCTACCATATTTCAAGTTGCTACGCCTTATGGTTCCAGAGATATCGTGATGAGTATCTATATAGGTGGGAATCTCTTTTATATATATAGATTTCTTATGTTAGATATCGACAGACGAGCATGAGGTTCACTTGATGGTAGGTGATACCTCAGCCAAAGTACATCAGTCAATGATGCGCTATCGACCTATTTTTTACTTCGAGTATTCGGAAATCTATAGACTGAAACCGAAACACATTTACATCTATGAACGGTGGTTCGTTACCCGGTCGGAATTTTGATATTCTTTCCACCCATTTAATGCTCGAAGTGACCAGCCGTAGAGAAAACATGCTTATAGAAAATTATAAGCCTGTCATCCGAGCGGGATTCAAACTCGCGACCCATTGGAGCGCAAGGTAGGAGTTCTATCAAACGCGACAATGAGCCCGTCAGATAGATATATTATTTGACCACTTTCACGGTTCACTGGAAAGCGCGATGTGTTTAGCAACGGATGTTTTGAGTTCGCCTCCCGGAAAACAAAATAAAATTGTTTCGGTCGGGCGGGCCACAAAAGACTCATCACTTACTGGCTAGCCGGCCTAGCATGACAACCGCCACAAAATTTTGTCGACCGTTTTCTCGTGTTTTAATCGATTATCTCTTTATTTCTTCCGGGTCTAACATGCCAATTACACTTAAATCTCGACTTTTAATATCAAAAATAGATATATTTCTCGATCGAGATATCTTTTCTATCAAAATTGTCGATGTCGAGATATAATACCTATATCGAGATATTTTACATCTTAGTTTGTCTTCTTTCGTCCGCGACATATCTCGCGGCGGTCATGCTAGGTCGGCTGTAAAGAAAAACGTGGGACATGGCTCCAAACTGGTCACAGCCTCTCTCGATGGCCATGGAAGAAATACCTGAACCACAATACCTGATCATCAGCAAATTTGAGCAGCGTCCCCATCGGGTCGGACCCCGGGGTCAGCACGAACAGCAACGGGATGCAGCAGTGCGAGTCCGCGTACGACGACGCCAAGTCGAACAGCGGCGGCTCCACGAACTGTCGCCCCATCTTAGCTACAACAATATCGGAATCAATTGTTGAACCCATAACCACATTAAACCCTCATTTCTCAATAACTTACCTTCGCAGAAGTTCTGGACAGCCGGCACCATCATATCGAACCGCATACAACGGAGAACCATCATTTTCTGAAATTTATTAAATGAATTTTAATATTAAATTACATAATATCGTCGATGTCAATGTAGGATCTTATTAAAGCAAAAAAAAATACAGGAGGCAATAAAAACCTTAAAAGCAATACATACACTATAACACTACTTTTTGTTTTTGGATATTGTTTGCAAAATAATAGTAGGTAATATACACTTATAGGATTGATTGACACAATATCGTACTGTTTTACCGAAAAACCATGCTTACCAGCAAATTCGTTGTTTAATTACTAGATGGAAGGAAAGGTTTTACTACTTCTTTTAAAATTAAACCTTGACCAAAAAATATTTTCAACATAAATTTTATAGTTACAAGGTCCTGCATTAACGTCGACGATATATATTTATAATTTCTTAATATTTCTAATTAATTTATTAATGTTTTTGATGGTAAATAAATAACCTCTGTTATTAATTCAATTTCGGAATTGTTGATTAATCCTAGTTGCTGAATTAATGTTCACGGTTGAAGTAGTGGGGTAGTTTACAATGCACCCGGCTATTCCATTTTCGCTCTTGACAAATATTGATTTTATGCGATCCACAAATATTTATACCTTAGGAGGTTAGACAAAACGTCTATAATTGCATACGACCTAAGTTTTCACAGTCAGTAATCATATATTGTCACAGAATATTATCTCTCGAATAAGAGAGCACCTGTTCCTTTCTAAGTCATTTATAAAACAGTCTGTTCAGTATATTATGTTATTGTTAAGTCGATGTGCATTTTTATAAGTCAAACCTCTCATACTATGTGAAATAAAACTATTACAGACCTCAAACATATCAAGTTTACTGTTCCAAGGCTCCGGTAACGGCTGGTTATGTGGATCAACTGTGTCACAATATGCCTCCCAGGCCGGAATATTGGACGTGAAATGGTTAAGAATACCATGAAATCTATCCATTTCATTAAGTCTGTATAAAAATACATTTGCATTAATAGTTTTGCATATTTCAAACTAAAAATAAAACCACAGCGAATACATAGTCGACAATTTATTCCACATCATAGTACACGTTACGTAAATGAAAGAGTCTGAAAAGCATTCAGACTCATAAAAGAGAGGAAACCAAAGAAAAAGTTGCTTGGTTATTTATTGCTTGAAATGATTTTTTTCATAATGAATCAAAGAATTTGTATATTCGTTGAATTGCGTAGCTTTTGAAAATGTTTTTATTTGTTCTATTACTCATTCTTTTCAATGAGAACATTTTCTACATCGTTCAATTCGTTCATTCATTTTACAATTAATATCAGAATGACTGATTCTCTTAGATGAGAAGTTTTGCTCAGGAAAAAATATGAAAACACGTAATGCTTATTTACATTAAATGTCTACCTATCGCAGGTTCTACTGTATTATAAATATATACATGCTTTATATAGAGAGTGAGCAATAACTATCTCTGCTCGTTTTTTTATTATATTGGTTAAAACTAATTTACTAACACAGCTTAGATCTTACTGCGCGTATCACAATTAACTGTTTAAACTTATAACTTATTTTAGCAAACCGGTAACTAGCTGATAGTTTTATATTATTTTTATATTAACTCCTATGTATTATTAGCTAAAGTTTGACTAGCTCGTCGTCGCGTTCGGTAGAAGACTTACCGTGCGCATCGTTGGGTCGTGGGTTCGAATCCCACCGGTACGACGTGTTTATAATTTTCTATAAGCATGTCTTCCCGACGTCTGGTAACTTCGGGCATTGAACAGGTGGGAGGAATATCGAAATTCCGACCGGGTAACGACCGAACTACCGTTCATAAATGGAAAAACCGATTTCCGTTTCGATTTCAGTCTATGGATTCCCGAATGCTTGAAATAAAAAGTAGATCAACAGCGCATCATTGACTGACCTACCATCAATGATCATGCTCGTCTGTCGATATCTAACATAAAAAAAAGTAAATAAATAAAATATAAGTCACAATACTTACGAGTTTAACTCTCCCCAAGCCTGAGGACTGAGGAACGCGACCGGGTTCGGCGGGACATGTCGAGGCTGGGCTCCTCCCAACAAAAACATCACGTGCCCTCGGTCTAATCGACCCTCCGCTACCATGATCGTGATAGTCAGTAGTAGGGAGAATACTATTTTATCCTAAAGTTAAAATAACTACTATAATAAAACATATGTAACGCGGCTTCTATTCAAAATTACCATAAAAAATAAGTAAGCATGAGACAAAAAATAATTGTTATTTTTCATTAATTAGCTCTATGTTAAAAAAGTGTTATTTTGGTTTGCGGTAGTTTTGTATTGAAGCAGCGATATAAATAAATTTAAATGAATCGCGTTTTGATCATGTAAATTCATTTAAATGTGTGAGACGCTGTGCCGTGTGTGCGTTTATATACACAAATAATACATTTATTGAGCCAATTTCTTCAATAATGCTGACTAGTAAAAGTAGACCAAAATTATCTTATATTATAATATACATAGTATCTTCTCTATTAAATTTAGGGTGTTTTTTTACAATAATTTCAATTGTCTCGTGTACTAGACTAAGAAAGATTCTTCTTTCTCTTGCAATGCATTTTCCGTTGATCGAAACGTGGTCTGGCTTGTCTAAGTGTATTCACTTACTGCTGACTTAGAGTGACGTTTATGTATGATATCCGCGATGTGTTTCTTAAGTCGGTCAATATAAATAAAAATCGCGTTTTAATCCTGTGTTATATTATTTAAACGGCCGAATGCAAATACAAAACAAACCTTCTCAAACAGACTCCTGCAGATGTTGGCATAGAGCGAGTAAGTAAAATGAGCACGTAGTATGGCGAGCCGCTCCGGTATCTCGTCCACTTTCTCCGTGTTGTCTATCGACCCCGTGAACAGGCCCTCGAACCACCCCAGTGAATACTGATACATCGGATCTATATTCGCTAGAGACGCTACAAAACAATATATCATTTGCCAATAATGTATTAGTTATGTACCTTATCTTAAGGTGGTTCGTTTTCCATACAAAAAGTCATGATTATTAACGAAGTCAGTTTATAGTTTCGATACTAAATATTTGTGCAACTATTTACTCTCCGGGAGTTCTTTGCGCGGAGTTAATAAAATAATGTTATTTTATACAGAAATCATGCATATAACAACGTGAAAGATTTCTTAATAAATATTTTACCAGAACCACCTTAACATAAATATATTTCTTCTTTAGTGAAGTATTTATTAATAGTTTTTAGTACATAAAAAGCATTCAATGAGGACGTAACTATACGGTTCCTTGCAACTATTGTGACATTTATTTAACTATTGTTAATTATTTTTCTGAATAAATGAATGTTATTACACTTTTAAATTTTGTTATCGCTTGAATGCGAAACTTATTTGTTAAACATAATATCACTAAGATCAACTCTTTTGTTTGAGTTAATTGAAGCTGAATTCTTTGAGCGCTAAATAAAAATAAATACATTAAGCTATTTTTGGTTTTGAAATTATATTTCCGTAATTATAGTAGTTTGTTTAAATTTATATTTTTTCCGAAAAATAATAATAAAATCTAATTCAATAAAATTTATTTTTAAGAAATATACTAACCGATGAGGAAAAACAAATTAGTTGAATGTACAGCTATCGGCACATAGTCATCTCTCGCCGTGTCGATTGCTTTCTCTGTAATCATAGCGACTTCCTGTTTTTCCTTGATTTCATTTGACGTATCCTTTGCTGAATTCAGAATCTACGAAAAACAATAACGGACGATACAAGAAATGTATTCACGCTGAGTCGTTAGTATTATTGATTTATATTTGGTTTAAAAAAAACAAGCTCTTGTGATCTAAGAAAAATAAAGCTTTCATTACATCTGCGATGGCGTCGAATTCATGATTTAAAAAAAATACTGTTATAATCATCAGGCATCAGTGGTATTATGCTATATACCACTGATGTCTGTATTACGTCTCCGTTCAGTCCATTGATATTGAAGTTTTTCACATATTTTACTGGATTCGCGGATTACGTCACTGCTTCTATATACCTGAACAGCTTCCTCATCTTCTAGCAAATGCTCAGAAGTAGAGAGTACATTTAGAATTTTCTTTTCAATCTCTTGCAGAAGCCTCCTGTGTTCCGCCCCCTGTGTGGTCAGATCCGCTTTGGCCTGTTGCAAGTCTGGTCTCTCCCTCGCCACTACTCGGGCCAACAGCTGGGCTTGGAGACCGTCTTTAGCCAGCATAAAGTTGACTAACGTAACCCGAACTCCGACTTCAGGCAAATAGTGGGGGTTTGCTAGTTTTGTACTTATGTATAACCTAAAAAATGTTTATTTATACATATAATAAAACTGTAGAGGTGAAATGTCTGTACATAGAAAAACAATGCTAAAAACCGAGTCAGGGGGATGTAAGAAGAGAAATAGAACACCCCGATTTTTTTAATTTTTTTGTTTCTCTGTCTGTTTGTCTGTTTATCTGTTTGTACGGGCTAATCTCCAAAGATACTGAGCCGATTTTCATGCAATTTTGCCCGGGGCAACATATAGGCTTTGTTTCATCGAAATCGGTTGTCGGAATGAAAAGTAATCATCACTTAAAGATAATTTTAAAGACACCGTATCAACAAATTGAAATGCAAACTGACTCGCATCGAAGTTTTTCGAATTGTTTGATATGTAAATGAAATAGTTTGATTATTTCGCCACTTTTAATTGAATATATAATAATATGATGAAACCTTGCTCAATAGCTCAGCATAAGCTCGCGAACAAAGTCGCTGGCATCAGCTAGTTTAGTAATAAATAGCAAAATATGAAATTGCTTAATACAAAAAAAAATACAACATAAAACGTACTTAAAATCTTTACTATATTCAACAATTGTGTCCCCGATTTTGATACAAAGGGCACCTCCTTGACGGAAAGTCTGTTGCTGCAATAGAGGCTCCAACATTGGATCTAACTCTTCTAAAACGTTTTCTAACAATACCTGTTTTATATAAAAGAGTCAAATTAATATTTTAATCTAATATTGCCAAACGTATTTTAACATTTTGACGGGCTCGTTGGCGCGTTCGGTATAACACCTTACGTTCGCATCGATGGGTCGTGGGTTAGAATCCCACCGGGACAACATGTTTATAATTTTCTGTAAGCATGTTTTCCCCTGGTCTGGTAACTTCGGGCATTGATCGGGTGGGAGGAATAACGAAATTCCGACCGGTTAACGAACCACCGTTCATAGATGGGAAAGCCGTGAAGTGCACATTGCGCGTTTCGGTTTCAGTCTATGGCTTTGCGAATTCTCGAAGTAAAAAGTAGATCGACAGCGCATCATTGACTGATGTTCTGTGGCTGAGGTATCACCTACCATCAAGTGAACCCTATGCTCTTTTGTCGATATCTGACATAAAATTAACAGTCTAATAAACAAAATTACCGGTTGCCCAAATTGAACAGCGTTCTCTAGAACCCGTCCAAGATCGGCTTGAGTCATCCGAACTACGCACAAATTGTTAGGTTTCTCCATATTCTTTATCCAGCGATTCGCTTGTCCTTGCGGGTCTATCATGAGCGGCCAGCGCCGGGCGTTCCTACAAGTTCAGGAATAATAATGTTCTACATCAGTTTTTGAACTGTTGCCAAGAAACTTTCTCAACCAATTCCATTTCACATGACCTTTGTGAAATAATTGTATAGGCTTGAATAAATAATCTATGCCAATATTATAAAGCTGAAGAGTTTGTTTGTTTGAACGCGCTAATCTCAGGTAGGTACTACTGCTGGTTCGAATTGAAAAAAATCTTTATGTGTCTAGTCCAATTATCGAGGAAGGCTTTAGGCTATATATTTAGACTATTACATCACGCTGCGACCAGTGAAAAATGTTACAAAAACGGGGGAATAATCATTATTTTTCATGATAATAAAATCGGTCGAGTAGTTTTATACTGATACATTGCACCCATTGCGAAGCCGGGGCCGATTGCTAGTCAGAAATAATAAAAAAAAAATACAAGATACAGTGAGTAAGCGAATTATCGAATGTCCTAGTGCATTTCTGTGTATGTTACACTGATCATTATTCTTTACAGGTCAGTAGGTAGTCCAGACTTTAGTGCCCTGCCAGACCGAAACATTATTTTCCTATTTCTCCAGGATTCAAATAGCATTGTAATGGACTGAATACTGGTTTACTATGGAAGTTATACCGGTATAATAAAGGTTTTTTGTTAATATTCTTTCTTTTTATTCACATTTACTGAAAATTACTGTGGTAAGTTTAGTGATAATTACTCTGTCAAAATAATATCATGTTACCTCAGTCAGACACGTATTTTGGAAAATAAAAATTAACCGGTTTCAGTCTCTGGTTAAGACACTAATGCTGTAGAATGAATGTACATATAAATAATGACTAACATGATAATGATAGCACTCTCAACACTGAAATCATCAGAAGGCAGCCCGTCAATGTTCCACTGCTGAATAGTCACGGGTTCTCCCAAGACTTTGATCAAACTGAAGTTCAGGGTGCATACGATGCCACAGTCGTGACATGCGAGAGCCCATTTTTTTACCTATAATATTAATCAATCAATCAATCAAATCATTTTTTTTTTCAGAATACTTAGAAATCCATATATTAAATTTTAAAATCTATAACAAAATAAAATAAATATATAATTAAATAAAAAAATATTAAATTTAAATTAAAAATTACAAATAAATTAAAATAGTTTTTTTTTAATTTAAAATAAAGGTAGTTAACCAAAGACTTAATATGTCAGCTAGCGTTTGGTGTGTAGGCGAACTGCGTAGTATATTATTAAAATATCTCTGTCAAAATTAAAAAAATACGTGATATGAGGACAAAATACTTATATCCCATTATTCATTTAGTTACCTGTTCAAATCGAAAAGCTGCTGTAAAAGGTCCCAAGTATGCTATTACACCCGCAGCGATTAGAATATCACCTAAAAAAATTCGACTGTAAGTTTCTGACTAGGAAAATATGTAAATATCTGTAAATGAACAGAATACCTGTAAGTGAATTGTACGTATCTCTTAACGTCTTGGCAATCTGCGTCCACCTAGTTTTTTCACCTCCCAAACCTGATATGAGCATTTCAGCTCTTTTCAATTTATTACTACAATCCATAACTTCATCGTCCAACATTTTTTGCTGGCGACTCTGTTCTGATAAGGCGTCTTCTAGTCTTCCTAATTTCATTTGAACCTAAATAATAGTGTTATTTTTTAGTACCTACACTAATTATTAAAAAATACATTATTTGCATTGACATAATATTAAATGGACTTGGGGTCGCATACAAAATTCACCAAATAAGTGTCCCAATTATAAAGAGATAGTTGGAGGGTCTTTGTTTATTTTAAAGTTTATGTGATTCTATTTATAGAAAATCGAAATTTTAATTTAA
Organism: Anthocharis cardamines; assembly: GCA_905404175.1. Taxonomy (NCBI): domain Eukaryota; kingdom Metazoa; phylum Arthropoda; class Insecta; order Lepidoptera; family Pieridae; genus Anthocharis; species Anthocharis cardamines. The sequence goes on from FR989955.1 coordinate 3,396,345, forward strand.
TGAAATACTGTGATTCTAAGCGAAATTATGCTCCTATAATAAAGAAAACTGTTGAAATACTGAAATTATGATACACCATTGTCTTTTCTCAATTCACTTGAGTAATTTTTAGACTTTTTCTCAGCTCAATCGGTCGTTTTGACTGATTGACAGAGGGTTGTTACTCATTTGCAGAATTGTTACTCTTTTGGTTGGGACACATTTTAGCGCGGACCCAAAGTCCATTTAATACTACGTCAATGATTATATTATGATATCAAAATTTTTAAGGACTATATTATTTTTAATAGATCAAATCACCTCTCGGAGTTGTGCTTGTTTAATAGCTAAAGCAGCCATAGCCTTATCATAAACAGCTTGCGCCGCCGCCAGCCGCTGCTTCTTAGGAGCCACTACTTTGGCCACCTTATCATACTTTGTCATTGCTATTACCCACTTGCACATGCCTGTTGTATTCAAAACAATAATAATCATTCCTTTGATACTATTATAATAGTATTTGACTAGAAAATAGTGCTTTTTAAATGTATTACTCAAACTCAAAATCTTTAATCAAATAAGCTTAAAGAAAAATCTACCACTGGTTCAGAATGTTATATCAACTGAAAAGATAGTTCTTATAATGATAATTTGTAGTTGAGTTGAAACAATTTTTGAAATTTATGTACTGATATTTGCTGTACTTACTCGTCTTGGAACTATGTTGTAAAATGATATTTAGAATATTGCTTATCTAATATATAAAATTTACATGTCACAATGTTAGTTACCGTACTCTTTCGAAACGGCTTTACCGATTTTTACCAAATTTTATATACGTATTCAGTAGGTCTGAGAATCGGCTACTATCTTTTTCATACCCCTAAGTGATAAGGGTTGTTCACCCTTAAAAATTTTTTTTTTATTTTTGGACGAAATTTTTTGTTTTTATTTTTTTATAATGTGGCATTAAAAATACATACAACCCTAAATATTTACTTTTTTATCACCAATCCCTGCTTTTTAGAAATTATTTCCATGGCAAATCAACGTTTGCCGGGTCAGCTAGTATTATATAAAACAAAGATTTATTCTTAAAAATGTGATATCAATTCGAAAAGAAATTTATAACATGACCATAATGTATTATCATACCCTCAGCGGCAACAGATACAGCTCGAATCTTCTCCGGAACAAACCCATCATCTTGCATAACAGTAGCCATAAGCTTCTTCATAACGGGCGGAGGTATGTTGTCCTTGTCGTAATTTTGTAGAGATTCAAGGAACTTTATATCGTTGAGAAGTTTCTTTGAAGGTCCCCAAAAATCTTCTATAGTTCCTACTCCTGATGGATTTGGTATCTTGTCGGGTTTTATTTCCTAATAATTTGAGTTAACAAAAATCATCTCTACGTATGATTATTTTACTAGTAACGTATTGTTTTGGGTTTTTAAGATAAGAAAGTACATTTCCCCAGACATACTTACTAAAACTAGAAGATTTTTTTTTAAATATTACTTATCATTACAAAACAGAAGACAGTATTGAATAGTAATGACTTACCGGATCATCGTGCTTTTTGGGAGAGCATTAACCAAACAAATAAAGATTACATCACAGATTTCAAACAATTTTGGGTTCATTTAAAATTTCAAAATCCTTACCTTCAATATGCAAATAGCCTCCATAACCAATTTAATGCCTCTGGGAGGACTCTTCATAGTCTTAATGAAGGTAATGTCTTGCGGTGTCAAAGTGTCGAGAGCCGCCAGAGCAGAGTTGAGAATTGGCATCGCTTCAGCCAAGTCTGCGTCACACTCATCTTTGATGCCTTGGGCTTCTTTTGCCTAGACAAGGTTACATGCTCAGGTTATTGAATTTGAATTTATTAGAAGAAAAGGCTTTCCTACTTTAATTTATATAAAAGTACACTCTACTGAAGTAATAGTAGTCTAATAATTTGTGAATATAGAGAAGTAAACGAAGTATCGGGTAAATTATCATCACTGCCCATAAGCACGCGCAACCTCAGGAGTGTCAAGTGTATTGTTGCACTTTAAGGTATGAGTTAGCTAGATTTTTGACTGTTGCCCAAAGAAGGTTTCAGGAGTTTATTAAGTAATCTGAAACAACTTACAATAATATGTTCGCTTATATCATAAACCATTATATCTACACTATTACGCGTTGGAACATTAGATTTTACATATTTATAGTTGATTTTTTTTCGCAAAGAAGAGCCTACGCAATAGCACAGAATTAAAAGCTATACCTGTTCCTCAGCAGCTGCTTGGTCCATTAGCACTTCAGCTTCCACCAATGCCACTCCTTCCTTCTCCTTCTCCACCTTAGCGGTGGTTTCAGCAACTGCAGCAGCACCAGCAGCTAGCTTAGGCTGCAGCACTTCAAGCGCTTGCTGTAACGCTGCTACTGATTTAGCAGCTATGGCTAATTGATCAAGACCAGTTATGTATCGCTTTTCGCTTGTTAACAGTTCTCTGTAGACAATTATTTTTTTATAAGTAAAAAAGAACTCGTATTCATCATGTATATATTTTTTATCTTTTAACATATACATTGGTGTATATAAAATGTCCCGTCAGAAACATATGGCTGATATTTTCTAACACAAGTGAGCCGATATTTATTCGCATATTATGATTAATAATAATAAGATTAATGCAAGATTTGACGTACACATTGTTATTATTTTACAAAAAAAGACTCCTTATTTGTTAGTACGCCATTATGTTTTAAAACTCCGAGAAATAATAAAATCAAGATATTACTCTGGTTTTAGAAATAATTCTCATTTTTAATAAATACACGTCGATGTTCACCGACTATGCAATATTTTCGTCGAAAAATCCTAAAAGATATCTATAAAGCAAAAAACTAATATCGTAAAGCTTACGTTCGCTTTTTGCCCAACAAAGACTTGAACATATTGATAAGTTCCAGATAAGCGGTGGGCGTCACGTAATTGTACCGCTTCAATCGCAAGAGAAACTCTCGCGTTAGCTCCTGCGTGTCCGTGTGGAATATTTGACATAGTTTTATGGCCGTATCTCGTTCGAGATCCGTCAGCTCTACTTCCTTGAGGAAGCGCGTAGCTACCGCCAGCAAGGCATCCGGCGGCCACTCCTAAAATAACCGTTACTAGTGACTAGAAAAACCTTTATAGGTACTATACTAAGAATTGTTTTGTATAAGTTTACATAATTATATAGATTTTATGTAATTTGTTTTATTTAAAACTTCAGTGTGTATCTATGTAAAATACAATTGCTTTGTAAAAAGTGATGCTACATTTAAACACAATTAATTAAACATAACATAGAACATCATTAAAAGAAAATGTTCAAATGATTGTTCTCTGTGCATTCAACTATTCATCCGATTACAATGAAACTTTGGTGAGTTATTCTGCATACAAAGATTTCTGGTCGAAAAAAAAACACTTTTTTACATAACATGGCATTACAAAGTATGCCGGGCACAGCTAGTATAAAATATAATATATCATTATTTTTTTCTAAATGACTTAATAGTATGTCAAAACTATTTTTGCGCGAGATATATTATGTTAAGTAGAATTCTTTTAATATACCTAAGCATATTTATGTTGCGATATTGTTATATGTTTGTGTTGCAAAATACATATGTAAGATACTTTCTAACCTGAAACCAATCTATAGTACAGCAGTTAACGAGCGAAGGAAACTTCCTGATTCTCGTCCTGAGCGAGGTGCCCGCGGGGGACATGGCCAGCACTATGTGCAACTGATCGCGCACTATGGACACGAAGTACGCGTAGAGCGCGGTCGGCGTGCCGTCTGTTTGGAGCGATTTGTCGCGTTGACGATCGATCTAGTGAAATATTAGGCCTTTCAGCAAAATTTTAACGGACTCGTTGGTGCGTTCGTTAGAACCTGCCGATCGCATCGATGGGTCGTGGGTTCGAATCCCACCGGGGCAACATGCTTATAATTTTCTGTAAGCATGTTTTCCTCACGTCTGGTAACATCGGGCATTGATCGGGTGGGAGGAATATCGAAATTCCAACCGGGTAACGACCGAATTACCGATCATAGATGGAAAAACCGATTTCGGTTTCGGTTTCAGTCTATGGATTTCCGAATGCTCGTAGTAAAAAGTAGGTCGACAGCGCATCATTGACTGATGTTCTGTGGCTGAAGTATCACATACCATCATGTGAACCTCATGCTCGTCTGTCGATATCTAACATAAAAAAATATAAAGACAAATAAGGCCAGTTGGCAACAAATTCTAAGCTATTTTGTTAACCGACTTCAAAAAAGGAGGTTCTCAATTCGTATGTATGTTGCTTTTTTTTTAAAACAAGGTTATTCAAAGCTTATAATATAAAAAAACATGAAGTTGTCGATTGATCCGTTTCTTAATAGCTTGATAGATGTATATTTAAATCACATGAATGCAGAGATTGTGATTTGGAAAATATCTAAAATATAACCGAAAATATTACTAGCGGCGCACAACTCATGTATGTATGTTGGTCGGAACAGAAATAAATTTTCCATTTCAATTACGCAAATTAAAAATAAGCTATAAAACGTATATTTTATTAAATACAACATTTATTTCGTATAACAGCTACAATATTTCTCTCAGAGCGCACATTTCGCGGGCCAAATGAAGTGTGTTATCAAGGCTCCATATTTCCAGACCGTTGCCATTTCTAAGATATTTTTCATGTCATTTTATTTCAACAGCAATTGGTTTCTATTTCCAAGATATGAAATATTGTACAATTCTTGAAAGTTCTATATTGAAACATGAAATACGTACCACTCGCATTTTCTCGCAAAGCTCCGCTTTTTCATCGGCCCCAAAAATGTTTGGTACTTCTCCTGAATTCAACATGTTATTCACGTCTTCTAAGAAACCTTCCTCTTTAATCTATAGAAAAGAAGCGCAAGAATAATAATTAATTTGAAAAAAAAAGCACTAAAAGAGAGCCTTGAGATGTATGTTTGGTATAACTCTGAAAGATAGAATAAGAAATGGCGAAATTCGAGAGCGTTATGGAGTAAAAGACGATGTAGTGACGAGAATTGAGAAAGGTATGTTGTGGTTTGGGCATGTAGAAAGGATGGATGAAAGTAGGGAAACGAAAAAGATTTATGAAACTGGTGTGAGTGGGAGAGTCGGGAGTGGTCGACCTAGGCGTACCTTGATCAGATCGGGGACGTTCTGCAAAAGGGCCAGGTCAAAAGTACTCATAACCGACGAGTGTGTATAAAAGCATTGATGAGAGTAGAAGAAGCGAAAGTGGTATGTAAGGATCGGAGCATATGGAATTCCGTGATCTCTGCCTACCCCAATGGGAAAGAGGCGTGATGTATATGTATGTATGTATGTAAAAAGCACTAGTGGAAAAAATTAAAGGATCAAAAAAAATCCAATTTTTAGAGCTTTTCCAATAGCTTTTTATCTTTGTCAAAAATGACCGTATCGGAGACATGAAAAGCAATTAAAAGTTTGAAGTCTCATATTTTAAGATCTTGTTGAAAAAATTTTGAAACTCACCTTCAAATATCTGTGCCACCGTTGGATTTTTTTTGATCCTTTAAATTTTTCCATTAGTATAGCTGTACGAGTATATTCTAATGTAGAAACTGGAAAATACCTGTGATTCGATGAACAAAAACACCATGTGCAAATCGGGAGTACTAGACTTCCGTAACAACGTTTTCAAGTCCTCTCGCCATTCTGTTTTACCGTATGTTCTACTCATTTCCACCTGTGATATTATTAGTATTATTTTAAACTGATTCTTTGATTTTTTTTCTTGTCTTTGACTATAAACTTCTTGTACATAATTGTATGTCAAGGAATACGATAAGTACACTGCCTCATATAACATAAAGAAAAGTGCACCGATATAAAATCGAAGACAAAACAGTCCAAAATCGAAATATTTTTTTATGAAAACCGATAATAAAGTCAAAGAAAATGTTTATAGATTTGTTATTCTCATTACATAAATGATAAGGTATGTGTAAATGGTAGCTTTAAGTGTAAAATGATTTTATTATTTAAGTTAGTTGCTTGACATAGACCATACCATACTGTTAGACTAACAATACAATGATATAACTTTACAGTTTACACTAACATTATCAAAATACAATTAATATGGAATTAAGATATTATCTATTGACCGATGACGATTTAACTCGTCACTGTACTTGCATCATTTATATGAAAATGAAATTTAGTTTAATTAAAGGCAGGGCGGCCTAGCATAACCACCATGACAAAAAATTGTCGACCGTTTTCTCGTGTTTTAATTGATTATCTCCTTATATTTTCCGGGTCTAACATAACTATTGTCAAACGTAGAGAAATTTGTCGATGGAGATATTTTGTCTATCAAAGTAGTCGATGTCAAAATATATCTCGATATCTCTTGATGGTCATGCTAGGCGGGCAGGGCTATATAATATCGTCGGCTTGATTATTAAACTTGGTATCTCCATTGGGTCAAACTTTAAAGGAGGAGGAATAAACTACAAATAGATCAAACATTCCGTGCACATACGTAGTTTTATTTTTTGTAAATACCAAATAACTAAAAACAATTAGTAGATACGAGTGATTCCATCGTATTCGTTACGGTATTTTACACAAAATGGCGTCAAAAATAAAAATCGAAAATTTTGGAGTTACGAAGTTTGATAATTAGGATAGCGATATATGCAATAGTGTGTAGTGACATAGTGTCCGTGTAAAATGTCCGTTTAATGTGTCAACCTGACCTGGAACAGATCGTACTCGTTGATGTGCGCGGCCAGGCGCGTGAGCGACTGCCGGCCCGAGCCGCCCAGCCCCACGAGCAGCGCGTGCGAGCGCGGCTGGGTCAGCACGCGGCACACGCGCGACACGTGCTCTATCGCGAACCTACACCCCGCCGGTTGTTTGCTCGATTATAACTAGTTGGACGCTGTTCAGCAATACAGTGTCAACCCACTAAATTATAAAAATGTAAATTTTGATACCAATCGCTTCCTTATGAGCTGGAGTACAGTTTCTAAAAAGATATATATCATTTAAATCGTTGTGATAGCAAAAATATTGAAAAAGCTAGTGGGCACGAAACCCTAACATGTTTAGAATATTTAAATATAATGCACTAAATCTAATTACTTTGATTGCTAACGATATAAAAATAATAATGAAATAAATTTAATAAAACCTAACTAAAACTTCAAACTCAATTTTCTCAAAATGGCAACCATGTGGGTTGACACTGTATTGCTTATCAGCGTCCAGTTAATGGTGCAAACAGTACTTTTTTTATGTAGGATATCATCAGACGAGCTTACGCCTCGTATGGTAGGTATGTACCTTAGCCTTCAAAAAACGTTACGAAGGCTTCACATTCCTCAAAGGCCGGCACCGCACCTGAAAGCCCTCTGGTGATGCAGATGTCTAAGGACGACGGTGATCACTTACCAACACGTGGGCCACCTGCCCGTTTGCCCCTATTATTTAGCCATAGAAAAATAAACAATGTTCAAACTATTATTTTTATTTCGCGAATTCGGATTCCGTGTGCTGAAACCGAAACGAGCAATATGCACTTCACTTCTACGTTTTTCCATCTAGCAACGGTGGTTCGTTAAGGCCCATTTACAATGAAAGTGTCTTACCTGTTGCATACAATTAAACTGAGGCAATAAATGACAAAACAACACGTAATATTCTTGATCTGTCATACAAGTTTTGTTTCAGTACATTTCTTGGTGTATAGAGCTCATAATATCGGCGAATAAACAGTTGCTTACAATTCTTTAATGTCAATTATTGCGCTTAAATTATTACATTCAATTATTGCTCTTGTATGTACAAGAAAATGGAATCATGTAAATGGGCCTTTTTATTGGAAATTTCGATATGCCTCCGACCTGTTTAATATCCGATGTAATCAGACAGTAATCAGACGTTGGAATAAAAATATTTGCAGAATATTCTCAAAGGAGATCGTTTGCTTAGATAATAGTACTACTATAATAGTAATACTACTGTTACAATCATCTTTATTGGAGACAGAAACACACACTTCTTGCTTAAAAGATTTTGATGTTAATAGTACATCTGATTACTAATGACCTCTACTAAGCTCCATGTAAATACACACCTAAAAAGTACAAGATTCATCGGCTTCTTGGACATGTTATTGAACTCGACGAGGAACGCATCGACAGTTGCATTCAAATGTTCCATGTTAGTCGTCTCCATGTAAAAACGGGTGTCGACTTTCGGATTTGCGAAGTCGCAGTAAATCAAATTGCGGAGATGAAGATCAGTTATCTAATAAAAATGTAAAATATAAGAAACCTGATTACTGTTATAAAGGATCTGAATATCATTTATTCTCAACGACATTTGAATCAAACGCAAAAAGGATCAATTAGGTATGTACGAGTATGTTATGGATTAAAAAGATAATATAGAATTATTTCTACAACATACAATTGTAAAATAGGCAGATTTTTAATGCCACATACCGACTACATACTAAGGGTAACTTTGAACTAAGCGGTAAGCGAGTTTAAAGTTAAGCTAAACTATGTGACCGTTTCCATCAAAGCTAAGGGTTGTAATGGAACGGGGAATGTGCTATGAATATGCGCTGCCTAACTATTTGCTTACTACAGCGTCTACTCTGCTGTGTACATAGCTGCTCCAATCACACATCATTAGCTCACACATATCGGTATAGTTAAATTCTATTCTAAAAGTTTAGGGAAAAAATTAGCTAAAATATACAAAGAATATATCACATTACAAATATTAATTATGGCGGTATTCTTTGTATATCTTAGGTATTCTTTTCCCTAAACTTTTAGAATAGAATTTAACTTACAACTTTAAATTTCATACTTATTGGGTTTTAGCATTTTACCCTCGATATATCTCCTATGCTCAAATCACAACAAAGCTTCGTTGAAACCGCTACTATAATTAATGCTAACAATAAGCTAATCAATAAAAATCAAGCAATTCTATTTTTTTATGTAAGGTATCGACAGACGAGCATGAGGTTCACTTAATGTTAGGTGATACCTCAGTCACAGAACATCAGTCAATAATGCACTGCCGAGTTACTTTTTACTTCGAGTATTCGGAAAAATTATATTTCTAATTCTATTCGAGGATTGGACACAGATCTGTAACTTAGCAACGTAGAACACCTCTCTCTGGTGGAAAAGCATCCGAAGGCTGACGTGATGGTAGATTATATTAAAACTACAGAACATTTTTTTAAATATTATGAGCACACATATTTGGCCTCTATAGCACCTGATGGAGAGTGACAACACGGCCTAAGATGGAGCATGTTGACTCAGTGGCGGGACTATCATACAAGCCCAAAAGCCCGTCTTGCCGAATTTAACATAATACGTGTTTATATACTTATATAACTTATATATATGACTGAGGACATGATTATATTTATTTTTAATGCATTAATAAGGTAAATAAGGCGTTTGGGCTTGTATGGTGGTCCCGTCACTGCATGCTGTTTCATTAGGATTTTAAGCTTTGAAGCTTTGACATCCTTTAATTCAGATATCCTGTCATCCATAAAACTCTCATTCTAGCCTCTCTTACCTTGTCTTTAGGATTAGCTAGAAGCCGTCCGAGCATCTTATCGAAGTCATCGTTAAGGTGTTTGGCGGTCGCGTCTCTCAGACACGTGACCAGCCACTGGCGATCCTTATCCTCTATCAAACGATCAGAAAACACCCGCAAACACTCGTGTACCCAGAGGCGTTTGATCGACTGTAGGTCCGGGGTTACTTCCGGCACCGATAGGAGGACACCCTGGAATGTCTCCTTTGAATTAACTACTCGGTTTATTTAGTACTAGTAACACGTCCCGGCTTTGCACGGGTGCAATGTAGATGTACTATACACAAAAACTTGCTGATTATGTAGCTTTCTATTAGTGAAATAATTTTTAAAATCAGTCCGAGTAGTTTTTGAGTTAAATCGTAACAAACAAATCTTTCCTCCATAATTATGCATGGAAGACAAAAATCTTTATATCGGCTGTCATTAGGAATTACACTGTGCAGGGTAGTTTTAAATTAGGTAAGTTTAGTAGTAGTAAATAGTATATCTTCCAATTAGAAAACCAACTACTAAGAAAAAAAATCTTTAGCAATACTTCAGAAACGTGAAGTAATTATTAAGAATGCAATTAAAATACTATATTTTTTTAAACATCTCAGTATCCAAAAGCTTTACTTATTTATTATCAAAAAACAGTATTTTTAGAAGATAACAATGCATTAACCTATTTTTTGCTAACATCATCTTGGCTGAATATTTCAAGTGAAGCTCTAGAAGAATTCATAAAAACAACACAAATCGGTGATATAATGATAAAAAGGAAAATATTAGAAATAATGCAGGGTAGGTTATAAGATCACGTACCAGAATGACTCTGGAGAAATCTCGTAAATTGAATGTATAATGAGATTTCGAGGGTGTTGGCAGCAGGTTGAGCCGGCACTCCTTGTACACCTCGAGTGTGCCCGCCACTATCTCGTCGATACATGGATCGAAGTCTTTCGAGAACCCTCTAATAAAATATATATATGTATATATATTTTTTTTTCAATTCAATAGAAAGTAACGGGTGGGAGGAATATCGAAATTCCGACCCAACCATCGTTCATAGATGGAAAAACCGTCAAGGGCACATTGCGCGTTTCGGTTTCAGTCTATGGATTTCCGAATGCTCGAAGTAAAAAGTAGGTCGACAGCGCATCATTGACTGATATTCTGTGGCCTATCATCAAGTGAATTTCATGCTCGTCTGTCGATATCTAACATAAAAAAAAACTAGCAGAGCATAACATAAAAATACTTATAATGATTGGTGAAGGTAACTTAATGTGATTCTGTGCTTATTTTGGTTTTACATGAAGTTTACGGAATAATACTAAAAACAATAACATCTCTACAATTTAAAACTTAAAATTCTAAGAAGGTACGTATTTACATTTCCATTATATTCTTGTTACAAAAGCTCAAAAAACATGGTTTATTATGGAGATCAAATCACATAGTAAAATTTAAAAAATTCAACAATATTTTTATAGACACGAAGTTATTCTCATACCTCGTATCGAGATGCCACAACATTATCCGACCAAAAATAACTTGCAAAGTTTCATCATCGAACTCGTCGATGCAGAAGAACGAGAAATGTCGCGAGAACCGCGGCGTCACCAACTTGGCGCCCGGAGTCGGTTTTCCCATCGCGCACATAAACTAAAAATATTATTCGTACTTTACATCTTTATATTTTTTAATCTAACTTGTAACACGAACCCGGCTTCGCACGGGTATAATGTAGATGTACTTTACACGTAATGTAGCGATGATAGCTAATGATGAAAAAATTTTGACAATGGGTCTAGTAGTTTTTGAGTTAAATCATAACAAACCAACAAATCTTTCCTCTTTATAATATTAGTACCTATAGAAGAAAAATGTCATCGGCTCATAGTAACGTAAATCGAGGACTCTTTTAAAGTTTTATGGATCCTATGATTACACTTGCTTAATTACTACTTTCGAAGTTCTTTTAGTCTGAGACCAGCTACATTACCAATTGAAACTTCAACATAATCCTAAAAAATGTTATTTATATACTATTATCAATTGTAAATTAACTTCCGAAATAGTATGTTCACTTGTCTGCCTCGAGATAAAATTGTTATATTTTAAGCAAACACAAAAGATGCTGCTCATAGAGCAACATTAATTATAGCATTTTACTGAAATTAATACTCTAAATTCAGTGTATTTTTCAACTAACTACTATACAAAAATAATTGATATAATTATTGTTTTATAACATATTTCGTACTTATTGGGTTTTAGCACTCTACCCTCGATATCAGAATTGCACTATTTCATGGCATATCATACCATAAATACAATATAGTTGAACCTACCTGTACATCAATCAGATGCATGGCAACATTGGTCTTCCTGTCGTACCAGAGCCCCAGGTCGATCCCCTGCCGCAGCACCTCTATGGGCGGCTGAGCGCCGTACGTCTCCGCTTGAGGCATACTCACGTCGTCCACAAACACCACGCAATAGCAGCCGATTGGAGGGCCGAAAACGCCTATTAATACCAAAAAAACAATAGAAAAAAAGGACTTGTTATTGCCATTGAAAACGAGGCTGTGGGAAAATATAGAATTGATACAGTATGAATGTAAATTTCTTTCTAAATATCTGAAACTAATTTTGGACAACGTCGGATTAAAACTAAACTAACCCTTAGTTTGAGTATTCATTCCTAATGTCGAATCAAGTGCCTATGTCTAAATGTAGATCGTAAAAAATGCAAATGATAAGCAAATATAATATGATGGATATTTATATGATATTTATACAGATAGTAATTGAAAATTGAGAAGCCGACCTTTTCTCCGTTTATCCAGTTTCCCCATGATAATGTCCTGTGTTTGGTTACAATTTGTTTGAGCCGAGAAGGCCATTATCAATGCTTTGTACACTTTCGTATCCACCCTTTTCACTAGGAAATCCTAAAATAAATTAAAATTAGAAAAATTTGTAGTCTTGGATTTATTATAGATCACTTATTTCATTTCTATAATGTACTTTGTTTTGAAAGAATCGAAAATGCATAGTTTTTTCTTGTCATGTTGATTGTAATTATTCTGTAATTTTATGGACTGACTAATTTCTCATCATAGAAAAATTCGATTGATGCATAATAATGTTGCACTAATATTAAAACAATATGATCATAATAACATTGTCTTTTATTAACGCGAGTATCACAAATTTAAATAAAATACTTTATACCGGATTAAAACGCGATTTATTATTTATTACGTTAAAATAATATAAATAATAAATCGCGTTTTAATCCGGTATAAAGATGTATTTTCAACAATCACTCACAATAATGTAAGAAGACTTCCCAGTGCCCGTGGGTCCGACCATCATGACCGCCTTGTGGTGCGTGACCAGCAGCTTGAACAGCGCCAGATAGCGGACACTGTCCAGCGTGGTCACCAGGATCTGGTTGGGCGGTGTGTCCCGGCTGATCGGCGGCGCCGATACCACGTCGTCCTGCCACGGCTTCCATTTGCCTTTACCCTACAGAAGTCGCTTGAATATATCAAAGAACTTAGATGTACATAGAACAACAGGCCTTATAGGCGCGCTTGGCACGGTTTCTCTGGGGTAAGAGAAGTTCTTACCCCAGCCACCGCGGCGCTGCTAGTGTCCGTGTGAACGACACTCTGACGCTGGAGTCATAGCGCGCACTCTCTCGCACCCAGCCGCTTTAAGAGCGTTATTGCCGTTCGCTCGTAAGAGCAAGCGAGACAACGTGAGGGGAGGAGTCAGCGGACTGCTTAGATGTGTGTGTTACACCGATACGTTGCCGCGCTCTACAGGTCAAAAATAGAACTACTTTTTCTGTGCCAAAAGTTTGTATGGACCTGTTCTTCTATGTACATCTATATTCTATGCTAATAAGTATTAGTTATACAAATCGAATGTGACTCTAATTTTTTAACTAGGATATCTTGTGCTAATGAAGCCAGGTCACTTCTCATATAAAGACACCAAAAATGTAAATTGTTTACTGATTAGTCATCAAATATATCTATACATTTTTGGTACTTCTTTATATATTTTCAATAAGTATTATAGGCATGATTCCATTTTATTTATGTTTGATTTATTTATTCCAACAAAACAATAGGAGTATAATTTATGAGGAACTTACTTTCCCTTAGTCACAGAAGTGCAACTATTGGAAGTTAAATTAATTTATTTCATTAAATTATTCATTAGGGAATATTTCCGTTTAAGTTCCTCAATGGTATGTACTAAACAATTAAATTAAAAGAGTGAATCTTTACCTCTTTTATAAAACGATAGTCATATACGAGCCCTTCTTTCGGCAAAGCGAATATATACTGTTTATCTGGTTTAGCTATCTCTCGGGGATAATTTAAAACCTCTATAACCTGAAAAAACACAATAGAAATATGAACACAGTGACATTTCAATTTACCAATTATTTATTCGCATACCTTTTGAGGAAACTCTTTTTCGAGTAAACCTCGAAACAACATGTCGAATTTATCTCGACTGTCGGCTTCCAAGGTCGCGCCTATCGACCAGATACACGAGAAGAAAAATACTCCCTAAAAAAAATACATACATAATACATATATATAAAATCAATTAGAAGTTAGAAGAAAAATATTCAAACATACACATCGTACCTCTAACTGAGCTCTAGTATCCAGATCTGATATCTGCTCCATATATTTCTCATCGTAGAAGTCGTCCATAAAGGTGTCGAACAAATTCATACAAGCTTTGACTAAATTCGACCGAGATGTTACATACATTTGCTATAAGGTAATCAATTATTATTAATTTAAGTTGAGAATACATATACTAAGATAGAAGCCGATTTATAGGACCAATTTATAGCAGCTGTTCACGACTTCTGAGTTCTGACAACATTATGCCTCTGATTTCTTGAAAGTTATTACGTAAAATGATCTATTTTTTTTATAGGCATAAACAAATATACCTACACCAATTTACTACATATATCATTAGACACATAACTAATGTACAGTCTTGAACAGAACAAATATGAAGAAATTAAGCATGTAAACTTTGACTAAATCACCGTAAATTATACATATTATGTAATCTATCTTTCGTTCTTACCTTAGTTTTTCCAGAATATTCGACAAGCCATAGTAGCGGCGACATGAACCTGTTATATAGTGATCTGATAATGTTCTTGTTAAACCCGTGTAGGGACGGAGGAAGGGTGTTCAGCCAAGACTCTAGGAGACATTTCCAGCCCAAGCCTTTTGGTTCCATATAAATCATACCGCAACGTGAAACCTATTTCATATACACAATTATAACTACAATACTGAGATATAAAAATGGAAGCTGAATTATAAATGACTTGCTGACCCGGGCTCACTTCGCTGGTCGAAATAGCTCTCATATAACGGGATTATTTCCGTCTTACTTGATACTCATCGTTATAATTTGGTCATTTTAATCAATATAGTTATAAATTAGATTATATATTTTCCTGATGTATATTACTGTAAAGTTTCATCAAAATCCGTTCAGTAGTTTTTTCGTGAAAGAGTAACAAACTTTAACATTTATAATACATATTAGTAGGATACATCATCATCATCATCATAATCTGTTAAAGGTTTTAATAAGAAGTAATTTTTTTTTTATTTATTAGCTGATTCTTCGCAACGTTTTATAAAATTAACTTTAAGTTGTTAATTGTACTTATAAATTTCCTTCTTGTCCTTGATGTTTGTCCATAGTTACTTTTGTATGTGCATGTGACTGTTCTGAATAAATGTATCTATGAACTATTGTATTATTTGTTTTGTTTTCTATTAAAAAATAATGAAAAATAAATTACGGTAGCTGGTGAAGCGGCCTCCAAATCCATGGGCTCAAATACCAAGTTGGTGGTGGGCGCCAGCTGGATGATCTCCCCACTCATTAGACACAGCTTCTTGTTATCATCGAGTACAGTATTCAAGTTCTCGATCCAAATAGCATCTACCGGACCATCGAATACTAGCCATTTCCTGAATATAGTGTTTATATTAAGAACGTTGTATTAAGTTTTCAAAATATAGAGCGAAATAATATGTGTTGCCACCTTCGTTTGTATATTTTTGAAACCTGCCTATATTTTAAATTAGACTTAGGAACTCTAGTTCCGTGTTCGAAGACGTATCTCAAGTCGAAATCTGTTCTTGGAGAATTGTCAAATTTCTATAGATAAAAATGATTTGACAATCCTCAAAACTAGATTCAAACCTGAGTCACATCTGGGAATACGGGCCTTAAAGCTTAATTTCACAGAGTAAATATGGTACTGAAAGTGATTGTGATGTTACAATTTTTTTTTGTAAATTTTTCAATCATTTAACCATTAAAAGATATCGTTTATATTAGTAAAACGTGTATACTCCGTACCTATTATTATTAGTAGAGACAGCGAACGCCCTATAACTGACGGCAAGTATACCGTCCGACCACTCGTGCGACACGGGGTCGAACTGCCCGTACAGCTGACCCATCGTTATCGACTTGGGATTTATCACCGTCCACTCTACTGCGTTCTCATCCATAAGACCCTGGTTGTGATATAAATATTCTAGTATATCACCTATCATTAACACGTGAAGACTATGTTTGGTGTATTCTTTAGTGAGATATATTTTCATGTCTGATATATATGAATTATATTTAGAAAATCATGAGGTTCACTCGATGGTAAGTGTAAAATACCTCAGTCATCAGTCAATAACCTGGGACTGTATGTAGGGTAAGGTTTTTAGAACCTTAAAATCAATAGCGAATAAAGATATTATTCTTCTCACTTATAAAGCTCTATGCGAAAGCATAATATCTTACTGTATTTGCACCTGGGGAGGTATGGCTAAAACCTTCATGATTGAGGTTGAACGTGCACAAAGGTCTGTTTTTAAAGTAGCACTCAAACTAAACTATAGACACCCCACAACCGACGTCTACAAACAGGCAAACGTATTGAGTGTACGTAAGTTGTATATTATAAATATCTTGCGCAGATACCACAAATCTATAGTGCCCTCCCTAGATCAATTACACAAGCGCATTGACGATATTAAGCTTCCCCTGGTAAAAAGCAACTTTGCACAAAAATCTTTTACATTCAACGCTACTTACATCTACAATAAATTAAATAGAGAACGAGCAGTAAAAAGATTAAATAACTATCAATTCAAAAAAACTGTAATCGACTGGCTAGGAAAAATTGATTACGACGGCACTGAAAAATTAATAAGATAACTGATAGAAGAAAAAACTCACCATACACATATAATACTCAAAAAATAAACAAAATAAAATAAAGATAAATACAAAAAAATCCGGATTTCAGTATAACGTTTTTGGCAACTCTATTGTGAGGTTTATATATTTACATACAGACATAGATTTATATTTTTATTGTCTTATCTTTTTTTTTTTTCTTAATTAGATTCCTTGCCATAGTTAATGTTAAGGCATAAGTTAATGTTCTTGGTTTTTTTTTTTTTTTTTTTTATTATTGCATAAGTTTTTTTTCTTTCTTTGTTTATTTAAGTTACAATGCATGCCACCTGTACTCTCTTATTGTTGGGAAGGAACTGGCCTCCTTAACACAGGAACTCCCTAGCTAGGAGGCCAGAGCCACACTTAATTAAGATGAATTGTATGTAACATCAAAGTGGTGAAATAAATAAATTATTATTATTATCAACTGTTTGCTTATCTCAGCTTTTAAGCCGGTTTCAACTACATTTACGGGTCGAAACCAAGTAAATGTAGCGT
The DNA here is from genome assembly GCA_905404175.1 of Anthocharis cardamines. Taxonomy (NCBI): domain Eukaryota; kingdom Metazoa; phylum Arthropoda; class Insecta; order Lepidoptera; family Pieridae; genus Anthocharis; species Anthocharis cardamines. The sequence continues at coordinate 3,413,816 of FR989955.1, forward strand.
GTGGTGTGTAAGTTAAGTGGATATATGATCATCATCTTGCAAGAACTTTCGGACAATTCTGCAAGTATTTAGTATTGCGGCTTTTTGTAGAGGTATATATTCAGTATTGTTTAGTTTAAGTAATTTGAGGCTATGTTTCATGTGATTAGGTATGACTCCCGTAGAAGATAAAACGATAGGCACAATATAAACCTTTTCCTGTCTCCAAATGCGTGACACTTCTTCTTTCAGCTCGGTGTATTTGTTTATTTTTTCTGTTATTGTCTTCTGTAGGTTATGGGTATTAGGGACTGCTATGTCTATAAGATAAGTTGTTTTATTGATTTTGTCTTGCAGAGTTATATCCGGTCTATTGTTGTGGATGGTTTTGTCGGTTAATATGGCTCGGTCATAGTAAAGTTTATAGGAATCGTTTTCTAGAACTGTATCAGGTGAATATTTATAATATGGTGTGTTTGTGTTTTGTATGAGTCTATGTTTGAGTGCTAGTTTCTGATGAATGATATTGGCTACTTGGTTGTGTCTGTGAGTGTAATCCGTCTGTGTAAGTGTTGTACATGCTCCTGTTATATGTTGGATGGTTTCTGGTTGAATGTGACATTTGCGACATTTATCATTTATTATTGTGGGGTCTTTGATTATATGTTTGCGGTAATTTTTTGTATTTATTATCTGATCCTGTATAGCTATAATAAATCCTTCAGTTTCCGGGAATAGATTGCCTATTTTAAGCCATTTATTGGACGCTACTGTGTCTACATGAGGTTGTTCTAGGTCTTTTAAATGCCGACCGTGTAATATCTTCTTTCTCCAATCTTCTATTTTTTGTTTCTGTGGATCACTAGGTACATTTGTTATATCGTCGTTATTATTTAGGTTTAGTGGGGTGTAATTTTGATCAATTTGTGTAATGGCTTTATGAATAGAACTTGTATGGGATTTGGTTTGGAAAAATGATCTAAGATTAATTATTTGTTTCTTCCAGAGGTGGTGGATGTCTATAAGTCCTCTACCTCCATTTGGTCTTTTAATTGTAAGTCTTTCTATTGCAGATTTAGGGTGAAGGTTGTTGTATTTTGTAAGTGTGGTGCGTGTGCTGCGTTCTAATTGTTCTATGTTAGTTTTAGTCCATTTTATTATTCCGAAAGAGTATGTCAATATTGGTATGGCGTAAGTATTAATTGATTTTATAAGATTTTTTCCAGAAAGTTGCGTTTTACATAGCATGTTTAATCTCTTTTTATATTCAGCTGATAATTTTTGTTTTATTACTGTGTGATCTAACCCTTTTAATTGCCTGTAGCCTAAATATTTATAGAAGTCATTAGATTCCATAGCTGTTATCGTTTCTGCGTCATTAATCACATAGTCACCAGGGCGGATTTTACCTTTTATTATATGTAATGTTTTACATTTTTCTAAACCGAATTCCATTTTTATATCCTTACTGAACTGAGTAGTTGTATCTATTAACTTTTTCATGTCTTTTTCAGATTTTGCATATAATTTAATATCGTCCATGTATATAAGATGAGATATGGCTACATTATCCTTATTGTTGTGCTTTATCTGGTACCCGGCGCGACTACAATGAAGTAAATGTGACAAAGGATTTAGTGCCAGGCAGAACCACAAGGGACTTAGAGAATCCCCTTGGTAGATGCCTTTTTTAATAGATATTTGTCTAGTTGCAACGGACTTGTTGTGCGTACTAAGTTGGAGTGTAGTTTTCCATTGTGTCATAATACTGCGTAAGAAATCTACTATCTTTGAATTAATTTTATAAATCTGCAATATTTGTATTAACCAAGAATGTGGAATGCTGTCAAACGCTTTTTTATAATCAATATAGGTACAATGTAAGTTTCTATTTTTAGTAGTTGCATGTTTGTGAATGGTAGAATCTATAATTAGTTGTTCCTTACATCCCATATGGCCTCGTCTGCATCCTTTTTGCTCTTCTGCAATTATATTGTAGTGTTCTATGTGCGTGTTAATTTTTGTTGTTAATGCTGATGTTAAAAGTTTGTATATTGTTGGAAGGCAGGTGATTGGTCTATATTGAGAAGGTTGTGGTGAGTATTGTGACTTTGGCAGCATATATGTTATTCCTGTAGCGATAAATTCAGGTATGTTTTGTTGCCCTAAGATGATTTCTGTTAAGTTTTTAGCTAAAGATTTGTGTAATATAGTTAGTTTTTTAAACCAATAGTTATGAATTTTATCGATACCGGGTGATTTCCAATTATGTAACCTATCTGTGATGTTTTTTATGTCAGTCTCTGTAATTTCTACAAACTCCATCTCTTCCACTGTTCTCCACTTATTCTTTTCTTCTGTTATCCAATCGGCTTTATCATTGTGTTCTATTTGCTCCTCCCAGATACCCGACCAAAATAATTCTAATTGTTCTTTTGAAGGTATGTCTTGGTTGCTTTCAACATGTGTGTTTGTTTGTGTTTTATTTAAGTTTCTGTAAAATTGTTTTTGATTTGTTGCGAACGTAGTGTTATCTTTTTTTCTTTTTTGTGCTTTTTCATACCTTCTTAACCTGTGAACTTTCAATGCTAACTTTTGCTTTAATGTATCTAAGTATTCTTCTGGTTTTCTATTATTATTTTCATGTCTCGTATGTGTAATTCTATTCCTAAATATATCTTCAACTTTCTTTACCAATTTTCTTGACCTGTTGTTATTTATGTATTGCGTGAGTCTGCCACAGTCCGCCCTTAGTTTCTCTATATCTTTTTTAAGTCTAATTTGCCACGGTGGTTCCGTACGAATCCTAGGTTGTGAGGTCTGATCATCCTTCTGCGGGTGACGGGCTACTTTATAGTTTAGTTCTTCTGAAATTACCAATGCCGTGCAGTATATAATTGTATGTATATCTATTAGTTGCGCGTTTTCTGAAATAAATTGTTTTAATATATTATTATTGAATAAGAGTACTAGTTTGTCAAGCTGATGACTATATTTTAATTTGGGCAATTTTGGTCGGCTTACTGGGTCAGTTTCAGAGTAGTCTAAAAGTGTTATTCTAAATTTTTCGCATATGTCTTGTGTGTGAACTTCTGATATTGTATCATTATCTGTAATGGTTTCTGTTTCATTTTCCAGTATGATCGACAAGGGTTCCATTTGTGAGGATGTGTGTGCTGTTTGTGTGTTGTTTGTGGATAGTGATGTCTCTAAATTAATATGTGGTTGTGATGAGTTTTCGTCCTGATTGTGTCTTGGTGTATCTATCTCAGTTGTATCGATATTTTGGTTTATTATTTGTAACTGTGTCTGAACTTCTTCTTTTAGTTGGTTAAGTGTCTCTTGATCCAGTAATTTATTTCTAATTATTGTTCTTCTCTGATCTGAAATTCTTTGTTCTGTAACTTTAACTTCTGGGTATTGTCTCGTGAAAAGTTCGTGTAGCTGTTTCCTGTATGTAGTGAGGTCTGTTTCCAATTTTGTTATGAAGTAATATGTGCGCATGATAAATATATTTACGTCTTTGCTCCATCTCATGCGCACTCTTGGTTTGCCAGCCTTGGTGGACGCAGGTAAGAAGGAATTTACCTCCCGCGTAACATCCGAGAATGGTATGGGTGAATTTGAATTTAAACTATTAGACGATGGTGATGGTGTATATGATGCCGTACTTGGGCTGTAGGGTTCTTCTGGTGTAGTCGTGTCAGTCCGTCTGTTATTTTTGTCAGAGGGTTTGTCGTGTTGCATATCGGAGTCCGTTGTCGTTGCTTGAGTCGTTTGACGGGAAATCGATCTCACCCGGAGATTCTTCGCACCCCTGGACCAAGCCTCAGGCTGGCTTCCGTCAGAGCCAGTGCTGCTGCTAGGCCCGCCGGGGACTTGGGGCCTTTTTGTGGAGTTTCTTGTGTGTACCATTCTCTGATACCGGTACCAGCGTGGTACCGTTGATCATTACATGGCATTTCGAATTAATATCAAGTTTGGAGTTTTTGTTTTAGTTTGGGACCGTTAGTTTGGAAAGGGTTAAATAAATTTGCCAAGGTATAAGCGGCTAATAGTATCACCTGAATAAAATCCAGGGTGTGGTCTAGGTAGTAGTGACCATTTAATAGTTCATGCCTTTCCGTAAGCCCCCCCACCACGCCAAGGTGGCCCCCCGGGGGGGTTATTATTATTATTATTATTATTATTATGTAGACCTTTACTTCGAACATTAAGAATTCCATAGACCAAAACATATACGCGGAATACACTACATGATTCCACCTATGAACGGACTACTGTTACCCGATCGGAGTCGATATTCCTCTCATCCATTAAATGACCGAAATGACCAGACGTGGGGAAAACAACCGAGCCCAGAATGCATCGGAACTTAAGGTAAGTGTAACCTAAAGAGTATGGAAACATGTGGTTAGATACTGTAATGTTTCACTAAAACTTTCTTTTAGAAGCAATTTTCTTTACAACTTTTCAGGAAACCAAGTCAAGTATTTTCCTAGTTTTAAGTTAAATTCAAATTTAACAGTTGAGGGACAAAATACCCAAGATATACAAAGATATATCACATTACAAATATTAATTTTATTACTTATTGGGTTTAATACTGTACCTCGAAGTGGTTGTTGAGATAAATGGAGACCTAAGTATAAATAAAGTAATAAACTGTCCAACAACATAACTACAATTTGATAAAGAGAAACAGCTTCTGACAAAGACAAAATGAATTTTAAAAAGCGATATCAATATATGTACATATGTTTAGTGTAAAAATGAGTGCCTTACCTTTTCTGACACAGCCGCCAATGCATGACCCAGTGCGTGGTAACATTTAGTTTTACCGGAGAACGGGAAGCCCACTAACATCAGGCCATGTCGCACTAGGATCATCTCGTACAGTTGTAAGACCTGATGAAGACCGTATAGAAATTATTAATAAATGAAAAATACTTTCTTGTACACCAGAAATAAAAAAAAACAGAAAGAAGAATGACAAAAAGTTTGTACAACGGCCTTACTACCAACATAATGTTATAAGAAGAATAAAAAGCAATAAAATAATTGGATATATATTTGGTTAAGTGCTACAAATTGGATATTAATTTTGATACATGCGGTCACTCTTATTTTTTTAGGTTTTTTTACTATTTCGTATGTACCATTAGTTTGAACAGTAAGCCGTTTTGGTATATTGAATAAGGCTTAAAAATGCTTCCAACAATAAGTTAATCGTTTAAAAAATATATTAAATCTGCTAAAAAGAATATCTAAAACTATTTCCTGGATCAAGAGGACCTTACTAAATAACTAGGGCCGGATTTAGAGGTTGGGGCAATAAAGGAGTGGAGGGCTAAGTTATTTGCCAAATAAAAAAAAATACAAAGTACAGGTAAGGGTAAAACATCGAAAAAAAAATCTTTGAAATTTAAAGATTTGTTTTCCGAAGTCTCTATTGTGGAGAGGCCCGGGGCAGTTGCCCAAGATCCCCTCTCCTAAATCCGGCCCCATAAATAACCAAAGTAATGCTAAGTAAATTCCCAAATGCACTTTACCTTCTCAACGAAGAAGTCATTGGCCTGTAAGTTGAGAGGCACACACACCTCCCGGAGACAGGCCACGAGGTGCGGCAGGCCGGCCTGCGGCAGCGGCAGGCCGGGGAACAAGTCGCCGATAATACCCTACAGTAAGGCAAAGTTGCAGCTTTTGGTAGTTATAGTACCAGATGATGGCAGCTTTTATTCATCTTGTTTGTCGTTTAAAGAACATAATTATTGAGTAGCTATTTTAAACTGACAATATTCGTTATTATTCGTATTTACAACAAATAGTGAAATTATTTAAAGAAATTAATTAAAACTAATTATATATTTATTTAGATTTTACTTTCTGTATACATTCTCACGTAAAAGAGATGATTAAATTCAATTTAAATACCATAAACAACGGAACATCGTGTTCCAAAAACTTGGGCAAATTGACGTCCTTGATAGACCTGAGCAGAATGACGTCTTCGTCTTCGTCAGGATAGCGCAGTTTAAGTGCTCCCGCTGCTCGCAGAACCGACTTTACAGCACGCATTCCTAGACATTTAGATACACTTAGCCATATTTTAAGACCATATAATATGTGGATATTCACCGAATCCGCAAAGTTCGCTTCAAATCCTCATTCCTAATTAAAGCTGCGAAAGAATGGAACTCCCTACCGGCTTCTATCTTGCTGAACCACTATAACTTGGGTATCTTTGAGGCTAGGGTGAATAGGCTTCTTCTAGGCAGACGTGCCCTTTCTCAGATCGCATCACCACTTAGGTAGGATCGCGGTCAAACGTCTGTTTTTTTCTACCCTACTACCATTATTCTAAGATATGCTTTGAGAAACAAAAGCTTTCGATAATAATCTTATTGAATACCAATTTTTTTCCTCAAAAATTTGAGCTGCATTACAATATTTGTTCCTCATCATATATACATAAAATTCGTCGATAAATTAAACTTAGTATATAATATCATATACAATATATGGCAGTAAATGATCCTCACCATAATCGTAGTGACTCTGTGAGGACAGCTGTTCAGAGCACAGTCTATAAGTGGCCACGATCTTCACCGCTAGAGGTTTAGCGTTCAAGTAGCCGAAGGCGTACAGTTCTATTTCAGATATCAAGACATAGTCCGGCACCATCATGGCTACAGAGCGGAATAGTGCCTGAAAGATAATCCATATCAAAATTCTCTTGGCGAGAAAAATATTTTGCTATCAAAATATCTTTTGCGAACTTTTTAGCAATATTTCTGGAGGCAAGCTTTATTTTCTCATGAATACTAAGACTCTCTATAGTTTCCGTATGAGTTTATTGTATATTCGGAAAACGAGCATACATTTCAAAGACATTACCCGATATTTGTTTCAATGTCCTACAAAATGGATAGTTCATGAAATATGGTGCTTAAATTTGCCATGCAAATATACAATTATTTGCATGGCAAATTCAAGCAAAAACGATCAATTTTGAAGTGAATGCTCCCGAAGAAGACCCATCGTTATGATAAATTGATTAACTTGAATAAATATAGTTAAATATATTAAGAATGCAAAAAAGCTGTAGACTTATTCAAAACAATTCTAAAACACATTATGATTAATTGGGGTTAAAGTATTTCAAACCTTCAGATTGTCAGGCAATTCCGACCTCCCAGCATAACCAGGATTCATTGTAATAAAGACCGCACAACTCTTGTCCAAATGTAAGAGTGTGCCTTCGAACAGCAGTTCCGTAGAACCGGAGTTGATACCGCGTTGTATGGATAAGATCTGCTGAGCCACTACTGACAGCACTTCTAGATCTATTCGGTTAAACTCGTCGAAACAAGACCACGCACCACAAGAGGCCAACCCCTAATGAAGGTAAATGATAATATTTAGTATCTTCAAGGACTGAACACCGGTTAATTTACTATGGGAGTTATACCGGTATAATAAAGGTCTTTGTTAATATTCTTTCGTTTTTATTCATATTTACTGAAAACAATTGCTATGGTAAGTTTAGTGTGTTTTACTCTTTAAAACTAATATCATGGTATCTCAGTCAGACACGTATTTTGGAAATTAAAAATTAACCGGTTTCAGTCCCTGATCTTCTATTTTCTTAGAACCCTCAAACGAGATTTTCATAAACAATGACCGATTCCATACTTCTACGTTAATTTATGATATAATATTATTAAAATATTATATACGAGTTAATTGGAATGATATATGAAAAGATTTCATCAATTAGCATCTAGGTCAACTCATTATTTAAAAGATTTAACGATGCTCTTTTGATTTGATGAATGCTTGAAGTAAAAAGTAGGTCGACAGAGCGTCATTGACTGATGTTCTGTAGCTGGGGTATCGACTAACCTCATGCTGTCGACATCTAACATAAAAAAAAAAGTTTTATTCGCATCCAATTCAAAACAACCGCCTCCGAAGTCCAATGGTAAGCGCAACGCGTTTAGCTTCGGAGGTACTGAGTTTGAATCCCGGGGAAACAAGATAAAAAAATTGTTTCAGTTGGGCAGAGCACAGAAGGCTGATCACCTGTGAAGATAAATGATGAACCAGTTGCCTGTGAAGATAAATGATCAGTGAAACAGACACAGAAATGGGTCCGCCCCATGTCCCACTAGGGGCATTGGACCACTCAGAAATTCACTACTACTAACTCCAAACAAACCTTGAAGAACTTCCCAAGCGCAATGTAATCAAGACCGTCCGAACAATTGAATACAACGCACTGCTTAGCGACGGCTTTAGCCAAATCTTTGGTCGTTTCAGTTTTACCAGTACCGGCTGGACCTTCTGGTGCCCCACCTTTAACACCCGATCAAATAAACAATGAAGTACTGACTTTTATTACCGCGAGTGTCACACATTTTAGTAAAATACTTTATACCGACTTAAAACGGGACTTTTTTTAAAACTTTCCAACACCTAATTATTAAAAATCTAAAACCCCAAGTCAAACATACTGAAAAACAAGAGGACACTGTAAGTTAACATTGCTATGATAATATAGATAGTTACAGTAAATATCAATTCTGTAGAAATAGATGGAGTTAATATGGCAACTTTGTGGAAATTCAAATCAGACTGCTGTCACTTTTCAGTCTGTCCGTGACCACGTTTGCTGAAAAGCACTCGGAATGTCGAGATAAATAATGTAAATAATAAATCGCGTTTTAATCCAGTATAAAGTATTTTATTTAAACAAAGAAGTAATCATGGAAACGAATCTGGAGCTGAACAAAAAGGAACCAACCTTTTGTCCATACAAAGGGTTGATTTCTTAGTTAGCTTAGTTCTAGGATATCACAAATTTTACTCCCAGTATTATAATATTACATTTAAACTTTCATAAAAAATAACTGCGTTCAGTTCGCAAGATAATGGATCTCCGAAAACACAAAGTAAAAAGTATATCGACAGCGCATCATTGACTGCTGTTCTGTGGCTGAGGTATCACCTACCATCAAGTGAACCTCATGCTCGTCTGTTGATATCTAACATAAAAAAAAGATACTTATAAAATTTACGACCATTATTTCAGATTCCCATAAAAAATTTATCGAAATTGATTAATATCTTTATATGAAAATAATTTTATATTGTTATAAAAAGCACATAATCTCCGGGTATAAACATCCTTTAAAATATCCTTTTCTTTTCATATAACTGTAATTCTTACCGAGATTCAGATGCAACGCCCCAAACAAAGTCCTGAAGCACCTGTCCGTGAGCGGCGTGACGACCAAGCGCCCCGTGTTGCCGAGGTACTCGTACCCGTACATCAGCTGGGAGTTGATCATCCGCGTGGCCACCTGCCAGCTGAGGTCTTCTTCTTGTTCCTATACAAATTGTTATTTAGCGTTAAACTCCTCTATTGAAGACGGGTCTATTCGTGCAAGGGTTTCGTACCGTGTTTTTGAGTAATTTACCATTGAAACTAAAAAATAGGGCAAATAAGTTTTCCTTATAGCTCCTAAAAATAAATTTACCAAAACATCTGAATTATCTACAGACTTTGAAACGGCACAAAATCTATTTTTTTTTTTATTTTTATATTTACACTAAGAAGCAACACCTCACCTCCCAATAGTATCGTATTTGTGAGAGCCAGTTAAAGTCGTTGTCTTGTTGTACGTTGAAATCGATTAGTTCCATCAACACGTCACGAGCGTGCACATCCAATACTACCAATGCTCCTAAAAGTTTAAAATTTAATTCAGTATTTAGTATTTTAATTAAATAAACCTTACTAGTTTTTTAATTTTATTATACCATAATCTACTTCAACCCAAGCCCAATATAATTGACTAATATTTGACAAAATATCTATTTTTGGTATAGAGAGCTAGAACTAAGAATAAACTTAGCTACATATTTATAAAAAAGTGAATGTACTTTAGGCCACACTGAAGTAAATCTTCTTTCTCAACAAACAGATATATATTTTTTATTTATTTATTTCATTCACCGTTTCATTATGTTGAAATAAAAATAAATAAAAATCATGTTCGTTTTGTACAAATCGTACACTGTTATCACAAACATTGAAATTGAACTTTCGTTCGCTTCGGCCAATCACATTTTTCGTAACGCTCCCATCAAACTTTCACCAGTTTTCTCCCCAAGCCCATCGTGCCTATAGAAGATTTACATCAAAAATATCCGATAGAGGAGCAAAGTTATTGGTACTGGTTTAAAATTCGATCACATTTCATAGGGAGACCTACTAAAATGGCCTAGAACGATGTCAATCTCCCTTACCGAGTGTTATCCTGTTCTGCAGACTCAGCTCGCCTCTCACCAGATCCACAATCTTGGATATCTGGTAGTTACACTTGTCCCAGTAGTCCCTCATCGCCTTCACGCTGATGTGAATGGCTTCAGTAACTTCTGACGTCCAGAAGGTCATCGCAATACATTGCACCTATAGAACATATCGAGGGAACATATCAGCAGCCCTTGGAAGAAAGGACGATGAAGGAGTGGCTCCCCAGTGTGCCATCACCTTAACCTCGACCACTCTGTCAAGAGTGTCCGATTAAGAAGAAGATACCTACCGCCCCGGAGTCTCCACAAAAGAGTCCCAAAAAATTTTCAAATTCCGATGAGCAAACACTAGTAAACAACATTTCCTTTGATATTTTTTTTCGCTGTTTTACCTTTACCCACTGTACTTTGTATAAACGTGTTTATATTGTTCGTAAATATTTAAAAAGATGTTCATTTTATTTGAAAAATAAATCTATCATACTTATTGGGTTTTAACACCCTTGTTGCCGACCTCTTTTTAGACAACCTTTTTTTTGATATAATCTTTGTTTTTATATTTGACATTGTCAGAATAATTATAATATTGTGAAAAGAAAAGGTTGTCTAAAAAGAGGTCGGAAACAACTCTCGATAGATCTTTCTTTTTAGAAGTTTAGGTTTTGGTTTATCTACAAAGACTATTTGTCACTTCTATAGATTTTTTTTTTAATTAATTTCTAATAAAACGTACAGCTTGTCCGGGCCACACGAGGACCCAGTTTTCTCTCGGCCTCTTCAGGTAGTCGTCGTACGACAGCGCAACCACGTTGTGCACGGACGACTTCATCGATATCTCCAGCTCCAATAGCCACTTCTCCACCTGTTACAACATTTACGCGACGCAATGTATCTTGTGTAACTACTATACTAATAGAGGTTGTAGGAGGTAACCTCTGTATCTATAGAAGCGATTTTAAAAATTCTTTCACCAATATACAGCTACGACTATCGAGTAACATAGGCATTTATTTACATTGCACCCGTGCGAAGCCGGGACGTGTTGCTAGTTTGAGGATATAACGGAACGCAAATAGTATAGTTACGCTTTTGGTATTTTTAATACAAGAAATTATTTTGATCCACTTAATACAAATTTCGAATGATCCGAAAGCCGTATTTAAATCAACGCCAAATTCGACAATTACAAAATTCAATAGAATTTTTGCTTCTTCTGAATATTTAATATCATTTATTTATTCAATGAAATCGGAATGAACTTCAATTACAGTAATTTAGTGAATAAATTGAATAAGAGAAATGCACTAACTTGTCCTCTGGCGGCAGCCGTGTTGATGGTCATGGTGAGCTCCACTATCTCTCCCTCGGAGGAACGCATGTGAGTGACCACCATTTCCTCTGTGAAGGACAGTTTTGCGATACCTTCGAAACACTTCTTGAGGTGGGGTTGTACACTAGAAAAGGAAAAAATTAACAGATTTATTACTACGTTTTTTTTTATTTCCTTGCTTTTTTTTTCAAATGCACCCAGATACAACTGCGTGGAAATATCTAGAGAATAAAGACCCTTGTGTTTAATTAACTATCCGTATATTAGTGTTTACGATGTAAATTAAACATTTAATAGCTGTCCTAATTAGGACTGAAGAATATGCCAAAAACATTCTGAATGATTCTAGACTGACAGCTGAAAATCGCGGATTTTGCAAATTTTATATAAAAAAAATTATGCTATAAAAAAACGAAATCGATGTATATGAGGCATACATAACAAAGAATACAGTGGCGAAACTAGCATATTCGGGTCCCAATGTAAAAAAATGAACAGACGAAACGTTGATTTCCCTGCACTACTGTCATGCCCTAAAAGTGAATTAAAACTGAAAATACAATTGCTTTTGATTTCCAAGTTACACATAACACAATGACAAAATAGGGCCTGAAAAATGTTTTGACATTGCACTTTTCCTTGCCGTTTTTTAAAACATTTACTTTTATTTTTTTTAATTATTTCGAAATAAAGGTATTGTATTTAGCTCCTTTGAATCAGCGGGCGCCATGCGACCGCATTGAATGCATTATCATAGTTACGCCAAGAATACTTTAAGACGTATTAAGAAAACACCATTAATGCATACACCTTTAATGTAACATGAAAGTTTACACTTTATATCCACTCAGATACTACGATACAAAAGTATAACTTTAGCTATAATTCACTTTAGATCACTATTAAATTGACACTGTAATTATTATCCACAATTGGACAGAGATTCTACTACTTTAGTTGGTGCACGTGGAATGCCTCTTCGTGGCGGGAACTCAGCTTTTATATCATCATCGGCTGCCCGTTGTCGGTAAAGTGGACACCCCCACTAGTAAATGTGACGGTGACGTTGGTAATAGTGACATCTGTTGCTGCTGCGGAAAAGCGTCGAAACTTCAGAGCGACAACAGACGTTTACTTATTAACTAAACGTCTTAAAGGATCATCGCAGACATACCGCATGGGGTCCTTGGTCTCGGACAGGATCTCCAGCAGCTCGTCGTTGGAGAGGAAGAAGAACCGCGGGAAGTACAGCCGCTTCTTCTCGAGGTACGCGTTGAGACCCCGCTGCACCATCTCCAGCAGGTTGTTGGACTTCTTGAGCCGGTCCAGCATCTTCTCTATCTTTATCACGTCTAGAACTCGCGGTTCTGTGTATCCCGCTTTCATTATTTCACGCCACATCTGAATTGTAATATATTATACAATAAATATAAAAGTGACCGATATGTATGCATTATGCGAATTGATTATTCTATTATATTGATCGTTATTTTGACGGGCTCGTTGGTGCGTTCGGTAAAACACCTGCCGTGCGCATCGATGGGTCGTGGGTTCGAATCCCACCGGGAGCACATGCTTATAATTTTCTGTAAGCATGTTTTCCCCACGTCTGGTAACTTCGGGCATTAATCGGGTGGGAGGAATATCTAAATTCCGACCGGGTAACTAACCACCGTTCATAGATGGAAAAACCGTGAAGTGCATATTGCGCGTTTCGGTTTCAGTCTATGGATTTCCGAATGTTCGAAGTAAAAGTTAGGTCGACAGCGCATCGTTGACTGATGTTCTGTGGCTGAGGTATCACCTACCATCAAGTGAACCTCATGCTCGTCTGTCGATATCTGACATAAAAAAAAATTTAAACGGCTAATTAAAAATATTTCTACCACGATTTTGTGTATACCTATTTCCACCAAAAGGTGTTTTACACCCTTGCATTTGAATGTAATGAGAATAATACCGAGGAAAGTCGAAACATGAATTGAGAAAAAATGTCTTTTGATACCTTTGGTAGAAAAAAATCTGAGAAACAAATAAATTTTACAACTGAACAAAAATGGCAAATCTCGGGGAAAAGCCTAGGCTGACATGTACATATAAAAGTATAAATTACAACAAATTATTGACCTTGTCGACAGCACTGAACCTGCGACCCTCCTCGGGGATCTGCTGCTGGATGTCGGGCGAGGAGAAGATAGGCTCCAGGTACATCCAGGTCGCTTGCACTTTCAGCCATTCATCCAAAATCTCTTGTAGAAGAACCAATTTGCCTTCCCAATCACTATTATAAAAATATATGATAGTAATATACAATCCATTTTAATCCCATCGATATTTGGATATAGTAAAGATCGCTGATGGATAAACGATTCCATTATTATAGCACTAAAATCAGGCGTTTTGTGTTCTTTTTTTAAAAAATTCCAAATCATCAAAGCAAAAAAATTGTCTAAAATATTATTTAAGGGAAAATTTCAGATATTTTAAACTCAATCGCGTTACACACACAGCTTAACTTGAAATACTTAAACAAGGCTCCGGCCTAACTACTAACTCCGACTAAATCCGTTTAGTGAAGGGCATTCGGGGTTACAGCCCCGGGGCCTCCACAAAAGCGGGCCTCCAGAATAGACTTCGAAAAAAAGTCAGATTCCGACGAGTTAACACTAGTTAACCATTTTTCCTTTGATATGTCGCTGTTTTACCTTTACCTACTGTACTTTATACAAACATGATTATATTGTTCTTAAATATTTAAAAAAATATATATTTTATTTGTAAAGAGGCCAGACGGCCTCCACTCCTGTGTTGCCCCAAAGCCAAAACTCTAAATCCGGCCCTGTACTGAGAGTATGTTTTGTCTCGCTCTGTAGCATATAGACTTTAAAATGAAAGAAACAAAATATAGTTTAACTATTCCAAGCTTATAGTTTATAAGGGTCTATAAATGAACCTATACAATAAAGCTACATCACAAGAAGCAGTCGCCTTACATAATAACTTCCTCAAATGGTTTGATATAAGGCGAGTTCTTCATCGTCTGCGTCTTGACGATGTGGTCGTCGAGCAACAGCTGAATCTCGTCCACACTCGACAGAATGTACGTGCCAGTGTCCCTGGAGGTTCAATATTCGTTTATTTTTTATTATTATGGATAAATACTTCAAAATGTCATGTGGAGCATGGTGTAATGGTTGCAACTCCTTACAAACATTTTGTAAAACAAAAAATTTAGCGATTAAAAAGAGTGGCGGAGAGTTTCCCGTTTTTCTCGTCCGTTCTACACCACTGGCAGTAAATGTAAAATTGGAAGCATTTAATTTTTATTTTTATTCACGTATAATTGAGGTATAAATGTACATTATGTCACCTAAATAGAGACACCCTAATCACCTAACGGTATGGAACATACTTTACGACCTATTCTCATACCTACCAAAAAAAATTTAACAAAAATCGGTGGAGTCGTTTCGAAGGAGTGCAACCAAAACACCGTGACATGAGATTTTTTTTATAATGAGATAAAATTCACTCAAACTCTTCAGTCAATATCTTGAATAAAGTATTAAATATACTAACTTGTACGGCAAGATATCGAATCTAAGGTCTGCCCATTCCTTCATCATCTTATCCAGAGCCTTCTCCAGGTTGTTTTCCTTCGTAGCCGCTTCAGAGATGCCCTCGAACTTCTCAATATAGTCGACCAGATTGAAGTCGATGACCTTCTCCAGCGACAGCTCCTCGTCTACCACGATCGGGAACCCGACTATCTCCGACACCTTCTCCCAGTGCCGCGGCTTCATGCCCGGGTTACCCAGAGTTTGAATAATCGGCATATTCGTCTTGAACTCTTCCATTTTATGTCTACAAAACTTACTTATCTATATATCTAAGCTAATCTAAATAGTACATCGATGGCTCCCACGTAAGTTATGGTAAAGAACATAGAAACACAAGCCCATACAAACTTTTGGCACAGAAAAAGAAGTTCTACTTTTGACCTGTAGAGCGCGGCAATGTATCGGTGTGACACACACATCTAAACAGTCTGCTGACTCCTCCCCTCGCGTTGTCTCGCTTGCTCTTACGAGCGAACGGTAGTTAAAAGCTAAAATCGTCTTGGTGCGAGAGAGTACGTGCTATGTCTCCAGCGACAAAGTGTACATTCACACGAATACTAGCAGCGCGCGCCTATACCGTCCGATTTCGTTTATTTTCTGATTTTGCAATAAAAAAAATCGAACCCAACATTTAATTTTTTTAGGTACTTACAAGACGTATAAGGTTGCATCATTATAAAAACTAGATGAAAATATACAGTATAGTATAAAAAAACGCAACCTAACGTAGAAAAATAACTTTGTTGGTTACCATAGTTTACGTAGAAGATATCGATGTTATCTTGAAAAGGCATTAAATTCATTATTCTTATTCATTTTATCAAGGCTTACAAAAATTAACATTGCACAGGTATACAAATACATACGACGTCACAATACCTCACTACTCAAGTACGTCTATGTTTAGGATCGATATAAGTAGTGATTACATGACGAAATACATAATTATGTTTTTTATAATAAATAAAAAAATTGGACTCAAAACATACATATATCAATCGTAAACATATGTAGATATAAAGCATTTAACTGTTTGAGTGAATTCCCGAGTCCCGAGTGGGGTATGGAAAAGACATATTTCTGTGTCTGATTCACAGTTTTTTTTATTTTTCCGAGATTCGAACCCTAAACCTCCGGCGCTAAACGCAACGCACTTACCACTGAACTACGGAGACGAACTAGATGTACTAGTAGTAAATCACATTAACAAAAAGGTTACACATACAATTTTTAAACGAAGTACGAAGACTTACCGTACTGATTGAGCCAGTTGAAATGTAGCAGGAACTTCTTGGAAAGACTTTTCCAATTTGTATACAATTTTGTAAAAATAACTGACATCCCCTTCTATGTCTTCTGGGTCAAAACTTCCCACCTAAAATGATCGTTCACACAAAGTCAATTAGAATTTCCCAAAGAACCCCGTGACGATGGATTTTTTTGTTCTTATGAGTTATTATTTAACTTTGAAAATAAACACAATGAAATTAAGTTTTACAATAAAGTTTCAACTTACCCTTGATTTCATCCATTTTTCATGCTTTTCGAGGAAATCAAAGCCGGCGTCGAATAATTTCTTGAAAGGCACAAGCCTGTCGTAAACAGCTTTCCGCTTGGGGTACTGCGAGAGCTCCCAACCGAACGACGTTTCCTCTTCGTTAAACTGGTCGATCTTAACTAAAGCCATCGCTAACCTATTTAAAAAAAACTTTATTTAGAAATTGATTATCATCTTTTTTCATTTTTCATATATTTTAACGTCATATTTCATATACTTGGTAAACTAAATGTAAGGTAAAGGTTTCCTCATTCATTCGATTAATCATTCACCTACTATTATATACTTATATATTATAAAAACATGACATTTTAATACATAGATATCAGTGGCGAAAGGTGAAAATTTTTGCAAAGGTTCTATTTCAAAACAAAAACCACACCGTGCTGCAAAATTTCGTACGAAAATACCGCTCGAGGAAGACTCAAAGCAAAGCGAAATTTATCCATCCACCTTCACCAGATATAGTATAAAAGTGCTGATATTAAACGAAAAAGGGTTATTTCCAGCAAACGAAAGTTTGTTGGATATTCAGTAATAATATAGTTACATATAATATATAGTTATTAAGGGATTCCTTGGCACTGATAAATATTGATGATGATAAAGTAGATATATTATGTTCCATTGTATACATTAAATTGTTTATTTTCAATAATAAAATTTCCCATTTATTCATTCTATAATTTTAAACATTTAAATATACCTACAATAATTTTTATGGTAAAAAATAAACATAGGCCCAAGCGGAAACACCTTGCGAGATTATTCGTATCATCGTCAGTTGTATGAGAAATAGTGTTACGTGATAGGGCTTCTAACTCTTAATATATACTGGATATATAATATTTTCAGCTTAAGACTAACTTTTCATCGAGACGCCGAGCCCGCGTGACGTATTTCGGCAACTCGCTGATATCTCCCCAGTACTGCAGCTCATTGCATTGCTCCTCGTATATGTCTAGGTCGTCGATGAATTTAGCAATACGCACCTGGTAGGTTTACATGATAAAATATAATTATTTATTTAAAATCTCTGTAAAACCTCGAAAACCTCAAGTCAAAGACTAAAAAACAAGAGGACACTGTTAGACAATATTGCCGTAATTTAGAAATGTTCAGCTAATATCAACTCCGTAGTATTACGTAGATGACGTTAATATGGCAACTTTGTGATATTTCAAATCAGATAGCTGCAGCTGTCGCCGTTCAGTCTGCCCGTGACTACGGTTGCTGGAAAGCATCCGAAACGTCGGGATAAATAATAAATCGCGTTTTAATCTGGTAAAAGTTATTTTATTGAAACCTCTTTAGAGATGAACTTTTCAAAGCTAAAAAGTATGTTTTTTAAATTGATAACAATTCAATAAGTAAAAAAGGTTAATGAGAAAATAATGTCCAGATTTGTGGCCAGGTAGCGTTAGTATTCATTTATAAATGAAAAGATATCATAGAAACTAAGCATACATAATACATATGTACGAGTAACGGGCTCGTTGTCGCGTTTTGTAGATCAACTTCCCCACGTCTGGTCATGACGGGTATTAAATGGGTGGGAGGAATATCGAAATTCCGACCGGGTTAACGAATTAACATTAATAGATGTAACAACCGTGAAGTGCACATTGCGCGTTTCAGTCTCAGTCTATGGATTTCCGAATGATTGAAGTAAAAAGTAGGTCGACAGCGCATCATTGACTGATATTCTGTGGCTGAGGTATCACCTCCCATCAAGTGAACCTCATGCTCGTCTGTCGATATCTAACATAAAAAAGTATATGCGGCGATATTCCTGAAGAGGTTAATACATTTTGATTCCATAAATCAACTAAAATGATAAAAATTAATCAAAATACATATACTTACTTTCAGTAGCTCTTGATACTCTATCTTCTTCTGATCGCAAATAACCTTGCATTCCTCAATGACCCCCGGCATACGTGCATACCTTATATTAAAAAAAAATTCTAAATGCAATGTAAAACTTCAAATTTAAGAACTTTTAGATTATTCGAGATCTAGTTATAAAAAGAAGAAAGTAGTTTTTTATAGAAACTTCTACTTTACTAGGAGAATATTCTTATTACTTTCATTTTTACGTAATACCGGAGTAGCGTTACAACATATAATTGAAAAGAAGTTGAAGGATTTAGGAATAGCTAGTTTATGGTAGCAAAATAACACTAAAAATATAATATACCATAACCAATATTGGTTATTATGGTATATTCAAATAGTATTTGAATAGGATATTTCCGGGCAACGAAAAAAATCGGTGGTGAATGTAAATTTAATAGTGAATAAAAATGCTCTCAAAATAATCCAAACAAAGCGTTATCGCAGTAATATGGCCACCATTACCAGACATGTGTGTTAATCAATAATTGCAGTTTCCACATATAGATGGATCAATAATATGCAATTGGTAAGCTATGACTAATGACTACAATCATGCGTCATCATAAATTCAACCCATCCAAACCATTTTTGATTACTTTGTGAAGTACCGAGTCCTCTAGTGGGGCATGGACAAACCTATTTATGTGTATTTCACTGCGTCCTGCCCGACCAGAGCAATTTAAATCTTGTTTCCTCGGGATTCGGACCCAGGAAAGCTCCGGTGCTAAACGTATATACGCTTATATAGCGCTTAGCATAGTGCTACGGAGGCGATTAAAATAGCACAAGCTAAAAGAGCACCTATTGTCAAATAATAATCATTATTTTTTGTGTAACTCGCCTTGAAAACCCACCTATTTACACTGTAAAATTAACTCAAAATGTTACTTCTTTTACAAAAATGGTCACTTGGAAGGACTGGGATAAGAATAAGAACGCGAATCACGTTCATTTACTGAGAAAAGATTAAGAACCTACTGAGTAAATCACATTAATGGTAACAGCTGGTCTAGCATGACAAGCGCGACAAAATTTTGTCTACCGTTTTCTCGTGTTTCAATCGACTATCGCTTTATTTCTTTCGGGTCTAACAAGTCATGACAATTACACTTAAAACTCGACTTTTAATATCAAAAATAGATACATTTGTCGATCGAGATATCTTTTCTATCAAAATTGTCGATGTCGAGATATAATATATCGAGATATTTAACATCTTAGTTTGTCTTCTCTCGCGCGAGATATATCCCGTGGCGGTAATGCTAGCCCGGCTGATCACGTTTATTTACTGAAAAAAGAGTAAGAACCTACTGGGTTCTTTTTTTATAGTATAGGAGGCAAACGTGATGGTAAGTTATTACCGCCGCCCATAGACATCTGCTCGCTTCTTGAAGGTTCCTAAGTCGTATCGGTTCGGATAAAATCCGGCGAAAGCTGATTCCACAGATAAGTGTTGTGCGAGGCCGGAAGTGTCTCAGGAATCGCGCAGTTGTAAACTTCCAGACATCGAGATGGTACGTCTGGTTTTTTTGACGCGATGTCTGATGGCGAAATTCAGCGCCCGGGATTAAATGGAACAATTCCTCCGAGCATTCCCCGTGATAAATGCGATAGAAGATGCAACATCTCCACGCAGCGCCAAAGAATCGAGTACTTTTCGCTATTTCGCATAGTTTCGGATTTGGCCATGGATTTGAAAAATTCACCCAGTATAACTCCACATACCGCAGGAGGAGACTAGCACTTGCGCGTACACTAAAGTAATTAAGTTGCAGTATAGTTGTTAAATATATATAAACTTACCAGTGGAAGCTCTGGTTATTCGCTTTCATCTCGAGCGGTGTGAAAGTGGTGTAGTCGCCGAGGAACACAATGTAGCGCAACACGTTGCGCAACTTGTCCTCCATCTCGTCCAGCAGCGAGTCCTCGACCCGCTTGCAGTACGCGATCAGCTCCATGAGCGCGGCCGTGTCGGGCGGCGGGGTCAGCAGCGTGCTCGCGATCGTCGAGTACTCCTCGTATATTCTAACCATTTGGAAGAGTTTTTTTTTTAGTTATTATCGACAGACGATCATGAGGTTTAATTGGTAGGTGATACCTCAGCCACAGCATCAGTCAATGATACGCTGTCGACTTAAGGTAACCGGAAAGTGGATAGGTTATTTTACATTTGTTTTCTGCAAACATACTGGAGTCATGAGTTTGCAGAAAGGAGGAGGAGTAATCATAAGTTCTATCTAATTTATAAAATTCTCGTGTCGCGGTGTTTGTGGTTAAACTCCTCCGAAACGGCTTTCCCGATTCTCATGAAATTTTGTGTGCATATTGGGTAGGTTTGAGAATCGGACAACATCTATTTTTCATCCTCCTAAGTGATAAGGGTTGATCACCCTTAAAATTTTTTTTTAATAATTAGGCGAAATTTTTTGTTTTTATTTTTTTATAATGTGGCATTAAAACATATATACAACCCTATATTTTCACTCTTCTATTACCAACCCCTGCTTTTAGAAATTATTTACATGGCAAAACAACGATTGCCGGGTCAGCTAGTGACATATAACATTCCCAAGTCTTAATCAGACACTATGAATGAAAGCTGTACTTCATTCACACCAAGGACCTCGTTTACTCAGCGTTTAAGTAATTACTTATACAATAATACGCAAATACCATTTTTTCTAGAGTAAATAACTCAATAATTATATCTAACTTAAGTTTGAATATTATCAGTTTCCAAGTACTACTACAACAGTCCTTACAAAATATGTAATTAAAAACTAAAAAAAAGAATAAAATCTAAACAATCAAACAAGAAAACATAATCATTAATCCATAGTTTCAAATCTGGCTCGAAGGACCAATGGACCAACTGAACAAACACACACACTATGAAAGAAAACTAACAATACTAAGGACTGCCTCTCGATTAATCTTCTCCTTCTTCCTGCCCTGTTCCCTTTTTTTATTTAGGGTCGCAGTTGTTCTCTTTTTCCATTCTCTCCTTTCACTCGCCGTATTTTTTTCGTTTAATATTTAACTAATTAAAAGGTGTTTATGTTTATGCAAATAGAGTGCTTAAAGAGAAAAATTAAACTAACGATCGTATCATGCTCTGGTAGTCGTCGGTCATGCGCCGCAGCAGCACGCCGGCGAGCCGCGCGGCCGCGCCCCGCAGCGCGCCGATCAGGTCCGCGCGCTGCATGCGGAACATGCCGATGGCCACCGTGCCCTCCAGCCGCGAGGGGATCTCCCGCGCCAGCGCCGCCAGCCGCACCGCCTCCGAGCAGTACTCCTCGAACGTCTTCTCCGGCTCCGCCTTGATGAAGTTCTCCACCTTCGACGTGGACTGAGTGGCGAGGTATAATTCAGAATTTAAAAAAAACCGAAGCTTTGTTGACAAAGTCCTTTGACCTTTATCAATTTTTGTTATGTTAAATAATAAGATATAAATATTATAAAGAGGAAAGATTTGTATTTTTGAATTTTTGTATGTTATGAATAAACTCAAAAACTAATGGACCGATTTTAAAAATTCTTTCACCAATAGAATTATCAGCGAGTATCATAGGCTATGTTTTGTGTATAGTACATCTACACTGCACCCGTGTGAAACCGGGACGCGTTGTGTTAGATAAATAAGGTAGGCACGTATGCCGGGAATCATTGAGGAATGCAAGGTTATATATGCGATCAGAAGAAGACAGAGTATCAAGAGCTATTGAAAGTAAGTGACATTAGATATAAAGCTGAAATTAATAACAAGAGATGTAATTGTTAGGTAAAATTATCAGATGTATATTGTCTATTTCAAATCATTTATTTAAATTCAAATAAAACCAAATATTACAATATTAAACATTTTATAAAATAAATGTGGTATTTTATAATTTACGTAAAGTCGTTACATATTCTTTATTTATATTTGCGATTTTTTTTTAAATACTCAATACTTGAATAGAGGCCATCAAACTTACTTCTCCATTAAGTAGACAAACGTAGTCATCAAAATCCTGAACTCGGAGCTCAGGACCGATCCTCTGCTCATCGATCAGATCCGCAATGCTCTTCTTATAATCCTCCACTAAATCATTATCTATGACCGGCTGGAAGTTTAAGGAAATATTAAAAAGAGTGACAATTATTATGTCTAAATAAACTATTAAAAATATCTTGTCTATGAGCTAAATAAAACATACTAAGTCATACTACAATTATTAATATGAAAGTTACTATAATTAGTATGAATTTTTCTAAAATTAGGAGCATTCAATTTTTTTTTATTGACGTTGATAAGTGTACATTGTGTTACCTAAATGAATAGATGATTTGAATTTGATTACTAAATACTGCACTTACCTACTCGTAAAGTGGCTCTACTAGTGATCACATAGTCCTGCTACAACAAGGTCTACACTATACTTACTCGTAAAGTGGCTCTACTAGTGATCACATAGTCCTGGTACAGCAAGGTCTCCAGCCGCGGGGCCTGCCGGCACGCGTCTATGATGAAGTCGTGGAGGAGACAAAGCTGGTCTCTGAACTGCTTGAACGAAGGCTCGAACTGTATAGCGTCATTTTGGAACACTAGATTTATTACAAACCCTTGGTTCATACCCTGAAAATTAAACCGACTTTAAAACCAAAAAACTGACCAAAGTAAAAATTATATTATATTATACAGAATGTTTGGTAAAAGGTTGGCCAAAGCTCCTAGCCCTCCAAAATACTTGATACCGTAAAACGGGGTGAATAGACACAATTTTGATCTTTGACTTCATTTTTAAATGTCATCAATAGTCAAGAGTACATTATATTATGCTTATATCATGTCTCTTAGCTGTTTTAATAGTTTTCAGTTACCTAAATTGTCACTTATTTCTTAATTACATCACAAAATGCAGAAATATATGTCGTTTCTATTGATCCGCATATGGGTTCAATAGACACGAGGTATGGGGTGAATAGAAATAAATGCTAGGGTTGGCAATTTCCAAAGCTTAAATAGCTTCGTTTATCTTCACGTAAGTGTGAAAAATCGGTACTTAAGTAGTAAATGTTAATGGTAGAAATAAAACAATAGGTAAGTAACAATTATAAAACTTCGTGTCTGGTGAAACTTCTGCAATTTTTTTCTTAATGTTTTGGCTATATCTTTGGGAAATTTGGTTTTCGTGGCGTTTTAGGAAACTCGCGACAAAGTCGGGTCCCGGTAAATTATTTTTAAATTTAAGCACTGTCCGGCCCACTTGGTCAAGATAAGCCTTAACAATGTATCACAAATCTAATGCATCTAAAGGGCATCCCCATTCCGCACATATATTGATATACTTTATCATGCACTCTTCAGTCGTCTGTTAAAATAGTTTGCCCTCCTTGTTTCTTCATAGTTTTGACACTGTGTCTATAAAGTACAGATTTATCGATATCATATTACTCAGCTATGGCTTTTAAAGAGAATTTGCCATTCGCATATGCGGCAATAGCTTCATTTATAATATTTTCATCGTACTTTCTATACCATTTCCCCCTAGGAGCAGGTTTATAAACACGCGGCATAATGATTTGTACCTATAAAAGAATGAAATATTTATGTAGGTGATGAAAATATTTAACTACCTACATAATTTGTAACACTATACGTAAAACTCGGAATTAAATTTAGAGTACTCATAGATTATTATCAATATCGTCTCTGAATCATACAACTTCCAAGAATTCTAAATATTTCTAAGAAAAAAATCAATTGGTAGTAGCCCTAACACATATTTTTCTAATCACCTCTTACTCGTTTCTTTTGAACCCTATCACGTGTCAATTGAACCCATACTACGTATCTATTCACCCCATACTACGTATCTATTCGCCCCTTCCCCGTGTCTATTTACCTCAATCACAAATAAAAAATGACTTGGTTTACAATATTACAAATATTTCAAAATTTACATCACAAACGCACTTACCTCTTTATTAATCTGAGTGACAAGAAACTAACGAATACCTTAACAAGTTGTGATGGCACAAAACACTTCCTTTCACAATGAAAATAGTAAAGTTTACAGGACCTCATTTAACGTGCATTCAAGGGACTCACTTCAAGATCTTTTTTTATTATGTTGGCCAAACCTCAAGTCAATTCAGTGTTGCTATTTCAAGAAAAATAATACTGCAGTTTAAGAAAAATATAAATTACGGAACTTTTTTCTTTCAAAATTTTTGGCTATAGTCTATTTAAAAACTTTTTTAGTTTTGTATCTATTCACCCCTGCGGTTTTATTCACCCCGTTTTACGGTACTACATGCTTTTATAACTGAATTTGTATTTTATTAAATAGTTTTACTTATACGTACATTTAAAATAAATCTATTAATTCAAAAAGCAGTATGAAACAATTAAAAGAACCCCAAAGCAAAACCCAAGTTTTTTTTTAATTATATTACTTTGTTTTCTATTCTATTCTAAGTGAATCTTGTTTTAAAAAATGTAGTCATTTTTAACTTTAGCTATTTCTAATATAATTTCTTAACAGAATTTCAGTATGTACATATGAAGTAAACACAGAATGTATTACCCCAACATCCAAAATGTATTCGGTGAAGTCCTTCATAGATTTCAAGCAGAGTGTTTGTAAGTTGTACGTCATGATGCACGCCAAGCAGTTGTAAAAGTGTTTCATTTTGGACACTTGCTTTGGTTCCGGAATTTGTCTCTTTTTACTGCCCTAAAAAATATCAAATTTTCTATGTACTTGGGATTCACATAATATCATAAAACATATCGCCATTATTAAATATAAACAGAATAGGTATATATCTACATATATTGTTTTTAATAAAACAAAAGCCGTAACTTTGTTTTTAATAAGACATAAATGATTTAATTATTTGTTACAGCGATAATTATTTTATTTATTAGTATTATTTTAACATATTTATGGTTCGATCACGAGGTTAGCAATTTTCACAAGTTTTACTTTAGCGGAATACTGAAACGATAATCAAAACTAATATTAAGGGCTTCTTAAAATGTTTCTGTCTTTCATTTTACCTTTGTAATGAAAAGGTTAGATATACTTTAAAGTACACCTCAATGTTGATTAGCGTTCGATAATTCGGCCATTAGAGTTGTTAATACAGTACATTGAGTAAACACCTGTAAAAAAACAGCCTGTATAGTGGGCATCCACTGCATGGTGAGCACACTCCCGGCCGCCTCTATGTGCCGCTTGCACACGAAGCAGAAGTCCTGGAGCTCGTACGCTTCGTTCGTCGTCATTATATCTTTCATGCTTATTAGTCGAAGATCGCTGTATATAAAGCGATTCAATATTTTGTTCTAAAACGCTTAATAAGCTTGATAAGGTTAAAATATGTTTTGTTTCTTTCGTTCTGTAGTCTTTTTATATTCGATAGAGCGAGACAAAACATATTTTAACTATATCAAGCTTATTATACGTTTATGAATAACGTCGTAAAACTATAAAAACCAAATAGAGTAAAGAAGGACAAGTCAGAAGTAAATCATAAATCTGCATAGAGTAGTTCGAAGTTGCAGTGTCCCAACTAATAAATGTCAATTATCGACATCAACTAATTCCATGTACCTATTTATGTATTCCATGTGTAATCAATCTAAGTCTGCGTCATATGAATACAGCTGCCGGCACTGGTTTTCCGATACGACCTGCCCGCCTAGCATGATCATCAAGAGATATCTCGCGAATGACTAAAGACAAACTAAGATATAAGATATCTCGATGTATTGTGTATATCTCAACATCGACAGCTTTGATAGACAAGATATCTCTGTCAGCAAATATCTCTACTTTTGACATTAGAAGTCAAGTTTTAAGTGTATGTGTCATGTTAGCCCCGGAAGAAATAAAGAGATATAATCGATTTTTGTCGTGGTTGTTATGCTAGGCTGGCTGATATCGTCCCAGAATCGAGCGTAGGTACTCCCACATAAAAAGCCGGCAACACTGATTCCTGAGGTTGCGAGTGCTTATTGCAGCGGCAATCACATTACACCAGCTGGAACCCCAGACTTGTTTGCCTCCCCATACTATAAAAAAAATCAACTTGAATGTAGTACAGACTTGAACTGCTTCCACCAGATCTGCAGCACCTGCGCGATGCACGGGTTGACGCTGTGCAGGTTCTTGCTGACGTACTTCTTGGCGACCACGTAGCGGTTCCTCCACGCGTCGTCTTTCTTCGCCAACTCTTGTTTTAAGGGCGTGTCTTCTTCTTCCAGGGATTCTTCCTGAATGTGTTAATTCCAATGCTAATTAGCTAATTCTAATTATAAACTTTCTAAAGTAGCCAAAATTCACAAACTCTATGTACCTACTACACAGTTTTTCATCATTCAGAGATATGCAAGGATGAAGAGCGGTGCATTACCTTGATGGTACGTCGTTATAATGCTTTAAGTGGGAGTAATCATGTCAAATTCCACGAGAAAAGACTGATTTATACAATTAATTTAAGGTTTTTTTTGTAGCAAACATCTCGCATACTAATATTAATGTCTACGTTTTATTCTCACTTTAAAAAACATTTAAAGCTTTTGATGTAGGAATAAGTGTCTGAGCAGTATATACACTGTCTCTAATAAATTATAAAATAATCGATTCTGTAGTTAATGAGTAACAAACAACCATACATCTTTATGAAAATACATTTTTATCATTACAAACAAAATATATTAAAATAGTGAGTATATGAACCGTATTAGGATCCTTCAGAACAAAGTCGACGATAGCCTTCTTCATACTCATCATGAAGTCTTCCCGCATTTCGTCTGTACAAGTAAAAAGTGTTTCTTTCCATTTCTTAAGTTTTCCCGGTATTAAATTGTGTACTCTGAAAAAATATTATGACTAAACTGTTCAAAATATGGTTTGTATTGGATTTGCACAAAGACGGACTGGTGATACAGTTTATAAACCAGCTGCTAGGCTGTGTTTTCTAAGTAATTAATACATTTATTTTTAACAAGAGATTTTTAAATAAAATCGCTTTTGACAAATAAACGTTAACTTCACTTGAGCTAATAGGTATAAGTAGTTTAAAAATTATTTAACTCTCATAAAACCATAACATTATACATTACCTAACTAAAAATGAGTTAGTTTTTCGGTAAAATATATTTTGTACCTCCGGTGTTGGAAGGTATACACTTGGATATGAGGTATTTTAAGTTTTGAGTAAAATGTTTTATCTTCGACCAATCGAAAGTTTATTCAAAATACGCATGGGCAAGTACATCTAACTACTTATAAGCAT
Organism: Anthocharis cardamines; assembly: GCA_905404175.1. NCBI lineage: Eukaryota > Metazoa > Arthropoda > Insecta > Lepidoptera > Pieridae > Anthocharis > Anthocharis cardamines. The sequence goes on from FR989955.1 coordinate 3,441,813, forward strand.
ATTACATGTACAAGGAAACTGTTCTCACCGCAAAATAATTTTATTATCAAGCGGCGCTACATGTATGGTGTCAATTCCGTATCTGAGATAGTAATAGTATCTAAGCATGTTCTTCTCTTCGGCGGAGGGCAGCGAGTCGCCGTCCTCCCCGGGCTCCGATTGGCAAATTAGATTCATTAACTTTGCCCTGAATTCCTCTCGGGCTTTTCTCATTGCGGTAAAACTTTGCATAACTGAAAGAGAATAAGTCTATACTGTAACTTAATAATATTAAATAAAATACTGTATACCGGATTAAAACGCGATTTATTATTTATATTGTTTAAATTATTTATCCCGACGTTTCGCGTTTTAATCCGGTATACAGTATTTTATTTAAATGTGTGATAGTCGCGTTAATAAAAGACAATATAAATAATATTATTTTATAGTTATGGTTTCTTTATAGGTATAACCTAAAATAAAAGATAATAATATGTATTTAAACACATACCACTAGACCTTTTTCTTACGGCAGTTTTTGAAGCTTGAATTTTTGCAGCTTTTGTCTTTGGGGGAGGTAATTTAAGGACTTCTTCGGGAAGAGAAAATAATGGTTGAGTTCGGATTTTAAAATCATCTGGCATTTTAATTCTTGGTATTTTTGGGAGTTTTACATCAGAAGATGAAGGTCCTGGTTGACTTTTCTTGCGAGTGGGTTTATTTTTCTGCATATTTCTACCTTTACAAGAATACAATTGAAAAAATTACAATTCATTTTTGATATTTACTAAGACTATCGTTCGGAAGAAATAGAACATTAAAAGTAGTGGTAATTAGATACAGAGGTAAATAGAAATGTGTTTTGTATTATCTTAATAAACTTAGATAATAATAATAATTAAATGGATAGAAAATCTATCAATACCATTCCAATTCAAATCGTTCAGTTTTGGCGCCATCTCAGTGCTACACAGCTAATACGCAAAAAATATTTCTGGTAATGTTACAATACTTAAAAAAAGTGGAATGCAATATCGGCTTAACCATAGCATTAGAAAAATTATTGCCATACAGTTTCTAGGTATTATTATACTATATAAATATTGTTAATAATTATTACCCTATATATCAGAATCGATTGATTTTCAGAACGAAACATTTACAGTCAACTTCTCTTGACACTTTGTGTCAAAAGATTTGCGAAGAAACTTCGCAATTTCTATTTCCTATTTTCATAACCAAATACTTGTGTAACTTTATTGAAATAATTAAATAACTCTGCATCATATGTACTTCATAGTGCAGAATTAATATAGTACATTTAAGAACAAGCTTCAAGTGGTACTTACTATTAATTCTTCTCAAAAACAAAAGGTAAAATAGTTTATCCTATATGAACCTCTAAATAAAATTATTTTCACTTACTAATTATTATTATTAATTAAGAGAGGAATAAAAAAATCTCCTGTATTATATCCAACCTAGCTTAGGTTGTCAAGATAATGAAACATTGTTTATTGATTTTCCATGACAACGTCGTAAATTTCTTCCTACCTATTAATATAGATAACCAGTAGTATACCTATATTAGAAAGAAGAGTTAAGGTTTTAGTGCCAATTAATAACAATGTTTTTATTCTGTATAATATTGTCAGTGATTTATTTACATTTTTAGGTTTATTTAAGCTATGAAACAAACTATAAAGTTATATTCAAAGGTAATGCAAAAATAATCACAAACTAAATCACCTGTATATATTTTCTACATCCTTAACGTTTTAAAGACAATAGAACTTTTGATAGCATAATTATGGCCTTGAATGTACAATATTTAGTAATGGATGATGTCATGATGTAAGCTTAGTAACATTAATAAGGCTTGGATCATCTGGTAGCTATTCTGTAATATCAGTTATTACAGAATAGCTATTAAAATATTATGCACTAATATTCATTGTGTGGGTAAAGTGAATCATTTATTCAAAATTAACAATTAATAATTGATAGTGGCTTGAATACACACTTGATTTATTCTGCCTGTTATAAACTTATTTTTTAACTTTAGTGAGAAGTGTTTATTGCTTATTTTGATAGTTGAATTGGAGCAAGGTTCTTCAAAATATATAAATAATAAATAAAAGTTAAGTAACTTAGTGATATTTAAACTACAAAATGCAGAATAGTATAATGATTTCAGATGATATTCCAATTGGTTAGAAGTTTTCACACAAGTCTGAGTTGCAGAGCAGCAGAGTCCTCTTTGCTTGCAAAACTACGGAAGAAAACAGGTTACACAATTGCTAACTGCAAGAAAGCTTTAGAAATGCACAACAATGATACAGACAAGGTATTTATAATTAATTAGCATAACCTTGCAATGTTAAAAGCTCAATAGAAGGTTCAATATTGCTATTATATCACATTTTAAAAGTATTTTCAAATATTAAAATTAAAAACTGAAATGTAATTAAAATAATATACATACAATATATGTTTTAAAGCAAATCTTTCTATTAATTTTCATTAATAATATTGTAAAAAAATACTTCCTTTTTTATATTACTTCATATTATGTGCTTCACATGTACTCTAGATATAAGAATTGCTACTGAGAATTGAACTATACAAACAAAATTTTCAATTTATTTTTGAACTTATAGGTGTGTATAATTAAATTATTCTATTATAGTATAGTATATTTATTCTTAAATAGTAGTTTATGAATGATTAAATTATTGTATTACAGGCCGAAGCATGGCTTAATGAACAGGCTCAAGCTATGGGCTGGGCAAAAGCTACCAAACTTGCTGGAAGAAAAGCTCTCCAAGGTCTTGTTGCAGTGAAATTTGATAAAAATCATGGAGCCTTAGTCGAATTGAACTGTGAGACAGACTTTGTAGCAAAGAATGACAAGTTTCACAAAATGATGGAAGATGCCACACTTGCATGCTTTAAATTTGCTCACACTCACCTCCAGTCTAAGGGTCCTGTTACAAAAGTAAGTTGTGTAAGCTACAAATTAGATTGAAAGATAGATGTATGTATTCATCAAATTTCAGATGCTCTTCCAATCGGTTAGAAGTATAGTTATTACCAAGAAATCGGTTGTAACTATTAGACTGTAGTAGAACAGATAGTAATATTATCTTTTAGTATATACTTGGCAATGCTAAAGTAACCACTTGATCCTAATGAGCACAAAACTTGTTCTATTAAAAATAAATGTTTTCAAAAGAGACAGAGAGTTTTCTCTATGTTTGAATCTTTGGGTAAACAAAATTTTTAAAACTGTTTCAGTCAGACAGAGCATAAGAAAACTGATCTGTAAAAAAAAATATCTGCAAAAAACACATATTTAATAAATAAAGGCTAAATAATTAAAGACTTTTCATGACTAGCTTTTTTTCCACAGACAATGATTATTAATTACTCAATCAGAGACACCTAGACATCCTAACCTGAGCAATAGAATAAGAATAAATTTATTAGGAAGAAAAAAAATACAAAATCAATTAAACAAAAAAAAAATTTGGTAGCTAGTAACTAAATGGTGAGATTACTCATCTTGTGCTATGTCAATACTCTTGGCATAGCACTAGTTTTCAGAACCTTACAAATGTTTTTCATAGAAGTGAATTGTTATTCTTTTGAGAAATAAAGATATCTCGAACCTTACAAATAAATATTTATATTCCACAACAGTAGCCTATAGATTCTTCAAAATCTGCACTAACTATGTAGTTAAACCACCAAACTCAAGGTCAATGTATGCATTATTTTGCAGATGGAATTGGACAGTGAACAGCTAGGAAACTTGAATGTCGACGGTAAGAAATTATCGGAAGTCCTAGCTCTCTTTATCGGCTCAGTGGGAGAAAACGCCGTGCTTCGACGCGCAGAATGTTGGAAAGCAAATACTAATGATGTGAAAATATCAGCCTATACCCATCCGGCTCCCACTGTTGCTACGGAGTACTCAGCAGGCAAATATGGCGCTTTATTAGCCTATAAACAGCCAAACGACCAGGAAGACATGGGCAGACAGTTGTGCCAACACATTGTGGGCTGCTCTCCTTTGAAGATTGGTGATAAGGAAAAGGATACACCAGCCCAGAACACAGATGACGAAGTCTGTCTCATTTACCAGGAATACCTGCTAGACCCATCATATACAGTTCAAGAAATTCTTGATCAAAACAAAGTCGAAGTCATTGATTATGTTAGGTTTTCGTGCGGAGAATCGGAAGAAACTGCTTTACCGGGAGTAGAAAAGCAACCTTTAGATACTGTTCAAACTTTACAGTAGAATACGAGAGGTGTTTAATATGAATAGAGACATAACTCGTGATTTTGTTAATAAATAGATATTTATTTTGCATTTAACCAATAAACTACTCCAAAATATTTAGTTCTTTTACTATGGTTTTAGTGATTTATTTATCAGAGTTATTATTCTTGATTTTTGATTTGCCTTTCCATAAAAATATTCTGCAATCTTTCTTCCAAAACATGGCGATTTGGTTGGGTTCAAAGTTGTAGCCGTGGTGGTTGAGGACTTCGGGTGCGACCACGTGTAGAGCAAGCGTGTCTTTCTCCCTAGTCCTAAAAGGGCCGGTCACTGCGGGTCTTAGAAGACAACCGCACGGACATACTGGTGCAGATTTAGGCGTGGATGTCACAGTCGTGCGATTGGTAAGGTTCATTCGCTGTAAATTGCTACAAAACCGTAACTCGTCAACAGCTCCTGTGAAGGACTGTGTCGCACGCAACGCCATCGGTCGGGCAGTTTGATTCTCCACGTTATTTCTAAACCCGACCGTCGATAATGATTTTTGTGTAATGTTCGGGCTGTTTTCAGGAGTTATTTCATCGAATTCACATTCCCTGTCTGAATTCTCGTCTGTGTACATAATTAAATTTTACCTAAATTACAAAACATAAATATTATTGAATTGATAATAGTTTGACATATAATTGTATATTCTCTTGTTATTGAAACAACCCATAAATTAGATAGTTTGCACGTCTTAAATAAATCCTTTTTACAGTGTTAAAGTTTTAATTGTTTATGCAAAGGGATTTCTCTCGATCTTCATAAAATATTTTTTTCCTTTGCTCTTGTTCATTAGAGGTTGATAAATGTTCTGTATCAGAATAGGAATATCCAACCTTGAAATGCAACATTTAGATTATTTCGTTTCTATTGAGTGATCTATTGTGAATCTAAACTGTCCTTGTGTAGATGGGTCACACTACTCGAGCGTATCCAATGTTTCATTGTTCATATTTTTTGCTATGTTGTTGAATAATAACTATTTCATATATATATGCTAATATTATAAAGAGGAAAGATTTGTTTGCTTGTTACGATTTATTAACTCAAAAACTACTCGAACAGTACTACATTATCAGCATTTACCTACAGACAATATTACCTATTATTATAGTTATTTAAAAACATTTCAATCGTTTCCTTTACTTTTTATGAGAACGTAATATTTTAATAAAACTATTTGTTTTTTTTTCTGCAATGATTCGAATATGATCAACCTTTTGGGCATAAAAGAAAAAAATCAATGAAATATTAGAAAAAAACCGGAATTACCCTAATCGAGAAACGACCACAATTACAAACACTTCCTTAAATTTCAAAAGATTGCGTGCTCAAAGTCTGTCTAGATCTAAAATCGATCTAAATCTAGCGTGCGATTTATATTGTTATGAAATCCGATATCACTTTTTGGTTAGGTCATTATGGATTTACAACCCGTGTCTAACAAACGAAAGTGAACGTGTGAAGCACAAAGTGCGCGTCCGACCGTACATCCTGTGGCACACCAGACTGGTAACAGAATATTTGCAGCAGTCAGCGTGGAACTCCAGAGGAGGACCATGTGTCCACATCACTGATATCGACGCTGAGGTGGCTATTACCAAGAAGTCTGATGGACGTCTATCAGGTTGATATGAATTTTATTATGTGTATAAAATATGAAAACACAAATTTTAACAATATCTTAATATATAAAATTCTCGTGTCAGTTTTCGTTGCCATACTCCTCCGAAACGGCTTGACCGATTTTGATGAAATTTTTTGTGCTTATCCGGTATCTATGAGAATCGGCCAACATCTATTTTTCATCCCCCTAAATGTTAGGGGTAGTCCACCCCTAAATTTTATTTTTTAAATTCAAAATTTTTAATTTATATTTTTTTATGATACAACATACAAAAATACATACAACCCCTGCTTTTTTTGTCAAAAAATCTTGACCCGTGCGAAGCCGGGGCGGGTCGCTAGTATTTTATAATAATATGATTAAGTATTATGCGATCTTATGTGATCCCCCAGTGGGGCAGACATATTACTGTGTCCATTTTATCAAATATCCGTCTTTTTTTTTTCTTTTTTTTTATGTCAGATATCGACAGACGAGCATGAGGTTCACTTGATGGTAGGTGATCCCACACACCCCTCCACAGAACATCAGTCAATGATGCGCTGTCGACCTAATTTTTACTTCGACCATTCGGAAATCCATAAACTGAAACCGAAACGCGCAATATTCATTCAAAATGAACTTCACGGTTTTTCCATCTATGAACGGTGGTTCGTTACCCGGTCGGAATTTCTAATGAAATAGACACAAAAATTTAAATTAACTAGGCAAATTGCTTGAGAGAAACATTATTTTTTTTTCAATTAATGTTTTCCCGGCATAAGAATCAAGGATTTCCGGTCGCAGTTATCGTATTCATGTCAAATAAGAGAGAGATGGAAAATTAAAAAAATATCCTAGATCATATAAAAGTTTAGAACTTTTATTTTGTAATATTACGCCTACTCCCATCTTATATCCGTTTTCTGAAAAAAAAAAACGAATTTTAATTCCCGACGCACGTTGTGATCTCAATTTCATTGACGTTATTTCACCAATACCTACACCCGGAAATCCGATGAAGGCAAGTCTAAAACACAATTTACAAATTTATTAATAAATTTAATAAATTTGTAAATTAAAAATAAACTCTGGGATTAGAAACGCGTCTAACACTAACACTAGTTTCACGTAGCTAGTGTTAATTACTGAACATAAGTAATGAAACTATTCAGTCTAAAGTTATGCATCGGCTGCTCCAGATATTTGTGATTGTTTACAGTTAATTATAATTAAGCTGTTAAGAACCGATGAAAATCACCGCCGCCATCAATCGCGCACGGCAGACTTTCGCGCGCTTAATTTATTCCTCTATTTAATAAAAATATGTAAGTGCAGTCAGCGTAAAACAATTTTCTTTCTCTCGTCCGACGACTGATGGTTAGTCTGTGGAGTGTGTACGGACGTTCCGGTCGTCTTGAGAATTCAGACGTGTTTCGAGTGGGTTTATGTGACTCGAGTGTACAGGTGATGGGATCAGCTTGACCCTGAGCGCGATCAACATGCACATATTGGAAATAGGCGCTGAACAAGTAATTAGTATGACATTAATTAATCATTATTTAAAAAAATATAAAACAAAATTGTAATAATATGTTCCAAAACAAACACTGATTATTTATTTATGGTTGATGATTTAAAAATATATGTCAGCTGCTTTTAAAATTATCTATGCATGTTTTTGTTTTTCTACAAATTATCTACACTAAATACTAATCGCTCATTCAATAAATCGTGAGCTCGTTGTGCATAGTAGGTATCAGTAATACCTGTAAAAGATAAAAGCTCACGGTATTGATCCGAACCGATTACAACACGCTATGTAATCTAATTAGCGATACAGCGCCTGAGTTCTATCGAGCTTATTGAATACCTTACTTATAGTCGGTAGTTCGATTCCTGTGAAGAACGAACTATAATCGATAGTAAGTTGGAAAAACTGAAAGTTTCGAAGTACATATTGCGCTGTCAGCTTCATTCTACAGCGCATACGCATACTACGGTGTCCTGCAGCAATACTTATTATATACACCTTATATTAGTATATAATAATAACCTTTCGTCCATCAATAGCCAATGACAACAACTTGGCAAAGGTAATAATATGATACAATCAAATATAATATACAGTGTACAAATACCAGTGTATGAATGTACTTTATTAGGTAGGTTCTACATATTTTAAATACACTAGTAAAATTCTATAGTAAGTAATTACTTTAATTCCTCTCTCATAGCTATGTAGATTGTAGATAGAAGAACAATTGCCTATGAAAGACGCGCCTTGATTGATTATATATCGATAGTCTGCTTTTAGTTCAATGGGAGTTACCCATATAGATTTACGTCATTTATATCACGCAACCACTCCTTAGAACCTATAAGTATTATATAATACGTATATAGGTACTTATAACCATTGTATATACTAAAATACTTGTAAAAGTTTTCTTTAATAAAGTTATATCTGTATCGTATGGTTTACGATCATTGACATAATACCTACTACGTCGTAGATTATTTAATAAAAATGCTTACTAGTAATTATTATTGTTGTGTCATGTTAATAATGGTTAAGATTTGAATTTTATATTCAATAAATTGCTGAATTTGAGCAAGAAATAAAATAATATGTTAAATTATGTAATTTTTAAACTTTTATAAAATTATTTATAAAAATAAAGATTGATGATTTACATTTTAGTAAGTACACAGAATATTGTCCTTTGCCTATATTTAGCATATTCTCGATGTTACTAATACAAGATCCGTGATCATCCGATTTGTAATAATTTCGATGTCAACAGTTGAACATTACACTAGTCATTCGCTTTGATGTTACAGCGATTAACCTAATTCTCACCTTTTTTTGGTACCTTTCATATCATGAAGTCGCCTTAAATATTCGGGTAGTTTGACATTAACTGTGAGGTGAAATAATAGAAGAGGTTTATGTGTATAACCTTAAGATATTATAATGGTGATTATTACTTTGATTCAGGATGAGGAAAATGGATACGGCAAGACACCGGTGGACACGGTCTTCAGGACTGTGCCACGGGAGCACACCACCTTTCTCGTCTGGAGAATTACGGTATGGGAGTGTTATACATATTAATACTTTAAGGTCAATATTATATCATTATGTACAAGTCTGGAACGTATTCGGATAACGGATACGGCCTTTTATGTTCCGTTTATGCTACATATTTTGACACTCGCAAGGGAATCAAAACCTGTAGGGTTGAAGCACAGCTAAATGAAACATTCCGAAATCCGTATATTTTAGTTTTATTTTTATTGGGAAAATCTTTACTTAACTAAAAGAATTTGTGTTTAAGTGAGCATTCGGCCATTTTTAAATAAATAATAATAATAATGAGTCAAATTGTTTCCTATGATTTTTTTCCCATATCTAACATATAGTTATTGTATTGCAATTGCAAGTTACGATTAATATTTTAGGTATTATATATATTATATATGAATGAATATAAATTGTGTGTCAAACATCCGGGCGTTTGAATTATAAAGGTCACAAAATGATTGTTTTCACACATCGTGCATCGTAATACAATTGTAGTTGAAACTATGATTAAAAGCTTTTTTGTTTGCTTGCAAAGTGTCATTACTTCTGAAATCGAAACTATCATACAAATTATATCACTATATTAATAAATAAGTTTTTTTTTTTACATTTAGTTTAAGGTTCGAAATTTTAATGTCCAACCGTAACCATGTTTGGTGGAAAGCATTCGAAACGTCTCGGGTTAAATAATAAATCGCGTTTTAATCCCGAAGAAGTTATTTTATTTAAATATGTTTTATACTGAAGCCTATACAGGTTACAAATTATGTGTGAGTGACACCATACACGATTGCTAGCGTATGATATGACTGATAATAAACGAACACAATACCACGCAATAAACGCATTGGCATGATAAGTTGTTGCTCACGATTATAGTGGTTCCCATAGTGATGCAGTGAACTATATGCATAATATGGACATTACATTACACTAACTTTCACTGGACGGTAGACGATTTAAGTGATTCATGAAAATAGTCCTCGAATTTGAGACAAATGATTCTAAAATGCATTACCGCCTTATCTTAAAGAAATGTAAATAATTAAAAGACTTCCGCAGCGTAATTATGTATAGTACCTATATGTTATGTCTGTCTAACACCTGTAGCTTACTTGCACTCATCTCCTCCAGATGTCTGTTGTTGTGTATGTATACCTATAAGCACGTGATCATCAGTTTATAGATTTGGATATAAAATAACTGACGATTTGTTAATTTCTTACATTCTAACAAGGGAGTAGGTATAATATAATACATATATCATTCTGTATTGAAATAAACAGTATACGTTGATATTTCATTCAAGTTTTTTTGCAACAATAACTAGATATCTATGAAACGAGATACATACTTATACTGCTTTCGGTCTGTCTAATGGCTAGTTTCGCTTCAATGGAACTTAGGTACCGTGACCAAGGATCGTTAGCCTTCCTAAGGTCAATGACTAGGCTACCTACATCTATAATATTATAATAAATATCTAATTGTGAGTAGCTTAGTATTGCTGAATGCTAACAATAATTGATTGTCGCTGACTAAACTATTTAAATAATAACTGGAAGAGAAATGCAATTACTTTTGCAAAGCTTTGTAACATTGAGGTCTTTTTGTGCGCTTTAGTGGAATTCAGACTGCGGTCAGCAGACAGTAGAAACTGCATTGATGCCGTGAGAAATTGTTCATAAACAAATACTTTTACATTTTATTGTACTTGAATATAGGGCGCTGTGGTGAAAGTCATTACAAAAATTCATTAATTTTGGCAGGGTGCCTAAAATGGAAATGAAATCGTAACAAATTAGAATTATTGTATAGAAAATACTACGTAATTAGTAGGTTCATATTTTTAATTAATCAACGTGTTTCTTAGTAGGTAGTAGTAGATAAGAAGTATGAGTAAATGTAGTAGGTACCTAATTGAATTATTGCAAGTTAATATTATATTGTATTACTACGAAAGATACTTGTAAAAGACTTTCCCTCAATAGAATAGACAATTATTTGTGAAAGAAAATGACTCAGATGAAAGCACATATCAGGAACGACTCTCCAGTTAAATTGGCCTTTCTAACAGTTATGATTGCGATAATAATCTTCATTGCACACTGTGGGAGTTCATGAAAAATTTTATAATTGATTTTCAATAAGAAATTCATCTTTTTGGGTGGATTGGGCTTGTTAGAGCAATGGTTAAATGCAGGAAACTTTTGTGTTTTTTATCATCTTCTCTGTTTACTCCAAACTTTAAAAAGTAGGTCGTCAAATCATCATTGAAGCACTATTTACCACTAAGTTCATCTCACGTTCGTCTTTCGAATGTTGGTATTTGAACTAAAAAGAGCGGCTTAAATTATGTTACGTCTGCTATATCAAAACTCATAAAGTTAAATAGGCCTGTTTTTGTGGCTTTATCGTATAACCCATCGCGTCGTGCAGTACTCCGCGTGTTTATCTCGCGACTTCATCCGAAACATTATCCTACATTTTATTTATTATGTTTAAGCAAAATATAAAAATGTTCAGTTATATACATTTATTGTCACATTTTTAATATTAATTTTGCGGTGGAGTTCAACAATTTAATACCTCGATCTCTTATTCATCTTCGAACATACCAACACTCCACACAAATCATTTCTACACATATTTCATTATGCGAACCGACAACATTTTGAACATACTCCTGCTATAATTGTCTTCCCTAATATATGACTTGGGTCTTTTCAAGTTATAATTCATCACCATCTACCACTTACCATAATGCGTGATAGCGGTCAAATAACTTCCTACATTTACAAGGGGAGTGCCAAACTTGGGAATCACAGATTCCCATCACTTTAAAATAATAATTTATAAAAATTAAAAAAAAAAGTAACTCAACCGGGACCACTACGTCTCGGAACCATTGCTGCAACCGGTAAAAAGGTTCCTTCTACTTAAGTTACATAGAACTTTGAGTTGAAATTTCTCAATAATAAAAACCGCTTTATATATTTATTTATTGCCCTACAATATATATGAAAGTGATGGGAATCTGTGATTCCCAAGTTTGACACTCCCCTTGTAAGATAAAAAGAAAAAAAATTACGCGGCTGCTGCTGCGGTAACGTTCATTGACAAAAATGTTTCGTTGCCCATGTGACAAATACCGAGCTTCATATAAACAAAGCATAGAGAAAGTTGTATTACTATAGTTAATTAGGCATATAGCAATAAATCGAGCGACATGCGAATACGGCACGCGCTAACGACTATTATCTCAAGGCGATTCGCAAACTGTTATTAAATGTCCCGCGTCTCTGTTCTCGTGTTATCTGTACTGGAGAACTTTCGTTTTTCCGCATGAAATATTACAATAGATAAAACTTTGCATACATGCTATTCAGCCGTCCAAACAAATGATAGGTACCACTTACCAGCTAGGTATAATGTTGAAGAACTTTCTAGGACTTGTACCTACGTTTTCTCAGGAAGGATGTGTCGATGGTAGCAAAGGATAAAGTGCCTAAGAAGATTTAGATAGGACCCATTAACATAATAAAATGATTGTACGTTAATATTGTAAAAATGTATATATATAGTATAACTTTATCTTACCTAGACACAGAAATCTATTATAGAATATTGTACAAAAATTTCACTGATTTAAAACAACGGACTTTTAAATTATTATTAAAAATATGTCAATATTTTTATATATGACTTCAAGAAATACCTTTTTTATGAAGAACATTTCAAATATCGTTAATAATATTTATTTTGAGTACACAATTGGCAGCTACTTAATTAATGTTGCCTTAAGTCTATAAAATTTTATGAACCATGAAAATATTTCGTTGAAAATTGAAATATGTTTAATATATTGTTGTACTATCCCACTTCTGAACTTTAATCAAACACAAGTCTAGTTCAGACAATCGTTTATTCCTTTGCAACTTTTACATTTACAAATACTTATACTTTTATGTCTATTTATGCTAGCACTTGTTTTATCCGTATTCACTTGTTAATGCAACTGGTCGACTTCGAGGTTCCTTTCGGTCTGTCGGCTGTCCCAACTCGCCACGTTTTTGTTTTAAAATCACCTCAAGCGGGAGAATTAGAGTTATTTGATTGGTTCAGGTTGGCGTCAACGTCCGGCCAATCATATTTTTGGCGGGAAATATTCTCGTGTTCTGATTGGCTAACGTCATTGCCAACAGTATCAATAGATCGATTCTGTTAAATAAGTTTTAAATATAATAACCCTAAAACAATAGATTTATTATCTAATTATTTTCTTTAAAATTAATAACCCTAACAATATGAACATCTAAATAAAATACTGTATACCGGATTAAAACGCGATTTATTATTTAAATTATTTATCCCGACGTTTCGGATGCTTTTCAGCAACCGTGGTCGCGGGAGACTGAAAGATGACAGTTGTCTTATATTTGAAATGTCACAAAGTTGCCATGTAAATATCAACTCCGTAGGAATAGATGGCGTTAATATGTAAAGATTGTAAAACAAAAACTTGGCGATTAAAAAGAGTGGCGGCGAGTTTCTTGCCAGTTCTTCTCGTACGCTCTACGCCCTTGATTTGTGAACTGGTAGTAAATGTAAAATTAGAAGCATTTAATATTAGTAATATTAGTAATTTAATATGTATTATTTTTTATTCACGTTCATAGGTGTACATTGTGTTACCTAAATTAATAGATTATATTTTGTTTTAATTTAATTGAATTAAATATGGCAACTTTGTGACATTTTAAATATAAGACAACTGTCATCTTTCAGTCTCCCGCGACCACGGTTGCTGAAAAGCATCCGAAACGTCGGGATAAATAATTTAAATAATAAATCGCGTTTTAATCCGGTATACAGTATTTTATTTAAATGTGTGATACTCGCGTTAATAAAAGACAATATTAATATGAACATCGGTAATCAAAGCTACTTTCAAATTTCAATTCTCAATTATACTTGTAACTTTACTTATCACGACCTACCAATACATTTTAATATGTAGGTATATTGACTATTGTATGACAGTATGACTTGTATACAATAGAAGTCAGACACGGTAATAATGTGTATGCCTCATAGCCTCATACCATACTAAGGGACTCGGGATTTCATTTACTCTTGACGAAATCATAGACTTTGCATTTGAGTATTGACCTGAATTTTAATATTTTAAACCTATCGCTCGCCTTCTTAGGAAAGTTCTACCACTATATAAATTTAAAAGCTTAGTTGAGTCACACCCAGCACTCTGTACAACGGCTAAGCCTGTTCGAGTCTTATTCATACAACGAGTACAAAGAAACAATTGTCAGATCGACCACTTGCACGTAGGAAGTGAAGTAAACGTATTGTGAGGGGATAAAAGCTAACGGAACGGTGATTCATTCTCATATCTACCGCTATGCAGCTCAGCTGACCGCGACTGAGTGTTAAATCAACGTATAGCGTACTCTAAAAAATTAGACCAACAGATTTATTGATCACGCTAATGTATAAGAACTTATCCGTTTGACCTATATAATGATTAATCTCGTTAACTAACTGGTAATCTTGCTTAGTCACCGCACACCGCCTCAGCTGAGTATTATATGCGTTGCGTTTAGATTCTGAGGTTCTGAATTCGAGTCCCGGGGAATATAAATATATCGACCTGTAAAGAAAAATATCAGTGAAACAAACACAGAAATGTGCCAAAACAGAAGCTGTATAAGACATATGATACTGACATAAGACTATCATTATAATAGATTTTTATCTGTTTACTAGATGAGACAAACAAGCAAGTAGACTGTTACCGTTCATATTTTTATGACGTAATTTTTGTTTAAATTCTTTAAAATGAGAGTTTCAATTAAAAACATTGCTTCATGATTACATAAAGCGTAGGGGAGGTCAGCTCAAAGCGGCCACCTTAACTTTGAGTGAAAAAAAAACATGTGAAACGACAGATTTTTTAAAAGAATTTTATCCTAGTAGGTAGAGAATTTATTAAATTTTTGTAATATGCAATTTAAATTGGCTCAAATTTAAAAATAAGCATATGATTTGTAAATTACTAAAACTTGTCAAAAAACCGCTTTGCCCGGGTAGGCCGCCCAAAGCGGCCATGGGGGTAAGGGCAAAGTGGCCAGCCCGAAAGAGGTTCACAAGAGATGTATTATTTTGTTGAAATGTGCTTGCCAAAATAAAAATGCCATTATATTATAATATAAAAAAAAAACATTAATATCCTGAGACTTGTTCTCAGTCTTTGCATAAGATAATTATCTTAACAAGATACATTTTGGTGGTAGCTGGTATAATATTGTTTTTAAGTAGAATCACTTCAAATCAATCAAAATATCAACCTTGACTAAATTAATAACATACTAGAACAATTCAATATGCAATGTTAGTTTACCTATTTAATATATACGAGTAGAATATGTATAATTATTATTAATATTTAACATTTTATAAATTAATCAATTTCTTTTACTTAAGTCTGAGATTTGACTTGACTCTTGAGAATAGCAATTAACTATTGTCATTCTTACTCGCTCGTCATACTGCCAATATGATATTACGAGTACCGAGCGGAACTTACATTTTACCCAGTTTTGTTCAACTCTAGGAGGTATGTTGGCAGTTCGAGGATATTTGTATACTTGCCTCGTCTATGTTATAGAGATGCATTGTGTTAATTTAATGCTTCTCAATTATAGCTGAGGATCTTGAGCTTAGGATAGGTATGTTGAAGCCCCAGCTTCTGACTATAGAACTCAAAATGACGCAAACCCTTTATAAAAATCGTGTCTGGAGTGTGGAATATTATTTGCTTCGGCATATTGAAACGTAAGCTGCAGGATGTCTTCCTCCGTAAGGCCAAAACAGAGGTTGTTGATATGAAACACGTACTATAAGAGCTCTTCTTCCTACTGCAGAGTAAATACTGTTGTAAATCTGTCAAGTTTATTTTTTGCAAATCCTGTTCTTATTCGTCTTCTCAAAGCTGTACACCGTATAAATTTGATTGAGCCGCGCTTTTCATTTACGACTTTAATTGGTCGTCGTTTAATATTTTTGTCGTTCACCATCTAAATAAATTAAATAAGCAATACCAATCAAATTATATTTTGTATAAGGGCAAAACGGTCAGTGGGCCGCTTTGCCCGAGCCGCTTTGCCTTTTTCGGCCATTTTATTTTAGAAATTAATTGCTCTCACATTATTTATTATATTTCGAAGAAAATATTACACAAAGAAAGCCAAATAGATAAGTAATGATATACGTGTTAAAAAAGCATTAAAATATCAAGAGGTTTAATCAAAACATGTTCAACTTATCTTGCATTTTTTTAACAAAACAAGCAAAAAAAATATTTTTGTTACTGTACCCACACACTTGATTTGCACTGCTACCCAATGAGGTATTGGTGCGAAGAGGGAGGTTTTGTAATACGACAAACAAATAACGGCGTGCTATCATTTCAAATAACCGAAAAATGAAGCGTGGCCGCTTTGCCTGCTATGGCCGCTTTGAGCTGACCTCCCCTAAAGTTTTGAATACAATGATTTTAACAACCCGTAACAAAATATATATTAATATATTCATAGATGTTAATCAACGCAACCGCACGCCGAGCAGAGATAGTAAACAAAAGCTCAAACAATGTAGGAAAATATTTATACAAATGAAAAATATACCTATATACAAAAGGTGATTTAAGCTTGAATATTAAAGTCATATTTGCGGATAAACCTCGAAATAATAATTATGCACAACTTATAATCCTATTTGCAAAACACGCTTCTCTTGCATTTCTCTGAAAATCTTCTGTGTGATTCTCCATTATCAAATGTAATTTCTATAATATTAACCAAAAAATAAATAAATTCAGTGTGGTCTTTTTCTATATTAGAAAAAACCACGTCATAGTATATCAGTACATACACATATATATATCACGCCACACTTTCCCATTGTGGTAGGCAGAGAAAAATAAAATAAAATAATTTTATATTATAATATATGTACGTATATATAAATTATTTGCGTGTGTGAAGATAGTAAATTGGATCACGTGCATGCCTCGATAATAATACGTCTCCGTTTCTTTAAAGTGCTAAAGGAAAGTGTCATAACAGCTCGTTAAATATAAAAAGCCTTTTGAGACTATACTTTTTAAAGATTGATATAAAATATATAATTATTATTTTAAAGTCGTTTTTCAAATATTTGTTTTCTAATGGTAACCACGATGGTAACTACGATACTTAAAACCTCGTCTTAATATTATTATACGTAAAGATACCTTATGTATTAATAAAATCCTTGTTCATTTCCAGGAATCATCAACAGAAATGCTACCACGGTCTCACTACGGCACATTTTACGACGCGGACGCTTACCTGGTATACTCAGCCTCCTTGCCTGGACAACCTGCAGGACCTGATGTGATTGTAAGCATATTCTTGTATAATGGGCATCTTGTTATGTTTCTATCGGTTCTGCTACATATAGATAAAAACCAAATATTTCATAGTCCTTTTCTTATTTAATAATTAATTAGTCAGATAAATAATAAATAAAACTGATTTCGTAAATCAACTCTTTGACATTAATAATAACGATTAGGTATTAATTCATTAAAATAAATTCACTTATATCAATGTAAATTTATACATTACATCTATAATTTTTGCGGAAAGGAATTCTTCATTTATATTTTCTAGCGATTATATCTTTAAAATTTCGTCTGGGCAGGATGTTCCGTGGAAACCCTTTATTGGAATAAAAAAAACTGAGCCAAGATATTGCTAAACCTATACCTTCTGTTTATTCGATTATTATTATTCACATACAAGCCGAGTAAAGATATGAAATTATGTATCTATATTTAACATAATTATATGTATAGTGTATTTTCTTCAGCGTCGCGAAATAAAGGAGAATGGTAACAGTGAATGCGCTGAGCGTCACGTACACGCGTGGGCTGGTGACCGCGCCGCTGGGGTTGGAGCTTTGGCCCTCCGACGAGCGATGCAGCTTGTGACACACGTCGGGGCACCGGTCGTTGTACACAGAGAGACCGCTACCAAAGAGTCACCGAGATTCCTATCCTACTTCCGTGATGGGATTAGGTGATATTTCAAAAATATTTTTAGAGGTAAACGAGTAAGCGGTTTTCCAGATATTAGCTGCATATCTAAGGAACCAGACGTGGTAGCTGCTTGGCTTTAAATCTATAACCTTATTAAACAATATATTATTGAATAACAACACTTATAAGTGATGAAATGGAACACATCAAATTTCGAAAATCTAAAAAAGTTGACGGGCGTTGGTACTAGTAGCCTACTTACTTTGCCTATCGATAGTTCAGATGAATGGTTTTCTTAGAATCCCCCCGGATTTAATATAAAGATAATTTGATGTTTATAATTTTTCGAAAACATATTTTCGGTCTTATCACTTCTAGCACTTAACGGGTTGAAACGAAGCGACAAACATAATATGTATGTAGATGAAAAAACCGTGAAATGCAGTTTGCACGTTTCGGTATCAGTTTATGGGTTTACGAATGTACAAGGTTGACGGCATTAGGCATGTAACTGGTTGAAATTTTGCAGCTGAAAAACCACCTATAAACGTAAAACTCACGTTCCTCTCAATATCTGACAATAAAGGAAAATCATCAACTGTAAGCTACAGAAGATATAAAATTATAAATATTTCGTGTGTTGGTTATAGGATTCTCTGCAGTGGTTCAAATCATCTAAATGGGGCTCGACTATACAGAGTGCGCGGGCGTAGACCTGTGTTGCTACAGCTGGAACCGGTGTCGTGGTCGCACCTCGCGTCTGACGGAGTATTCGTGCTGGACACCTCTGCTCTGGTTGTTCTATGGCTGGGTCGTGCTGCTAATTTAATTGAAAAGATATTTGGTGCTAAGGTAATATATATACTAGCCATGAACCGTACCGACAGTCGTAGTCAATGTTTACGCAGTATTAATGAAGGTTTCTTAAGATGAAGACTCAAAAAGAAACAAGCCCTTTAGCTAAAATTATTGTTGTAAAATAATTGTTGTTAATTATTACCATATAAACATTTAATGTTATATATATGAAATATGTATATATGCTCCCGATGATTTTTTTGCACTAACCGGAAGTTAACAACAAAATCTCTAAATTACATCTAATTTTTTAAAATTTTTTTTTTTCAAACAGATCGCCTACAGATTAGCTCGCGGCGCAGATAAGGGCATGATGTCGCGTCGGATAACAATCGCTCACGATGGATACGAACAAACTCTCCCAATGATGGACCGGAACCTTCTGGACTCTGTACTGGACTTGCGTTCCCGATCAGTCCGACCGGTAGCCCCGACACTGGACCCACCACGACCAGCTCGATTATATAAATCCACGCAACCGGCAAGAGCTTCCCCAGTATCAGTGGTCTCACAAAAACCAGCTGCAAGATTAGAGGAAATCAAACGAGCACCGTTATACAGATCAGATTTGAATGATGACGTAAGTATGACACTTTTTTTTAAATATAAAAAATCTTGTCTAAATATGTAACGTCACACAACATATTTAATATATTTAGTAAATAACTAGTATGCACGGATACAATGTAGATGTACTATTACACAAAAATATCTATAATAATATAGCTTTCTATATGTGAAAGTATTTTTAAAATCGGTCCAGTAGTTTTTGAGTTAAATCGTAACAAACAAACAAGCAAATTTTTCCCCTTTATAATATTAGTATAGACAAATCGTATTATAAATAGAATGGAATTAAATGGGCTGTGGCTCAGTTGATGGTACATGATCACTGCCGCCCATAAACACCTGCAATGTACTGCCCACTGGGGCATGCAGGTGCGTTGCCAATCTATAAACTAAATAAAACTAGTAAATGTATTCTTTTTCAGAGCATTTACGTAGTAGACTCAGGATCGCGTGGTGTCTGGGCGTGGGTTGGATCAAGCTCGTCGAAGACCGGAAGTCGCGGGGCGCTGGCCGCGGCGCGTGGATTGGCGCGCGCCCGCCGCTACGCCGGCCCCGTGTCAGCCGCCATGTCCGGTCGAGAGCCGCTGGAGTTCGCGGCGCTGTTCCACCGGTGGAACTGGTGCGACTCGCGACGAGACGTGCGGCTACGGTCCGCTCGCTCGGCTACTACGAAGTTGGATGCAGTCAGTCTTGCGACAAATGCGTGGTTGGCAGCTGAGGTAATTCTAATTGACGAAGTAAAAGTTCAGTTCAGCTAAAGTTTTATTTAATTTTATACTATTGTGGAGGAAGGGAGGTGTGGTCTTCCTCCAACCTAAAGGGAGAATCCTCGACCAGTCGAACCACTGACTGGCCGGCCCTAAGGCCCCAGTGTTTGATGTCGAGATGTTGTTTATATACTCAGCGCTCCCAAATATTTATTTGTATAGCGCGATTCAGGATTAAACGTCTTTGTATTGATTCTTGTAGCTGATCATAGATGTAGCTACACTATACTCGTAATTATCACAACATATTTATTCTCATATTAGCGACCCGCCCCGGCTTCGCACGGGTGTAATACGAACTGTCAAACTCGCGATAATAAAGTAATTTTATTATATTTTCTCATCTTTCAAACCTTCCTTGGACTTCTACAAATATTTCAATACCAAAATTAGGCAAATCGGTTCAGCCGTTATCGACTTTTTGTGAGACTAATAAACGTCAATTCATTTTTATATTGGTACATTTGGTATGCGTATTAAGTATTTTGAATCCTTGATTTTTCGCCTAGTATTATAATATTAAATTGGTATACATAATTAAACTATAAATTAGTACTTCATGCAACACATGTTTAATTTACTCTTATAATATACTTAATATTGATATTTATTTAATACTGTCAGCCATAACTCAAGTACAGTAATATCGTGCATCTGAGTTTATTGAATAATGACTTGATAACGGAAAAATATGCTTTTGTTTTATTTTGCAGTTTTGCAATATGATAACTGAAAATAAACAAAAGACGATTCGAAGGACCAAAAAGACATTAGAGTAAAATGCTTCAGAATTTGAATACCCAATGATTTTAGGCGCAGGTCCCTGACGACGGTTCGGGAGCGCTGCGCATGTGGCGCGTGCGCCGCGAGGAGGAGTGCGACCGGGAGCGTAGCGCGCTACAGGAGCTGGAGCGGCCGCAGCAGGCCGTGTTCTACGACCGCGACTGCTACGTCGCGCTCTACACGTACCACGCGCCCACCGGAGACCAGACCATCATGTACTACTGGATGGTCAGTTACTCATCGCTTAGAGCCCGTTCCCACTTATCCGATCAGACTTTTTTCTCGGTCAGTCTAAATAGACGGATGTGCCAGTTGCAGTACAATTTGTATGGAGCTTTTCATATTATGACTGATCCGGGAAAAAAGATTGATCCGAGTTATTTGACGGACGTTTTGCCACTGCGACGATCAGTCAAAACTCTCGGATCGGATGAGTGTGAATGAGTTTTCTACTTCTTTTTCGTCTCATGAGTCGAACCACCGACCTTCCGGCAAAACAGACTGATCGGATATAATGTGAACACCCACGTCCGGTTTCAGGGCAAAAAGACTGATCGGTGGGAACGGGCTCTTAGTTATTCAAATTCAAAATCATTTATTCATTTAGGTAACAAAATGTACATTTCAATAAAACGTCGTCAATCGAACGTCAATAAAAATACATATTATGTAAATGCTTCTAATTTTAATGAAATGAAATTTTTGATAATGAAAGAAGCGACATTTAAAGATGTTATTCTTGTTTTAGGGTGGCTCTTCACCAAATGATCTGAGGAATTTGGGCGCAAAAGAAGCCAAAGACCTCTATACAAAGTTAGGGCGTCATCCTATCCAGGTAATATTTATTGGTTTTCATTAGAAAATATCCGCGAGTTTTTTCGCTGATTACTTATTTAGCTTAAATTATATTTAGCTTTACTTATATTTTAGTGTGTTTGACTAAAAATGAATTTAATTAATTTTATTTTTTTTATTATTATTAAGGTATAAATGCAAAAACATATTTATATTAAACGCTTACTATAATAATTTCAGGCTTGGGTGTATCAAGGCAAGGAACCCGCACATTTCCTCCAAATATTTAAAGGACGTATGGTAACTTATTGCGGCACTGCTACAAATTACGACCGTAAGTCCAACAACCGAGTTATCTTTAAAAACCATAAAACTTATAGATTATTATTTTTTAGTTTTATTTTTTGAGGTTCTCCAGCGATTTTGTACGTGTGGATTGGATGAAAGTTTTTCAGCCATTATTTTGCCCCCTTATCAGTTGCTCTTTTTGCAACCAAATATGCCCAATGAATACGTTACCTTCTAGCGAGCGGCCGTCGCGTGATCCCGCCGCCCCGGGCGCTAGTCCGTGTGTCGGGGCAGTACGCGCGGGAGGCGCGCGGGGTGGAGGTGGGGTGCGCCTCCACCGCGCGCGGGCGCGGCGCGTGCTACGTGCTGCGGGAGGGCGCGCGCGTGTGGGTCTGGTGCGCCGCCACCGCCACCGGGGACGAGCGAGAGGTCGCTAAGAACATGGCCGCTTCTGAACACGTCTTGGTTATGCAAGGTCAGATTTTTATCAATATTCTCAACTAACACTAGAAATAGATACATTTTTTTTTAGTTTTCTTCAGGGACTGAATATTTATTTTACAAAATACGTGTCTGACTGAGACACCATGATATTAGTTTTAAAGAGTAATACACACTAAACTTACCACAGTAATTTTTTTCAGTAAATATGAATAAAAACGAAAGAATATTAACAAAAACCTTTATTATACCGGTATAACCCCCATAGTTAATTAAACGGTATTCAGTCCTTGGTTTTCTTCTTCCATAGGCAAAGAGAAGGCAGATTTTTGGACTACTCTGGGTGAACGCCGACACTTGCTGGTTCCCTCGCCGCTGGAGGAGATGCAGCGCCCGCTACCGCCTCGTCTATTCTATGTGTCCATGTGCTCGCCAGGACATTATAATTGTAAGTAAAAATATAATAGCGAATCCTACAATATTTTAGGCTTCCTTTAGATTTGCCACGTTCCTTATTGAGTAATCATTACTAAAATAACAGTATATTTAAAGTTGATTGTGTGGTAACGAGCAGAAATTATTACAGCACGCTGCGGGAAGATGTGAAAGATTGTTATTCAAAAAAGTAAACCATCGAACTTATGTTAATATCAGAGATATTATTATTATCAGAATTTTAAGAGAGAAAAGGAGGAAGCAAGTACACTAAATAGTGCAGTAATCCAGTGCGTATAAAACCGCTGTTCGCACATAAAATGTTTGATAACAAAAAAAATCAAACAACAATGTTATTAAGTATGTTACATATTCATTGCACCCCCTTTTCCCCGCAATAGCAGTATCGACACCCCTCTGACGCATCGGGCCAATATAAGGAAGCGGACACCACAAATCGGAGTCTTTAATCGTGTACCTCACATCGGTCCGGTTGAGCCCACAAAATTAGTTATAAGTTTAAATTGTAATTTAATTTAATTAAAGTAATTTTCAAATAGTTTTGGTTTTTTTTGGGATCCACCGCTGGCCCTCACTTAATTGGCGCAGTCGGTAGGATCGTTGAGTCAGTGCGCGTATATGAACTATCCGTAGATCGACTACGTACTAAAGTGCGCGGACTGATAGACTTTCAAGTTGAATCAACGATCTACAAGAACCGAGGACAGCGGACCACACACAGCGCATCCAGAAATCGATGCATAAAGGTGTCGCCATATTCGTCGAGATGTACATGTAAGTTACACATTTCTTACGATTGGTTGTTACATTCCTGTGTGTTCCCAAAACTTCCAAAATTTTCCATCCTAGGAAAACCCGGGGAATCGAAGCCCCAAGAGTTGCCTCTCGCATCGAGCTGAGAGATCGCAACAGAAATTTAGATTTAGAAATTTTAGAAAGTATATTAGAAGAAAACATGGAAGGTGAAACTTCCCAGAACCGTATAGCTATTGCACAAGATGCACTCTTAGACAAAATTTTAAGGGCACTAAAATTCGTGCCTAATTTTGACGGAAGTGCATGTAATTTAACTAGATTCTTAAACCTTTGCGATACACTAGTAGTGACTTATGCAAATCCAAACCCAGGGAATGATATAACGAATTTAGCATTGATTAACGGCATAATTAACAAAATAACTGGCGCCGCTGCCAGAGCCCTATCAACAAATGGGGCCCCTCAAAATTGGAATGGCATAAGGAGCACTTTAGTTAATAGCTTCTCAGACCACAGAGATGAGTCTACCCTATATACTGACTTGTCACAGTTAACTCAAGGATCAGATAGCCCACATGTATTTTATGAGCGTATCCAAAATTTATTGAGTACAATTATTACGTACATAGAAGTTCACGATAATTTAGAGACCACTATCCAAGCAAAACGCACTTTATATAATAGTCTTGCACTGAAAACTTATTTAAAAGGTTTAGAGGAACCTCTGGGCTCACGCATACGATGTATGAGACCAGAAACATTAGATATAGCATTGCAATACGCAAAGGAGGAGATGAACATAATTTATCTCCAAAATAAAAACGCAAAAAGACAAAACTTTACACCTAGTTCGTCACTGCCTCTCAAACCTTCTAAGTATGATATCCATCCACAGTTTGAAAAATCATTCAATTTACAGAGATTAAATAATGGTCAATATTTTAATAATGTATATAAGCCTCCTATGTACCACCAGCAAGGTCCTTCAAGGACACAACAAATGTTTAAAGCGTTGCCCAGGTCAAATATGTCTACAGGATTTAGAATTCCACCTCGTCAACCAATACCTATGAAGAATTATCCTCAGCCCATGAGTGGTATTAGTCACCCTGTTGCTCGTGTTTTACCCCCTACTGTAACTGGACATGACTGGAGAGTTCATGGTAATCCACCCCCAAACAATTACTTTAAAACTCGACAGATTAATAATAACGAACTGAATAACTCATATTTCTATAGCGACTATGACTATGACGAATACTACGATCCATCTGACTATCAGCAATATGACCCTAACTATTTACCTTATGACTCTAAAACACCCGACGAATATAATGTAACTGAATTTTCTGAACAGCCGGAAACTATAAACCCTGAAAATAGTGAGTCGGAATCTTCCAAACAGGATTTTCTAAAGGATCGGAAAATAAATTTCCCAGAATAGAACTAAATTTACAAAATCAAAGACAATTACCATATATTCTAGTTACAATTAACCCGGATCTCCCACCTTTAAAATTTTTGATCGATACAGGTGCAAATCAATCTTTTATAACACCTGAAGTAATAGAAACTTATTTTCCGAACTTTCATTTAAACTTCGAACCATTTATCGTTTCCAACGTACATGCTACTACCAAGAATGATTATACAATATATGTACCGTGTTTCAAAGAATTCAACGACAATGATTGGATAAAGTTATTCGTATATAAATTTCATAATTATTTTGATGGTTTAATTGGGTGTGACCTCCTTCAAAAATGGTCAGCAAAAATTGATCTTGAATCTAGAAAATTAATAACGAAATTCGCATCTAACTCCCTATATATGTACATGTCTGATAGTGTAAATTTATGCGAAACCATTATCCCAGCTAATTCTTCTAAATTAATACGTGTGCCAACTTCTATATCCAAAGGTGACATATGTATTCAGAGTCAAAAAATCGGTAAATGTCATATAAATGAATGTATAACCACAGCAAAGAATAATCGCGCAGTTTTAGAAATTTCGAACCCCACAGATAGTGACATTATAGTTTCTTTGACGGAACCTATTAAAGCGTACATATTTAATGAACAATCTACTAGCTCCGTGTCATATGATACTTTTAATAACAATGCCCGAGCACGCGACGTCTTATCGCGTTTGCGCATAGATCATTTAAACGCAGAAGAGA
This sequence comes from Anthocharis cardamines, assembly GCA_905404175.1. NCBI lineage: Eukaryota > Metazoa > Arthropoda > Insecta > Lepidoptera > Pieridae > Anthocharis > Anthocharis cardamines. The sequence continues at coordinate 3,467,818 of FR989955.1, forward strand.
CAGCCAATATAAAAAATATTTGTAGAGAATATTCAGACATTTTTCATCTAGAAGACGAACCTTTGACATTTACAAATAAAATCAAACACTGCATTAATACGACCGACGAATTGCCCGTTCATAGTAAAACATATAGGTATCCATATATACATCGTGAAAAAAAAATGTTAGAGCAAGGTATTATTAGACCTTCTACTTCCGCATGGAGTGCACCTATATGGATAGTACCAAAGAAAAGTGACGCATCTGGAAAGGTTAAGTGGCGATTAGTCATTGACTTTAGGAAGTTGAACGATAAAACGATCGACGACAAGTATCCGATTCCGAATATTACAGATATTCTAGATAAGTTAGGTAAATGCCAATATTTCTGTACTTTAGATTTGGCTAGTGGATTTCATCAGGTAGAAATGGATTTCAAGGACATTCACAAAACTGCATTTAGTGTAGAGCATGGTCATTACGAATTCCTTCGAATGCCCATGGGATTAAAAAATTCTCCGTCCACTTTTCAACGCGTTATGGACAATGTCCTGCAAGGTCTCGTTAACAAGATATGCGTTATATACCTAGACGATATTTTGGTGTTTGGTACCTCCCTTCAGGAAATGATGAACAATCTCAAAGAAGTATTTCAACGCCTAAGAGATTCTAACTTCAAAATTCAGATGGATAAATCTGAATTCCTTAAACGAGAAACCCCTTACTTAGGTCATGTAATTACGACCGACGGTGTCAAACCTAACCCAGATAAAATCAAGGCCATAGCAAATTATCCCATACCAAAAACAAATAAGCAAATTAAAGGTTTTCTAGGACTATTAGGATACTATAGGAAATTCATTCCCGATTTTGCGAAAGTTACAAAACCCCTTACATCATGTCTCAAAAAAGGCGCTACTATTACCTTATCGCCAGAATATATCAAATGTTTCGAACACTGTAAAACTTTATTGATGAATGATCCTATCCTACAGTACCCCGACTTCTCTAAAGACTTTATACTAACGACAGACGCATCAAATATCGCATTAGGAGCCGTTTTATCCCAAGGTTCAATAGGCAGCGATAGGCCCATAGCATACGCATCCAGGACTCTTAACACTAGTGAACAAAATTATTCTACAATCGAAAAGGAGTTATTAGCCATCGTTTGGGCTACTAAGTACTTTAGGCCATATCTTTTTGGACGTAAGTTTCGAGTAGTCACCGACCATAAGCCTTTACAATGGCTTATGAATTTAAAGGAGCCAAATTTCCGTTTAACAAGATGGAAACTAAAACTCTCCGAATACGATTTCAATGTAATATATAAAAAGGGCAAGTGTAATACGAACGCTGACGCGCTATCGCGTATTGAAATACACAATGACGAAGCTATGTCTTTAGTAATTAATACGTCACAGGTCTCACGTCATCATAGTACGTCATCGACGCTTACGGCAGCGTCACGAAATAGCAACTCTTCCTCATCCACTCTGACCGCACCAGAAACACGCGAATTCCAATCACCACAAAGTTCTTCACATACTGAAACCGCTCATACTAGCACTGAAAACCCCATTCTTGAAATTCCTATAAGTGAAGACCCTTTAAATAAATTCCGCAGGCAGATATTAATTAATATAGTAAATCACCTACCACGAATTAAGCCCGTCATTACGAAACCATTCGAAAAGTTCTCACGCGTCTCAGTTCAAGTTCACGTAGATAACCTAGAACAAGGAACTATCGATCTTATTAAAAAATATGTGGATCCAAATACTCGTACAGCGATTTTAGTCCAGCCAATAGATAGAATGCTTCATATTGTTCCTATTATTCAAAGAACCTTTAGAAGTTCCTCTATGAAACTTTTACTCGTCAAACGGCAAACTGAAAATGTATCTGACTATCTAAACCAACAAGATACCATTAAAAAATATCACGAAGGTAAAACCAACCACCGTGGTATCAATGAGACTTATCACTCTTTGTCACAATGCTACTTTTGGCCTAATATGAAATCAGATATAACAGAATATATAAATCGTTGTTCAATATGTAACTGTGCGAAATACGATCGCAACCCAATACAGCCACAGTTTAAAATCGTACCTCCACCTTCGAAACCCTTTGACCTACTACACGCCGATGTACTTACCATAGAACAGGAAAAATATTTAACTTTAATAGACGCATTTTCTAGATATGCTCAGGCGTATCGTATAAGTGACTGTACAGCCCCTAATATCGTAAAATCATTGCTATCGTTCATCACCCATCACGGTTCACCGATGTCCTTGACTACTGACCAAGGAACCGAGTTTACAAATCAGGTTGTAACTGAATTTTTACGTCTCCACAAAATCCATCATCATAAGATCGCTGCGCACACCCCGAATGAAAACGGCTTGGTAGAACGTTTCCATAGTACTCTCTTAGAACATCTTCGAATATTAAAATTAAAATATAAAAATGAATCTGCCACCACTTTAGTACCTTACGCGATTTTAGCCTATAATAGCTCCATACATAGTTTAACTAAATGTAGACCCTATGACGTAATCACCGGACATTATGATCCAAGAGACCCTACTGATTTAAATTTATCCGAACGATTATTACAACAATATATGCAAAACCATCGTAGTAAAATGGATACAGTATACCGACTTATACATGACTCATCGTTTTCCGAACGCGAAGCGATAATGACGCAACGAAATACTCACCGGGAACCTGAAGTACAGTATGATCCCGACCAAGAGGTATATGTACGAAATCCGATAGCAGCTAGACAAAAGCTAGCCACGCGCTATACGCAAGATAAGGTCATAGCTAACTTACCTATACACATATATACTTCTCGCCGACGCGGACCGGTAGCGAAATCTAGACTAAAACGACAAAAGACACATAAAAATTCTACTTTGTTACAGGTACCTAATACTGATACTGACAACCCTGGCCCAAGCACAAGAAATTCGACTTGACAGCCTTGACAATGGACCTGGCATATTTCCCTTTAAACTAGGAGACACTAAAATTATTTCTCACTATCACGTTTTCCTGAAAGACATTAACATAGACCTTATAGAACAACAAGTACTTGACTTACAGGCGAAATTGACTGAAACTATTAATAGACTACCGAACGGTTACTTATTACGTTTCAAGAGTCAAATTGACTATATTAATAATAAATTAAACAGAGTTACATTACAGTTAAAATCATTCGAACCGGACTCCAGAGTTAAACGAGGCATTATTAATCCATTGGGTACTCTTATCAAATTTATTTCTGGGAATCTCGATCATAACGACGCTCTGAGATACGAGACAGCTATTAATTATTTAAAATCAAGTAATAAAGAATTAAGTTCTAGTTTTAATCAACATATTTCACTTTTTAAGGAATATAGCATTCAACAAACTCAGGTATTGAATAATTTAACAGATAATCAAATAAAATTAAGCAAAGCTCTTAACTACATTATAAACTCAACTAACTCGGACAATCAAAGTGTAATTCGATACTCCCACCTGTCGCTAATATTCAACACTATAAGCGATAACGTGCAGGAGTTATATATCGAGATAATTAGAATAGAAAATATATTAGCATTTAGTCGCACTATGTCTTTGCACCATTCTATATTAAATATTAATGATTTAAAATTAATGTTAAGAAAATTAAAAAATCTGTATGGCACAGATCAAATCTTAGATTTGGAGATAAGAAACTTTTACGATATAATTAGCTTAGGTTCATATTATATAGATAAGAAAATTGTGGTTGTTCTTAGGTTTCCTATTACCTTACCTTCAATGTTCCAACTTTATCAACTATGTCCTGTACCTAATATACATTCCGAAGTAATTATCCCATCCTATCCATATGTAGCAACTAATAATAAAGAATTTGTGTACATAGAGACAGAATGTCCGAAGATCAGCACATGGCACATCTGCGAGCAAAAACTACGTCATCAGATGAAGACTAACAAGGACTGCATCTACGAGATTATTCATTCTCAAGAAATAGACAAATCATGTTCCACAACGTCTATTACTATGTATAAGGAAGCTCTTATGGAACTAGACAGTCAGCATTATATATTATCATTCCCAAACCAAAGTTCAACTCATGTGTACCCACGAAAAATATGAAATACTTCGCGGAAGCTATTTCGCAACGATACCTAAATCGTGCATGTTAAAATCCTCCGAAATTACGGCCACCAACATCGACGACCGAATAAAGGGAAGCGGTGTTGAAATCATCAACTTTCCACGAATGGATAACATCACTCGACAAAATCAACCAGGTGTCCAACTAAATTCAATCGATCTCACGAAATTACACAACATACAGAATGGAATTACGATGAAAGCACCTGCAGAAACATATGGCTCATTAAACATAATATACCACACAACGATTCCTTTGTACTTCGCGGTGATCACACTCTTGGGCGCAGCTGCACTTTTCTTCGTATTACGATATCGCCGGAATACTACATCTTCGAAAACAATTTCGAAAACGGAGAATAAGAACATGTCTACGCAAGAACTTCGAGCCGCAACTTTTGCTATAGATATTAATAGCAAATAGTTGCTCATCTTATGGGGGAGGTGTTACATATTCATTGCACCCCCTTTTCCCCGCAATAGCAGTATCGACACCCCTCTGACGCATCGGGCCAATATAAGGAAGCGGACACCACAAATCGGAGTCTTTAATCGTGTACCTCACATCGGTCCGGTTGAGCCCACAAAATTAGTTATAAGTTTAAATTGTAATTTAATTTAATTAAAGTAATTTTCAAATAGTTTTGGTTTTTTTTGGGATCCACCGCTGGCCCTCACTTAATTAGTATTAGAAGTGTCTGACTGAGATACCATGTTATTAGTTTTAAAGAGTAATACTCATTAAACTTACCACACAATTTTTTCAGTAAATATGACTAAAAACGAAAGAATATTAACAAAAACCTTTACACATTCCCTGCGCCATCCTGTCCTTGAATTCAGCTTTAAGTAGGAAGCAAATATGTATATTTGTCCTGATCATACTTAAAGAACTTTACACGTTAGATCGTCCCGCAAGGAGTGAAACAACACAATTATGTTCAACGGACACTACAAAAGTCCTGTAAGAGATCTGATAGATTCAGAATGCAACGAACGTGTTAAAAGCTCGCATAGTAAATTAACCGGTATTCAGTCCCTATTTCAAACTAATTAATAACATGATCAGGAGTAGTGGTTGTATAAACTACTGAATATATACATTGTCATATGACAGTCGAGGAGATCGTCTCGTTCAGCCAGTACGAGCTGGCGCCGGAGATGTGCGCGGTGCTGGACGTGCACTGCGCGGTGTTCGTGTGGCTCGGCTCGCACTGCTGCGTGCGCGCTAAGGACGACTCCAGGAACGTCGGCCTCTCGTACCTCGCACACGGTATGTAGTGTAGTGAGTGGCGGGACTACCATACAAGCCCAAAAGCACGTCATACCGATTTTAACATAATTCGTGTTTATATATTTATATAACTTATATAATTACGTAATCGTATAAGTTATATCTTATGACTAATTACATTATTATATTTCTTTTTAATGCATTAATAAGGCAAAACAGGCGTTTGGGCTTGTATGGTGGTCCCGCCACTGAGTGTACTGAGCGGAGGGCATAAACTGCCGCTACTTATGGAGGTTAATTATATTTTTTTTATTTGTAAGTACGCAGTGATGTGAAATATTACGTCCACACGTACCATGATGTTTCTTAAAACTTTTTATAGGTATGATACTTATTAACGTAAATGTTGACCTTAACATACAGAATATGTTCTCAGACTAATGTAATTGGCAGGTGTTTCTTTTTTATGTTAGATATCAACAGAAGAGCATGAGGTTCAATTGATGGTAGGTGATACAACAGCCACAGTACATCAGTCAATGATGCGCTGAAGATCTACTTTTATTCTTCGAGCATTCGGAGCATCTAGTGCTCTGTGGTCAAAAGTTTGTGTGTAACAAAAGGTCAAACACTATTATTGGTTGTATATTAGCTTCTAGCTGTGACAATGGAAATTTAAGTTTTATAAAACAGTTGGTTAGACTTAAGTTACACATGTATTATGTGCTTTAAAGATAGTTTAATCAAACATTTTCTCAGTAAACAAATCTCGTTTAGATCCAGCATCTCGGGACCCAGAGACTCCAATATTCGTTCTGAGCCAAGGACGCGAGCCTCCCAACTTTACTGGATTCTTCCCGCATTGGAAGAATTCCATGTGGAAGGTTAGTAACGAAAGCATTTCTCCGATCCCTGCTATTAATGCTGTCTCGAACTACCTTCGAGGTTGAGTGGTATAAGTTGCATTAACGACTGAAGGTTCTGGATTCGATTCCTAGGTAAGCAAAAAAGGTTGCCTAAAAATCATCGATTTTCCTGTTAACCAGAATTACTCGAATTAAACCTAAAAATGTATAGAACATTTTTTTTGGCCAGATCGTTGAATAATTACAAAAATGTTTGTTTTTTATTCTGTCTTTTGTATAGGGTCACAAGACATTTAGTGCAATCATCAGCGCATTAGAAGGAAAAGCAATAGTTCACGGCGGAAACAGTGCTCTACAAAACGGCAACACAGAGAACCAGTTCGATCAGCACGAGAAATACCCCTTATCCGTTCTTCGAGGACCCAAGGAACACATGCCCCTGGAAGTGGATCCACTTACTAAAGAAGTAATAATAATAATTTTATTGTTTTTCTTAATACAGCATTAAAATATGAGCTTTTATATCAGTACGATTTAGTTTCGTTTAGGAAAGTATACTGTCTTATTCTACTCTATGACGTTACTCAAGTTAAAATCTGTTCTTAAGAACTGCCAAAATGTCAATTTTGGCAAAATAAGAGAAAAAATGGTTTGCCAAATACAAAAATATCTGAATCACATCTTGGAATACGGACTATTAGGTCGGTCCATGGATATAGTCAGAATTTTAAGCCGGATGAGGCAAAACGAATCCATGGTATATGTATAAGCACAAAATGGGACTGTATAAATTCTGATCATTATTACTAATTGCAGTTATACCTCACACACGACGACTTCGTTTCAACATTCAACATGCCCTACAGCGAGTTCCGGACGCTCCCCCTTTGGAAACAAAAAGACATCAAGAAATCGGTTGGACTATTTTGAATAACCTATTCATGCTGTTCTTCGAATCCTACACGAGCACAAATCTTCACATAACTTTATGAGAAGCTGTTTATTATTTACTCAAATATTATTTTATGAATAATTAAATTAAAATCATTACGATAAAAATGTTAATAAATTTTATATACTGCATTTATTTAATGTTACATGAAAGATGATAATGATATCACATTGTTTACTAAAAATATAAATTATTATTGTGATCGCTTTAAGCTGCTTTAAAATAAAACAACATATTTTTAAAATGTTATTTATTTTTCACAAATGTAGCACTTATTAGCTATGCATTAATAATAATATGATAAAATTATTAATTATCTTTACAATATACAAATTCCTTAAAAAATCCATAAAATATTGGTTTATTTCAAAACATATGTACAATATACCTATCGATACATAACATATTAATATGCCTACATGATATGAGAGTGGGCCGTGTAGCTAAGGCACGTGGTATTAGTATTGCATGACTCATGTAGTATACAGTCGTAGTTCGCGTGCGTATACGCACCGATATACCCATTACGTCATTTATAAATTCCTAATTGCGTTACAACAATTTCACAAAAATATAATCGACACATACCCACATTACAAAAAACTTGTTATTTCAAAAATGCTAAGTTACGTGTAGCTTTGTCGAACGTTTACAATGAGAAGCTAACTAGTTAGGAACTAACAATTAGGTTGATAAATAAGAGCGACAATAAGATGGTAAATACGATACAAATAAATAATTTACATAACGACAATTAATTGTTCAATATTGACACGTTACGAGCTAACGATAAATTGGGAGTATTTCTGAAACCACCACCTTAACCTTTGTTAAATAAAAATACTCCCGAATTCTGTCACAAAATCGTACACGCATTAAATTAAATTATGCATAAAATAATTATTTTCAATGACATAATATCTCAAAAGCATAAATCGCTATATATCCCAAAATAAATGTGAACATATAAATTTTCCAAAATTTCTTTGGCAACAAAAACATTGAAAACTGCTTAACAAAAATATAATATGACATTACGTGATGGAATGACACAAGCGATGCAATAGCTGCCCTAATATAAATTCAAAAATGCATTTCAAAAAATAAGCGTAACAATACTACGACGGTGAAATTTCAAATAACCAAGGGTTAATAAGTACGTAACTCTGAAATTCTCGAGTGAATTTTCAATTATTATTCTAATATGAAGCTTCTGAACTTAACCTATAAATAATAAAGAAGCGGATAACTGATCAAGCGAGAGACGTTAACTCCAGTCGATATAAAATTAAGTTAAACAAAACAACGTAATGTAGCTTTTTGCAGGAATGTTAACAGTTTTGTAGAGCAATAAAAGGGCAAATTTAACATTAAACGAGAACCACAAGTAACGAGAGGCCTGCGTCCTTTAGCACCACGGGTCGCCGCAGACGTGTTCAATATCACAGCTTTCCAAAGCTCCCTAGTCGTAGGAACAACAGCCAGTGTTTACACCGAAATTTAAACAATTAATGAGCTTTGATTAAAAAATACATTAAGTAGCAAAACTGTGCGCCACAGTGTTCCTTGTCAGATGATTCGAGCAAATTCCATTTATTGTAAGGGAATAATAATTAACAGAGGTACATAACAGGGACTGAAACCGGTTAATTTTCATTTTCCAAAATACGTGTCTGACTGAGATACCATGATATTAATTTTAAAGAGTAATACACATTAAACTTACCACAGTAATTTTTTTCAGTGAATATGAATAAAAACGAAATAATATTAACAAAATCCTTTATTATACCGGTATAACTCCCATAGTAAATTAACCGGTATTCAGTCCTTGGTACATAACGATGCAAGTAATAACCGCCAACTGATTAAAAGGAACACCTCTGATGTATTTATTATTATATCTTAAAATAGATTCAGTTTTATTTGGAACAGATTTTGTAAACGTATTTTTCTAATCAAAGCTTCAAGCAACAGTTCACACACAGAGTACAGGAAAGGTGATCAAATCCGCAGTGTAGTGTACTTTAACAATAGATTTGTACTTTAAAAATCACGACTACAAGAGTACACATCGGTAATTCACTATTTGAAACGTAAACTTAGATAAAATCACCAAATTGGTGTCAACACACAACCCTGCGTAAGCCCAATTGTTATTTTAATTACTCAATATATTTGTACATTATTTGTAAATTGAAAACAAAGGTACTATGTAAAAGGATTATTTTGGCACCTTTTTTTATCCAAAACATTAAAAACCTTAAGTTAAATCGCCGAATACTAAATTGAAATCTACTGAAATGTATCACTGTGCTTTTTAAAATGTACAGGAACATTTGCTCTTCAGTTTCGATAGCTATTTAGTATTCGGCTATAAGACACGTTTATATTGCTTTTAAGTTTTACTAATAAGGCAAAGAAATAAGCTTAGGCAGTGTGTTATTTGTTCTAAATGAATAGGAAAATGAGTCGAATGAGCTTTAACTCAGCCATTTCACGAAGACGCATTGTCATTTCGTACGTACGGCTCTCCGTACACAAATGCAAAGAACTACCCATCGTAAAAACGGAACTATACCTATATAAAATTGAATTTTATCATCAGGAAGCCCAAAGGAATTCGAATTAGTCTTAATAATTTTGAATTCAAAAAAAAATATGTTGAGCAAATTTGAAAATGTATGGCACTCATCTTCGTTAATATGCAAATGCAGAATGACTTTAGTGTTCTTAATCCAACCAACGTGCGGCGCAAGACGTCGACGAACAAATCGATGAGCATATTATGTAAGTTTTGTAAATATTATCTTTTAACCTATTCAATTCCCATTGTATAGTAGGCGCCGGTTCCCCTCACCCCCAAACTAGGTACAAAAGCTCAAAGTGCAGACGGTACGGTCAGCAACAAAGTCACAATTATAATTATTTAATATTAAAACCTTATTATTGTTTTAAAAATCCTAATACATGTCTTTAACATAATCTGAAACTTTGGAATGGATAGTGTTAACGTACTTATGCTACTGGCTGTACCTGACGAATCGACACTTCCCACTCAATTACTTATTACACGCTTTATATTAGCTTCACCTGTATGTATGTTTGTTTGTAACCGACTTCTTTGTTTTATGAGAGTAGGTTAGGTAGTTTGTGTATTTCACCCCCAATTCGAGTCTGATCAATTCGGATAAAATCGATCGACCAAAGTACGAACTACCAATAGAATCACTCAATCATAGAATCGCCTTTTATTTTCAATATAATTAATCAGCCATTCAATAATCGGTTACCGTATAGTAATTGACTATCAGTCTCGATTTGAAATTGCTAAACTTATTCTGAATAAGTCTTACATACACCCTTCCCAAATAATTTAGGGCAATACGTAATCACTACTGTATAAAAATATGTTTAAATGGGGTTTCTAATTTACATTTAATATTGTCAAATTTTAAAATCGTGATAAGAGTTATCAGTAGGTGTTAATATAAGCCGATTTGCGCAATACAAAGCTCCCTGCGACGTTTTCCCCAAACAACTACAAAACATTTTAAAGCACACGTCCGCACCAACAGTAACAAACCCCTATTCGATCCAAACGCGTACCAACATAATATATAATACAATAAGAAAAAATACAAAATTGTCATAATATCAACACAATACCTATTAATATTTACAAGGCGAACTATAAATTGTAACTAAGAAATATATAATTTTACGGCCTTATTTATAAACGTGTTATAAGCTTGATATAGTTAAAATATGTTTCATTTCTTTCGTTCTGAGGGGTGAGCACGAACGACTATCGACAAAGTATTCGAATCGTCAAACTGTCAGTTGTATGAAAAATCTCATACAAATGACAGTTCGACGATACGAATACTCTTTCGATACTTGTTCGTGCTCACCCCTCTGTAGTCTTTTTATATTCGATAGAGCGAGACAAAACTATATCAAGCTTATGAATAAGGCCGTTAATCTATATAGAAAATAAATTTTAATCTCCAAAATATTGTTTTGGAGGATGTCATATTAACTAGTTTAATAATTTTCCAAAAATCGTTATTTAGCGCTTTGCTCATATTTGAGGTTACAGAATATTTTATTTAATTGCATATGAATAATTTATGAGCAAGTATCACGAATAGAGTGAGCCGTATTTCCTATAATAAATCGAAAAAAATCCAGTCATTGTCTTTTATCTCAAAATATAAAATAATTATTTATATATAACATTAATGATTTAAATATCGAATTGTCAAATTTAAAAAAAAATGTTTTTTTTTATAAACAGATTCATGAGGATCCTATACATTTGAGAGTAGAGATATATTTTTTCATATTACATGTAAAGTATCCCATTCAGATCTACACTAACTAAATTTAGTATAAAAAAATCATAAAAACAATAAGTACACGACATTAACTATCACAGCAGAACGCTGGTACTAAATTTGGACAAAATTTTGGACAACAATCTATGGACTAGGTAACCATAAACAATTAACATGTATTAAATAGTCCAAATGAAACATATAATTACGAAAAATACTCAATGCAGTAGAATTTAAAGAGAATTGCAACTTAAATATTATGACTGTAAGACTAAATTGTGAGGCCGTTATGCACCAAAAGTTACGTAAAAGTAGGTCACTATGAATTCGTCTTGGGCTAATGCTCGTATTGAAAATGACCTATGGGCCATAATGTTTATCTAAAATCTAAATACCGACCGAGTTTATTTTGTTCTAGTAAAATAATAACAGCCAATCGTATCATTAGTAGATTCGACTGCAAAGGCTGCAGTAGGTTTTTTTTTGTATCGGATACATCTAGATATTTTGAAACAAGTCCATACGAGTATTACAAATAAGTAAAGAAATCTCTCTATAATCACGAACTAGCTGAACTTTTTTCAGTGAACAACATACATTCATTAAATTAGTCACAATTTACTGTAACCTTGAGAATTACAAATTAATAAGGCCCATAGTCGTATCGAGTAGTCGTAAGGCCCACAGTCGTATCGAGAAGTCGTATGTCGTAATGACGTATCCACTAGCGCTCACGGTCGCGGCAGTGACGCGTTCGCGGGCAACGTGGAACTGCGCTGCGACGCGTTCATGTATGCGGCCTTTAGGTTCGACCGCATCGAATCTCTGAAAACGGAATACAAATATAAAGTACTAGGAATACATCATAGATGGAAAAACCGTGAAGTGCATATTTCGGTTTCAGTCTATGGATTTCCGAAGGCTCGAAGTAAAAATTAGGTCGATAGCGCATCATTGACTGATGTCGTGTGGCTCGTCTGTCGATATCTAAAAAAACCAAAGTGAGTTCTATTAAATAATATAGATGAACACTCTGACGCTGGAGTCATAGCGCGCACTCTCTCGCACCCAGACGCTTTTAGAGCGTTATCGCCGTTCGCTCGTAAGAGGAAGCGAGACAACACGAGGAGTCATGGGGATTGCTTAGATTTTTGTGTCACCGACAACGTCACCGTCAACAAAAATAGAACTAATAGCCCAAAGTTTGTATGGGCCTATGGAGGGTAGAGATAAGGAGGAATCTCTCATATGGGGCTTTACTTTCAAGTGTCCATGATAAGCTGTTAGATTATAGTTCCAAAACCAACTAAAAACTTAAGGCACTGATGACCACTAATGGTTCGATGTGAATTTGGCGATTATTAATGAAGTGAAGTATGCCAAACGGAAATAGTAAAGTACAGAAGTAGTTGTACTGAATAGAGTAGTTTATAAAAATAAAGTAAATGAGTATGCAATTGAAAACGTCATTATTCAAAATAATTCTGAAATTTTTAAAATTGTTGTTATATATTTAATCAATGTAAGAAATTACTTTAATATCTTTTGAAAGTCGTTACGGACCGGATATATATCTTTCTTCGTTTCATTCTGTCCTACTCTAACAGTTTTAGGCGCTTTCTTTCAAATGCAGTCATCAGCTTACAGCAGCACCACCTTAATATCACATGACTTTATGGACGCTTCTAATATACTAAGACATTCCTCCTTATCTCTACCCTCCATATATGGGCCTGTTCTTCTATGTACATCTATGTTGTACGGGGGCGGTACCTGGGCGACAGCTTGGTGTGGTCGTGGTTGTGCGCGGCGCGGTACCCGTGGCGCTGCACGCGGCGCGCCAGGCGGGCCACCCAGCGGCGCTGCTCGGGCGCGGCGGGCGCCAGCAGCAGCAGCTCGCGCGCGCGGTCCGCGTGCAGCTTGCACGCCGCCACGCCCTCGCCGCCCGCCTCCGACACGTGCTCCGCGTGCACCTTCATGCGGCAACCTGACCGGGGTTCGGCATTTTAAAGCAGGGCTCGGAACCGGTTAATACCAAGTACCAAAATACGAGTCTGACTGAGATACCATGATTTTAGTTTTAAAGAGTAATACATACTAAACTAACAACTAACACACTAACTTTTTCAGTAAATTTAACTAAAAACATAAGAATATTAACAAAAAACCTTTATTTCGGTTAAGCTCCCATAATAAATTAACCGGTTTCCGAGCCTTGTTTTAAAGCAAGGACTGAATACCGGTTAATTTACTATAGGAGTTATACCAGTATAATAAAGGTTTTTGTTAATAGTCTTTTCGTTTTTATTCATATTTACTGAAAAAAAAATACTGTGATAAGTTTATGTGTATTACTCTTTTAAATTTAATTATGGTATCTCAATCAGACACGCATTTTGGAAAATAAAAATTAACCGGTTTCAGTCCTTGTTTTAAAGAACCATCAAAACAAATATATGCGGAGCCTGCCTTTTGTTATAACCAATATTTGTCATTTTTTGATTATTGTGTATTTATTATTATTTTTTGTTGGATTTGTGTTACCGGATTATTGCACGAACCGTTCGATTATAAATTTACCCAAAAAAATTTAACAAAAACATTAAATTAATGGTCAGTTTCCATTCATTCCATTCAATAAAGTTAATTTGAAGCTCATACTGCTTCGATCAACAATATACTAGATATCGGGTCGACGCAAAAAATCCGTGCCGGTAAATATCGGCTCACTTGAAATGTGAGAGTCTATTTTGTTTAGTTCTCTTCAAGCATGGCCAATATTAAGACGTTTCACAATGACACAGTTTGTCTTCAAAAATTGCGAAAATAATTCCCGAAAAAACAATTTTACGGACGGAGTCTTATTTTTGGTTAGTACATATAAAATAAGATATATTTTAAGCTTTCAAACTAACAAATAATTGAAAATTTGAACAAAATTATCTGTTTTAAATGAACGCTACAAATGTTTGGCCAAGGTTGGCCAACACATGCGCAAACTATTGTGTAACAGAATAGTGGATGCATGGAGTAGATTAGTACTAAAATTATTCTTACTATCTAAGGATAAGCATCCGTAGTAATATTATAAATGCGAAAGTGATTTTTTTTGTTTGTTACGGTTTCACGCTAAAACGGAAAAGAAAATATTCCAATCTGTATATTTGGAACATTTTGCGGATATTATTATTTAACATACGAATTACTATTTATATAAAACATTATATTATTGTTTATCAAATATATTATAGTTTTTGTACCCTACTAGATACATGATAATTTACACATTGGTGTTTCATAAACTATACTAATAATACCAGTCTTCGAAGTTAGTCAAGTGTGTATGTATAATATATAGATATGTATATATATATATATATATATATATATATATTGGTAACTAATAAAATCATATTTCAACTTCACTCTTTTCTTTGTTCCCATTGAGCAGTGTCATTTTTTCAAAATTTGACAAGGAACGAGGCTTAAATAATCGGTACACTTTTTTCGTGAATTTTGTATGCGACCTGAAGTCTATTTAATACTATGTCAATGTCATACTGATACTATATATAGGACACTACAGAAATAAAGACATAAATTTACAATGATATGATACAAAAATGGCAGTATAATGACTGAATGCTAATCTTAGTGCTGATTTTAATCTGTAAAGTCAATTATAAATTAAATTAAAGCTTTTGATACAACTCAATGGGAAAATAAAAAGATGTAAGTCTGAACTAGTTAATCCGGCTCGAAGGACCACATAGTCATCCAGGCCAATTGCCGTTGTATACAACAAACTGTCACTCACGTCGACACTCGTAGGCCTGCGGCGGCCGGAACATGTGCCAGAGCGGGCGCGTGCAGACCTCGCACGCGGTCGGGATGTGGTACGTGATGCTCACCAGGTCGTGGCCCTTGTGCTGCACTGTATTACCTGCGTTGACAACGTTAGATAACTTCAATAAACATAACATGTAACATTTTGTCAAAAAAAAAGATGTTACGCCCCGAGAAAATCCCCATTTTAATCTTTATTGTGACAAAGTGTATACATCAAATTAAAGACTTCAAGACTCTCATGCTCTTTTATGTATCTGTTTTATCTAATATATAAAATTCTCATGTCAAAGTGTTTATAACAAAACTCCTCCGAAACGGCTTGACCGATTGACTTGATTCTTATAAAATTTTGTGTATATTCTGTTGGTCTGAGTATAGGACGTAAACTAGTCTTCATACTCCTAAGTGATAGGGGTGGTCCACCCCAAATTTATTTTTATTTTTGGATATTTTAAAAATACAACCCTAAACGTTCACCCTTTTACCACCAGTCCCCATTTTTTAATCGTTTGTAGATTTTTTGTATGAACAATATCCAAATAATACTGACACCACGTAAGTATCTATATTGTATCCGTGCGAAGCCGGGACGCGGGTCGTTAGTACATAAGCAAAAAAAGCATATTATATATACAAATACCAGCGTGATCGACGCCATCTGCGGGCTGGTCCTGCGCGTCCCCCGGGCGGCGCGCCTCGCCCTCGCCCGCGTACAGCAGCTGGAATATGCGCGGGATGTCCTTCGCGTCCGCGCGGATCACGTCGCCCTGCGTCACCGAGCGCACGTGGAACACTTTGCTGGAACCATTATTCATTCGTTCATTCATTGACCACGCCCAATAATATTCATTCATTTGTTAAAATATTATTGAAGTGATAACTTCTTGAGCGTTTTTAGAGGGGAGAGAGAGACATAACGCTAACAGTATATCTATAGCTATAAGTAGCCAGACTAGCACACATAATAATAATAATTAAGCAAATAACATAAAAATCTTCTCTATGAAAAAATACATTATAATATGTAAAAATCTTCATATTTTGTATAACAGACATTAATATTTGAGAATAGTAAATATTTTTACAAACAAAGGATTTTTCTAAGTCTGCTGCATACAATTACACTATATTAAATAAACTCCAATTAAACTACAACATTATCCGTCGGATCGGAGCATATAGAATTTCCTGATCACTGCCTACCCCAATGGGAAAGAAGGCTGAATGTATTATTCCTTTCATTTTACCCTTATCTAAACCCAGACTTACCTCAAATCCAGTATCATAACAGGATCAGTGGTATTCTGCTTATCATTCTCAGTGTTGTAGAATATGATCTTCTTGGAGGACACGACCACGTATTGCTTCTTCCAGCCGTGGCGCCGTATGTTCTGCTTGAAGGGCACTGAGAGCCAGCCCTCCAGGGTCTGCTCCGTCTCGCCATCCTCAGCGTCCGCGGAGGACTGCGACGCAGTCTCGCTGGTCAGCGCTGCCAGTTTCTCTTTGAGTTGCTCGATTTCCGCATCTTTGCTGTCCACCTAGACACGATTATAATGAATGAAATGAATGAAAAATACTTTATACCCGAAATTAATATTAATTTACCAAAACAAAGATCAGTTTATTCAATTTGAGAATCAATTTTTAACCATTTTCAAAAGCTATTGCCAAAGTTCATTCATGAGCTCATTCCGAATGCTTGAAGTAAAAATTAGGTCGACAGCGCATCATTGACTGATGTTCTGTGGCTGATGTATCACCTACCATCAAGTGAACCTCCGATGGACTATTGACAATTACTCTTAATGCCATAGTGACTTAACTAAACAAAATAAAACAGTAAACAATGAATAATTATTTACCCAGAGTTAAGGTACACCAGGCGTTTTATGTTCTAAACATTGCCTATTTATTAAATCTATTATTATTAAATCTATTAATAATAATTGATATAGTGTGAACTAAGCTATAAATACGTGACGCTTATTAAATCAATATTACAAAGGTTTCTGTTTGTTTACCAAACTGTCATAACCAAAAGGCGCAATAGATCGAGATGTTTCCTACAGAGATACACTGAAAATCATTAACTTTTTGCAAAACAACCACTTCATACAAGCTCTAATGTATTATATACTTTTGTTCTATATTCTTACTAACATCCGCTAAAATAATACTATAATCTACTTCATTCAACAAGAGATTTGATTAGATCATACTATTACTATAGTAACACAGTAATACCTCATGAATATTAAACGAATGATTGGTATTAAAATGAATTACATCTCTTTATACTCGATCCACGATCGATAACACGAGTAATAAATTTTCATATGACTAATGAATGAAACGCCGCTACGTAATAGATATATGGAAATAAATTCATATTTCAATAAAACATTAAATGACTCATGCCAATGGGTAATAATAATTTTATTTTTACAACAGTACTTATTATTATTTTAATATTCTTTCCTTTTCCGCTATAATTATATCTGACTGATTAGTTAAATATGCTAATACTATCTTAGGTTGAATATATTATAAAGATAGAAGATTTGTATTTTTGTTTGTAACGAATAAACTAAAAAAATACTGGACCGATTTTAAAAATTCTTTCACCTATAGGAATCTGCATTAACAGCGAGTAGCATAATATGCTATTTCTGCCGTCGTATGGATAAACGCAGTACTTGCAAAATGGCGGTTTCTTTTAAAGCACGGTAAAACGGATTTTTTTATTAAAAAATACAGTTGAAGTTAAGATTTATTAAGAAATTATATTTAGATTTAGTTAAAATAATGTGTATGTACAATACGCACTTATTTTTAAATTTAAATTAAAAAAAAAAGGAAAATTCATATTTTGTCAAATACTGCGTTCTTTATTACGACGGCAGATTTGTGTATAGACATATTTTATGTATATTACATCTACTTTGCATGGTACATATTTAAAATAATATCAATTGGTCGTTCATTATTCAGTCTCTACACACATCTAGTTATATTACTACAGCTAATTATTGAATTAATAAGATATAAAAAAAAAAGAAGAAGATATAACTGTTTCCAAAGATAATACTCAAATCGAAATCTATTCTTGATAGATGATTTATTTCCCTGTGAAAAATATCCCAATTTTGTCAATAATGATTATCCATTATACTCGCATGACCTCTTGGAATATGGATTACCTATGACAGAATACAATCTGAAGGAAACGAACCTTACACCAAACGTAATCACGCACAATCGTGCCAGATGTGTTTATTTAACTACTGAATGAGATTACCAGAGTACACATACATTTGGCGGGCGAGATCGCGCGTTTGGTAGAGCACGTACCATGCGCTCCGATGGGTCGCCGGTTTGAATCCCGCCAGGACGACATGGTTATAATTTTATGTAAGCATATCGTCCCCACGTCTGTTTACTTCGGACATTAAACGGGTGGGAGTGAATATCGAAATTCCGAACGGGTAACGAACCACCATTCATAAATGGAAAAATCGTGAATTGCACATTGCGCGTTTCGGTCTGTCTATGGATTTCCAAATACGTAAAAAGTAGGTCGACAGCGCATCATTGACTGATGTTCTGTGACTGGGGTATCACCTACCATGGAATGAACCTTATGCTCGTCTATCGATATCAAAAATCAATAAAAAAACAACATAGTTTACTTGTAAATTGTAATTGTTGTGGAATGGCCATCGCAGTTAATGTTGCTATCGTAATCTATTCTATAATATGCAGGTGCAAGAGTGAAAATCAGTGTTGGGGCCTATTTTAACCCTGATAGAATACACCATATTATTAATTTATGTATTATTGTAATTATTACCTAACAATTTTTTTTTGTCTTTTATTAACGCGAGTATCACACATTTAAATAAAATACTGTATACCGGATTAAAACGCGATTTATTATTCAAATACCAGACAACTGTCATCTTTCTGTTTCCCCGCGACCACGGTTGCTGTAAAGCATCCGAAACGTCGGGATAAATAATTTAAACAATATAAATAATAAATCGCGTTTTAATCCGGTATACAGTATTTTATTTAAAAATTTTTTTGAGTTTTATTAGTTTTAAGCATATTTTGTAAAATTTAGTGTCTTTCTTTGTAACTAATAAATATTAGTCGAATACGACTACAACTCATCCTACTGCAGTTACCTCCATGGCGAGCCTGAGTCTGGTCTGCTGCTCCTCCAGCAGCTGCTGCTGCGAGTCCTGCAGGTCCCGCTGCAGCTTGGAGATGTGCTGGTCGGACTTCTCCTTCTCCCGCGTCAGCTCCTGCTGCAGCTTGCGGTAGTCCTTGTCCTTTCGCACCGACATCTTGCTCTTGTTCTTCGTCGATGCTGGGTTCATGTCCTTTCTGTTGGGGTTTTTTAAAGGTTATATAATAATACTAGCAACACACCCCCGCTTCACACGGGTGCAATGTAGATGTACTATACACAAAAAAACCTACAACATTTTTTACAGCTTGGGTTACATTATTAAAGTTTTATTAGGATCCCTAATTATTTCTGGAAATAAATATAGCCTAATTACTCGGTGAAGATGTACCTTTCTAACGATGAAATAATTTTTAAAAAGCGGTGCGAAGCCGGGGGCGTGTTACTAGTAAAATAATAAATGAAAATAAATGAGACAATATTAGTTCTACTAACTCGCTGTTCGATTTTATATGAATTATTTGACTCAGGCAAAATTTGGAGTCTTTAAAAATCTCATGGGTATTTTGGATAAAACATATAGAGCAAAAATGACTACAATTCTTATGAATTTTTATTTTTCAGTACAAGTGATAAAATATATGGACATTCTCAAAGATGTATGCTACAACTGGCAGGTGACTAGCAGTTGGTCAAATTGACATGAATTAGATCAAATAAATATACACCTTCCAGGCCTTCGCCTATAAACTGGTAACAATACATATAAAGGTTTGAGAAATGTGGGTACCTGTTCATAATTTCAGCTAGTTTATTGACGGCCTGCTGCTTGAGCATGATCTCAGAGTTGAGTTTCTTGTTGAGTCGGTCCACTTCCTCCTGCAAACGTTGTAGGGTAGCCACGCGTTCCGCCAGCGCCGTACCACTACGACGAAGTTCGTCTACTTCCTAAAAAAATTAAAAAATATATAGAATAGAACAGAATTTTCTTTATTATATACAAAAACCAATCATATAAACAATAAAAATTAATGAAATACTATAATTAGGTTTTATCATAGAAGAAGCGGTAAATGGTTGAAGGTAAGTGATCACGTTGGAGCACTAGATTTAATAATAAAACCCCAACTTGTCATGTCTCTATTGACCAAGTTTAAAAGCATATATGATATAAATCGATGGGTAACGGCCTATATGTCGTAACCAACATTAAAAGTTATTTTATTTAAATGATCCACATTGCGTGTTACTAAAAGACAATATTACGTCTTTTTCTTCTAATTCTTTTAATTTTTGCAATGTATCATATGTGATTGTAGAGTCTGTGGGATTGTCTAGTTTAGCATACTTAGTATGCCTGTTATTATAGAATAAACCATAAACCTAGAAAGCATAAACCCTAAGCAAATATTAGGCGTTTGGAAGAACCGACCTTCCGCTGCAAATCGATAGTGGCGCGGTTCTCGTGGTCCCGGTCCCGCAGCCCCTGCAGCAAGGCGTCCCTAGCGGACAGCTCGCCGCGGTGCTGGGTGAGAGCTTCACGCATCTCCAGGTCCTTCATGGTCTTCTCCTTCTCCAGTTCACCCACGGTTTCTTCGGCTATTGATCTGATCGTAACAATTCAATTCATTTATATCATTAGGCAACATGATACAATACATTGTTGCAGCAACTACAAACTTACGGAAGAACTTAAAATAACCGGATATAATTAAATCAGTGGTCTAAGTACGAACGACTTCATGCAAGTCTCACTAATCCAGGACGATTAAAAACCAAAGGGTGCCGGATTATTGGACGTGTCGGTCTAATGAAGTGCCGGATTAATGAGATTTTACTGTATTCATATGATCACTATGTCTCTTGTATGAAATTTCAATTTATTTCTGACAGATTGTGAATACAAAATACTCACAAGTTTTTAGGGATTGAGCTTGATGTTTAAAATATACGTAAGTCTTATAATTAATTTATTTACAAAAAAATACAATAAAGCCTTGGCATGGCAATTACACAACTACTTCAATACAATTTAGAAAAATGATGGATCAAACAAATCATAATATTAAAATTTCGATATACCCAGTAAATAGACTTCGCAAATATTTATTTGAAGGAGTAAAAATCAATTAACTATTTACATAACGCTGAACCAATATCAATTTTCAAGACTAATTAAGCTATATTAAAAATGCCTACAAACCTCGCAATAGCTTCAGAGTCGGCCCTGGCGATGGCGAGCTGCAGCTGGTGCATCAGGCTAGCCCTCTCCTGCTCGAGGTCGCGGTTCGCCCTGGCGCTGTCGTCGAGCTGCGCGCGCGCATCGTTAGCCTGCGTGCGGTACATCACGCAGTAGTGCTGCTCGCTCTCTAGTTGAGAGCGCAACTCTTCGCTCTGCAATATATTTTTATATTTCACTATGTATAACATTTCTCCTTTGGTGATTGTCTAGAAGAGACACTTTTCATCGTTCCTTTACGTACTTTCTCGTTCATTTTGAATTATGATATAATTATTGATATACAAATTAAAATTTTATTATTCTTATGTAATTAGACAATTAATTGAAGACGTTTTAATGTAAAGTATGTACTTTACATTAAGACGTCTTCACTTATTTACTTACTAAATTTACTTGAAAATGTGACATGTTGTGTGACCAACATCGATTCATTCGATTTGTATTGAACTTTTCTGTACACGGCTAAAATACTGTATGTATCGAAAAAGTGTATTTAATTTTAAACAAAGCTTGTCATTCAATTCATGTCAGCTTTCTTTCTTGTTTAATAAACTGTCGTGTTTAATTTTACGAGATATTTGACTAAAACAAATCAAATAATTTCTCGAGAAACGACGGTTCATTGACTTCCTTTTTTTCTCACAAATTAAATTTAAAAGTGAACAAACGCTTAGCCGAGCGTGAAGCATAACAACCAAAAATTATCATTTAAATTTTATAAAAAAAGTTGTGCGCAATTCAACATAAGAATCATAAGTTTTGCGATTAAATTGATATTCAACGATAATATTATAAAACAATGACTCATTAATTTACATTTTAGAATACGATTAAGAAGAAAGCTACAATTTACGTATATGACTGCAAAATCCAACTCTATTGTAATTCATTCATCACGACCTATATCGAATAATTCAATAAAATGTGGGACGCAACAGTTAATAAAAATAGACGCGGCGTTGTTGGAGTGTTTTTATCAATTAATACGATGATTGCTAAGCCAGTTGAATGTCATGCTTGTGTAATTCAATATCAACTTCACAAACGACATAGAACAAATTGGACACAATAAGAATGCTTAGTTGGTATTATGTAAATATAAACTTGATTCTATGATAATATCGCAACAAGATGAGCAGGAAATGAAATAACTGACATTCCATGTAAACTATGTGATATTGCAAGCTTTTTATTGACTTCTCTAGTTGGATGTATGGTATAAAATTTAATTACGAAATGATGAGAACTACAGTTTAATGGAAATTACTATGTATATTAACGTTGAAAATAACCTTCAGCTAGTTTTCTATTGTTTCTGCATGAATTTAATAATATTAATTGTCGACGTTGAGAATTGCCATGTTTTATTCGCAAGAGCGTTGCAATTTTACTGAGTAAACATTTAGTTCTGAGTATGCACTCGACGAAATGATTTTATAATAATAAAGTAAACAGATATTAAAAGTTTTGTTGGATTAAAACATTTTTCTGTTGGTTTTCATTAGTATATAGAGTACGTATAATATCTTTATTATACAACAGGTTTGTTGGGTTCATAGACCGGATTCTTAGGGAGGCTTTATGCGATGGAAGGTTCAGCTATGAGTGCTATGACATCATGCAATCTTCCATGCATAAATATATTTTTTATATTCCGTCAAAATCACGGTGGGTTTGAAGCCACTTAGCACTAATCAGAATTTATTTCAAGATCGCGACTTTACTCGTATGTACTCTAAAATTCATTTTAAAATCAAAATCTTTAGACTTTTTTTACTTCTGTTGTTGACTGTATATCTTTTAAAAGATAATACTTCCCTAGAAAGATATCATAGCGTAGTAGACTGACTACAAGACCAAAATGATACTTTTTTAAAATATCACAGGTAAAGACAACCATTTCTCAAACAAGATCAAGTACAATAGGTACAAAAACTAGGCAGTCTAAAAAATCCATTCACGTTCTAAGAAGAATTCGCCGATAACAACAATCTTGCGTAATTCTAAGAAAAAAACTCAACAAATGGCTAATAGTTTTAAAACAAAATAGAGTTTCATCTTTCATTTGATGTCAAAACGATGCAACATGTTTTAATTTTAGTAATAATTATTATCTTTCGATGCAATAATTGAATTATATTTAAGCGGCATATCATATGACCCGTGTAAAGTGTACATCATTTTTGTCACTGCTTGAATACTCCGCTGTAATTTCTCCAAGAGATAACCTATCGCTTGACTAATTGCGAACACAAATTAAACTACGCATATATGTCATTCGTATGCGATTGTAAACTGCACAAATATGTTATCAATTTAACTGCTAGACCTAATGGTGACATAATATTTCAAAGTTTGTTTTGTATTTATAAGGGTATTATATCAATTGCGTGTTTGGCTGGCGTTACTATCATATACTCAGTAACTTCTCATGTGTAAGAGCTAGCAGGATAAAATATATTCAAATCTTGCTCCATGAATCTCGAATACTGTTATCTATAACAATGACTAAAACTCCAGGTTCAGACAGTACGTAATCAATGTTTATTTGACAACGCTGCTGAGGTATTTTGCATATAAGGTAAATGTTTGTGTCGCGAATGCCGGTCGAACAGTGAGTCAATGTGTCGTAACGGCGAAGGACAGTCTATTTCGGCGTGATGAGGTTATTATTAATTCATAGAATAGCAAAAGCTCAACCGTTTATGAATTAAATTAAAATATTCCCTGTACAAATTAAAAAAAAAAAATATGTTGATATGCTCTTAAATCCTTGTTGTAGATGTCTTAATTTTATTTAGATAATAAGAAGTGATAGAACAAGTTGTTTTTATAACTATACATTAACAACAAATGTAATGTATGATGTCACTGGCTAGCTATTAAAATTTATCTACGGTTAGTATATTGTATTAGATTCGTAGACACATTATATTCGATTTATTTTGGACGTCTAATTTAAAACCACATTGGAAATATTACTGTAATTAGTAGCATTTCGAATATATGAATAATTTCTTAGTGTGGTCATCTCAAACATAGTTAACTGTACCTATACGAAAATTAAGGATGCGTAAAAAGAATCGTCATCGTAACCACGAAACAGTTAAACATCATGTGGGAAATGTACCATTTGTATACTATCTTTTCCAAAAATATTAGCTTACTGGCATAAAAGTGCATTATTATTCCCCCACTCATCTCTTAAGACAAAATAATTTTACCTTTTTTAGGCTAAAATAGTTCTAATATAGGCTCTTAGTTGCATCATATATTTTATACCTCCTTAGTTGCATCATATATCTGAAACGCATCGTAAGACTTACCCGCGCGTAATGCATGTCGCGTTCAGCGCTGGCTGCTGCGAGTTTCTCCGTGGTGTCGTGCAGCGCGGCACGTATGGCTATCAAGTCTCGAGACCGCGCATCCCTCTCAGCGGCCGCAGCGCGAGCTGTGCTCTCAGCCGCGGCTGTCTCAGCGCTTGCTGATAACCGGGCGTCGCGCTCTTGCTCCAACGCCGCTTGCAAGCCAGCAACCTGGGGGGGAGAGTTACTTTTTAATGTTTTGTAGGATTTACGAACAAGCCAAGCAAAAACCACCCATATCACGTAGATGGCTGGAAGTCCATTATCTTTCATGTACAAGCGTCATATGGAATCAGCTGCCGGTAGTAGACTTTTTGAACCAATACGACCTAGTAACTTTCAAAAAGCGAGCGTATTCCTTCATAAAAGGCCAGAACCACACTAGCAAATCATGACCCCCAGCACATTCGCCTCCCAATGCTATTAAAAATATATTTATCTATAAGGAAATTATTAAATTTTAATATACTTATATATATATATATATATATCTTTGTTTTAAACAGGTGACATTCTTAATTTGTTCTAATAAAAGCATACTTTATATACATAGATGATTATTTCTCAGCAATGTCGGTCTCTGCTTCACCCAAAGAACATTAAATCTACTCAAGTAATAGTTACAGTGTGCATGATTACCTTTTCACTCTCTTGCCTATGTTCGCCTTCCAGTTTCTGCAAGCGTTGTTGCATCTGCCTGTAGTCCACACTGAGCATGGACATTTGTCTATCCTTCTCTTGCGAGCCAGCCTCAGCACGCTGCCTTGCTGTTTTCTCTTCATTCAACTTCCCTTGTAATGCTGATGGTTGAATAGTCTCTTAACATATACATATTCAACCATTGATACAAATTTAAATTTAATCTAGTAAATTAAATAGGGAAGTTATGCAACATTATAAAAACAAATATGGGGAGGAAATTGAGAAAAACCATTACTATTAGTATTTGCTACTAGTGATTACTAGCCTTATGACTTGAGGGAATTAAATTAATTTAACAACTTATAATTTCAAAATAATAATGAGAATCTACATATCCTAAATTATGTAGCATATGGACAGTACCTGCTAATATTTTCTCCAGAGTTCCTGATGCATGCACAATAGGAAATGATAGATGTAGTTTATGATAAATGTAATAATTACTAGGATCTACTTAGCACAGGAATAGATAGCATGGATATTGAGATATATAGTAACATTGAATCAGTATTACCTTTGACTAGCTCCAAATTTGCTTCCTGCTTGGAAAGCAACTGAGATCTCTGGGTCTCTTGATGTGCCCGAACTTCTTGCTGGTAAAGATGCTGAGATGTTCTTAAATCATGAGATAAGGAAGTACATTCCTTCTCTAATGAAGACACACGCTCAGATAGCTGCCGGTTGTCAGTTAATAATTGGTTTATCCTCATTGAAGATCTTTCAAGCTCAGCATGAGCAGCACTCAACCTATTAGTAGCTTCTGCAACTGTGGCCTCAGATCGCTGCTTAGCTGCCTTCACTGAACCGAGTTCCTCAGATAAAGAGCCACATTCTCTTTCTAGGGCGTCTCGCTGTGCGCGTAAGCTGGCTACAGTGCCATCGCTGGCCGCAGCAGCTGCAGCTTGCGCCGCACTTAACTCTGCTGCCTGCTTCCTAGACTTTGCTGCTGCATCCGACTCCTGTTTTAACTTCTCACGCATCTCTGTTAGCTGCTTCTCCAGGATATTAATCTTTTCAATATAGATTTGTAAACTACTCATCTCCTTAGCTCTTTTACTTTGTTCCTCTTCAAAACGTCGCTTTACATCACTATAATTAATTTCGGCCTTTCTCCTTGAATCAGCTTCAATTTCAGCTTTTCTCTGTATTTCCTTCAGGTCATGCTTAAGTAAAGCTAGTTCTTTATCTGTGTCAGCAATAATTTTCTTATTTCTTACTTCCCTCTGTGACATATCTTCTAATTGATTACAGAGCATAACTTGCCTATCTTCTAGTTTTCTTCTAGAGTCTCTTTCTCTTTCCAATAATTTCTCTAATTGAAGAATAGCTTCAGATCCAACATTGTTTATATGATTATTTGATATTGTATCTACTACATCAGCTGGTTTAATCCTACCACCACAGAGCTGGTAATCTCCATTGTAAGTGAAGCCTACAAAAGGAAGGTGGTTTCCAACAAATGCCTTTGGAACAGGAAATGATTCATCCAGTGCATCAGACTTCTCAATGTCATCAAAGTTCCTTGTGTCATCATCACTAGACAATTCGGGTACAACTGGTGGCACTGAATCTCTCAGATTTTCAAAGCACCACTGGTCATTTATAAAGAATGGATGCTGCTTAATCTCATCAACACTATTTTTGCCTAGTCTTCTAGCTCTATCAGTTAGCAAACCTCTAATAAGTGATTTAGCTTCCCTTGAAATATCAATATCATCTGGGAACTGTAAGGAATTTCTGTGGTCCATAATCTTTCCATAAGTACCTACTAAACTGTCAGCATAAAAAGGTGGATCTCCTATTAACATTTCATATAAGAATATCCCAACTGCCCACCAGTCACACTCTCTACCATATACTCCTTCACCATTTTGGGATTGCAATACTTCGGGAGAAATGTAGTCCGGTGTACCAACAGCATTGCTGGCCCTCACAAGTCCATCGGGGCCCATTCGCATACATGTGCCAAAGTCTGCTAATTTTAAATGGCCATATTTGTCAATCAACATGTTATCAGGTTTAACATCTCTATGAACAAAACCCATTCCATGAATAACATCTAATGCTAAAACTATTTCCATTGTATAAAACTTTGCCCATTTTTCAGGTATATCATAATTAGACATTAAGCTAACCAGATCACCACCAGGCATATAGTCCATCACCATGTAAAGATATTTTTGATCTTGAAAAGCAAAATGTAATTTTAAAATCCACTCAGAATTAGCATGTGCCATAATATGTCTTTCTTCCCAGAAAAATGTAGAATCAGATCTTTTAATCATTTCTACTTTGCTAAGGAGTTTCATAGCATAAACCAGCCGAGTTGACTTATGCCTGACTAGTTGTACTTCTCCAAAAGCTCCCCGACCAATTACTTTGATAAGATCAAAATCTGCTGCTTTTAAGCGCAGATCCACAATTTCTGATGCAAATTCCTCATCTGAAACAATTAGACATAATCTTGTTCATCTCCTTTAATCTAAATAAAACACATGATACATATTAATATATACAATAACTTTATTCACATAACAATTATTATCAGTGTTTATTTACAATTATAAACAAGATGCAGAAATTAAAATATTCTAGTGGAAAATACTAGGGCTTTTTAATTCATAAATTATAGGTACTATCTGATTATTGATAAACACATGTTTAATTGTATTACATTCTGAAAAACTTACATCTGCTTGTATATGCTTCGACATTTTTCATACGTCGAATGGCCGGGTGATCACAGTCAGATACCAGAGCTGTGACAGTGTCCAGTAGACAGTCCACGTTGCCGGTCGAGCGAGGATCGCATAGTCTCTCCTCCAGCAAACGAAGACGCCGCATACGCTCTTCATCCTTTACTGTCCCCATGCTGAACTCTGTCTCTGACCCTTACAGACACTAAACGCCACCGCACATTCTCCAAATCACTACTCCGGATAAAAACACTATTCGCATCACGAAACATCAACTAGATATCGTCTTATTCTCTTTGGACGATCTTATCATGAATAAGTTATTGTTTGGTCAACAGCCTATGTTTCATTATCGTAAAATTTTTCTCAATTTAACTTAAAATGACAGCAGATAAAGGTGGTTCTCACAACAAAGCATATGTACGTTTACAAACATAATTTGTCGGATTCATAACTTTTGCACTTTCTATAGGACTTGAACCACCCAAAAACACTTAATAACTATGATTGTTGGCACAATATTAAACGAAAGAGTAAAATAAAATAAAAGTTATCACCGCTTCTTTGACGAACGATGATCGAACAATAACGTGAAGTTAGCAATTTATTACGAGTTTAATAAAATTGAGAATTCACAAAGGCGAGTGATCTGATTGTAATTTATGGTATGTATTGAATTAATTTAAAACAAATACTATTTAGATTATTTAGGATTATTAATTTATATTTATTTTCTTATCATTTTGTTAAATTCAGTTTTTTTTTATAAATATATTTTAACGCCACAGATTCAATTGGTTTTATACAATCTGTCTCCTGTAATTTTAGGGGAATTTATTATAAAGATTTTATGGTCTGGTAACGAGACCTTTAAGCTTCGATCAACAATATACTAGATATCGGGTCGACGTAAAAAATCCGTGCCGGTAAACAGCGGCTCACTTGAAATGTGAGATTCTATTATGTTTAGTTCTCTTCAAGCACGGCCAATGTTAAGACGTTTCACAATGACGCAGTTTGTCTTCAAAAATTGCGTAAATAATTCCCGAAAAAACAATTTTACGGACGGAGTCTTATTTTTGCTAAGTACATATAAAATAAGATATATTTTAAGCTTTTAAACTAACAAATAATTCAAAATTTGAACAAAATTATCTGTTTTAAATCAACGCTACAAATGTTTGGCCAAGGTTGGCCAACACATGCGCAAACTATTGTGTAACAGAATTGTGGATGCATGGAGTAGATTTGTACTGAAATAATCCTTACTATCTTAGGATAAGCATCCTTAGTAATATTATAAATGCGAAAGTGATATTTTTGTTTGTTACGCTTTCATGCTAAAACGGAAAAGAAAAAATTCCAATCTGTATGTTCATTTTGCGGATATTATTATTTAGCAAAAGTTCGGAAAGCGATACTAAGCGATCAACTTCTGCGATTTACGAGAGATCGGAGTGCGATAGTTCGAGAGCCAGAAGAGTATAAGAGTCAGTGTTTTGTGCGCAGTGTAATTGTAGTGTTTTGTTTTAGTTTCGTTTTTCTCTAATTATAGTAGTGTAATTTTTAATTAATTCATTATTTTATTCATTTTCTTTTGTGTTATTTTTATAAATAAATCCTCAGTGTATAAGAGCGGCGTTTATTAATCCCGAACCATTATAGCTCGCAACAATACGAATTACAATTTATATAAAACATTATATTATTGTTTATCAAATATATTATAGTTTACGTTTCATGTTGATTTATTATTTTGTACCCTACTAGATACATGATAATTTACACATTGGTGTTTCATAAACTATACTTATAATACCAAAGTCTTCGAAGTTAGTCAAGTGTATATGTATAATACATAGATATGTATATATATTTTGGTAACAAATAAAATCATATTTCGACTTCACTCTTTTCTTTGTTCCCATTGAGCAGTGTCATTTTTTCATGACAAGGGGCATGGTTTAAATAACAGGTTACTTTTTTCGTGAATTTTGTATGCGACCTGAAGTCTATTTAATACTATGTCAATGCCTTTAAGCCTAATTTTCACATATTCATTTTATCATTTTCATTTTCATTCGCCAGTCAGCTTATCATTTATCAACCAAAAACAACGTTACGTGCCACGGTGAAACACGTATTCGAAAATAATGTGATATTTTAAGTTTTCCATATTTTGCACAGAACGATTTCAAAGCAAAATGAAATGGCGCAAAAACAAGCTTTAAATTTATGTAAATTTGAATTTGAAATTCCTAACCAAACGCCAGATTTTAGAGGTAAAAGTGACCAGTTCGATAAATCGCCAATTTCATAGGTAAGGACCATATTAATAATCTTTCTCTGATTATTCATTGTTTGAATACAGGAATGCACTGCTGATGACTGAGATAATATAAGGGCTGGATCTTATTTGATTTGCGTTAATTTTAATAAAGAACAACACATATTATAATAATGAATTGGCTTTATTAAATAAATAATTATTTCAGGTAGTGTTTACACAAATTTAAGTTAATATAAGTCTAGTTTGTGATTCAATTCGTTATTTTTTTTTTACATCTCCTACTGACTACAATTTTTTAAACATTTTCAAAGGAGTTTGGCCATTTTCTTGTCATTAATTTGGCAACACTGAGCATTAATGTCACGCTTGTCATCATAGACTGTGTGTTCTTAATTTTATTAATAAAAATTAAACTGGCAACATTTTAGATATTCCATAAAGTATAGAAGTTCTTGAATTCATTCGTTCATTCTCAAGTTTCACGTCCTTTTATTTTTTTTCTTAGTCAGAATGAAGGATATTGTATGAAATTGAGATTGGTAGAAAAAAATAACTTGTTCGAGCTCCGAACAGCGAACACTTCTCGTTCGAATAGAACATGGCGGTGCTAAGCAGGACGTGCTGAAGCTTATAGTTTTTGCATTATCGAATTGCAATATCAACAAGCAATATTTTTAGTATAATCTAACTGTTCTGTGAGATATTGTTACTAATTTAGTGTATTGTAGTCTTAGGTATTCAGATTTTTTAATGGAATTGCAATGAAAATCATAACTTCTCTGGTGGTGTAAAAATAATTGTGACAAATATAGCACAATAATTCAGGTAACTTATTGTTTCATTATGTATTGATACTTGTAAGTTATAAATGGATACATGTTACAATCCCTGAATTATGCAGTTTATAAGCAGTACCCTTCATTGTCATTCATTTGTGTTCATTTTTGTGTAAAATTTTACTATAGTTCTCTGAAGGTATGCAATTTGGTCTTTGGTTTGGGTTCATGGTTATTTAACAAATAATAATACCAGTTAACACGATACTCTATAATTCAAATCGAAGATCATAAGGGTATGTAACGTGATGTCCTTTGTGTTGTTTTAATCACGTGTGTTTTAACTTTAGGTCGTTGGTAAGGGGTCAATAACTGCTGACTATTTCGGTATTAATAGCTTACCGGAGGTCAAAGAGGAGTAATTTTTATAAGGCACTGGATTTATTTCGATGTTTAAGTCATGTGTGAATATCGGGGCAGCTTATTTTCATCAGTAATCTATGGTCTACGAATCGTTTTGTTGAGCGCAAGTGCAACTCATTACCTGGCGATTTCTGTTCGGGTACAGGGTGTGGGGAACTGAAGAGTGCGAGGGGCGGGGTCGTCCGGCAGTCAGCTGTGCGAGTGTCATGTTGTCGCGTCGTAATGCGCCGTGGGAAGTGCCCTAAATTATTTCCTCTCTATTGAGTTTTCGCGAATTTCGCCTCCTTTCTATGCAGATTAATGACCCAATTTTACATTATTCTTAAGGATCAGTTTATTGCTAGAATTTGATTAGTACCGGATACAAGTGAGAGTTTTTCATTTTAGATTAAGGAAGTTATATTCAAATTGTATTAAATTTTGAAACAGTCTTTACAAATTCAAATTAAATATCTGTTTCACATGTATGTATCTAGACGGCTGATTTACATTTCTGTGTCTTTCATAATTATAAGTTTTGCAAATATACTGCTTTGTTTCCTTGCCCTAGAACAACCTAAAAATTTTAAACATTCAAATAACTTGTAATCATTGTAGATGTTAATATTGAATTATTTTATTTTCTTAAGCTTTGCTCATATTTATAAGACATTGATTTCTTGACCAAATAAATACAGACTTTTTCTGTTAAATAGGAAATTAATTTAAATATTCTGTTACTAAGCCAGTACACTAAACTTTATAAGCGTATATTATTGCATAATTTCTTTTGCACACTTTCATTGTTAAAATGCTTGTTTAGCTTTACTGATTGTTGTGCAATCAAAAAAATCAATAACTATAGTTTACGGCTGGGGGCTGCTGATAAACGTCACCTCAATTGCAAAATTTAATCAACATTTGATTGCAATGAGTTAATTGAATTTAATTTTTGTTTTTTGAATAAAATAAGTTGTATAGTTCTTTTTTATATACCTACTATATACCAAATTGAAATATATCCTAAGTTCAATGATAAGAACAAAGTAATATATAATAAAAATATCCTTGTAATAATGATATTATTACCATTTCACAATTGAATTTTTATATGAATAAATATAATGTATATTTTATTAAATTTCTTGTATTAGGCAATTGCATAGCACTTTAATATATACTGAAGGACAAGGGTTGTGTAACACAATTTCAAGTGCTAGTTTAGCCACACCTCTTTCCCATATCAAATTGAACTCTTTGCTCATCACAGGACAGGAAATAAGGACTTCCTTACTACATTAATAAGCTGCATCCTTTATTATATTGTGTAAAGTTGTTGTAACATTCAACCAATATTGGTAAAAAAACAAATTCTATAAGTTCTTAATCAAATAAATTAGTGAAGTTCTTTGCAAATGATGAATTACATGTTTTATATTTTCAGAAAGCCGTGGAGGTCATGGCTACACTCATCCAGGAG
This sequence comes from Anthocharis cardamines, assembly GCA_905404175.1. Lineage (NCBI taxonomy): Eukaryota > Metazoa > Arthropoda > Insecta > Lepidoptera > Pieridae > Anthocharis > Anthocharis cardamines. The sequence continues at coordinate 3,501,377 of FR989955.1, forward strand.
AATGGTATTAAAGAATTAAGCAAAGCTACACATGGAGTAGTAAGTAGTCATGGAATGTCAAACCACACACATACAATGCCTAGACACATGGTGCCTGACCATGAGTACTGTGAGGCGGGCAAACCAGAGCAAGCACCCCAACAGTGTCTCGAGGCTGGGGACGGGACACAGCTTGCTGCACAAGAGGAAGAAGAAGATACTCCCGAAATAGACATAGTGATAAACAATGTTGTGTGTAGTTTTAGTGTTAAGTGCCACCTGAACTTGAGACAGATTGCATTGAATGGTGTGAATGTTGAGTTCCGACGCGAGAATGGTATGGTGACGATGAAGCTGCGTCGTCCATACACGACGGCATCTATCTGGTCATCCGGTCGCATCACGTGCACTGGCGCGACTAGCGAAGACCAAGCAAAGATAGCTGCGAGACGATATGCACGTGCGCTGCAGAAGCTTGGCTTTCAAGTACGCTTCAGAAACTTCCGTGTGGTCAATGTGCTTGGAACCTGTCGGATGCCCTTTGGAATAAGGATTATATCATTTTCTAGAAAATATAAGGAGGCAGAGTGAGTATCTTTCTTCAGTTATTAATTAGAATTCATTAAAAGACTAGTTGACATTTTGTGTCCAACACATTGATAGGATTTGATCACTTGTCTGCCCATGTTTACAGATTATAGAACAAATTTCAACACTTGAGACTTAATTTAAGTTGTACATTACTACTACTAAGGCTTTAGAACATCAAACTTTTAAATATTGACTTAATTATTGTATTAAATAAATTTAGATAATTAATAGAAATGAAAGATGTAACCTAAAAAATTGGTTATGTAAAATTAATTAAATTTTGGTCAGTTTTGGAAAGGGTCTTAATTCGTTATGTTTTTACAAATAATCTTGAAATTAAAAATATATCAATTTGATATGTTACAACATAAATGGGATCATTGGCTTCAAGTGTTAGATAGTTTATCAATTTATAAGATTTTTCCAGAATTACTGTTCTCTCTTTGGAACATGGATTAGTTCATAAATTATTTTACTTTATGCTTTAGACTTATTTTTGGAATTGTGGGAAGTGATTTCATTTTTACCTGAAATTCTCTACCTCTCATTGTGTATTTGTGGTTAGATACTAGTACCTACCAAAGCTTGTTGCTTTCCATGTTATGCATTTTTGTATTTGACACCTTTTTTCAACTGTCAATAGAACAGGAAAAGCCGGAGTATTTTTTAATGCTTATCTAATAGCAAATTGAAGCTTTTCAAACATATGATCTGCATTATTATTATTGCCAAGATTTTCCAATAATATTATGACACTTAGTGATTATTTTTAAACTAATTTAGCCAATTTTACTGCTACATAACCAATTTTGGGTGACATGAATAAGTGAGCTTTAGTGAGAAAATACCAACAGATCTATCTTCTTTATGATGAAAATGCAAAAAAAGCAGATCTGTTTTATCATGGACAATGATTGCTTACCATCGGATAACCTATGCTCCCCTCCTTATGTGGAAATACAAAAAGTCGCTACAGAGAAGCATTTTTATTAATGTCCTTTCCATTTATTAATAGAAGACTCACAACTGTAATGGAAATGATGTTTTTGCTTTGGTCCATATAGGTTTATTTTAAAATCATTCTATGGTTGATTTGCTTATTGATATTTGGGTGTAACAATAAAATGATAGGTCTTATGATGCCAGTTTATAGCCATAGATGATTAATACTTTTATTATATATTTTAAACCATACTTGCATTTTTAGTAGGTCAACACTTTTCGGTTACAACACGAACTGGCTGGCTCAATTCGATAATAAATGGAGTTTAAGTTTTGAAAACATCAGAATAATTATGTGATAATGGGAACTTGGCGATCCAACTACCTTTTCGATATTTATCAATATTTTCTCTAAAAAATATTGAATTGTTTGTTGAAATAACAATTTTACTAATATATACCTACACAGAAAACTATCGGAAGAGAGCCAAATAATTATTGAAGACATGAGTGGATGAAGGGGGTATGGTACAATTTGTAAACTATCGAAAAAATGGGCAAAACAGTTTTGTTACATATTTTTTAGATAATTATTAACTTTCTTGATTATTTATTTCATAACAAAATATGGCAAATAAAATAATTATACATTTATAATATATATATATTGTTATGGAGGCACATAACACCTTCACACAACGTAATAAATATGTTACATAGCTCCTTCATCCATTCACGTCTTCAATTATCTTTTTTCAATGTGAGTGTCGCGTTTGTTCTGGGGGTTACAATATGTTTAAACATATACATAAACAATTAATCTAATTTTAAATCGAAGCAGCTTTCTCGTGGCCCTAGGTCGAGAAACTATTCTCAAAATAGTGAAAGCCACTAATAAGTTTTTGTTTGTAATTTAGAGGATTTAAGTGTTTTAGCTGTAACAGGCATCTTAAATCTGTGGAATTTATGCGTATTTATGAAGTAGGTACCAAAGCTTGCTCTCAACTAGTTTTGTTTTTGGAAGGAAGTAAGATAAGAGAAGTGTCCATACATCACAATCGAGGTCGGAAACACAGGAAGGGACTTGTCCGTTGAACCAAATATACCCAACATACAGGCTTTTGTTTAAAATAAGCTAAGCTTTTAAATGAAGAAACGGATTAAAACGCAATATTTTTATCTTTAAATGGCGTTTTATTACAATGTTTCGAGTTGTTTACAGCAAGCATGGCGTGGCAGACTGAAAGGATATAGCTGTCTTAATTGGAATCCCGTATTAAGGCGTTAAAAGTTCTTCCGTATCCACCTCGTGTTAGTAATGCATTATTAGAGTTAGAGGTACATTGGTACATATCTCGGTGATATATACGAATATGTCACATGTCTCTCCCATTACAAAATATAGCCTGCATCCGTGTGTGTTTGCCGCTTCGTATTTCTAAACTACATGTTACAATTAGCACTTAAAGAAAACTATATTCTGAGAGAAAATAATGATACATATTTATAATTTAGGCGTTAAACAAAGGAAAAAGAAAAAAATAAATAAACAAAATGAACATTTTGGATCACTTTGGGTGCTGAAAACACAACGTATGTGTTTTACGGCCGAATCGAGTATGCGTATTTAACACGAATGCGTGTTCGAAATAAATCGGGTCTGCCAGTGCGGTAAACACGTTTGCGTGTTATTTATATCGAGTCGCTGGTACGTGTTTTTACGTATTTTTTACGTGTTTGAGTCGCACGGCTGTAAAATTGTATTTTGGGTAGCAGTCAAAGTGTTAAAAGGTGGAAATGCATAAAATTACATAAAGCGCGAAGCTGAGGTGGGTTTCCGTTCAGTTCCGATATATTTCCATATACATCACGCCTCTTTTCCGTTGGGGTAATCAGAGATCACGGAATTCCATATGCTCCGATCCTTGCATACCACTTTCGCTTCTTCCACTTTCATACACCTCAACTGCTTTCAACACTAAAAAGCTCTTGAGTCTTGATGTTACCTGTAATACATATATTGTGAAATTGATAGAAGCGTATCGTACTTTTACCCGAACTCAAGGAGATAATACCAGCTCGTCTAACATTAAGTAAACATGTAAACTAAATTACATGTTGCTTGATAGTTCACATTTAATGTTCCTTCAAAACTATGAAGAAAAAAAAGACTTTGTATTATTGTATTGCTGAGGAATCATATTGTCTGTTAATATCTGACATAATAACTACATAAATATATTACGTAGCTCAGTAGGACAGTTCCATTATTGTTATACAAAAAGTGTTCATTTTGTATTTCGTAAAGAAATTTGTAAATAAAATATTTTTAAATAGAGTAACTATCAAGTTATTTTTTGAAGCTTTAAAAATTGACGGTTCGAAAATACTTATGTTTACTTAAGTAATATAATATTTGAACTACACTTTATATTTTGAGTTACTTCCCATATTTTTTCATATAGAGAGCTTAAAATGTAATTTATAATTATACATTTTATAGGTAACAAATTAAAAACTTTCTAACGTTTGAATGTAATTTATCATTGCGTATCTATATTGTAATAGTCCGGACGATTAATGACTGGATGGCATAAATTAATAAATTATCTGTATTTTGTTATTATTCTTTAAATTAACACCATGGTGCGCGTTGCCATCGCAAGTGTAAGAAATGTAATTTTACATAAAATGTCAATATGTGAAATCATAATACCTACTACGTTGTTTAAATACATGTTTATTACAGTTTAGGCTTTTTAGTATAATTTCATTTGGTGTCGGGGCGTTACGTTTGTTGCTTCCATTCCTTGTCATTTCATCAGCAACATCTCTCAGCACATATCATTTGTTACATGGTCAAACAATATTATGTTTTTACAATATATGGATAACTTTCATTACTTTTTAGTTACGTACATCCGTGCTCATTATATGCACATACCAAAGCAAACTTATAACTTTAAATTTCCATTCACTGCGTCCACTCTCAGACTTCCTTTTTAAACCTTATCTTATCCAATCTTGTTACTCCACACATTTATCTCATCTGAGTGCAAACCTTTTTCATCTAACATTAAATCTAACGACAAAAAGTATGGTTAATATTGTTTAAAAACATTTAAAGTTCTTATTTTTCAATAACGTATCAAAATATCGGAGTTTCAATTATTTAGTATTTAAAGACCCTAATATTATTTTAATCATAATATTAATCTTTAAACTATTCCCTATTTTTCAATAACTTGGTCATCCATTTTAATAGCTGTGCCATTTTCGTAATTGATACAACTGTCTCCGCTTTCTTCTATTAAGCGTAGTCCTTGACCTCGTTATACTTTAGAACAGAGGGCCTAGCACGAACAACTTGTATTCGTTTCGTCGAGCTGTCATTTGTATGAAATTTCAAATGATTTCTCATACAACTGACAGATGGACGATTCTAATTCTTTTTCGATAGTCGTTCTAACTAGGCCCTCAGAGCTGTCCAAATCAAGGCCCTCGGGCCCGTAAAATCTTTTCTTCTTTCTTATTTCTTTAATTTCTTATTTCTTTAATAAAATAACAAAATTTAGAAAATTTGCATTTTACATTTTTTATTCGTTAATTATAAATATTTTGCGGCCCCCTAAACTATTTAGTCATTTTTATTAGCCCTAGTTTCCATATTGTTTGGACAGCCCTGCTATAGAACATCTTTATCTAACTCATACAAGTAAAAAGAAAAAGTACTCGTTGTTATTCTTCTCTTTCCTAATGATAGGACAGTCATGCCTTATGAGGTGGTCAAACTCTTCATCAATCATTTTTAATTAGGCCTTCATTTTATTATTAAAATAAAAATATATTTTTACGGGTTAGCAAATTTTCGTTCATAAATCTATTCTCAAACTTAGCATTGTGTTAACCTACTTTTGTTACTGACTATAATATATTTAATATATCTACGCATAAAATATGACATAACGCTGTCTTGCGCCACCATAACGGTATTCATTCAGCGAATGTTAGAGAATAGGTTCTAATGTCAAGTTTAGAAAGAAGTAACTAACGTGCCGTACTAAAAGGCGATGAACTAGTTAATTTATATCTTCTGTTCAAAGGTAAAACTCACTACTTAAGTTAATTTTGAATAAAAATAAATTTTGCTACTATTGCATAGTTTAAGCTTAAACCTAGCTACGGTAAGAACAAAGTACTAATTGCTTATTGTGGTACACAACAAAACGATGAAGCGCAATACGCACCTAGTAATTTGTTATTATCGAAGATGTAGGTACGCTAGTTTTATTCAAAATTACACTTAGTGAGTTGTACCTTTGAACAGACGATATTCTCTCCTTAAAACAGATGAAGTATAGCATTTCATTTAATTTAACTTCGCGTTATTTATTATTATATTAATTTCATTATATTTTTGAATGAACTGTCGGCTGACCTGATGGTAAACGATCACCAAGTCGTATCGGTTCGGAAATACCACTGGGGACAACTTGCGAGGCAGAAAATTCCCAAGAAAACGCACGGTTGTGGATTTCCAAGAGCTTGATTAGGGTATTATTATAATACAACTTTTAAGTGGCACTTAAAAAGTGTCTTAACTGGCTAGCGAGATATCAGTTGCATTGTTACACTCAATTGTTTTCAAATTATACTAAAAATTATACTATCCAGTTGTGCACCCCTCGTTCCGACGTAGTACGTAAATAGTGAAATAAACGATCTCATAAGAAATACTTTTTCATATAATATTTCAATAATACATTTTCTATTGTTATAATATAGTTCTTTCTATAAATAAATACAACAACATATTTCTTTCATTTCAACTTCAGATTCGAACTCGCATCTGACGCTACGCTATGGGACTGAATATCCACTATTCTACGAATACATATCGAAAAAGTTCAACGCGAGTCAGTTTACATTGAAATTTGGTGATATGGTGCCTTTAAAATAATATTTAAATGATGATAACTTTTCTTTCCGATAACCGATTTCGATGAAACAAAGCCTATATGTTGCCCCGGGCTTTCCTTAATATATTTGTGTGAATTGCATTAAAATCAGTTCTGTATCTTCGGAGATTAGCGTGAACAAACAGACAGACAGAAAGACAGACAGACAAGAATCTTAAAAATTGCATTTATGCATTCTGCTACCCTTCTTTTATCACCCCTCTTAATTTCTGGTAAAAATATTTAGTGAAGCGTAATTTCGATCCTACTCTTTTATTATATGTATATATATATATATATATATATATATAGATGTATAGATCATATCATAATATTATATTAATTCTAAAGTTCTAATACAGAATTTAAAAAAAATAATTAGTACAAAGAATTTTGTACTTAGAAGCTACATTTAAGTTCTAAAGCAGTTAAACGAAACAATCTGAATGTTAACAGTATTTGGATAACACAGCTCAATGATATTGGGTAAATGACCAAAAAAAAGCTCTTAAAATTATCATAAGTGACGTCATCTGCACCTAGGTCAGTGGTAGACATTTTAGCTTAAAATTTTTCGCTTCGTCATTCATATACAACTTTCGCGGCAAACACCTTTCGCTTGTGATAACGTACGCCATGATATTGTTTTACCGAGAGCGGTATGTCCGCGGATTCGCTTGCGAAACAAAATTGTTTTCGGTATAAGCTTTCATCTAAGGCAGGGGTTCCCAAACTTATTTTGTCTACTGCCCCCTTTGAGAATAAATTATTTTTTAGCGCCCCCATTTTTTCAAAAAACTTAAAAACCACTATTACTTCAAATTAAATTAATTAATTATTGTGAGCTATATTAGCGGAGATTAAACATTCATTCTAAACGAGACTTTTACTATAACCCGACCGATTGACATGTTTTTTTTTATTTATTGAATAAAACAGGACAGATATATAAACTTCGCAGAGAGAAATATCGAACCGAGTTTAAACAATCTCTTAATTAATAATAGTTGATGTTCACAAATTAAAGTCGAGAGTCGAAAGCTCAGTCGGTGTCTAAGAGTCCTCCTAGCTAGATTAAATTACCAATCGCCCCCTAAGCCTCTGCACAACGCCCTCATTTTTTTTGGGTCTCTTACCTTTAGACCCGCAGCGCCCATAAGGAGGCGTAATATCGCCCACTTTGGGTAACACTGATCTAAGGGTATGTAATAAGAAAACAATCGTCAGTATTGTTTCAATTTAAATATATAACAAGTAGAGTTAATCGATTTGTGCATTGAACGGCTCAATTATGAGATATACTATTTTTATTTTCCATATTGAAACATATAGATAGCTTCAAAAATATCCTGAACTCCTAAACCACTGATCCTTATTCATCCTTAATCCTTACTTATAGTTTACAGCATTCCCTAGTGTCTTTAAATTTTCATGAGCATCGAAAAATATAGGTACAGAACTGCCATCATGCATTAGGGTTCTGGGTTCGACATAGCCTTGACCAGTGTAACAATGAAAATTACATATTTTATTTTAATTATTTTTTACACAATTATTTTCGTTTATACTCAACGTAAACGTAATGAAGATTAGACAATAAAATAATAAGCAAAATTATTTTCTATTAAAAGATTTTTGTCTTAATAAATATTGGTGCTATGGCAATCTGCCTTCATAAATATATGAGTCGAAAAGGGGTTCTTATAATACCCCGCATTAATTGGAATCTGCGTCAAAATATAAACCTTTTTACCAATACATGATTCCCAAGCAGTATTTGACTTTTAAATTCATATAAGATAAGCGACGATAATAACGTCTAACACCCCAAGGAATTGTTATTTAAATCAGATTGAATAATGTGATGTTTGTCTCGTTTCAGCTATGAACCCGAGCTTCACCCTGGAGTCACATACAAGCTGTATAATCCAAAGGCCACATTGAAGATATTTTCAACGGGTGGTGTAACAATAACAGGTATGGTAACGAAAACTTATCATAATAATTTAAATCGCTATTGATATTATGATGGTAATGGATGTCTTGGTTTATTTTTCGCGGAAACTAGAGGAATTCCCGGTAAAAGTAGACAATTGGCCATATAGGTCACTCATACGATAATCAAAATTGAATATTACTTCAGTGTATTAAGTCTTTAAAGTTGTTCTCAAATTTGATTATTATTTCAGTATTCCGCCGTATGCTACATACTCCTAGCATTTTACTATCCCTATGTAAATAGTTGTTCATAAAATTTTTTTCAGTTGCATTCATAAAATTTGGAGGAGTAATATTATTTAAATTTCATATTCAATGTAGTAATTGAGACACATCTCAAGCCTTAGGAATATTTAAAAACTCAAAAATTTCAACAGAATCACGTAAACGAGCATTGAAAACCCATTTTTATTTAGGGACGGATACGTCACAGGGTTAAAAATAAACGAGGTAGTATTGTATCGTTTACAAAAGGTTTCTGTGGAAAAGGTCATAAAACGTGCCGATTCTGTGAGATATAAAATATGAACTTTAAAAAAACGGAGCTTGCAAAGCCTTTCTTATAACTTGGAATGTTTAAGTTAAAAATAAAACGATACTCCGTAGTATTAAGTGTTAAGATTGAGTTCCATCTATTAACATCTGCAATACGAGAGGTCTGTTTACATTTGCAGCGCGTTGCTAATCTTTAAGGAACGAATAGCGCCTTTTCTTGAAATTTTCACGTTTGAAAGTTAAACAATACCGTTTCTGTAATGATATCATTTCGATTCTGTATCAAATGAAAGACGGCATCTAGTATTCGCGGGCGGTTTTTTCCAATGTGAATTAATATAAATCAACATCCAGATAACGTCTCTATATTGTAACTACAGATAGAAAGAAACAAGATATTAAAAAATTTCGTACATTTTTTAATTTATATTTTACTAGCAAACCCCAACCCCCTCCCCCCAACCCCTCTGATAATGTAGCTTTCTATTGGTGAAATAATTTTTAGATCCAATGATTACTCCCTACAACCTCACAAACTTTACCTCTTTAGAACATTAGTATAGATTTGTCTTGGATTTTATACAGCTCTAAATAACATTGCAATTGCCCTGTGACCTTCCAGCACGCAGCGTGAACGACGTGCAGTCGGCTGTGGAGCGCATATTCCCGCTGGTGTACGAGTTCCGGAAGCCGCGCACGGCCGCCGACGAGGAGATGCTGCGGCAGAAGCGAGCCGCGCGCAGCCGGCAGCCCGCCGCGCTGCCCGACGTGCAGCCGCGCCGCGAGAAGGTCAAGGACGAACTGCTGCTCGTCACGCTCTCCGAGGACGACAACGAGGCCTGGGAGTGACCAGCGCGGCCCCGCCCACCGCCCCCCCGCCCGTCCCACGGACACTTGTTTGGCATAGAGCATTGAGATAGTATTAAATGGACTTCGGGTCCGCGCTCCGAACTTTTTTTTTTTGAAGATTTTATGGCCTGGTAACGAGACCTTTAAGCCAGCGCTCCGAACTGAATGAGGAACAATAGAGCGAAAAGAGAAACAATCCCACGCCAGTCTTCATTTAATCAACTAACGTAACGCACGTGTAGATAGCGTATTGTATTATGAACATGTCTTAAAACTATTTAAGTAAAGTGAGAAAAGACGAGTTGTCGTTTACTTACTGAAAATAACATTTTTCTATGACGCAAGAGCAATATTTAGTTCAGGAATATAGAATTTATTCAAATTTTAATCTTCTGTAAATACAAATCATAAACACTCTAAATGATTAAAAAGTATCTATCTGTTCCGTTCTTGCACATTATGCACGCAATGTACAGAAAGAGAACATGCGTCAAATCATGTTTCAAGCTAAATTGAGCTCTATGTTAACGATTTAAGACATGGATTAAAACATTTAGTTCATAATCATATACGTTTGCATAGGTGTAATCTCGGACACTTGTGAAATTTATATAAGGCCCATTTTCATTTAATAGTATGTCAATGACAAAGCAATAACCGTCGGTTGTCAGTGCAATCGCGTGTGAATTGTCGGCGAGCTCCTATCGGTTCATGCCAAAGATATTTATTAGAGCGGGTGCTTCGCCCTCGGGCCCGCGCCCCGGCGGCGGCTCGCGCTTCTCGTGACTGCGATACGCGATCTCCTGAGGTGAGAACGAACAACTATCGAAAAAGTATCCATATCGTCGAACTGTTGTATGAAATTTCAAATGATTTCTCATAAATGACAGCTCGACGATACGAATACTTTTTCGCAAGTTAGTGCTAGGCCCTCTGTCCTGTCACCAGGCGATCCGTTTGCGAAACCAAATTATCGTATAAGTAATGTTGAGAATAAATCTCGCTATCGATACTCAGTCTTGTTTTTCATTTGCCGTTATGATTGATGATTCGTAGTGATAATAGTGTTCACAATAATTGTTCTTAAGAATGTGATGACTGAATGATTAATTAGATGTTAGTGATTGTACATATGAAGCTTAGACATTATACGTTTCAATAAAACTTTATTGTTTCATTTTACTTTTTATTTATAGTTTTGGACAAGGGGTTAATTTAAAAAAATATTCGTCAAAAGTGCTTGTAAAAGTTTATTTGAATTTTCTTAAGAAATATTGCGTAATTTCAAATATCGCAAATCACTAACCATACAAAGGTATACAATATCAGTGTTTCAATTATAAAACGCTGTTGAAAATGCCTTCTTACTTATATAGGAAAGAGTATTTTTAAGACAATGTATAAATGGGAAATGTTAGGACATTAGAACTTGAATTAGGATTCAAGAGTCAGATTCGTGAGTATCATACTCGTCGCTAGTAAACCTGGCGTGAGATGGTCGAGGGGGACGCGCGATTCTTGTACGGTATTTGTAAGGGTCGAGACGAGTCGGTGTTCGTATGTAAGCGCTCAGATCCACTACAGCCAGCCTCGGTGCCCTCACTGCGGTTCCTATTGAGTTGAATAAATATCTGTATCAGTACTGAAATTTTGTTAACCTCATTAATTATTTATGTATGTTTTTCTAACTTTCTAGGATATCGAGCTAAATAAGGAAGAGGCTTGTTTCAGCTTCGAAGGGCGTATGTATGTATGTCTACCTTTTAAGCTCGATGTGCATTTGCCGCCAGTTATTGAGGATGAACGACTTGCGCACAAATAAATATTTTATTATAATTCGTTCGAGATACCTATTGTTTGTTTGTTAATCTCAATCAATTTAGTAAAACTATTTATTATAATTGTTATAATTAGAATAGTGGTAAAAAACGAGAGATTTTTGACCTTTTATAATAGGCAAGGCATCATTGTCAATGTGCACCATCTTAGGCCGGGTGCGCATAGACGCATTACGCGCTGTTCTTGGCGGCAAAGCGCGCAGTATGGGCGGTGAGGCTACAGGCAGCAATGGCGATAACATTCGCGTTGTTAGGACGCGTCGCTCTGGAGATGAACTCCGGGATCTGAAAATAGAATATTTAAAAACTTATATACCTAACCGTTTTTACATATTATACTCTTGTTAGACAGGCCTACCACCAATGATGGCTAATCGAAGATCGCATTGAGATACCTATGCGTTGTTAATGTACTTTACCATTTTCAATATAATAAACTTAATATATGAAATATATATTTTTTTCTTTTTAAAAGCTTTAATTAATCATATAATGCTTTTGAAAAGCAATACTTCGAGAAATTTTAAGCTGTCGATTATTGGAAAATAAAATCTAGAACCATCTGACTGTATTACATATTAATTAGATATTAGTTGACATATTGTAAAAAACAAATGTTAGTTAATGTTGTCAAGGCCAGATTCAGGGTCTGGAGGCCCTGGGGCAAAAAGTTGTTTACTAGTCGAAATTTAAAAGATTTTTTCCGAAATCTATTGTGGGGCCCCTCTTTTGTGGAGGCCGTGTAAATCCGGCCCTGAAAGTTATCGTCAGACCTTTGTCGTTCGTATGCTGGACGTTTCCGTCTTCGCCTGCTGCGAGATTCCTTCTTCTTGGTGGTTGCACCGACACGAGGCGGTATCACGCCCATGTGCCGATAGTAGTCACATAATGCTTTAGCTAGAGATCGCCCTATTTTTACATCTGTCAAGTGTTTAAGAAATATGTTGATTTCAAATATCAACAAGTATACCTACCGTCCTACCTATTATGTTTGTGACTATTGTCTATTAATTGTTTTATTGTACCCAAAAACAGAATTAGATTTTTACACTAACGTGAGGTTAAGAGCTGATCTAAATTCATTTTGCTATCTCTTTTGAACAAGCATCCGATTATGAATAATAAAAACTGTAGTGTTACACTATTTACAAACATAATCAAGAAAACATTTTATATATTCGCTTGCATTTGCTTCATGCATTTTTAGATTATCAGGGAACTTAAATAACTATCAATCTGCCTTTTTATTTAATATTTAAGATATCACTTAAAAATGGGTGATATACTTTAAGTGAGATGTTAATTTTAGTGAAAACAATTTTAGCCCATAAATAAGATCTGAGACTTTCAAAAGGATACAAGAATCTTCGGTATAATGCATGTAAGGCCCTCTAGAAGTCATCCGCCGTCCGCCCAACGAAGCCAGCAATGTATATGCATCCACTGCGCCCACGGGTAAAGAACGCCGAGCACTCCCCAATAATAAAGCATCCGAATTGTATAAGCAGGACTCAGTCCGCCAAGCTTCCACTCGCATTGCTAAGAACTTTGGAAGTACTGCATGCCGTTCAAACCTAAGTATTGATAGGAATTTTTATTAATTATTTTGATTTCTTGTCTTAAAAGTTGGTAAGTTATTGAAAATAAAATCGTATCTTTAATTCTGGTACTGAAAGTCAACATGACACATTACTAATCTATTTTCACAGTTTATTTATATTTTAAACTAGCCGTCCCCGCCCACCCGCTTTGCTGGGCGAATTGTAAAGGATAGACGCATATGAACTATCCACATAAATTTGAAAAAAAATGGTAAAGGGTTGATGGAATTCAAAAAATGAATAGCCTAAAACCTTCTACAATTAATTCCGCGTCGAATGGACCGATGGTATCATGCCGATCGGTCCAGTAGTTTTCAAGTTTATCGATAACAAAGAAAAAAAAAGTTGCTTATATATATATAGATAGATTATTATAATAATGTAGGGCATTTGTATACCACGTGTGGGTACTTATTTTGTCAGTTTGTCGATTAAAATGTATAATATAAATTATTGTTACCTATCTCTCTAATGTTACCCAGATTTTTTTATTTAATACTTTGTATCTATATATTTAATAAGTACTCTTTGTTTTTTTAATGATTATTTAGCTCGGTCGCTAATATGTCGTATATTGTATTTGCTAAGTATTTCGCCACACACGTCATAATAACTCAAATATCTATAAACAGACCTGTATACATCATCATATGAGTTGCCTCGTACAAAAACCCCTTCATGACTTACATCTGCGTGTAAGTCTATGATGAAATCTAGCTGTAAGCCCTGAAAATATTTTAGAAGACTAAAACATAATTGCATTGAACAAAAGCTGTTCGATACATTTTTGCTCATACTTTTTCGGCAGTAATTTTCTTGATGAGATCGTTTACAGCGATAAGAGCTGGGTGAGCGTAGCTCGTGGCTGTGTTCCAGCAACGATTCAAATCGGAACCTAATAGATCAGAGCGGTGGTTACCCAAGAATACTCCATCAGGATTTAGCATCGGCACCACCTAGGAAACAACGTAACAGTCATATTAAACTTCTATATATGAGAAGGATTCTCTGAGACAAAGAGAATAACTTTGGAGAAAGATTCTTTAAATAAACAAATTTCATCTGTTTTGTTATGAAAACGTAGAACAGACAATATTGTTGCACGACTACTCGTTTTTGTAAAATATAAGAATATATTACTAACAACATACAAAATAAATCTTAGATATTAACTAATTATAGGTAGCATATATATGACCTCAAGAATACTGCAATGTCCCATGGCTCCCAGGATAACTTCATGTATGGAATATTAACTACTTCTAAACATACCTGAATCACAATATCATTTCGCAAAGCTAACGCTTTTTCTGATGAGCTAACAAGGTAGTCAAGAAAACCTGAAAAAAATTACAGAGATAATAATTTTGAAGTTTATGGATTTTTTTTTAATTAAATAACTATTCTCGCAAACAAATTAAAATACCTTGACAGATGTATGAAGCTGGTGGTTCCCCACCATGAGTTCGACCCAGTACGAGCACAACACGTTTCTTAGAATCCGCAGTTTTTCCTTTAATTGTGACATCGTCTTTCTGATCAATAGTCTCTTTTGGACCGAAGTCACCGATGGTTATAAGATCGATTCGACGTTTTTGCTAAAAAAGTAGAATCTATATTAATATATACCTATTATTAAGCATACCAGGGTGAATCAAAAAGTTCTTAGAAGTGCATATATATGAAACCTTTTTGGATCAAGTTCGATATTCAAATTAAAGAGTGTCTATCACACTATATTTATGCAGACTGTCACTTGTTTTTGTCAGTTCGTTCGCATGTAATAATTTTTTTTGTGCAACGAGTTGCTAAAAAGTCAAAATTATGGATAAAAGTGAGTTACGTGCGGTGATAAAATATCTCAGTTTGAAAAAAATGTCTACGAAGGAAATTTTTTTGGACATTCAGCAGACATTAGGGGGTGATGCTGTACCCTATTCTACGGTTGCGTACTGGGTGGCTGAATTTAAAAGAGGTAGATCAAGCTGTAAAGATGACCCGCGTTCTGGGCGGCCTTCAACCTCCGTTACAGAAGAAAATGTCAAAAAGGTTGAGAATCTGGTTTTGGAAGACAGAAGAATGACTATAAAACATATAGCTGAGATCCTAAAGATATCTTTTGGTAGCGTTCAATCCATTTTAATTGATTCACTGGGGTTCAAAAAAGTGTCTGCAAGATGGGTGCCACGAATGTTAACCGACGAAAACAAAAAGCGACGTTTGGAAATTTCCAAGCGTAATCTCGAAATGTTCCAGCGTGATTCGGATAATTTTTGTCGTCGTCTTGTCACCATGGATGAAACGTGGGTCCACCATTATGATCCTGAAACTAAAAGACAAAGCATGTCTTGGAAACGACCATCCTCTCCATCCATCAAGAAATTTCGAGTTGCTCCTACCGCTGGCAAAGTTATGGCCTCTGTGTTCTGGGATAGTGAAGGAATCCTTTTTATTGATTACATGCCAAAAGGCCAGACGATTACTGGACCCTATTATGCAAATTTAATCCCGAAAGTGCGTGAAGCGATTAAAGAAAAACGTCGTGGAAAACTGTCGTTGGGCGTGTTGTTCCTTCAAGATAACGCTCCTGCTCATCGATCGGAAGTTGCGCTCAACGCAATCCGCTGTGCTGGCTTCAATCTCCTTGACCACCCACCATATTCTCCGGACTTAGCCCCAAGTGATTTTCACTTATTGCCAAAATTAAAAGAGGAAATTCGTGGAACAAAATTTCACGATAATGACGCGGTTATAGCTGCCGTAGAGGACTTTTTCGAGAGTCAAGAAAATAATTTTTTTTCACAAGGAATAAGGAAGTTAGAAACGCGTTATTCTAAATGCATTGCATTGGAGGGAGATTATGTAGAAAA
This sequence comes from Anthocharis cardamines, assembly GCA_905404175.1. Taxonomy (NCBI): domain Eukaryota; kingdom Metazoa; phylum Arthropoda; class Insecta; order Lepidoptera; family Pieridae; genus Anthocharis; species Anthocharis cardamines. Next base: position 3,517,498 of record FR989955.1, read on the forward strand.
ATAAAATATTATTATTTAAATCTTTGCATTTTTTAATATTGATTCCAAGAATTTTTTGATTCACCCTCGTACATTTCCTGATTTACGTTTATCATTTAGAAACAGTGGTTTAAAGATTGTCAATGAATACAATTAGAACTATCGCGAGTTCTTCAGAGAGAGCGAGAGATAGAGAGAGAGCTTCAGCACTAAAAATTAAGAAAAAAACACTAATCCAAATCTTGTTATTTATAACTATAATTTCCTACTTTTGATTCAAATTTAAAGGGAATATTTTAAATTGAACTCACCGTTGTCTGTGCAATTGATTCTCTTTTGGCAAATGCTTGCGCCTTCTGCTCCCATATACTTAAATGTTTCTGTAATCTCGAATATGAATAGGGAAAGGATGCAACGAATTGATACACGTCTTCCTCTCTGTCGAATCCGAAAGCTACGCTTAGTATTTTTCGACCACGGTGAACTAAAGAACGGTGATAGAAGAGTAAGCGCCTTGGAATACGTTGCCTGCAAATATATAGGTGCACGTTCAAAATAACAGAAGATCTTATTTTAACTTTCTAATTATCTTAACTTTGATAATAATAAAATTTTCACCATTTCTGGCGTGATGTGGATCGTACTAGTGGTGTCATTTCTCCGTTAAATAGCGTAAATTCTTTGCCCATATTTACGATGTTGAATATCACTCTCTATAAAAAAATAAAATTAGTGTTATTAAATGTCATAATTGGTCAACCACTGAACTAGTTTTGATAAAAATATAAACGGAATAAGGTAGGTAGATAACTTTCAAAAATAAGCTTTCTAAAGTATACCTATATCCTATAAGATAATGATTAAAAAATGGCGGCCAATAAATAGGTGCCATAAAAAACTTCATCAAATTTAGTTCACTAGTTTAGTCATAAAATATAGCAGACGAAAAGAGATATAAGTTGCGTTACACCTGGTCTTGTTTAACATTTTCCACCGTAAAATTGAACCAAAACCTCGAACGAGGTCGGCAAGTATCTGGTCTTATAAATAAATCGTATTCCAGCTCCGTGATGTGGTCAGCTCGACCAAGGTTACCACACTCGTACGCCGCGTCGAAGCACAGGTGACCACGCTTCGCTTTGCCGCTGTGGCCAGGCGGACGAACGATCAGACGATTTAGGTTCCCGAGACCGCCTTCGCCATCGCTTTCTTCACTGTCTGAAGTTCAAATTAGAAGATTATTATACTTAAACGCATAGATAATTATATATCACTAATCGGTAAGTACTTGGCTACATTCTGTAATTTAATACGAGTGCTAGATCTAATCCAAAATCCTACTTATTTCACTTGGCTTTATAAAATAATTACCAACTCAAGGTTTACAATTTATTTTATTAAGCCAAGTGAAATAAGTAGGATTCGGTTCTGGCGCAGTGGTCACCATACCAAAATAAACTAACCTAAAACTTCAAGACCCCATAACTCATAGAATTTATCCTCCCCCGATGGAATATCACTTGTTATGATGCAATGAACAACTTCACGGAGAAAAATATAAAATAATCCCATAGATTTTCGGAAAAGTAACCAAATTGGATAATTACCAATAATTTCATTATTATTTCGGTAGACCGTATTTCCTTTATAAAACAAGACTAGTCACGGTAAAAACGGAAAAGCTCACTCGTCGGAAATTTCCCATTCAGCCTCCCCTTAAAAGAGCATTTTAATATTATAGGTGACAAATCAGGCCCATATTATCAGCCAGTGAGTTAATTCATCTACCTACAAATATTAATTTAGCATCACACTTGAAAATAAATTAGTAACGGAATTAAATTCAACAACGAAAATTTTAATATAATATGGTAGGTACTAGGGATGTTACGGAGCTTCGATTCCGGTTCCGAAAAGTCGGAACTTCCGATTGATTTTGCACCTCCGATTCCGATTTCGGTTCCGATAAATTTCAATCGGAGGTTATAATCGGAGGTCGAAGCACAGCGGCGGCGGCGACCACGATCAGTGCCATTTGATTTAATTTACTACGGCTTAAAATTTAAGTCAATTCGTTTATTTTTATTTTCAACAACTAGGAAGGTGTTTTATTTTTTGAACTGATATGAATGAAACTGATTTATTTTATTATACATCTCTCTTTTGCTTCTGCCTCCGATTCTGGTTCCGGTTCCGATTCCGGTTCCGGTTCCGATTTCGGTTCCGACAAACCAAATTTAAAAACTCCGATTCCGAATTCGGTTCCGATAAAACCACTTCCGTTACATCCCTAGTAGGTACTATTGAACACAACCCAAATCACGTCTTGCGATTTAGGATTCAAACATACCATCCGCACCTTTCCGATATATCGTAGTGTGTTCCAGATCTTCTACTAACGCGTCCATAATTACATCAAATGCTTGTCTTATCAAACTTAACTAACAAAGTTACCGTCCTACGCTCGGGATACGAGTAAAGTGGATACACGGCTTTGAAAGCTTAACGGAAAACATATATGTACCTACATATTTATATACCTAAATAGCGATACTTGTTACATAGGAAAATCGTTTACCTAACACGCTACTGTAATCGCTTATTTGATCGTCAATTGAAACTTCACGAAGGAGTACACGTTTAGAAATAAATTGAACCATAAATGGATTTCCGTAAGCTGCTTCGTATTATATATTATAATGTGACCTAAATTACAGCACATATTGACATGGCCAGATAATATATTATATGGTTATAGGTTTGTTCAGAAACACCATAATCTGTAATGTTAAAAGTAACTTAGTAGAGATAGCTAAAGAGCTATCAAGGCGCCGTTTCACGTTTGTTATTAAGTTTCCTTTTCTATGCTTACTTAAGAGGAAAGATTAGTTTGTTTGTATGTATGTTTATTTGTTACGATTTAACTCAAAAACTACTCTACCCATTTCGATCGTTATAAATAACTAGTAACACGCCCCAGCGCCCCCAGCTTCCTACGGGTGCAAAGTAGACTATACAAAATAATAGTATATATTATGTTACTCGCTGATAATGTAGCTTTCTGATTGATCTGTCTACTCACAGATGAAACCGCTTGATTTGACAGTACTTTTGATATCGGTACTGACTTTCCACCAATACTTATCGTACTATTCACTAATGATGGATGGAAGTCTTTGGAATATCCTCCATTTCTGAAGTCTTAATCATATTGCTAAAGATTTTTTTTAGAATAAGTTTCAGTTTTTTTTTAAAGTTCCCACCACAAAGGGGTTCAACCCAAAATGGGCATGGGGGTAGAAGTTTCGACAACCACGCAGGCGAAGGCGCGAGGAAAAGCTTGTTATGATCTACCTACAATTAATTTAGCATACTTGAACATAAATTAGTAACGGAGTCAAATTCATGAACGAAAATTTTAATATAATAAGGTATTGACAACACGTCTTGGGTATTTAGGCTTCAAACATACCATCCGCACCTTTACGATATATCGTAGTGTGTTCCACATCTTCTACTAGGCGCGAGGAAAAGCTAGTTACCGTATGTATATTGTGGATTATATTCTACCTAATAGTTTACAAAAGGTATAAAACTACAACAGCACTATAAAATATACTAATCTAAAAAATATTATAAGAATAGTTATAGGTAATATAATAAAACAATTTTATTACAATTACTTTTCTGGCAATTACGTATGTGTTTAATATATGCGTATTTAACGATAATTCATAGAAAAAATATTATACATTTAATACTTACCGGACATGTTAAGTCCTTGGTCCGATACCAGTCAATGAACCCATCGTAATAATAAACTATTCTTCAATTCATTCTTCTTTCTTCCCAGAACTGGATTAAAATTAAGGGTTTTTGATGTTTCCAAGGTAAGGAAATAGTGTCTTCTGTAATGTCTGCAGAGGATTCGCAACACGTTGCCATGATACGCGACACTGCGACATTACCTCCATAACAAAAACAAAATAATTAATTAATTTCAATAAATGTAAGCAAACGTTGCTTGGTTACCGTAACTGCAGTACTTGTAGAATTCAGCAGAGGTAGTTAAGTGATAGTTAAATCAATATGATATAAACACTAGGAGATCTGCTGAGAACATTAATTCTATATATTTTCTGTGGCTGAGATATCTCCTACCATCTAATGAGCCTCACGCTCGACTTTCGATATCTAATATAGAAAAAAAAATATTCTACATGATCAGGAAGTTAATTCCGTTTTTTTAAGAGCAAACGGTTTATCGGCTCAGCTGATGGTACGTAATTAATTACCATCAGGTAAATAAGGTAAGTAATTATCGGCGCCCATAGACATCTGCAAAATCGGAAGGTATCGGCAATACCAGCCTTTCAGAGAAGACAATTTTTCTTCGATTGTAGCAATTTTATAACTATACTTGAATGTATACATCAGCTACTTTTTCAAAAATACTATAATGAATAATAACTCGTACAAATATGTATTTTTGATGTTTTCTTAGGTATTTTCTCACTTAATAATTAAAGTAAATTTTCATTTGTAAGAAAAGTAGAAAGTTTCGTTATGTTGCTTCAGAGTTTTATTTATTACTAGAATTGCGCCCCGGCTTCACACGGGTGCAATGTAGATGTACTATACAGAAATATATATACGGATGTTTTTAAATCGGTCCAGTAGTTTTTGAGTTCATTCATAACATACAAAAATACAAATCATTCCTATTTATATTATTAGTATAGATTAGTATATAGGTAAACACCATCCATTTTCTGTTATGACATACATAACATTTCTTACCAATAAAAAAATAAGAGAATATTCTTTATCATTTGTTTTGATTGAAAAATAAGATTATGTTACCAAGTAAATTGTTTTAGTATAGGTTTATCTATTTGTGATCATTTTTACGATTAGTTTTTTTTTTAACATTATTTTGAGATAAAAGTAATAATACACGTGCGCAGATAATACTTCTTCAAGTTTTGATCAAAACATCCTGGGTGTCTTGTTGAATAAGCTTATGTTATTATCAGGCTTCTGTAAGAAGATCGATAAGGTAAGCAGATGTGACATGATGAAGATAAAGTTGATCTTCATACTAAGATAGTTTTTTGCATGAAGTTAATATTTATAATTCTTAACAATTATATATTATCAATAGATAGAAAATACAAATATAGGTATATACTATATATAGAATACATAGAAATAAAATAGTATAATAGGCAGAAATTAAATCATTATTTTACATTACGCATTACAAACAAATGTTAAATTATTATATAATTTAAATTTAAAAGCAATTGAGATACTGAGTGTAAAATAATGTGATGTTTAATAATAATTGATTGTTTACCAAGGGAGCAAACCACTATTTTTAAGGCGAGAGTGTTTTTGAATCCAGAGCAACGAGGGATTCAAAGTACGTCACTCAAGTTTAAAATAGTGTTCTATGAGAAAATAAGTAAGTGCAATTCATTTTTTTTTATGTCAGATATCGACAGACGAGCATGAGGTTCGCTTGATGGTAGGTGATACCTCAGTCACAGAACATTAGTCAATGATGCGCTGTCGACCTAATTTTTACTTCGAGCATTCGGAAATCCATAGACTGACACTTCACGGTTTTTCCATCTATGAACGGTGGTTCGTTACCCGGTCGGAATTTCGATATTCCTCCCACCCGATCAATGCCCGAAGTTACCAGACGTGGAGAAAACATGTTTACAGAAAACTATAAACATGTTGTCCCGGGTGGGATTCGAACCCACGACCCATCGATTTGAACGGCAGGTGTTCTACCGAACGCACCAACGAGCCCGTCAATATTCATGAAGTAGAATTACGTTTACTTATTGACATACAGTTAGGAACAATAAGAAACAGAAATAATTGGATGCTAATGCTTATATTTGAACAATTATGAAAGATCTTTAAATCCTAATTTGAACAAACAATAACAAAAATAATACGTTTCGCTCTTCGATCAACATACTATGTCAATGGTTTCGCACGTTTACTCTTTTCAGAATCCTTTTTTTTTAAATTGAAAAAAAGGGACACTAAAATTTGACAGCCTGTAAAATTTTCATACAATGTTCGTGATCGATCTCTTTGGTGATTGAAACATTTACTCAATATCCACATTCCAAATTCAAAGCACTTTTACTCTCTAGGGATTAAAAAGCTATTTTGCAGAGAACCAACTAGCTATTTTTTAATAGATGTGATAAAAATATATTAAACATATTCAGGTGTAACTTAACTTAATTTCAAACGTTAATATGATGCCAAACATAATATTATAAGAGTTGTACATTTAAAATTAATTATGGCAATAATTATAATTTGGATACATAAATATGTATTTCAGTCTGCCCGTGACCACATTTGCTGAAAAGTACTCGAAACCGCTGTAGTCTTACTATCAATAGAAGTACAAATCTAAAATATTAGTGCAACGTTAGCGACAAATGGTTGCGCTGGAAAGACCAATGACTATTTATTTACTGAATTGAAAAGACATAAACGAAATCCGTTTTCTAATTGTATTGGGAGCCTGATTTTATAAATAAAGAATTTTTATTACAATTTTTTTAATAATGTCAAGGAAATTATCGTAATTTAAACCAAGACCATACTCAATGGCCCATGACAAAATATTTCATAATACAGGAAACTTAATAACAGGTTCTTCCGCTTTATTACTAGTCTAATACTTACTGTAGACTAGCGATCTAGTCCCAACAACATCCGTGTAGAACAATAAAATAATTGTATTTCAATAGATACTATTGTGTTCACCTCTGCTGACTCGTATAATTTTCAATTGAAAGTTTCATAGTATGTATGCATTCAGGTTCCTGTAAGTAAAATTATTTGCGACCATTTATCTCATTCTTGTTACTATGTATACAATTAATAACGTTCCTCAGAATCGTAATAGTGTTGATGATACAATGTAAAGCACACTTGGAGAGAAATTATTACAATGCAAGGATATTCCCTGATGGTTTACTATTTGGGGCCTCAACCTCATCTTACCAAGTCGAAGGAGCGTGGAATGTTGATGGTAATATATAACAATTTAGTAGGTTAATACATTAGACAAGTTCTTCCGACGTAATCGTTGGGAGTGTTCAAAGGGTTGGTTACCTATGAGAATTTATGCAATTTTCTGCAGGAATAATAATATAATAATCAATCAGGTTTAATCAATTAAATTAATTAATAATCCTAAATTTAAATAGTGGCCCAATATAAGTGACAATTTGAATCAATTATTATTTTTATTAGTATTATTTTAAATTTAATATGTTTTGGATTTCAGGCAAAAGCGAAAATATATTTGATCGCTTAGTTCATACTACGCAATGTTACGCAAAAGACTGCTCTAACGGAGACGTCGCTGCCAATTCTTACTTTTTATATAAGCGAGACGTACAGATAATGAGGGAGCTAGGTTTAGATTTCTACAGGTTCTCCCTCTCCTGGAGTAGAATCCTCCCCACGGGCTTCCCCAACAAAATCAATAAAGCAGGGGTCCAGTATTACAACAACATTATAAACGAAATGCTTAAATATAACATTGAACCAGTCATCACAATATTCCATTGGGATTTGCCACAAAAATTGCAGGATCTTGGTGGCTTGGCTAGCCCTCACTTTATTGACTGGTTCGGGGACTATGCCAAGATTGTCTACGGCCTTTTCGGTGACAGGGTGAAATATTGGATAACAATTAACGAGCCGCATCAAATATGCAACTTTGGATATGGACAAGATATTTTAGCTCCAGCGATTAATTCAGAAGGCATTGGAGTATACATGTGCAGTAAGAATTTGCTTTTGGCTCACGCCAGGGCATACCATATTTATTACGAAATGTATAAACACCTCTACGGAGGTATTGTTTTCATTGCACTCAATTGTCCTTGGTTCGAACCGGCCTCCAAAATGGAATCAGATATTGAAGCAGCAAATGATATATACCAGTTCTATGTATGTATAATAATTTCTCGATTTATATGATATGAAACTCTTGCACTAATATAGTACTTTTCATACTTTATTACAGTTCAATCAATATGCTCATCCTATATTTTCTAAAAACGGCGATTATCCAGCAGTAATGAAACAGAGAATAGCTGCCAAAAGTTTTGAGCAGGGATTCTCTCGATCTCGATTATTAGAATTTACACCTGAAGAAATTGAATATGTGCGCGGCACTTCGGATTTGTTTGGACTTAATCATTACTCAACTAGCTATGCCTATAGGAATGAATCCGTATACATCGAGAGTCCTTCCTTTGATGATGACCACGGAGTCCTTACATATCAATTGAGTGAATGGATAATCGGGAATTCCAATCATACTAGAGTAAGATTATTTAAAAACATTTCATATTACTATATTGTATTTTATTAACGCGAGTATCACACATTTAAATAAAATAATTTATACCGGATTAAAGTAGTCTGCCCATGACCACGGTTACTAAAAACATCCGAAACTTTGGAAAAATAATAAATCACGTTTTAATTCGGTATAAAGTATTTTTTTTAATTGTTATAATTAGTTTTTTTATAATTAAACTGACTTGATTTCAAAAATTAATTCCAGCATGTACCATGGGGATTCTACAAACTTCTGAATCGCTTAAAAGATGAATATAACAATCCAGTTATATTTGTCACAGAGAGTGGATTCGCCAGTCACGGTGGCTTAGAAGACGATGATCGCGTGACTTACTTAAAAGAGTATTTATACGCTATGTTAGATGCAATCGAAGATGGTGTACAAATCTTCGCCTACACTGCCTGGAGCCTTATTGATAATTTTGAATGGAACCAGGGCTATACGTGAGTAAGAATTGTTTTTATATGAAAAAATAAATCACACAATCCTAAAAAGTAACCCTGAAGTTTTGATTTAGACCTCTGAATTCTTGAGTGCTTGGTAGATACTAGCTTATATAGGTGATAACCGTAAATTGAAGAATTGCTTATTTAAATAAAATACTTTCTATCGGATTAAAACGTTATAAAGTATTTAATTTAAATGTGTGATACTCGCGTTAATAAAAGACAATAAAATTGCTCATTGTTTTGTTACTGATAACATAAATGGTTATTTTAGGATTCTGTTCAGTTTTCTATATGCTAAACCTGAATGTGATTGATTCCTATTATCTAGGGATATTTTAACAATAGGAAATAAACAAAGAGTAAAAAATGCCAAGATTTAAACAGTAACCTAACGAAAAAAATATGTTCAAAAACAGAGTAACATTTTATAATTGATTACCTTATAGGAAAGTTAAATTAAAATTGTTTTGTATACAATACAATTTAAATGAATATCTTACAAGTTATCACAAGTTGAAATAAAATCACTCGAATAAAATTAAACCGGTCGTAACCTTGCTACGGCCATTTTGTTATATAACTATTTATCGACTTTTAAATCTTAATAAAAATATAATAATAATATAAGTATGACTGCTTAATCGTCAGTTTTTTGAAGTGGTGCACTTTGCACACGTATATTAAGTAATTACTAATAGGTACCTAACACCAATTTCACTGAAGTAGGCTGTAGTTAACTATTACGTCAATGATAACTACATACTCGTAATTCTTAATAATTTTCATATTTCCAGCCTAATATAACTGTCGCTTCCTATAAGGACTAGTCTAGTCACGTGTCAATCTGTAGTTTGCCTATCTCAATGGGAAATAGGTGTGATTTTAAATATAGGTTTATGTAGGTATTTACATAGCTTAATTTATGGTAGGCTAGGTAGTGTGTTTATCTTTATATATATAATTCTTCTGTGAGTGTGTATGTCACTGAACTTCTCTCAAACGACTGGACCGATTTTGATGAAATTTTTTGTGTGTGTTCAAGGGGATCTGGGAATGGTTTAGATTCACAAAAAAGTTTGAAATTTTCAAATTAAAGACGTGTAGACAGGACAACGTCTGTCGGGTCCGCTAGTTATTATATATATATGATGTACTAACTGGTAATTATAGCGATTATTATAAACGGGTTTTTTCACAACCCTATACTCCCCAGTATGTGCTCTATATACAATATGTATAAGTAATCCATTTGTAATTTATATGCCTTATTAAAAAATATAGAAAAAATCGTTTTTAATAATAACGATTATGTTTTAACTTCTTTTCAGTGAACGCTTTGGACTATACGAAGTAGACTTCAACAGCTCATTGTTCGTACGCACTCCACGAAAGTCCGCGTACGTATACAAGGAAATAATACGCACAAATAGCCTCGACTTATCATACGAACCAGACTTGTGCCTCCCTATGGCTATAGATGAAGAGCATTAAGACTGATTACCAGAAAATCAACTTGAGACTGTAAACTAAGTCATCACATCCCACAATATTGGTGTATCTTTAAAGAAATACCAAAGTTGTAAACCATAATATATTTCTAAAAAAAAATTGATTTTTTTATTTTATATTAAAGTCAACTTTAAATTTTATGTGAGTTGATACATAAAATTTTGCCTCACGGTACCTAACTACCTACTTGATTATATTAACATTTATTTGAAAATATTAGGCGCAGCAAGTTCAGTTTTACAAACATTGTAATGAAAATTAAAATAATTTAAATCCTATGGTTTGCGGTTCCTACATTAAAATCAGATGCCGTCTAAGAAACAATAATTTAAAAAAATTGCCAAACTAGAACACAGTGGCGAAGACTGACAGTTTTCAAAAGGTAAGCGTTCCAAAAAACCATAAAATGCTACGAAATGTCGAACTTTCATCTTATTCTTCCTATATGCAGGCGCAGTATGTTTTTTTTCCATTTTCTCCTTTCACTCGCCATATCAGCAGTCACACCTTTCAAACACATCATTCTTCAATCTTCAGACAGTAAATAAATGGTTTTTTGGCCTCCCTCCTCCCCTATACCCATTGACTTTCATATTCAAATTTCGAACTTTCAAAATAATAATAATTTAGACTTGCCGCACGAGATTTCCAGTATGTGGAATGTTGACTCAACAATAATTGTCCCGATCGCGATGGTAATTTCCGCTCATGGATTAATAGCTTCGATCAATAACTTTAGAAACTCTTGCTTGGTTGTTGGGTAAAGAGTCAGATGCAGAAGGCAGTTTTAGTGAGAAGGTTCCTCTCTCTGCCTCTCCTCCACCGGTAGCCTGAACTGATTGTGGCCTTGTTTCCGTTGGTGATCCCCATCTGGATACCCTTTTAAATATTATTTAATTGTAAATAAAGAAAAGTGTTATTATAAGAATGTTTCGGAATAAAGAGTATAACCCTTAAGTAAAGCGAAAGGTATCCATCGCATATGTTTGTTTTGTTGTTTAGTTTGTTAGTAGGCTATTTATTGGGATATATAAAGGGAAATCGGTAGGAATCGGCTTGTTAGAACTTCTTAGATCTAAGCTCCTCGCCACTGCTAGAACATAATATAGGTTTTATATATTCAGCAAAAGTAACAATTCCAAAAAAAATATATACTCGTATGACTAAATTTCTGAATGAAAATTTAGTTCAAAATAGGAATACGAAATGTTTTAAACTTCTTATTATGATTATTGAAAAAAATAAAAAGGTTCAACAATATTCTATAGATATATTAAATTAAATGCATGATAGAAATATTTATAATCTCTATTGCATTGCATAAGAATATAAATAATGGGTATGAGAAAAAAAGACAAATTAATCATGAAACTCGGACCAATTTTATCGTACCTACCTCTTAAAATACTCAATGACTGTTGTTGCTAAATAAAAATTGTTTACTTTCAATTGCAGTAAATAATCGCGCCACCCAGTTAAAGTGATATGATAAAATTGATCCGAGCTTAAATTGTCATTTTTCTCATAGCCGCTATTTATTCCTACACAGTAGGGTTATCAAGCCTCTATAATATAATGCAAACTATTGATACCTGGGGGTAATATTATATATAAAAGAGTATTTGGTTAAAAAAAAAATATCTAATAATTTTTATAATCAATAAAAATAAGAAAAGCTTAATTTAAAAAAAAAAACTACTGAATTTTGAACGGAACCAACGGCAATCGAAAGAGCACTAAAAATAGAAGTTCTTCCTAATTTTTCATGTAGATTATAACCCACTTGGTCGTTTGCAAAAATATTGACAACACGTATCACATACGTGACCTATAAGTGACCCTCTAAGGGGGTGAACTTTCGGGGTTTAATTTGCCCCTAAAAATGTTTTTCCGTCGGTAAGAACATACGTGGCAGGGACTGAATACCGGTTAATTTACTACGGGAGTTATACCGGTATAATAAAGGTTTTTGTTAATATTCTTTCGTTTTTTTTCATATTCACCTACTGAAAAAAATTAGTATGGTAAGTTAAGTGTGTATTACTCTTTAAAACTAATACCATGGTGTCATCATCAGACACGTATTTTGGAAAATAAAAATTAACCGGTTTCAGTCCCTGATACGTGACTCTTAGATTTTAACGTAGAATAACATATTTCAGCGGCATTGAAATCGGAGGCGGACCTAGGAATCTTTTCTTGTAAGTCAAGACGATGGTTCACCTTGCGGGACTATTGTTAGTTTAATGTAACGTATACCATAATAATTAATATATGTTGACATTATAAGATAATATTATCCCACTGAATACATAAATACTATTAACTGGGAGTCTACAAACTAAATATGACAACTGCGACTGTCGGGTCTACCATTAAATAAATGAATACTATTAAAATCTATGGTTGGTAAACTCTATAAGACTACAAGAGAGACTTCGAGATGATAAGAGAACTTGGGCTCAACTTCTATAGATTTTCTCTTTCCTGGTCACAAATTTTACCTACGAGTTTTCCAGATAAAATTAACGAAGCCGGTATAAATTACTACAATAATTTAATAAATGAAATGCTTAAGTATGACATACAACCAATGATAACTCTATACCTCTGGGATTTACCGCAAAAATTACAAGAGCTTGGTCACACATCGTCAACTGGTTTACAGATTATTCTAGAGTCGCATTCGAGCTTTTTGGTGATCGAGTCAAATAAAGTATAGTGTTGAGCATATATTATCTTGGTCTAAAATACATTTTCTACTACGTACTTTTTAAGTAGGATTTTTATTAAGTCATAATAAGTACACCTGTATATACCGAAACCTCGTATATCAAAGTAAATAATATAAACATATGTTGTAGTTGGTAATTTACCGACAGGTTTATTACTGTTTTAATTAAATAATGAAAGGGAATTAATTCAGTCTAAAAGCATATATTATACCTTTTATTTACATTAGGATGAAACACTTGTAATTTTTTTTGTTCATGCATTTTATTGATTCTAGTCTAGCAATAAATAATACCACATGAAAATGATTTAAAGATTTTTTTTATAAAACTTAAAATTAGTGACCGATGTCAATTTCCATAGGAACAGACATATCCGGTTCATAGTGAGTATCCAGAGTGCGTGTGCGCAGCAGCTCCTTGTAGAAATAGGCAGTTTTACGTGGCGTGCGAGTGCGTTCTTCAACATCATAGTTTACCTCGTAAAGACCAAAACGATCTCTGCAAACAAAACGAAATTACAATAAAGTATTTTATATCGTTAGAGTCAATGTTTCAACTGAAGGGCCAACCATAAAATTACGTCACATGTTAAGTGGGGGGATCTATAAAGTGTGACATTGAGGAATAAGGAGTCGAGAGTGTCCTAAGCTTCGTGACGTCGTGTCGCCTGGAAACATTTAAAGTAGTAACTTTAGAGGCTAATTCCCACTAGAGGGGTAGGGGCTGTTAAATGTGATCGCGTATGACAGGGACGGACAAATCCTACAATTATTAATGTAACGTAATTTATGGATGGCCCCTTAAGATTACGTAAGGGGGTGAATATAATTAATTATCGCGACGTCGCGTCGTTAGAGCTTTAATTGTCATGTGTGACACTGTCCTGTTCTTGTTCTATGCCTATTAGATATTGCATCAGCTAATTTAGACATTAGTAATTATACACTGTTGCAAAGGAGCATATATTAATCAACATCTAGCGTTCGACGTATCCTACCCTTAAGGCCGGAAAGAAGTCGCCACTTTTGAAGTAGAGGACGCTTATAGACAGTGGTGAACACTTAACACCAACGACTCGCAAACTGGTTTGTCTGTCAGTAATTTAGTTAAATACATTATTATTTACTTACTCGTATCCAGCATACCACTCGAAATTGTCCATGAGACTCCACACTGAATACACTTGGACATCAGATCCTTCATCCATTGCATCCAACATAGCGTCTAAATATGATTTATAGTAAGCTAGTCTACTATCGTCAATTAAACCAGACTCTGTAGAGCATCCATTTTCAGCGATATAGACTGGAGGATTGCCGTAATCTTCTCTGATTTTAGTTAAGAGTTTGTAGAAACCCCATGGCACCACCTAAACAGTCAGATTAATGATACTTTTTTATTAAGATAATTACAAGTTATTGATTTGAACTACACAACATATATATAACTACATATAATAAAACTTGTGTAGATTGAAAAAATACCAGGAATGGAGAGGGGACGAATAAATAAGGGTAAAAGAATACATAAAAATCATTTGGAATGTTTTTGTCTGTTTGTTGACGCTAATCTGAAGATACTGAACTGATTTTCATGTAGCTTTAACACAGATTGATTAGTCAACATCAAAACTTTTTCATTGCAATCGAATGTTGGGAAAATGAAGGCTAAAATCAAGATGGTAAACATAAATGTATTTGAGCTAAAAATCTTATTGTCCTTCTGAATGGATAATTTAAAAAAAATACGCGTCGTATTGATACCACCTTTTTTGAAGTCAATAAATAAATAATATTTTAAAATGTTTAAAGATGTCCCTTACCTTTAACCACTTCGACCCAGGGTATGATCCAACCCAATTTGATGGTTGGTATTGACCAGCGCTGACATCATCGTAGTAAGATGGAGAATCGAACATACTATTTATTGATTCGTTTTTGTAAACTAATAATGTTGTATAATGATTAAGACCAAAGAAGTCTGAACTTCCTTTGATCATAGCAAGTTCTTCGGACGTAAATTCTGGCAATCTAGATCTAAAGAATCCTTGCGCAATACTCTTGGCTGCAATTCTTTCTTTCATAACCGGTGGCCAGTCACCACTCTCCGAGAAGATAGGATGAGAATATTGGCCCCACTGCAACAATGAAATTACAAAATAAAATAAAAATAAAAAAGCGTTTTATTTGATTGCATTCACATTAAATAATACAGTTATAATATTAAAGAAAACAAAATTACAATACAATAAAAAATATGAAGGTATAAAAATAATTTCATATTTACACTGTCAGGTAATTATTTAAGTAAAATAATATTTAGATAAATTATAAATATATTATTGGACTATATTTTAAATATTACAAAATTTATAAATGTCTTGAAACTACTCCCCGTAGAGAAAAATTATAGTAAAGGTTAATGATGCCCCATTAAAGTACCTGAAATTCAGTTTTGTCACAACAAGTATCACACATTTAATTGAATATTTGATACTAAATTAAAACAGACTACAGTTTCGCCTTGCCTTGTCAATTGTCTATGACCGCGCTTGTTATAAAGCATCCAAAATGTCGGCATAAATAAAATAATGAATAAATCGCGATTGATCCAAATTATTTTTTCAAATTTAATATATTTCCTACGGTTAAAGCTATACTCACTTCAAATTGAATAACCTCCTCGGCTGCTTCAGCATCATTCTCGGTTTCCGGTTCATACCAATGAGCACTTAAAACGATTCCAATTTTGTTACCCTCTTGGTGAAACTCATCGTGATATATACGATACACATTTGCATGTGCTACTAATACATTTTTGGCACAAAGGTATTCAGCATAACCCGTTATATTTAGGTTGGGAGCTTTGGAACTTGCGGCATATCCTTGATAACAAATTTCTCTTGGCTCATTTATAGTAAACCAAGTTTTAACTCTGTCACCAAATAATGTAAACACAACTCTAGAATAGTCACTAAACCAATTTACTATATTGGGATTGGCCCATCCACCGAGATCTTGTAGTTTTTGCGGTAAATCCCAATGATACAGTGTAATCATCGGTTCGATGTTATATTTCAGCATCTCGTTTATTAAATTATTGTAATAAGTGACCGCTTTCTCATTAATATGATCTGGGAAACTAGTAGGAAGTAGTCTCGCCCAGGAAATTGAAAACCTGTAAAAGTCAAGCCCCAGCTCCCTCATCATCTCTACGTCTCTCTTGTAATTATAATACGAGTTATCCGCGACATCACCTGTATCACAGTTATTAATAATGCAGGGCTTGGTGTGACTTATACGATCCCAAATATTTTCAGATTTTCCTGAAATTAGATATGAACTTAAATTTTCGTAGTCTACGACCAAAAACTAACATCTAAAAGCTGGTAATAAACAGAAATTAAATTTACCATCTACATTCCAAGCTCCTTCTATTTGGTAAGATGCAGTGGACGCACCAAAGCGGAAGTCGTCAGGGAACTTTCGTAGTTCATGACGATGATTCCTCATAAATTTTCCACTAGTCAACGTAAACACCAGAAGTATTCTGAATATTAAAAATAATGTTAATATTGAATCTAATTAACTTAAATTTATACATAGTAAAGAAATGAAACTGCAAAAACTTACGTGAACACTGTTATTCGTAACATCTTTCTAAGTGCTTCTCTAGATAAGATGTGTAAAACATTCTAATTTGGTCAGTTATATAGTAAAACCACAAGTGGAGATATTTCCTGATAAGCTTTGATTGACATATCTGAATATCAATGAAAAATAGATGATTTTTAAACAGCCAATGATTAGGTGATACTTCAAACAATAATTCTTTACCCACTTACGAGCCTTCGAGCCAGTACGAGCACAACACGTTTCTTAGGATCCGCAGTTTTTTCTTTAATTGTGCCATCGTCTTTCTGATCAATAGTCTCTTTTGGACCGAAGTCACTGATGGTTATAAGATCTATTCTACGTTTTTGCTAAAAAAGTATAATCTATATATTTTTTTTGCACGCCAAACCCCCTCCTTTAGAAAGCACCGAATACTCAGTGATGAGGATTTAAGAAATGTATTCGGAAACACTTCCTCAATAAAATATAATTTGTTTCTTACAATATAGTTAAAATAGTATATTTATTGTAGCACTGTTCGATTGTTTTGTATTTATTATTTATTTATTTATTTGTATAATTACGTATATTTGAAAAATGATGACATAGTACCTACATTATTAAATTGTATAAATAAATGTACATAAAATATTTTAATGTACATATTATAGCAATGTCACAATCTTCATAGGAATTAAAATGTATCTTACATTATGCATAATCATTGTCATAACGAGTAATTTTTAGACTAGTGTAACTAGTAATGAATTTTAAAATATTGGTACTAATCAATTATAAATATTATTAAGAATGTGTAGTAATAAAAATATGATTCAGCAGCTATAAAATATTGTATTATAATTTTATAAGAATATATTTAGTCTTAGTAGTAGTAATAATATGGTTTTAGTATTATTAGTAATAATTATTGTAAGTGCGCTTATTATTAAAAAAGTATTTGTTTACGTTGTGGTTGTTTTTAATTTATTATTATTTTTTGTTGCTTGAGCCAGCGCGCCACTCCACCGGAACCACTGAAAATCAGTGTTGAGGCTTATGCTGAGCTTCAACGTATGCTGAGTGGTATTCCGTTTTTGGTGGCACCACTCTATTTATATTAAACATTTTTTTAAATTATTTATTTGAATTATAACGTTGATTAATTGTAGGTAATTAAGTATTTATTTTTTGTGTGTTTTCCAAAATAAATGTTCTATCTATCTATTTCATTTCGTACATTTCATACATTTCGTGATTCATAGAAACAGAGTCAATGGATACAATTAGAACTATCGCGAGTAGGCTGCTTCAGGCCGATTTGAAGGCCGATTATAGCCAAAGTAGCCCCTTAAGTACTACCTTTTTTGGATGATGATGAAAGTTGATAGTCAGATTTTTTTTTCCTACTGGTTCCTAACCTGCTTTGTCACCGAACGTACAATTTCCGCTTTACACCAACATTTTTATGATTTTCATTTAAATTATGAAGCTGATTATTTTAGGCATAAAAGTACAACTCGTGAAGATTTAATTGCCAAAAAAAAAACATTTGAAAATGTCTTGCACTTTTTTTTAAATTGTTTAGGTCGAAGATTCTCTAAAATTCAGAAAAAAAATCATAACTCAAAAACTATGAGCAATCGCATAACATATATGAGGTTGATTCGGGTACCTCAGAGGGTGCTATATCTCTGGAGTTTCGCTTGACACTACTTTTTGTGACAGGTATATAAATCACTAATTAGTAGGCACTTGAATACTTCTGTAACACAAGCGGCGAAAAGCGTAGGCAGCGCGGCGTTCTACTTTCACTATGGAAGTATATTATTAAAGATTTTTACTTTGTGCTGTTACTTTAATTTGTGCTGAGTAAATAATTTGATATTCATGCAGTTTGGTTACTTTTCCGAAAATCAATGGGATTTTTAGGTTAGGTTATGTTGGTATGGTGACAACCGTGCACGAGATGAGTGAGCGAAGCGAGCGATGCCGCCAGAGTGCCAGGAGGCTATTACGAAAAACAAATACGAAGTTTCGACTGACGGATCGTAAATTTTCTTATTTCAGATCCGATGATCGATCCGTCCGCGTCGTTCGCAATTAGATATTATGTCTTTCATTTGAAATTACTATTTTCATAATTATAATCGTAGATAGAATTTAAATTGTTTTATTTACTTATAAGTTAAAATACGAAGTTGTTTGTTCTTTCGTTTCGTTCCGTTCGTTGCGTTCGATTTTGGTAATAGACATACAGATCCGAAACCTACTTATTACACTTGGCTTAATAAAACAAATTGTAATCACCGATGGTATGGTATGGTAGGAATATCACTTATTGCAATGAATAACTTTATGGAGAAAAAAAAAACCAACATTATTTGGAAAAGTAACTAAACTGCATAATTAGTCATCAGTAGACCGTATTTCCTTTATAAAATCAAGACTAGTCACGGTAAAACCGTAAGAGCTCACCCGTCGGAAGCTTCCGATTCAGACTTTCCTTAATGGAGCTTTTGAAAATTATAATTAGTAAATTATAGTTCTTAGATAAAGAACAGTGGCGGGACCACCATACAAGACCAAAATCCCGGCTTGCCCTATTAATTCCACCATAAAAAGAAAAAATAATAATGCCCTTAACGTTATTATATTATGTCTTATAAAAAGTCATATATAACTCTTATAATATCTTAATTATATAAGTTAGATATATATAAACATGTATTACGTTAAAGTCGGCAAGCCGGGCTTTTGGGCTTTTATGGTGGATCCGCTACTGTTAAAGAAGTATTTTTGGCTTTAACAAATAGAAAAATCATGTCCATATACTTCTTATCAACCAGTAAGTTGATTCTTACAGTATTTCCGTTCATTTTCTTTTGATTTGCTTGAGCTTATCATCTACCTACAATTAATTTAGTATCATACTTGAAAATAAATATGTAACGAAATCAAATTCAACAATGTTATATGATAGGGTATTTACAGCGGCAGATTTTTTTACACGCTTTATATTAGCTTCACCTGTATGTTTGTAACCGACTTCTTTGGGCGCGATTTTGACCCACTTTAAACGGCCAGATTTCGTTCAAACTTTGAAGATTTATCGAGGAGTCGAGGACCGATGACAATACACTAATTTGAAAAAAATATTCCATTTTTCAATTTGCAAAATATGATTTTTATAGTCGATAAGGTAAGAAACTTAATTTTAAAAGTTTAAAATTAAAAAAAAACAAGCTATTATTAATAAACCAAACTAAAAAGTAGAAAATATTATATAATAGTTTAAAAAATCCAAAAAACACGCTTTTTATAGAAAACCGACCTAAAAAATAGAAAATAAATTTTAATAAATTTAAATTAAGAATAGTGTTAAAAATTTCAATAAATATAAATTAAAATAGTGTGAAAAAATATATATTTTATTTTAAAAAAAGCGTGGGGTGCTTTTTAAGAAATTATCAAAATGATAATCACTCTACTCATATCTGTCAATAAAATATTTATAACTATTGACACCATGCACCCCACATTTCCGAGGTGTAACTTATTATTTACGATCGCGGAATTGTTTTTAAACTTCTTATTATGATTATTGAAAACATTGAAAGGGTTCAACAATATTCTATAGATATATTAAATTAAATGCATGATAGAAATATTTATAAACTCTATTCTATTCTAGACTAGGGAACAATCCCGAGCATGTTTTCAATCCCGGGATTACGGGATTGTTGATGCATAATCCCGGGATCCCGGGGTTATCCCGGGATTAGACTATGTGATTTCTAATAATAGTAATAAGAAAATAAAATAGACTAAACAATAAAAACTATACTTTTGTAAATAATCAAAATGACAACACAAAAAAACTAAATAAAATACTTTATACCTCCGGTTTTAATCCGTTAAAACGCGATAATTTAAACAATAAAAATAATTATCGCGTTTTAATCCGGTATACAGTATTTTATTTAAATGTGTGATACTCGCGTTAATAAAAGTCAATATTACAAAAAACTATTTAGAATTTTAAAATACATAAAATAAAATTTCAGAAATATCAAAGCATCCAATGTTAGACTTCCAAGCCTGCCTCGTAGTTTATATACAATATTATGATATAAGGTGATCGGGTGATTCCACTGTTGGCCCGTTGGGTAATGACCTAAAGAGTATCATATTGAAGTAGTCCGAGATGGGAAGTCCCTTTTAATTTCTAAGACAAACACATTATTAGTGTAGGTACCTGTGTAGTACCTACGTAGTTACGTACATATATATCGTACGGCGTATTTAATGATTGTTTTTGTCGTTATGTAATAAATGCTATTAATATAATCTGTGCAAGGTTTTTGTCAAGGCGCAACGTACTACGGAATGCAAAATAAACCTGTTTGTGGCAATCCCGAAAATCCCGGGATTAGCCAAGTACAGTCCCGGGATTTACGGGACCAGAAAACGGCCGGGATCCCGGGATCCCGAATCCCTATTCTAGACAAATTAATCATGAAACTCGGATAAACTTTATCGTACCACTAGCTGGTTTGCTTATTTTGCACGCTTTAATACTCAATGACAATTGTTGCTAACATTCGTAATAAAAATTGCCTTTTTACTTTCAAT
This sequence comes from Anthocharis cardamines, assembly GCA_905404175.1. Taxonomy (NCBI): domain Eukaryota; kingdom Metazoa; phylum Arthropoda; class Insecta; order Lepidoptera; family Pieridae; genus Anthocharis; species Anthocharis cardamines. The sequence continues at coordinate 3,538,838 of FR989955.1, forward strand.
TGCAGTGAATAATCGTGAAAAATAAGCCACCCAGTAAGTGATATGATAAAATTTATCCGAGTTTCAAGATTGTCATTTTTCTCATACACGTTATTTATATACCTACACAGTAGGGTTATCAGATATGTCTATCATGCCTCTATGATATCATACAAACTATTGATACCTGGGGGTAATATTATCTATATAAAAGAGTATTTGGCTAAAAAGAACATACTGCGTATAACTAAGTCAAGACGATGGTTCACCTTGCGGGACTAATGTAAGTTCAATGTAACGTATACCATAATATTTGTTGACATAATGATATAATACCTTTATATCCCACTGAATACTTAAATAGTTTTAATAGGGAGTCAACTTTAGAAAGTATGTAGTTGTGATATTTAGTTCTAACAAAACTTCACAACTGCGACAGTCGTGTCGTTAGTCGTTAAATAAATTAATACTATTAAAATCTATGATTGGTAAACTCTATAAATTAAGTATCTTAGCTACAAGAATATATCACTGAAAGCTACTAGCATATATTTAATTTCACATTTTGGGTAGATGTCTAAAATTAATATATTTTATTTAATACATAGATTGATTCCTTTTTTCGCCCTTGCCAACGGAAAGGATTTAAAAAATGTTCATCATGAAATAAGGAAGTTTCCCGAGGGATTTCTGTTTGGAACGGCGACCTCTGCCTATCAAGTAGAGGGGGCATGGAACGAAGATGGTAATAACCACTTTTATAATAATTGTATATTAGGTAAAGTAAGATGTAAAATGTTCACCTGATTAATTAAATATTTGTCGGTGTTACAGGAAAGTCGGAAAACATCTGGGATCGTTTGACACATTCGAGTCCGTGTGCAGTCAACAATTGTGATACAGGTGATGTCGCTAGCGACGCGTATCACAATTACAAGAGAGACGTCGAGATGATGAGAGAACTTGGGATCGACTTCTATAGATTTTCTCTTTCCTGGTCACGAATTTTACCTACTAGTTTTCCAGATAAAATTAACGAAGCCGGTGTAAATTACTACAATAATTTAATAAATGAAATGCTTAAGTATGACATTCAACCAATGATTACTCTATACCACTGGGATTTACCGCAAAAATTACAAGAGCTTGGTGGATGGACGAACCCACACATCGTCAATTGGTTTTCAGATTATTCTAGAGTCGCATTCGAACTTTTTGGTGATCGAGTCAAATATTGGTTCACCATAAATGAACCACGAGAAGTGTGTTACCAAGGTTACGCAGGAGCATCCTTGGCACCATTATACAATATATCAGGCTATGCTGAATATTTATGCGCTAAAAACTTACTAGTAGCCCATGCGAAAGCATACCACATGTACGATACTGAATATCGCCCCAAACAAGGCGGGACCATTGGCATCGTTATAAGTGCTAGTTGGTATGAACCGGAAACTGAAAACGATGTACAGGCCGCGGATGACACCATGCAATTTGAGGTTTGAATATATTTTGTAGCAAAGAAGAGTTATTGCGCATTCTAAAATAAAATTTACTAAAATTGTTTTATGTTTTTTAGTGGGGCCAGTATGCTCATCCAATATTTTCGAAAAACGGAGATTTTCCACCGATCATGAAAACAAACGTTGCTGCTAAAAGTGCAGAACAGGGTTTCTTTCGGTCGAGATTACCGGAATTCACTCCTGAAGAAATTGAAATGGTTAAAGGGAGCTCAGACTTCTTCGGTCTCAACCACTATACGTCAAGCGTAGTTTATAGAAATGCCTCTGTTAACGGATATGTCTCACCTTCCTATAATGACGATATGGACACCATTTCATACAAGCCAGACGATTGGGAATATAACGGATCACCTTGGTTATCGGTTTGAAAAATTATAATATATGTATATAAAGTTTATATTCAATTTCAAAACTTTGGTTTAAACATATTAATTGTTATGATTATTTTGTTTTAAGGTTGTGCCGTGGGGCTTTTACAAGCTTTTGACAAAAATAAGGGAAGATTATGATAATCCTATAGTATTTATTACTGAGAACGGATGCATGCAGACCACAGCGGGCTTGGAAGACGATTATAGGGTGTCATACTTCAAACGTTATTTAGACGCTATGTTAGATGCAATGGATGAAGGTTCTGATGTTCGACTCTACACTGCGTGGAGTCTCATGGATAATTTTGAATGGATGTACGGTTACCAGTAAGTTTTATTGCTAATTTCAATTCAACTTCTAAGGTTCCTGTGATTTTGTATTGAGTACAAACGATTCAATATTATGGTTTATTAATAATTTATTTCCTCTTTAAGATGATATAAATCACTTACACAGAAAATTATTTTACTTAAAGCTTTTCAATTAAGTACATTCGAATATTACATTATTTTAATATAAATATAAAGAAATATTAATAGTATGTTGAGTTCGAAGTTGCAGAAAGGATTGTGAGATATTTGGAAATATGTAAATTACTAAATATATTTCTATTAGGCAAACCACATGACTGATTGCTGTCCGTATGTGCGAGACTGGCGAATCGGTACTTACATTATCTTCTCTACTTTATAAAAATAAGTCGGGTTTTTCTTTAACGCTATAACACCAGAACGCACGAACCGATTTCCACGGTTTTGCATTCGTTGGAAAGGTCTCGGGCTCCGTGATAGCCGTTTATAGCAAAGAAAATTCAGGAAAAAATTCAACAGAAAAGCGGGAAAATCTTTTTTCACATACAGCGGTGGGCAAATGGGCATATTCCAATCTAAGAATAATTGTATAATTTCGAAGCCAATATTTTGGCAGAACAACGTCTGCGGGGTCCACTAGTTTCTTATACTAATTATGTACTACGTACACATATAAGTTGTGGGGAACAAGTAATTAAAATTACTATTTTAATAAAATATTTCATTACAATTTTTAACCTTGCAGGGATCGGTTTGGATTGTATGAAATTAATTTCACAATTCCGGAGCGAACGCGCACACCACGCAAGTCTGCGTACTTCTACAAAGAAATTATACGCACAAGGGCTCTCGACATGCACTACGAGCCCGACATATCTGTGCCTATGGTTATTGACGAAGGACACTAAAGAAAATAAAACCTTTAAACTGATACTGTTTTTTTAATATCTACTCATGGGTCACTATCTACGCTCTTTAAACTTTTGGACAACGGCCTCGCAATCCAAAAGATTCGTGTCTCACAAGGGGAGTGTCAAACTTGGGAATCACAGATTCCCATCACTTTTATATATATATTGTAGGGCAGGGTCCCCTCAATAAATATATAAAGCGGCAAGACGCCATTCATTTTTATTACTGAGAAATTTCAACTCAAAGTTGAAATTCAAAGTTTATAAAAATTAAAAAAAAAAAAATTTGCTCAACCCGGACTTGAACAACCGTCCGGTCGCTCAGTAAGCAAGAGCGTTACCATTACGCCACGGAACCATTGCATTGCTGCAGCCGGTAAAAAGGTTCCTTCTACTTAAGTTACATATAGAACTTTGAGTTGAAATTTCTCAATAATAAAAACGAATGGCGTCTTGCCGCTTTATATACGAGTATTTATTGACCTGCCCTACAATATAATATATAAAAGTGATGGGAATCTGTGATTCCCAAGTTTGATACTCCCCTTGTTAGTTTTAGTGTAGCTAAATTTAACACAATATAATATTTAGCTTCTCCATAAATGTCGTAGGGGTACAAAAGGTATTAAGTTTGTTTGCTAAAGATTCTTTAACTAGACAATCCTGTAAGGATTAACATTGAATGAACATTTTTTCAACAACTTAGTATCAACCACTCTAAGGAATAAACAGTTATTATTCCTTTATTTACTGGATAAAAACAAACGTTGGTTTATTTGTGTAACTAATCAAACATTTTTTATTTTTACACAGCTAATGAATATTTATTAAATTAAAGTTTTATTAATCTCTTCTAAACGGCCTTGTAAGGAACACGGCTCCATACAAGGCCAATGTAATAAATCAGTCGTTTCACTTAAAACTAACGTTGTTAACACCACAGTCTTCAGATACTTAAACTACATAAAAAGGTCTTTTATTATAGTAAAAAGTTAATTACTTATTCACATAAAAATACTTAACTAATTCAAGTAATTTGAGAACTATCGTAAAACTTACAATGTATTGGTAAAAATGTTTTAAAAATAATTTTAATGAGAATTATATCGATATCAAATAAGTTATCTATAACCATTCTTATGAAATTTAAAAAAAAATCATCGATCAAAATGGCCTTCTTATGTGCCTGTTCCTAGGAAGGCCAACATGTTCTTAAGAAGGATAAACAATAAAAAAAATATTTATGATTACTACAGGCAAAGTATTTAATCACAATTATGTGGTGGACGTGTAGACTTTATCTTAGCATAAATATTTTCATAATTTCTAGATGTTCTTAGTAAAGCCCTTGTCAATTGTCACTTTTCATTGGCCTTACAAGGAACAGTTGGCTTTCCTAGGAAAACTACAGATATTTAAAAAAAAAATAATATTATTTATCAAATCAGAGTAAAAAACGTTAAATAAAATAACAGTTTATTTATTTGAAAATTTAAGTTTTGTAGTGAGGGAATATTATAAGTGTAACGTCGCGATCCCGGCCTCACATTTCACGATCACGTGACTACACTGACGAAAGATTCCTTCAGACGACTGGGCTTGGTTCTTCGCAATGCCCGAGACTTTGAAAGTGGTCACGTGTTCAGAATAATTTACAACGCTCTTGTTCGAAGTAAGTTGGAGACGTCTTCTTGTGTGTGGAATTCGCACGAGGATAAGTATGCCTTAATGCTTGAAAAGATCCAGAAGGCTTCCTATATAATCATCTTTACGGGTACTATCCCCACATGTATCCCACCAAGTTTCTTTTAGGCCCTCTTGGCTTCAACTCACTGGAAACGCGGAGAGCGTATCATCAGATGGCATGCGCCTGTAAGATATTGCATGGCAAAATTGACGCTCAAGAACTGTGTCGGTTGTTTGTTCCGGACAACTATTGCCGCGGCCGTCAGAACAAACTTTTCGCTGTACCAGCGGCGCGCACCGCGGCCAGAGCCCTCTCTCCTCTCCCGCGTATGCTGACCGCTCTCAATGCTCTCCTGCAGGTATACCCAGAATGTTTGTTTGTGGATGTATGCTCGGCAATTATGTCAAAATGTGACTGAGACTGGGTGAATGTGATGTGTGAATCTGACTTATTTAAAATTAAACTATTGTATTTCAAATCATTTAACTTTTACTATGGTAATTATAAATTATTAATATGTTCTAGGTACTGTGATTGTATATAATTTGTAATTTTATAAATTTTTTATTAATGTAATTGGACTTATGTCCGTTTTAATTGAATAAATAAATAAATAAACATCGATGATCGAAGTCAACAAGGCGAGGGACGTCACTGACAAAATAGCGGTGCGAGGGACTCTCCGCTGCGCCTATGTACTTGAGTTCGACGGGTAAGTAGAAGGAATTTGTCATCGTATGGCAATAACTACGACCTTTCAATAATTGGCCTTCCATGGTCCACCCACCTTACTTATCAAATTAGATTCACATAAAAAAACTCAACTAACATTACTTGAACACTATCGTAAAACTTACAATATATTCGTAAAAATTATTTAAATATAATTTTAACGAGTATTATATCGATATCAATAATTTTAATGAGTATTATATCCATACAATAGCCATTCTTATGAAATTTAAAAAAAAACACTGACCAAAAAAATTCATTATTAATATGTAATATATATTTTTTAAGATTCTTCCAAGCCTGTCTGTGACACCCTATGGTAGGCTGGTTGACGTTGTATTGTTTACTTGTTACTGGAAAGCACTCTAAATATCGTGTTAAATAATAAATCGCGTTTTAATCTGGTATAAAGTATTGTATTTAAATGTGTGATACTCGCGTTAATAAAATACAATATTATTAAGTCGGATTCGAATCGTCATTAGGTCATTTGTATGCTTAGTTCAATTGTCGGCTTAGTACTTTTTCTCCAATGCATATTAAATTCTACCGCAGTAATTATGGATTAAACTCTCCCCTACAGTTATTATTACAATTATATAATACTAGCTGACCCGGCAATCGTTGTTTTGCCATGTAAATAATTTCTAAAAAGCAGGGGTTGGTGATAGAAAAGTAAAAATTTAGGGTTGTATGTATTATTGTATGTTGTATCATAAAAAAATAGAAATTAAAAATTTTGTCTAAAAAATAAAATAAAAATTTAGAGGTGGACTACCCCTAACATTTAGGGGGATGAAAAATAGATGTTGGCCGATTCTCATAGATACCGGATAAGCACAAAAAATTTCATCAAAATCGGTCAAGCCGTTTCGGAGGAGTATGGCAACGAAAACTGTGACACGAGAATTTTATATATTAGATTATATATTTAAAAAAGATGAAAACACAGATCATGTATTTTTTTTTTCAAATTTTATTAATTTTAAGAAGCAAATTAGTTTGCTCTTCAGAAATTGTAGCTTCTAGATTAAAAATATCACATGTATTTTATAGTAATGGTGTGCCTACCTTAAATTTAAGTATATTTATATAATCAAATTCAAATTATTAGTGTGTAAGTAAATCAAAATCAAATCAAATCAAAAGTTTTTTATTTCAAATAGGCCTTTGCAGGCTCTTATGAAACGTCTAGTTGCACGGTTCCAAAAAGTGGGTCTCATGGAGAAGAACCGGCAAGAAACTCCATGGACACTCTTTTCAACAATGGTTTAGCCTACAAAGACTCGGTTACAATAGTAACAATCGGCTGAGAATTTTATATAATGCAAGGTATACAGAGACTCTATACAATGCAAAAAAAAAATTGAGCCTTTACTATCAGTGTAAAATGAGATACACACACTTGCACAGCGCAAGTTGCCAGGGAAGCCGCACATGCAGAGATGAATTAGCGCCATACATCTTTATCGTCAACACAGTCTTGGAAATATATGGTATTAGGTGGTAAGCCTTTCTAAATAAATAAATAAAGTATGCTGCGAACACTGAAAACATTCGGTCGCCGTTTGTATGCAATCTCTTCTTCTTCTTTTAATTAATGGCAACTTCCATCAAAGACGGATTCTGCAAATGTCGAGTATTTTTGGGAGAGTTAATAGGTAATTTTGGGAGAGTCATACTCTTCGTGTTCGATCGCCATCTTCCGAATCTACTTGTATACAATCTCAAATGATTTCCCAAACATCTGACAGATTGACGAAATTCAGATTAAATAAGAAAAAGACTAAATAATTAATTAAAGTTATCAAAAAGTCAAATCCAAACCAAAATGATATAATAATGCAATCTAATAATTTTGAAACTTTGAGATTGTTTCTAATTATAATTCGCTAATTGTTTTGCATTCAAAAAATATTCTATAACAACCTAAAAGTAAATGTGTTTTAAAAACTAACAACGTAAACATTATCTATTTTACTGTATTTACATATAAAAAAACTGACTCTACCTTATTTAAATTCTTATCGTATTTAAGTAGTATAAAGAGAAATAAAAACTTCAAAAGGATTTTTTCAATTATTGTTTATTATTAAACTAATAAAACAAAATTTAAAAAGTTAATAAAGCAGACATAAGAAAGGGCGGAAAGTGAACGAGAACGTAAGTTTTGAATGAATATTCAGGAAAATATTAGTAACTAACTCTCGTGAATAGGAACGCTCATGTCTGGTTCGTAGGAGATGTCTAGCGCGCGACTCCGTACAATTTCCTTATAGAAGTAGGCTGACTTTCGCGGTGTGCGCGTGCGATCTGTGCTCTCAAAGTCCACTTCGTACAAACCAAAATGGTCACTATAAAACAATAAGTACTATTTTAATCAGCTTCCAAAAAATCTCATAGAGCAGTTTTGCAATTTCTTTATTCCTGTTTAACGAATATTTATTTTCTACACTGTTTTATTGTACTGGAAATTATTACTACAACACGCAAAATTGTTCCATTTATTTGTGTGAAATTTGTTAGAATAATACTTCTTATAATAATATAAAATTCAAAAAATTGATTTTCCTAAAAATACTGGATAATTTGGCCCACATGTTATGCATTTATTAATTCAACGCGTCTACGAATTTGTGGGTTACGAAGCTATAAATAAACTAAGCGTGATCAGACTTTGACCAGATTTGTAAACTAGAGCTTACAAAACCATAGATCTAGTTTCCTATTTGTGATTTGTGTACTTACTTGTAGCCCATAAACCATTCGAAATTATCCATAAGACTCCAAGCAGTGTACAGGCGAATGTCAGATCCTTCATCTATGGAATCCAACACGGCATTCAGGTAGGCTTTATAGTAAGATACCCTCTGCTCATCCACAAGTCCGACCCCACTGCAATAACCATTTTCAGTTATATACACAGGAGGATTCCCATAGTCTTCTCGTATTTTGTTTAATAAGTTGCGGAAACCCCAAGGCACAACCTAAAGATGATCTGGTTTATAATTTTATATCAATAATTTATTATAATTTAAATAGAATATAATGGTAATATTTTACCTTAAGCCATTTTGCTCTTGAGCCTTCCCATTCGTCAGGTTGATAATCAATAACTCCGATATCATCGTAATATGACGGAGATGTGTAGTAACCATCAACAGATTCGTTTCGGTAAACTAAATCTGTAGTGTAGTGATTTATGCCTAGGAAATCTGAGCTACCTTTAATCATCTTCACTTCATCAGGAGTGAATTCTGGTAATCTAGACTTAACGAAACCTTGTTCTGCACTTTTCGCTGCAATTCTTTCTTTCATTATTTGTGGCCAGTCACCTGATTCTGAGAATATAGGATGAGCAAATTGACCCAGCTGAAAATAGTAATTGTTTTTTATTTATTTATAATTAATAGATTCTCTTATTACTTTATAATAAATTGTAATACTTACGTGAAATTGTAGAATATCTTCTGCTGCTTGTAAATCTTTCTCAGTTTCCGGTTCATGCCAAAACGTATTTAGGACAATACCGATTGTACCACCTTGTTTTGATCTAAATTCATCATTGTACATGTGATAAACTTTTGCGTGAGCTACTAGTATATTTTTGGCACAAAGGTATTCACCAAAACCGGTTAAGTCTGTCGAGTCATATGTGTGAAAACATAATTCGCGTGGCTCATTTATCGTAAGCCAAGTTTTAACTCTGTCGCCAAATAATTGAAAAGCTATTCTAGCATAATCAGTAAACCAATCGGCCATGAGAGGGTTGGCCCAGTCACCAAGATCACTAAGTTTTTGCGGTAGATCGGCGTGGAATATAGTAACTATCGGTGTAATATTATATTTTAGCATTTCGTTTATTAAATTATTATAATAGTTAACACCTGCTTCATTTATTTTATTCGGAAAACTCGTTGGTAGAATTCTTGTCCAGGATAACGAAAATCTATAAAAATCAAGTCCAAGTTCTCTCATCATCTCAACATCTCTCCTGTAGTTGTAATATGAGTTGGCGGCAATATCACCTGTATCACAATTATGTATAATACAAGGTACTGAATGGCTCAAGCGGTCCCAAACATTTTCAGATTTCCCTGAAAAAAATATTTGAATAAAGTTCCTGAATTTTAAAATACATATATCTTGAGTCGGTTTTGAGATAACATATTAGTTTTACCATCTTCATTCCAAGCTCCTTCTATTTGATAAGCAGAAGTTCCTGCACCAAAGAGAAACCCTTCAGGAAATTTTCTCGGTTCCCGGCGAAAATATTTATCATCAATTCCATTAGTTACATAAAAGACTACAAACAAATGTCTGAAAAAAATATATTTTTTTAATAATATAACATTGTAATCAAGAAACTGAATAAAGTATTAAAATCGTTTAACTCTTCATGCTCGATTACACCCACAATATTCTACGTACTATATTACGTCAATGATCAAAAATGCACATACATCAAAAAACAAATGAATTTGTAACTTACGTAAACCACCTTATTCGTAACATCTTTTTTTATATTAGTTATCTGACGTTAACTGAATTCGTGTTCTTGTTGAAAATAAGAAAAATATAGGAAGTTATGTATTTATATGAATTATATCTTATCCCACATACTGATCAGATACGGCTTAAGTGTATTACGTCTTCTTAAACTATACGATAATGAAAACCGACTTACAATCGACAGTTGCGCTGATAACATACACTTTTAAGATTCTCAAGAAGTCAAGAAGTGAAATGTAATTTCTTTTGAGGGCAATAAATATCGTTAACTATAAGGTTCAACGTTTTAATTTTCTCGATATACTTAGGTTCTTATTTAATTCCTTACATTTTTTTAAAACACTAATAAGAGGCCAACTGTCGAAAGCAAACATTACTCAATGAAAACCGGTTAACCCATTCGAGACAGCGATGTTTTTCGAACATGTTCCCCAGCAGCAAGATTTTTTTATATATGTTCATTTTTAGTAAATTAAATTTATTCACTTAGTAAATCACCCAATTCGTAAGTCTGTTCATATAGGTGCACAATATAAATAAGATGACTGCACGTCGTGTTTGGTGACAATCACGACAAAAATTTGTCGACCGTTTTGTCGTCTTTTAATCGATTCTCTCTTTATGTCTTCCGGGTTTAACATGACACTTACACGGTGGCGGCGTAAGGCGTGGGCGACGTGAGCCAGCTCCTACAGCCTCGCGATCCAGGGGGCCTCACGTCCCGAAAATTTATGCATTACTTAAAAGCCGCGAATGGGCCAAAAAAATTGTTTGGCAAAAAAGCCATTTTTGCGTTAGCAGAGGGGGGCAAAATTAATCTTGCCCACATAAAAGTGGCCTTACGCCGCGGCCGCCACTGCACTTACTTTAAACTCGACTTCTAATGTCACAAGTAGAGATATTTGTCGATCGAGATATCTTGTCTATCACAGTTGTGAGAGATTTAATATAACTCGATATCTTATATCTTAGTTTGTCTTCACTCGGCCGCAAGATATCTCTTGATGATCATGCTAGGCGGGCTGCTCGCTCCAGAAATATTGTGAGGAGCAGATTGAACACCACGAGCTTAATGTAAGGTAAAATAAAAATAAATTTTTCAAACCTTAATTTCAAAAGTAATTAGATGATTTATATCATTCTATAATCGTTATTTTGTTTTCAATACTGAAGAACAGAATATGCACAGATTGAGTAATTAAGAAAATAATATAAAAACATACAGAATGCTTTATGCCCATGTCTTATCTATGAGGTGTATGAACATTGTTCATGGATATATCTGATAAACTTATTTTTCAACCTGATGAATATTAATTATTCACGAAAAATTATGTTCGTGTAAAATTCGATACGGAGAAAATGTAGAGTTTTTTCCAATTAAAATACAGACATATTTATAGATTATAGTTTCTCATAATATGAATTAAATATCAAGAAATTGTATTCGTAGACCAGTGTGGGAAGAGGTAATATGACTAACTAGTTATTATTGTATTTTTTTGATTTTATGAAAGGTAGGCAGATGTTTGACCACTCCCATCTGGTGGTAAGTGGTGATACGATCTAAGGTGGACCACGCCGACTTAAATAAGGCCTCCCATTCACTGGCACCTTAAAAATATTTAAATTTTATTTTATTCATAACTATACAGGGTGTAATAACGATGTAAGCTACCGAATAATAATATACTCATAAATACATGCCTATTCCCTATTGCAGTTACAAAACAATAAACTGTTACTGATAATGTAAATGGTTATTTTAGGATTCTGTTTTCTATATGTTACATCTGAATGTATTCCTATTATTAAGGGAAATTTTAACAATAGGAAATAAACAAAGTGTAAAAAATAACAAGATTTAAACAGTATCCTGGGGCGAAAAAAATATGCATCCAAAATAGAGCAAAACTTTATAAATGATTACCTTATCCGATTTAGTATGTTAATTTCATCATATAGGAAAGTTAAATTAAAATTGTTTCGTATACAATACAATTTAAATGAATATCTGACACGTTATCACAAATTCACAAGTTGAAATAAAATTAAACCGGTCGTAACCTTGCTACGGCTATTTTGAAACATAACTATTTATTAAACTTTAAAAAGAAATGTATGCCCAGTTTACATTATTCCAGTCCAGCGATCGAATCCAGCGCTTGATTACAACTAGAAAAATGTAAACCCACACTGGAATGCATTGGATCCAGTGAGCAATCTAGTGCAGAAACTGGATTAGAGGTCTACTTTTGAATCCAGCAAGACCATTCCAACACCTGTTACTTGTTTTCGACAGCTTTTAAATGACTGGAATCATGTAGATGATATCGCCAGTGCGGTCCATTCCAGTCCAGCGCTATTGGGTTACTAGACTGGAATAATGTAAACCAAGCGTTAAAATAAAAATATAAGTATGACTGTTTAATTGTCAGTTTATTGAAGTGGTGCATTTTGCACACGTATATTAAGTATGTAATTACTAATAGGTACCGGTATTGGACTGAAATTATTAGTGCATTCGGCCTTGTGGGCTGAAGTTAACTATTACGTCAATGATATCTACTTAATCGTAAATCTTAACAATTTTCATACATGCAGACCATTGTAATAAATGCGACATTAATTCCGTTTGTTATGCTAATGAAAACGTTCCATGTAAGTGAAGTTGCACCTATTATATATATTACGTACCTACGTACGTTACGTATAACTGGTAAAGAGCAATTGATTTTTTTTACTCTATAAACCCTCATTTACTTTCAGTTGTAGCAATTATAAATATATAAACAGGTCTCTTCACAACCCTGTACTCTATATACAGTCAGTGGCGTAGCTATCATATGGCAAAGTGGTGCAGTGCACCAGGGCCCTGAAGCTGAGAGGCCCCCTGGACTTTGGAAAGAGGGGGAGGCAGCTCCCTGATCTATACTAATATTATAAAGAGGAAAGATTTGTTTGTTACTGTTAACTGTTATTGCGATATTTTTTCTCTCTGCACCGGGGCCCTTGTCCACATACTCGTATTTACGCCACTGTATACAGTAATCCATTTGTAATTTATATGCCTTATTATAATAATAAATATATATTATAATATAACTTGAGACTGTAAACTAAGACATCACATCCCACAAAGGCCACAATATTGGTGTATCTTAAAAAAATACCAAAGTTGTGAAAACCTAAAAATAAAATTCTAAAAATAAATTGTTTTATTTTATTTTATGATAAAGTCGACTTTAATTAACATGCAATACATATCTAATGAGTTGATACTTAAAACTCTGCCCCACGCTACCTACTTGATTATTTTAACAATTATTTGAAAATATCAGGCGCAGCAAGTTCAGTTTTACAAACATTGTATAAAAAATTAAAATAATTTCAATCGTATGGTTTGCGGTTCCTACATTAAAATCAGATACAATTTCAGAAAATATAATCTATAAAATTGCCAAACTAGAACACAGTGGCAAAGGGTGACAATTTTGAAAAGGTAAGTCGCTCCAAAAAACATAACATGTTACGAAATTTCGAACTTTCATAATAATAATTTGGACTTGCCGCACGAGATTTCCAGTACGTGGAATATTGTAATTTCCGCTCACGGATTAATAGCGAAGAGCTTCGATCAACACCTTTAGAAGCTCTTGCTTGGTTGTTGGGTAAAGGGTCAGATGCAGAAGGCAGTTTTACTGGACACTTCCCATATAGTGAGAAGGTTCCTCTCTCTGCCTCTCCCCTACCGCTAGCGTGGACTGATTATGGCCTTGTTACCGTTGGTGATCCCTATTTTTATACTTTATTAAATATTATTTAATTATATATAAAGAAAAGTGTATGTTTGAGACTCTATTGTATAAGTATTTAAATTAACGGATATGAGAAAGAAAGATAAATTAATCATGAAACTTTAATCAATTTTATCATATCAGTTACTGGGTTACTTATTTTGCACGCTTTAAAATAATCAGTGGTTGTTGTTGCTAACGTTTGTAATAAATATTAACTTTTTACTTTCAATTGCAGTGAATAATCGTGAAAAATAAGCCACCCAGTAAGTGATATGATAAAATTGATCCGAGTTTCAAGATTGACATTTTTCTCAGAGCCATTATTTATATACCTACACAGTAGTGTTATCAGATATGTCTATCATGCCTCTATGATATAATGCAAACTATTGATACCTGGGGATATATATAAAAGAGTATTTGTCTAAAAAGAGCATACTGCGTATAACTAAGTCAAAACGATGGTTCACCTTGCGGGACTAATGTAAGTTTATTGTAACATATAAAATATTATTTGTTGACATTATACGATAATATATATATCCCACTGAATACATAAATACTATTAATTGGGAGTCAACTTTAGATCTAGATATATTGTACTGCGACAGTCGGGTCTACCATTAAATAAATTAATACTATTAAAATCTATGATTGGTAAACTCTATACATAGCTACAACAATTTCTGAATGAAAGCTACGAGCATATATAATATTTAAAGTCACATTTTGGGTAGATATCTAACATTAATATAATATTTTATGTAATACATAGATTGTTCCTTATTTACGCCCTTGCCAATGGAAAGGATTTAAAAAATGTTCATCATGAAATAAGGAAGTTTCCCGAGGGATTTCTGTTTGGAACGGCGACCTCTGCCTATCAAGTAGAGGGGGCATGGAACGAAGATGGTAATAACTTTAATAATTGTATATTAGGTAAAGTAAAATACTCACATGATTAATTAAATATTTGCCGGTGTTACAGGAAAATCTGAAAACATCTGGGATCGTTTGACACATTCGAGTCCTTGTGCAGTCAAAAATTGTGATACAGGTGATGTCGCTAGCGACGCGTATCACAATTACAAGAGAGACGTCGAGATGATGAGAGAACTTGGGCTCGACTTCTATAGGTTTTCTCTTTCCTGGTCACGAATTTTACCTACTAGTTTCCCAGATAAAATTAACGAAGCCGGTGTTAATTACTACAATAATTTAATAAATGAAATGCTTAAGTATGACATTCAACCAATGATTACTCTATACCACTGGGATTTACCGCAAAAATTACAAGAGCTTGGTGGATGGACGAACCCACACATCGTCAATTGGTTTTCAGATTATTCTAGAGTCGCATTCGAGCTTTTTGGAGATCGAGTCAAATATTGGTTCACCATAAATGAACCACGAGAAGTGTGTTACCAAGGTTACGCAGGAGCATCCTTGGCACCATTATACAATATATCAGGCTATGCTGAATATTTATGCGCAAAAAACTTACTGGTAGCCCATGCAAAAGCATACTACATGTACGATACTGAATATCGCCCTAAACAAGGTGGTACTATTGGCATCGTTTTAAGTGCTACTTGGTATGAACCGGAAACTGAAAACGATGTACAGGCCGCGGATGACACCATGCAATTTGAGGTTTGAATATATTTTGTAGCAAAGAAGAGTTATTGCTGCTTTCAAAAATATAATTTAGTAATAAATTCATTTTATTTTTTAGTGGGGCCAATATGCTTATCCAATATTTTCGAAAAGTGGAGATTTTCCACCGATTATGAAAACAAACGTTGCTGCTAAAAGTGCAGAGCAGGGTTTCTTTCGGTCGAGATTACCGGAATTCACTCCTGAAGAAATTGAAATGGTTAAAGGAAGCTCAGACTTCTTCGGTCTCAACCACTATACGTCAAGCGTAGTTTATAGAAATGCCTCTGTTAAAGGATACCATGTCTCACCTTCCTATTATGACGATATGGACACCATTTCATACAAGCCAGACGAATGGGAAGATATCGGATCACCTTGGTTAAAGGTTTGAAACATTATATAGATATATATTGTTTAAATTAAATTTAAAAACTATGATTTAAAAATATTTACTGTTATTATTATTTATTACTTTCGTTTAAGGTTGTGCCTCGGGGCTTTTACAAGCTTTTGACAAAAATAAGGGAAGATTATGATAATCCTATTGTATTTATTACTGAAAACGGATGCATGCAGATCACAGCGGGTTTGGAAGACGATCATAGGGTGTCATACTACAAACGTTATTTAGACGCTATGTTAGATGCAATGGATGAAGGTTCTGATGTTCGACTCTACACTGCGTGGAGTCTCATGGATAATTTTGAATGGATGTACGGTTACCAGTAAGTTTTATTGCTAATTTCAATTGAACTTCTAAGGTTCCAGTGATTTCGTATTGCATACAAACGATTGAATATTACGGTTTAATAGTAATTTATTGCCTCTTAAGATATGTAATCACTTACAGAGAAAATTATTTTACAGCGTTTCAATTAGGTACATTCGAATATTACATTATTTTAATATATGTGTGAGATATGTAAATTACTAAATATATTTCAATTAGAGAGAGAGAGAGAGAGAGAAAACATTTATTCACTGTCACACATAAAAATACATAATTTCATACACAACACAGTTTTTTTTTTTGAGCAACTGACAGCGAAAAGGCAAAGGACTCAACATATTGTGGTAAACATTTTTAACAACATTTACCACGTTGGTTTTCAGCCTTTGCCTTAAGAGTCACGTCACGGAATGTCAGACGTAAAATCTGACTAAACATAAAAAATAAACTAACAACAAACAAAGAGAATAAAAAAGTACAAAAATACAATACACAATTAAAACACATTATAAAGCAAAAAAGTAACAACGAAAAGAAAATAACACTGCTATAGTAACATGCTGCTGCTTTCATTTACTTAATTTTATTTGTCTAGACATTTAAAAAGAAAACTACATAAATATAAAATATATATATAAAAGGGGATGGGCATTCATTTAGAATTTACTTTGTTCTGCTAGCAAATGGGATTTTAACTTGATTTTAAAACTTGATAGGTTTTTTATTTCACGAATTGGTGGTGGCAGATTGTTCCAGCATTTGGTAGCTGCGTACTTAAAACTGCCCCTAAAAGCTGTTGTGCGGTGTTTAGGGACTGTGAAAATGTCCGAAAAGAGTCGAGCTTTTCTTTGAGTCTGGCTGTGGGTCCATTTCAGTTTTTCAAAAAGATAAAAAGGCTGTTGGTGTTTTATAACTCCATGTAACAAACAAGCCAAATGAAGCTTTCGACGAGCTTCCATGTTTAATAAACCCGCTTTATTAAGATATGGAGTTACGTGAGTTTGGGGGGGTATACTGAAACAGTACCGTGCACAGGCATTTTGTACTCTTTGTACAAGTCGTCTGCTTCTGCCTAAACAACATCCGTCTAAACAACCACAGGCAAACCACATGACTGATCGCTACCTGTATGTGTCCCGAGACTTGCGAATCGGTCCTTACATTATTTCTTATACTAATTATGTACTATGTACACATACAACTGTGTCCCTACAAGTAATTTAAATTAATTTTAATAAAATATTTCATTACAATTTTTAACCTTCCAGGGATCGGTTTGGTCTGTATGAAATTAATTTCACAATTCCGGAGCGAACGCACACACCACGCAAGTCTGCGTACTTCTACAAAGAAATTATACGCACAAGGGCTCTCGACATGCACTACGAGCCCAACATATCTGTTCCTATGGTTATTGATGAAGGACACTAAAGAAAATAAAATCTTTAAACTGATACTGTTTTTTTTAAATATCTACATACTTATGGGTCACTATCTACGGCCTTTAAGCTTTTAGACAACGGCCTCGCGATCCAAAATATTCGTGCCTTAGTTTTAGTGTAGCTAAATTTAACTCAATATAATATTTAGCTGCTCGCTACTATCATTTCGATTACATTCAGTTAATGTTCTCAACCACTTTGTAACCCACGATGAAATGTCTGCTATAAATGTCGTAGGGGTACAAAATTAATTTATTTTGTAAATTATATTCTGTATTAAGTTTGTTTCCTTAAGATTCTTTAACGAGACAATTCTTACAAAAATGGTGATTTGAACATTTTTTCAACAACTTAGTATCAATCTATACATATAATAAAAGAGTAGGATCGAAATTACGCTTCACTAAATATTTTTACCAGAAATTAAGAGGGGTGATAAAAGAAGGGTAGCAGAATGCATAAATGCAATTTTTAAGATTCTTGTCTGTCTGTCTGTCTGTCCGTCTGTCTGTCTGTCTGTCTGTTTGTTCACGCTAATCTCCGAAGATACTGAACGGATTTTCATGCAATTTACACAAATATATTAAGTAAAGCCCGGGGCAACATATAGGCTTTGTTTTATCGAAATCGGTTCTCAGAAAGAAAAGTTATCATCATTTAAAAATAATTTTAAAGGCACCATATCAACAAATTGCAATGCAAACTGACTCGCGTTGAACTTTTTCGAATTGTCAGATGTCAATCACAGTTTGTTATGTAAATGAAATACTTTGATTATTTCGCCATTTCCGATATATGTAATCGTAGAATAGTGGATATGCAGGCCCATTGCGTAACTTCAGATGCAAGTTCGAATCTGAAGTTGGACGGAAATATTTTTTTTGTATTTATATTTATTTTTTTAAAGAACTATATTATAAAAATAGAAAATGTATTATTGAAATATTATATGAAAAATTATTTCTTATGAAATCGTATATTTCACCTTTTCATCCATCCTTTCTCTACAGAATTACGATTATTGGACATTGCTTTTATTGCTTCTTAAGGACTGTCTTCGTATCTTAGAGGTTTTCGCATTTATTATAGCACCGGAAACCCGAGTAGGAATCCCGGGAAAAGGGAATTTAAAAAAAAAATGTCTCAAAATGAAAATGATCAATTAAATGAAATAAATATCGAGGTGGATACAGTATCTTCACCACTAATTAAATTTATAAAAAAAATAAGTAAATTTCTTTAAAGTCAGGTTCATTTTTTCAACAATGGTATTTTTATTGAATTTCAAATCATACTTCGAACCCCAATCTCAACCACCATTAAACGTGTCGATAATATGATGCAAAATCAACCGTCAGTGACTAATTTGATAGCTCTTTCCCAAAATAAATCACCAAGTACAGAGGATGGAGGATATGTCATTTGAAGAAAGCTTGCTCAAAAGCAAACCCCACGCGAACGAAGTCGCGGGCATCAGCTAGTGTAAAATAAACGAATATCATATTATAATTTATATTAGTTATATTATTAATATAAGTTGGGTGGACCATGGAAGGCCACTCTAAGAAATAAACGGTTATTATTCCTTTATTTACTGTATAAATTATAAATTAATGAAACGAATTATTTCGTAACACTTCGTTTATTTGTGTAACTAATAAAACATTTTTTTTTTTGTTACACAGTTAATGATTATTTATTAAATTAAAGGTTTATTAATCTCTTCCAAATGGCCTTGCAAGGAACACGGCTCCGTGAAAGGCCAATATAATAGATCAGTCGTTTAACTTAGTTAGTTTTACCTTTGATAACACTACAAAGTCTTCTGATACTTAAATGGTCTTTTATTATAATAAATAGTTCAGTACTTATCAAATTTGATTCACATAAAAAAACTCAACTAACATTACTTGACTTAACATTACCGTAAAACTTATTTTTTTATTTAGAACTCTTTATTGCACTTGAAAATATAAATACAACAATAAAATAATAATAAAATTCTTAGAAATTACTTAAATGTAAACAGTACAATAGGCGGCCTTATCGCTCTCAGCGATCTTTTCCAGGCAACCCTAAACAATAAAAAGAAATGGAGAGTATTTGTGCTGTACTAATTATATTTATGCATTTTAAACTTATATAAAATAAACAGAAAAGGATTGTTAAGAAATAGAATAGGAAATAGCAAAGTAATGTTTATGTAAGAGAGTTTTGAAGGAATTTAAAGAAGGAGCCATAGCTTTATGGCGGAAACTGTAAAAGAGTTACCATAAAAGATAGATTTGTGAGTAGGGATTAACGCAAACAAGCTTACAACATAGTAAGTTTTGTATGAATATTCAGAAAATTATTATATTATAATTAAGTAACTAAGTCTCGTGAATTGAAACGCTCATGTCTGGTTCGTAGGAGATGTCTAGCGCGCGACTCCGTACAATTTCCTTATAGAAGTAGGCTGACTTTCGAGGTGTGCGCGTGCGATCTGGGCTTTCAAAGTCCACTTCGTACAAGCCAAAACGGTCACTATAAAAAAAAAAGTACTATTTTAATCTCCGAAAAAAAATCTCCTTATTTTTCCTGTATAACGAATATTTATTTTCTACGCTGTTTTATTGTACTGGAAATAATTATTACAACACGCAAAATTGTTCCATTTATTTGTGTGAAATTTGTTAGAATAATACTTCTTATAATAATATAAAATTCGAAAATTGATTTTCCTAAAAATACTGGAAAATTTGGCCCACATGTTATTCATTTATTAATTCAACGCGTCTACGAATTTGTGGGCTACGAAGCTATAAATAAACTAAGCGTGATCAGACTATGACCAGATTTGTAAACTAGAGCTTACAAAACCATAGATCTAGTTTCCTATTTGTGATTTGTGTACTTACTTGTAGCCCATAAACCATTCGAAATTATCCATGAGACTCCAAGCTGTGTACAGGCGAATGTCAGATCCTTCATCTATGGAATCCAACAAAGCATAGTAGGCTTTATAGTAAGATACCCTCTGCTCATCCACAAGTCCGACCCCACTGCAATAACCATTTTCAGTTATATACACAGGAGGATTCCCATAGTCTTCTCGTATTTTGTTTAATAAGTTGCGGAAACCCCAAGGCACAACCTAAATATGATTTGGTTTGTAATTACGTAATGTAATTTTATATTAATAATATAGAATATAATGGTAATATTTTTTTTACCTTAAGCCATTTTGCTCTTGAGCCTTCCCATTCGTCTGGCTGATAATCAACAACTCCGACATCATCGTAATATGACGGAGATGTGTAGAAACCATCAACAGATTCGTTTCGGTAAACTAAATCTGTAGTGTAGTGATTTATGCCTAGGAAATCTGAGCTACCTTTAATCATCTTCACTTCATCAGGAGTGAATTCTGGTA
This sequence comes from Anthocharis cardamines, assembly GCA_905404175.1. Classification (NCBI taxonomy): domain Eukaryota; kingdom Metazoa; phylum Arthropoda; class Insecta; order Lepidoptera; family Pieridae; genus Anthocharis; species Anthocharis cardamines. The sequence goes on from FR989955.1 coordinate 3,559,911, forward strand.
ATCTAGACTTAACGAAACCTTGTGCTGCACTTTTCGCTGCAATTCTTTCTTTCATTATTTGTGGCCAGTCACCTGTTTCTGAGAATATGGGATGAGCAAATTGACCCAACTGAAAATATTCATTGTTTTTTTTTTATTTATAATTAATAGATTCTTTTATTCCTTTATATATTATAATAAATTGTAATACTTACGTGAAATTGTAGAATATCTTCTGCTGCTTGTAAATCTTTGTCAGATTCCGGTTCATGCCAAAACGTATTTAAGACAATACCGATTGTACCACCTTGTTTTGATCTAAATTCATCATTGTACATGTGATAAACTTTTGCGTGAGCTACTAGTACATTTTTGGCACAAAGGTATTCACCAACACCGGTTAAGTCTGTCGAGTCATATGTGTGAAAACATAATTCGCGTGGTTCATTTATCGTAAGCCAAGTTTTAACTCTGTCGCCAAATAATTGAAAAGCTATTCTAGCATAGTCAGTAAACCAATCGGCTATGAGAGGGTTGGCCCAGTCACCTAGACCCATAAGTTTTTGCGGTAAATCAGAGTGGTATATAGTAACTATCGGTGTGATATTATATTTTAGCATTTCGTTTATTAAATTATTATAATAGTTGACACCTGCTTCATTTATTTTATTCGGAAAACTCGTTGGTAGAAGTCTTGTCCAGGATAACGAAAATCTATAAAAATCAAGTCCAAGTTCCCTCATCATCTCGACATCTCTCCTGTAGTTGTAATATGAGTTGGCGGCAATATCACCTGTATCACAATTATGTATAATACAAGGTACTGAATGGCTCAAGCGGTCCCAAACATTTTCAGATTTCCCTGAAAAAAGCATTTGAATAATCTCCTGAATTTTAAAATACATATATCTTGAATCGGTTTTGAAATAATATATTATTTTACCATCTTCATTCCAAGCTCCTTCTATTTGATAAGCAGAAGTTCCTGCACCAAAGAGAAACCCTTCAGGAAATTTTCTTGGTTCCCGGCGAAAATATTTATCATCAATTCCGTTAGTTACATAAAAAACTACAAACAAATATCTGAAAAATATATATTTTTTTAATAATATAACAAGAAGAAATTGATAAAGCATTAAAATCGTTTAAATAATCATGCTCGATTACCCCACAATATTCTGTTACGTCAATGATCATATCAAAAATGCACTGCATAATTTATTTGTTTACAAAAAATAATAATTTGTAACTTACGTAAGCCACCTTATTCGTAACATCTTTATTCATTATCTGATGTTAACTGAATTCGTGTCCAGTCTACTTGTTGAAAATAACAAAAACATAAGAAGTGATGTATTTATATGAATTTCGAAGAATTATATCTTATCCCACATACTCATCAGATACGGCTTCTAAAACTATAAGATAATGTAAACCGACTTACAATCGACATTTCCGCTGATACCATACAGGGACACTTTTAAGGTTCTCATGAAGTGAAATGTAATTTCTTTTGAGAGCAATAAATATCGTTGTACGTTTTAATTTTCTCGATATATGTACTTAGGTACGTATTTATTGTAATTCTTTAAATTTTTCTAAAACACTAATAAGAGGCCAATTGCCGGAAGCAAAAATCACTCAATGAAAACGGGTTAAATAACCTATTCGAGACAGCGATTTTTTACGAACATGTTCCCCAGGAGCAACATTTTTCTATATACTTATTGTTCATTTTTAATAAATTAACTTTTTCACTTTGGAAATCACCCAATTCCTAAGTCTGTTCATATAGGTACACAATATAAATAAGATGATGCACACACGCCGTGTGTGGTAACAATCACGACATTTTGTCGACCGTTTTCTCGTGTTTTAATCGATTATCTCTTTTATGTCTTCCGGGTCTAACAAGTAACATGACACACTCAATATTCGAATTCTAATGTCAAAAGTAAAGATATTTGTCGATCGAGATATTATCTTGTCTATCAAAGTTGTCGATTTTGAGATTTAATATATCTCGATATCTTAGTTAGTCTTCACTCAGCCGCGAGATATCTCTTGATGATCATGCTAGACGGGCTGCTCGCTCCAGAAATATTGTGAGGATTAGATTGAACACCACGAGCTTAATGTAAGGTAAAATAAAAATAAATATTTAAACCTTAATTTCAAAAGTAATTCCATTCCATTCTATAATCGTTATTTTGTTTTCAATACTGAAGAACAGAATATACCTACCTAATGCAAATATGTTTTTTAGTACAGTAAAAAATCAATTAAGTTGAGTAATGAAGAAAATAAAATAAAATTCATTCCGATTAAACTATTTATACGAGTACAACTAAAGAAATAAATTACATACAGAATGCTTTATGTCCATGTCTCATCTATGAGGTGTATGAACATTGTTAATGGATATATCTGATAAGCTCATTTTTCAACCAGATTAATATTAATTATTCACGAAAAAGTAGGTTCGTGTAAAATTCGTTACGGAGAAAAATATAGAGTGAAAAACAAAACAAAATTAAAATATAGACAGCATTATAGTTTCTCTTAATATTAATTAAAGATCAAGAAATTATATTTGTACACCTGTGTGGGAAGGGGTGATATATTTTACTAGTTATTATTATATTTTTTGATTATATGAAAGAAAGGCAGGCGTATGACCACTATCCCATCTGGTGGTAAGTGGTAGATCTAAGGTGAAGCACGCCGACCTAGATAAAGCCTATTCACTGGCGCCTTAAAAAGATTTCCATTTAATTTTATTCATAATGTTACCTTCTATCGTTTCGAACACTGGAAGGATTGCAGTAATAGCACGTCATTAAAAAATCTCCTAATCTTACGACTGCGATCAAAGTTAAATAATTAAGTTTTGCTTAAGTCTTAGGGTACTTCATAAAATACAAATTAATACATATGTATGTATTAGACCTGACATTTGAGTTATATAGGAAGACTGTACTACGTGGAGTACAGGCATTTAATCGTCCATTTTATTCAAAATGGCAACATAATATAACCTATTTTGAGATGTTTCTGCTTTATAATATAGTGTTGAGCGTATAAAACATTTCTATCTCGGTCTGAAATACCTACTATTATGACTATGTCATTTTTAAGTAAGTTTTTTAATAAATAAATACCGAAACCTCGTATTTCGCATTATGTTGTTATATTCACCGTTTATTTATATTAGAATTAAACACTTGTAATGTTTTTTGTGCATGCATTTTATTGATTCTAGTCTTTGATATACAAAAACCCTAGTATGTTTATTTCTTGTGACACTTTAGCAATAAATATTACAATACGAAAATAATTTAAAGATTTTTTTATAAAACTTAAAATTAGTGACCGATGTCAATTTCCATAGGAACAGACATATCTGGTTCATAGTGAGCATCCAGAGTGCGTGTGCGCAGCAGCTCCTTGTAGAAATAGGCAGTTTTGCGTGGCGTGCGAGTGCGTTCTTCAACATCATAGTTTACCTCGTAAAGACCAAAACGGTCACTGCGAATAATAAAAATTCATTTATTTCGGATACATCCATATTTGTTAGTACAATTTGCAAGCTTACAAACTAGTGTTAGTAATAATATAATTTAAACAATCATGATAATATTAATCTATAAAATACAATAATAATAAGAGACATTCGGATGGACTTCCCGATGATGGCGGCAAATAACTATACAACTGCGTGCATCCGTATCCAGCGAGCCAGCATCGGAGAGTCCCACCGGTCCGCCAGCGCGAACAAAACGAAATTACAATAAAGTATTTTATATCGTTAGTGCAATCAATCTCTCCACTGAACGGCTATCCATAAATTACGTCACACGTTTAGGGGGGCGGATAATGAAGTATGAAATCGTAGAATATGGGATCGAGAGTGTCCTAAGCTTAATTACATCACATGGAAACATTTAAAACGCGGAACGAGGCTTATACGCACCAGAGGGGTGAACGCTGATAAATGTGACCGCCTGTGACAAGGACGGAGAATTTATAACATCCCCTTAAGATGTTAGAGCTTTAATTATCTTGTGTGACACTGTCACCTAGCCTTAACGCCGGAAACAAAGTCGAGACTCTTGAAGTAGAGGATGCTTCTAGACAGCGGTGAACACTTAACACCAAGAGCTCGCAAACTGCTTTACGTCTCTTTGTTTTTAATTTAGTTAAATACATTATTATTTACTTACTCGTATCCAGCATACCACTCGAAATTGTCCATGAGACTCCACGCTGTATACACTTGGACATCAGATCCTTCATCCATTGCATCCAACATAGCGCCTAAATATGATTTATAGTAAGCCAGTCTATTATCGTCCATTATACCAGGGCCTGAAGAGCATCCATTTTCAGTTATATAGACTGGGGGATTGCCGTAATCTTCTCTGATTTTAGTTAAGAGTTTGTAGAAACCCCATGGCACCACCTAAACAGTCAGATTAATGATACTTTTTTACTAAGATAATTACAAGTTATTGATTTGAACTACATAATAATATTATATGTTTATCTACATATAGTATTAAACTTCTGTAGATTGAAAAAAATACCAGAGAAATACGAATAAAGAAGGGGAAAAACATAAAAAAAAACATTTGGAATGTATTTGTCTGTTTGTTCACGCCAATCTGAAGATATTGGACTGATTTTCATGTAGCTTTAAAACATAAACTAATGTTTTAGTGATGACAATTAAAATAATTGAGATTGAACAGAGAAGCTTGTTGAAATGCACAAACCAAAACATCATCTACGTATAAGTATATTTTCGTTTTTGTTAATTTTCCTGAAAAGGTAACAAATCAATATAAATTATATTCGATTATTCGATATAAATTTTATGGGACTACTTCTGAAATGGGTATGCCCTACGCGAATATGAAAACAGAAAAGAATCATCCAAATCCATCGATAACTTGCAGAGTTATCGCGTAACAAACATACAAAAAAAGCAATATACAGACGAATTGAGAACCTCCTCATGTTTTGAAGTCGGTTAAAAAATACGCGCCGTAGTGATACCTCCTATGATAACATTTTAAAATGTTTAAAGATGTCCCTTACCTTTAACCACTTCGTCCCAGGGTATGATCCAACCCAATTTGATGGTTGGTATTGAACAGCGCTGACATCATCGTAGTAAGATGGAGAATCGAACATACTATTTACTGATTCGTTTCTGTAAACTAATGTTGTTGTATAATGATTAAGACCAAAGAAGTCTGAACTGCCTTTGATCATAGCAAGTTCTTCGGACGTAAATTCTGGCAATCTAGATCTAAAGAATCCTTGCGCAATACTCTTGGCTGCAATTCTCTCTTTCATAACCGGTGGCCAGTCACCACTCTCCGAGAAGATAGGATGAGAATATTGGCCCCACTGTAACAATTAAGTTGCAAAATAAAATCAAATATATTATAACTATATTTTAAATATTATTTACAAAATTTTTGAATACCTTGAAACTCAAATTAGTTATCAAGGGTCATATCAGTAAACATACTTTAAACTCAGAGTACCTAAGTTTATTCTGTGAAACAGTCCCGCTTTAGAGTAAATACCGGGGAAACAACATTCAAATAATAAAGGATAGTTAACACTGATTATTACCTATTCCCCTAAATAAACATTATTGTAAAGGTTAATTATGCACCATTAAAGTACTCGGAAATTCAGTTTTATTAAAGCAAGTATCAAACATTTAAATGAAAAATATTGTACTGAATTAAAGCAGATTACAGTTTCGCCTTGACTGAGTCAATTGTCCGTGACCTCGCTTATTGTAAAGCATCCAAAATGTCGGCATAAATAAAATAATGATTTGTTTTAAAAGTTATTGTATTTTCTACGGTTAAAGCTATACTCACTTCAAATTGAATAAAGTCCTCAGCTGCTTCAGCATCATTCTCGGTTTCCGGTTCATACCAACGAGCACTAAAAACGATTCCAATTTTGTTACCGTCTTGGTGAAACTCATCGTGATACATATGATACACATTTGCATGTGCTACTAATAAATTTTTGGCACAAAGGTATTCAGCGTAACCCGTTATATTTAGGTTGGGAGCTTTGGAACTTGCGGCATATCCTTGATAACAAATTTCCTTTGGCTCATTTATAGTAAACCAAGTTTTAACTCTGTCACCAAATAATGTAAACACAACTCTAGAATAGTCACTAAACCAATTTACTATATTAGGATTGGCCCATCCACCGAGATCTTGTAGTTTTTGCGGTAAATCCCAATGATACAGTGTAATCATAGGTTCGATGTTATATTTCAGCATCTCGTTTATTAAATTATTGTAATAAGTGACCGCTTTTTCATTAATATGGTCTGGGAAACTAGTAGGAAGTAGTCTCGCCCAGGAAATTGAAAACCTGTAAAAGTCAAGGCCCAGCTCCCTCATCATCTCTACGTCTCTCTTGTAATTATAATATGAGTTACCCGCGACATCACCTGTATCACAGTTATTAATAATGCAGGGCTTGGTGTGACTTATACGATCCCAAATATTTTCAGATTTTCCTGAAATTAGATATGAACTTTAATTTTTGTTGTCTACGACCATCTAAAAAACGAACATCTAAAAGCTGGTAATAAACAGAAATTAAATTTACCATCTACATATAAATAAAATACTGTATACCGGATTAAAACGCGATTTATTATTTATATTGTTTAAATTATTTATCCCGACGTTTCGGATGCTTTTCAGCAACCGAGGTCGCGGGGAGACTCCCCGCGACTCCCCCCCCCCCACCCTTTTTTTATCCGGTATACAGTATTTTATTTAAATGTGTGATACTCGCGTTTATAAAAGACAATATTACCATCTACATTCCAAGCTCCTTCTACTTGGTAAGATGCAGTGGCCGCACCAAAGCGGAAGTCGTCAGGGAACTTTCGTAGTTCATGACGATGATTCCTCACAAATTTTCCACTAGTCAACGTAAACACCAGAAGTATTCTGAATATAAAATATGAATATTGAATCTATATAACTTAAATTAACCTAAATGGTATAAAAAATGAAACTGCAAAAACTTACGTGAACACTGTTATTCTTAACATCATTCTAAGTGCTTCCGTACATAAGATAAGTAAAACATTCTAAATTTGTCAGTTATATAGTAAAAACAAGTAGAGATATTTCCTGATAAGATACTTTGACTGACATATCTGAATATCAATGAAAAATAGATCATTTTTGAACAGGCAAAGATTAGGTGATACGTCAAACAATTCTGTACCTATACCGCGCGCCAGATAAGTCTGCGCGCGGCAAAAATTTGAACTAAATTTCTTTCCGTCATATTGTTTTCCGGAATTAGTGTGCAGCAGTGGCGTTTTTATTCGATTTTATTGGTAATCATCATGCCTAAGGTTATAAAAAGTGCTGGTAGAGATGTTATATTGAAAGTAAAACGTGCTTATGAAGCAGAACGGCAAAATAAAGGGCCGATTGTACCATTTTCAAAACTTTTTTATTACTTGACAGGTAATTTTTGGGGTGACCAGCACATGGTATTATGTCTTTATGTGGGGTATTTTTATACGATACATATTTTTACTTTGTTGTTGGTTAATGATTTAGTTTGTTTTAGGATTAAAACCCCATTGAAAGAAAATACGTATTGTGGAAAAAAAATTAAATCAAGCCACAGGTGAAATATCTTCAATCTGAAGCGGCATTTAATTCGATAATGTGTGTCAGCATGTTGAAAAAATCGTAGACCAATATTTTGAATCTGACAGGCTTTTGGACATAGAACTGGACAAATTTATAATTGATCATGCAAGTGACAGCAAAACTTTAAACTCTTCTAATAACGAGTCAAGTGAATCTGAAACATGTGAAAATAGAATGGAAAGATTGACCCACTGATGGACCATAGTTATCCAAAATTTAGAAGTTCTGCTATATTCTCGATAAAAGATTTACATTATATATATATATATATATATATATATATAAAATTTGGTGTTGTTTTATTTAATTGTAGATTATATTTCTTATGGAGCAGGTAAATAAGGAGTTATTCAGTTACAATATGTAACAAATTAAAAATATATATATTTTCACTGAGTATTAGTATGTAATTATTATTCATCACCCTAAAACTACATAATTGAAATTTACAAATAAAATTGTTACATCACGTCAAATTTAGTAGTTAATTCGACGTGATATCTAAATATAAATTTGTTTTCTGTTGTATACTAAGTATACCTAATACGAATTAACATTCAGAATGCTGGTGATTTTTTTGGTGTTGCATAGTGGTTGAGAGTTTGCTTTCTATACCTGGCAATATTTGGTACGCCACCCGTCGCGCGCAGACTTATCTGACGAGCACTTTACCTGAGATCATAATATTGTATTTTGTATTGTTGTTGACGGTGATTTATTTATGTATATCCGACTTTGACTGAAACTGAAACACGACATCTGTGAACGATATTTAGGTGCTCGAACGGCATTTCGATATGTCTCTCAACAGCTAAATAAAATGTTAATAGATTCATAGAAATTAAGTGGCAGGTACGTATAGAGGTAATATAATTTTACTCTAAGAATATTTTAAGGCTCTAATGTAATATTGCTCGAAATATTATCCGAATAAAAAAAAAGTACTATAAAGTATAAGAAAGACATATGTACCTATAATGAGGTAATATTTAGATAGATAAATATCAATTTTATTTGCCACCTTAAACACATAAAACATTTAGCAATTTTTTGTAGAAAACTAGATGGTCTGTTTCTCGTTTCAGAGACAATTCTGGGTCTTCATGTGTGAAGACCGCTAGCTGCTAGATAGCTAACTTTTGACGAGCTCATTGGCGCTTGGGTAGAACCTTGCGTTCCGATGAATCGCAGGTTTGAATCTCGGCCGGACGCCATGTTTATAATTTTCTGTAATTATGTTACCCACGTCAGGTCACTTCAGGCATTGTACGAGTGGGAGCAATAACCAAATTCCGACTGGGTAATGCCCGTTCATAGATGGAAAAAGCATGAAGTGCATGTTGCGCACTTTTACTTCAGTCTATAAATTTCCGAATGCTCGAAGTAAAAAAGTAGGTGAATGGCGCATTATTGAATGTTCTGAGGCTGAGGTATCACCTTCCGCCAAGTTAGCCTCATGCTCGTCTGTGGAAATCTTACATAAAAAAGCTCTTAAATTTATTATATTTTAGAATTTCCTTATGAAAACGGGAAAAATTATACCAGACAATTTATTGATCCACTAATTTGAAATGCATAAGTATGATTCGCCTTTGAATAATTTTGATACTTATTTTTATCATTTACCTAAGCTCGCCAATCTTGCACTTTCATTGAAGACTTCCCTGAGTCAGTACAATATACAATATATGTATCTATAAAATCATAATTAATCGACTTTGATGACTATAATTGTTGCTTTTAGGGTTTCGTACTTCGTACTAAACCCGGAACCCTTATATGATCAATTCGTTGTCAAGACCATTTTGTCTCAGGAACGCGTGGAGGTGTCAAGTTGAAATTAATATTATAAATACGGGTCTGCAATCCAAATTTCTAAGTCGACGCAATCAAAAGATACGGCCTTTTAATATTTCGTTTATTCTGCATATTTTGACACTCGCAAGGGAATCAAAACTTTTAGTATAATAAATCCCGTTGACTTAGAATCATGAAAAGTAAAGGAAAAATCCTAAAATCGTAAATAGTTTAAGTTTGTACGGAATCCTCGGTGCGCTAGTCCGACTCGCAATTGGCCAGATTTTTTATATCTTTGCACTTTACTATATAGTGTTTTCATTGGTTGTGAACAAATATTAAAGATGGACCAAACATTCCGTAAAATTCTTATTTGTAGCTGGGTATAAATAATAAAATATTCAATTTATTATTTAATTTAATAGGTCTTAATGTCCTTCATCAATTGTTATAGGAACAGACAAGTCTGGTTCATAGCTTGCATTTAAGGTGCGCGTACGCAGTATCTCCTTGTACAAGTAGGCAGACTTGCGTGGCGTACGAGTGCGTTCTTCAGCAGTATAGTCTACTTCATATAAACCAAAACGAACACTGAAAACAAAGTAATAATAAGTATATTTTTGTGTAGAGTACATCTATATTCCGTGCGTATACCCGTGTGAAGCCAGGGCGGATCACTATTTTGCTATAAACTTAGAATTAACAAATGGAACTGAGCTATATTTTTAACGTGACGTCGTCTTGGACAATTTTCACATTTATTATTGCTATATTTTAATAAAATTTTCTGCTAAATACCAATTGCTATCTCTGTCTATTTGGGGTTCGAAAAAAGTTTCACTTGTCTACTCTAACCGCGTTCTCTTAAATTTTAATAACTGTTCCAATCTTCAGCTTCAATTTGTTTTTCTCATGTCCTCCATTCAAATATTTTAACTTTTGACTATTGTTAACGCCTGAGAAAAAGAAATTATTTCCAAACAATATCAGAGTGACTAGTATTGGTACTGATTAAAATTTTCGCAGGCACTGATAAAATTATTTTAAATATTTCTATTGGCTACACATTAAATGGAATCTGAAAGCATAATATACTTACGCATATCCATCATACCACTCGAAATTATCCATAAGGCTCCACACGGTATATTTCTGAATATCAGATCCTTCTTCCATTGCATCCAGCATAGCACCTAAATATAATTTCATAAACTCCACCCTAACGTCATCTGTGAGACCGTCATCTGTTGGGCATCCATTTTCGAGTATATAAACTGGTGGATTTCCGAAGTCTTCTCTTATTTTAGTCAGAAACTTGTAGAAACCCCACGGTACTATCTAAACAACCATAGTTACTAAAGCTAAGCAATTAAGACAGCGACTTTAGTAATTTTTTAAGAATATTTTTAAATCATTTTTGAAAGAAATTGTTGTAGTTTAATAGAATCCAGCCGGCCTAGCATGATAATGATCTTATGTCTTCCGGGTCTAACATGACACTTACACATGAAACTCGACTTCTAATGTCAAAAGTAGAAATTGGTCGATCGAAATTGTCGACGTCGAGATTCTCGTCGACATTATATATCGAGATATCTCGTGATGGTCATGCTGGGCGGGCTGGACTTGTCAGTCTGGTTATTTTATCATAAAAGGACGCAGGGCTATATTTCGTCGACAATTCCTTTAGGTGTCTAATTGTTAAGGTATATTTCAATAAGTAATTTACTTCTTATATAAAGATGGAATATTTTATACCTTCATCCCTCTTGGTCCCGGTAAAGAAGACCTCCATTCTGCAGGTTGATATAAAATAGCATTGATGTCATCATAATATGAAGGAATCGGATAGTGACCGGTAACTGATTCATTTCTGTAAGCTAAGACAGTGGAATAATGATTAAAACCGAAAAAATCGGAGGATCCTTTGATCATAGCTATTTCTTCGGATGTAAATTCAGGTAATCTGGATCTAAAGAAGCCTTGCTCAGCACTTTTGGTAGCCACTTTTTGCTTCATGACTGGTGGCCAGCCACCATTTTCCGAGAAGATAGGATGAGCATATTCACCCCACTGAAAAAAATGTGATCATATTCACTAATATTACTTAATATCATGTTTTGTTCTAAAATGTATATTTTGAATAAAATACTGTATACCGGATTAAAACGCGATTTATTATTTATATTGTTTAAATTATTTATCCCGACGTTTCGGATGCTTTCCAAAAGACAATATTATGTATATTTTATATAACCAACCTCAAATTGTCTAAGCTCTTCAGTAGCTTCAATGTCTTTTTCTTTTTCTGGTTCGTGCCAAGGTCCACTTAAAACAATTCCTATTTTGGTACCGTTACGTCTAAACTCATTATTGTATAAATGATAGACCTTAGCGTGAGCCACCAATAAGTTTTTAGCGCACAAGTATTCAGCATATCCTGTTATATTAATATTCGGTGCTTTAGTAGCTGCAGAATGGCCTTGATAGCATACTGCCCTTGGTTCATTTATTGTCAACCATGTTTTAATTCTATCACCGAACAGTGAAAAAACAACTCTAGCATAATCAGAAAACCAATCTGATATGGTGGGGTTAGTCCATCCACCCAGATCTTGTAATTTTTGGGGCAATTCCCAATGATATAGAGTAATCATAGGTTCAATGTTATACTTTAACATTTCGTTGATCAAATTATTATAATAGTTAACTCCTGCTTCATTTATTTTATCCGGAAAACTTGTCGGTAGAATTCTCGGCCAGGAAATCGAAAATCTATAAAAGTCAAGTCCGAGTTCTCTCATCATCTCAACATCTCTCTTATACAAGTAATATGAGTTGGCAGCGACATCTCCTGTTTCACAATTGTTTACGATACAGGGTTTGGTGTGAGCCACGCGATCCCAAATACTTTCAGTTTTTCCTGAAATATTTAAAGGTTTATTTATTTTTTGCTAGTCAGATGTACGGTAAGTAAAAATATTCAAGTCAGAGCACAATAATACTTCGATATTTTTTTTATACCATCAATATTCCAGGCTCCTTCTATTTGATAAGCAGCTGTTGCTGCTCCAAAGTGAAAATGTTCCGGAAATTTTCGTGTTTCATTACGAAGTCTCCTTTCTTCTTTTCCACATACTAGCGTACAAGCTAGTACTAATAATCTGTAAAATCCAAAATTTGGCGAACGTTCATGATTCAACTTACTAATTCACAAACATTATTAAAGTTGTTAAAATTAAGTTGCCTTGATCGTTTATGTCAATTTTGCAATTTTTTCAATTTTTCAATTTTTTTCAATTATGTCTATGATAAAAAGAGATTATCATAGAAATTAACAATCACAAATTATGGAACTTACCTACATACAATAATTAAAAGACAAGTAATAATAATGGCAAATTTTATTTATACGAGTGTAAGCCCGGTATTCCAGAACGCAACTCTGATCACGTTTGTACTATGTCAGGGGCGGATTTCCCTATAGGCCGAGTAGGACTAGGTTGGCAAAATTTCGGGGCAGATAGATCTCTGTGAACTTATACTCTAGAAAATACCAGGCAAAAGGCGAATTGTAAAAACCCTTAACTGTTACAAATAAAAATAGTATGCATCAGTATCTAACAATTCCTTATATTTTAATTGAGTAGGCGTGCAATCTTCTTAACTTAACTTAGTTTTAAAGGTTATTAGCAAACAATTCGAATTAAAGTTATAAAATAAGTAAATAAAAAAGTAAGTAAATAAAGTCAACATCTGATCTGTGTATGGAAGAAATTGCTATTTTAAGCGATAAGGCCGCCCTTTGTACTGTATCTTATAATGTATTTTTATGTCTGTTATTATTTTGTGTGCAATAAAGTATTTTTATTATTATTATTTATTGTGTAAATTATATAGTAAAACTTACGTGAACACAATTTTCTGTAGCATTTTAACCTAATTCCATGTAGCGACGAGTAGTTAAAATACTCTCTTGTACAATAGGAAAATAGGATATACGAGTAAATCTATAGGAATTGCTTCTTCGATCTATCCGATTGACATATTATCTCGTTAAAAAAATCAGAATGTGATCAAAATCAGATGTGTTTTGTTCATAATAAACCCTACAAGTGAACCGATTACCCAAACAATAAGCGCGAAAATGTGGTGACTTTATTCAGTGAATTTGAGTTTTGACTGTTATATTTCTAAACATTTTGCCGAGGTAAGCTCTTCCTCACCTCGAGTAAAAGAGAGGGACTCCGAATTTGTCTCTTTTCTATGGACGTGATCTTGAAAACTGGTTTGATCCAGAAAAAATGACAATCAACAATAATTACAGGGCTAATCTATCACTTATATTAGATGACTCATTGATGCAATGTTTAAAACAAACATGCAAGCAAAATACGATTTGACATGACTTAAAATTGATATAGATCTAATTTGCAAATTTACAGTGCGATTTAAAAAGAACTGGATAGTTTCTGAATGTAAAGACACCCCAAATAGGCGTAGTATTTCAGTTGGATGTGAAATATCTTTTTCTACTCTAGATTATGTGAAGGCGCAACGCGGGAATGCATTAAAATTTGCACCGTCAGGCGGCGACGAGAATAATTAATTAATTTGCGGAAAGATTTAATTTCTCGTTTGGTTAGCAAGGCAAATGCAATACAATATTGGGTACTTCTTGATGTTCAATAGACAGTGATTAGAACATCCAACATACATACAATAACTATAAACAGCGTAGAACTCAACCAAGAAAACATTAATTTAAAAAAAAAAACAAAAACAAACTAAAAAGTAAAAAAATAATATTTTAATTACTTCAAAGCAAGATCCTTAAAGGACAATCAAGAAAATCTATACTAATATTATAAAGAGGAAAGATTTGTATTTTTGTATGTATCGAATAAACTTAAAAACTACTGGACCGATTTCAAAAATTCTTTCACCAATAGAAAGCTACATTATCGCTGAGTAACATAGCGGGCATTTCACGTGAAGCGGACAACAAAAAAAAGTCAAGTCCTGGATTTTGTTCATAATTTGGTTAATTGTACTTCTATGGGACTTGAATAAATGTGCATATTTTTTTTTGCTTAGTTACCAATTTAAGCGACTTCAAAGAATTGAAAAAAGCTGAGGAGCAGATTTTTCAAGTTCTAATAATATAGTTAATCAAATGGATTTAATAATAAGTAAATAGTGTTTATTTGAGAATATTAATTGATTTTATTCGAAATTAATTAAAATTTGAAATTTGATTTTTTTTTCGTATAGTAAACCGGAAGTTAACATTAAAAATCTGATTTTCTCCAACTTCGCATATTTTTATTTTTTTTTATTTTTACCAATAAACAGAGCTTGTAGTATAGAAATATTATGGAAAAACTTTAAGAGTGGTATCTCGATTAGTTTAGAAGATATGAATTAAAATATGACGGTGCCGCATGGCGCGCTGTACTGAGAGGTTCCTTAGTGGGGTCGTCTTACTCGCTATCTATGGCTTATTATTATAACTAATTAATTATAGTTAAATAACCATATATAAAAGCAAATTTTAATTATTTTTTTTTGACTAAATTAATTATAATATTGCCTTTTATTAAGGTGAGTATCACACAGCTGTTAGCCTACCCGTGACAACGGTTGCTGAAAAGCATTTTTAATGTTAACTTCCGGTTTACTATACGAAAAAAAAATCTAATTTCATATTTTAATTAATTTCTAATAAAATCAATTAATATTCTCAAATAAACACTATTTACTTATTTAATATTGTAATAATATCCATTTGTTTAACTATATTATTAGAACTTGAAAAATCTGCTCCTCAGCTTTTTTCAATTCTTTGAAGTCGCTTAAATTGGTAACTAAGCAAAAAAAAATAAAAAATATATGCACATTTATTCAAGTCCCATAGAAGTACAATTAACTAAATTATGAACAAAATCCAGGATTTGACTTTATTTTTGTCGTCCGCTTCACGTGAAATACCCCATAGGCTATATTTTTTACTAGAAAAAAATAGAGATCCTTAGAAATTTCTATTAAAACCAACCCAAGGTGTAAAAAAAATTGCCAAAAAATGTCTTTCGTCGCATGCGCTGCGGAAAGTATTGATGATAGAACAAAAAAAAGTTCTACAATATTATAGAACATATTATCAATATCTATAAAAAACGACATTCTCGCGACGTTTTTTATAGATATTGATATATAGATACTGACATAACTACAATAGTTAGACATATGGATGTCTAACTTTTGTAGTTATGTCAGTATAACTATTTCTTTACATGTTAAATTGTTGATAGAAATGCCGATCTAAATCAGAACATGTTATCCATACCTTTGTATTATATTAATTCTTATCAAAATAAATTATTTCGTATTCAAGACTTTTTAAATACCTGTTGATTACATTTTGAATTATTGAAATCGGACATTCTATTCAAAAGATATTACGAAATTAAAAATATCAATATAAACAAAAAATACATGCCGTTGCGCCGGTGTGACTCCACGCAGCGCAGCGAGTAACGCGGCGAAGGGTAGTACTTTGTCATTTTGTTAAATTTTTCGGTTTTTTTACGATTTAACTTAAAAACTACTCGACCGATATTAAAAATTATTTCACCAATAGAAAGCTATATTATCAGTGAGTAACATAGGCTTTGCTTTTTTTTCATCTACATTGCACCCGTGCGAAGCCGGGGCGTTTTGCTAGTTATTGATATTTATAAACAGTCATATTTGGAGTCGATCTGCCGCCGCTCTGTACCGTTTGAAAGTTTATTGCAAAGGTAGGATTAAACTGTCCTTCTTGACTAGCGCCTGGATACAATTATTTATATGACCACCTCTGAAATATGGCCTACCAAAAAAAAAATAATCATCAAAATATATGCATCAAGCATTACAATCGAATTGAGAACGTCCTTTTTTTTTGTATTCGGATAAACTTACTTCATTATACATTAAATAAAGAGAACAAAGTACATTTTTTGTGGCTGCAAGTAAAAACGTTTAGCTCCTAAGTGGTCACATGAGTAACAGCTCTATGGAATGGGTAATTTTTATTAAATGGATGACGCGACGTGTTGTGTGAGGCGAGACGAGTGTGCGTTAGCATGAAACGGAATGTTTACATATTAACTTTTTTTCACCCATTCAGCCTAATGAGTTAATTTTGAAAATTTGTTCAGTTGGCACGTAATTTAGCAAGGTTTTGGCGTAGTGCAATAAAATGGTCACCTTAATGGCATGTCATTATTGAAAGAATAATAATTATTGCCATAATTTATTTTTAAACATGTCTGTTTGGATTATTATATTATATTATTTATTGTAAGTAAAATAAGTACAGTCTAGGCTTAAAATATAAAAATTATATTGGAAATGTCGTTAACAATCATAATTCGTCATCGTCACTATCACTTTCTAGAAGTGTTATCTACAACTAGCACGAAATTTATGTTGGCTGCAGTAAAGCTAGTTTAGCTAGACTACCTAGGGGTCCCCTCACGGATCCAAGTCTTTTCGGGGGTACAAACCAGCACCCTGGTGAAGCCAATTGGATCGCTTCCAGACCACTCTTCCTTAAGAGGAGATGTCGGCAGTGGCAAGGATTTCAATCTTGAGGGTTGGCGACAGGTTTGGTATGAGTTGGCTGCGAAGATACTTTGTGTAGTTAACAAAGTTCATATTATCATGGAAGTCACCAGATTTGGTCTTCTGATTGATTGAAACCTGTCATACCGAATGGTATTTTTTATTTATTTGTTTGTTTGTCTACACTTTTCATCTAAATTCAAACTGCTGATCAGTGAATATTAAATATTATGTCTTCTTCTTTTAAAGTCAATTCGTAAATCGAAAGAAATTGACAAACCACTTTTCAATTAGAATTGCTTTATTAACACGTTCGCTGTAGACGACTCCATTTGAAGTGGAATTGACGGGCTCGTTGGCGCGTTCGGTAGAACACCTGCCATGCGCATCGATGGGTCGTGGGTTCGAATCCCACCGGGACGTCTGGTAACTTCGAGCATTGATCGGGTGGGAGGAATATCGAAATTCCGACCGGGTAACGAACCACTGGTCATAGATGGAAAAACCGTGAAGTGCACATTGCGCGATTCGGTTTCAATCTATAGATTGTAAAAATAATAGGTTGACAACGCATCATTAACTGATGTTCTGTGGCTGAGGTATCACCTACCATCAAGTGAACCTCATGCTCGTCTGTCGATATCTAACATTAAAAAAAAGTGGCAAAACTTCAGTCGTCCACGCGGGAGTATGTTGTGTTGTATCTGATTTTTTTGTTCTATGGAATTTTTAAGTTATGTGAGTGTTTGTTTTTATATGATGAATTAGATTTTAAGGTTAGAATGTGTTTCTTGAAAATTGAATTTATTTATTTATTATAGAGCAAAATAAAGAATTATAAACCATATTTAATAGACCAAATGAATATCTTATTCATATATGAAGAATCGAAATATAAATCCACGTCCACTTTTTTAATTAAAAAATATTTCTTATAGAATGAATGGATGAGATGATATAGTTTCTGTCCTAGGAGAAGATTCGACATTAGGAGGTGAATTAGATTCCTTAACTTTGTAATAAAATAAAAATACCTATAGGTACTTTTATAACAAAAATACAATTTATATTGGATTATTTTTATTTATACAATAAATATTAAAACTTTATAATAATCGGCATTTTATCATCAATTCCCGCTTTTTACCACACCAATTAAGCACAACGTTAACCATATAATAATACAAATCAACAATTGGCCATCGAATATAGCATTACAAGCAGTGGCGTAGCTATCATAGGGCAAAGTAGTGCAGTGCACCAGGGCCCTGAAGCTGTCAAGAGGGCCCCCTGAGCTTTGGAAAGAGGGGGAGGCAGTTCTTAAAGCTAGATAAATTTTCACAAGAATTTTTTTTTTCAAGATTTAAATGAGAACTTATAATGCCGATAATGGAAGCGCCTTTGATTAGTAATCATTTGCAATTAATGTTGTGTAGTCACTAAAAAAAGTAGTTACTACCGGAGGGGAGGGGGGGCCTTGTCCACCTAATTACGCCACTGTTTACAATCAACATTCATAAATACCTACTTTTTACATATACATAGGTAAGTTAACCTAAAACTTGTTTGATAAGGGAACATATATGTGCATCGCTATTTATATTTACTTATACAATTTTTCTCAACATTTAGTTAATTTAATTACCCACATGATATAACAGTAACGACCAATAACAAAAGATAAACATTATTCAAGCATAGCTAGATCTACTTATACTAAACTAGAACATAATATATATAGAATATAGAACATAAAACATAGGGACATGCAAATAATGGCCATAGATTTTTGGAAAAAAATATATTTCTCTACTGGCATTATCCAGGGAGGAAACAGGGGAATACGTTTGTATGGAAATACGGCCCTTGTGTTTCCTCTTAAGGCCTCTTTACAAAGCAAATTTCTTGCCTGTTGCATACAATTAAATTAACACATTCAATGCGGCCCCTGATTTGGGCAAACTGTCCGTGGTTTCGTGACGAGTAATATACTTCCCCTACAAAGAAAGCCACGATACGACTTAAATTTTTCCGTATCTGCTCCATACACGAGAACTTCAAAAATTACCTCTGCACCGAGCGCAAAACTAGGACATTCAGCTGATGTATAATCCAGGACTTAAATATGATCAAATAGTTCCCGTAACGCAGTGATTTTACTTGCATGGTCTAAACAACACGTAATATTATGGATCTGTTATACAAGTTTTATTTCAATACTATTCTTGGTGTAAACAGCAAATTAAATCCGGGTGTAAACACTTGCTTACAATTCTTGTATGTCAATTATTGCGCTAAAATTATTGCTCCTGTATACAATATGTACAATAAAATGGCATCATGTAATCAGGCCTTTAATCATTTCAAATTGCCTACAAAATTACAAATGACAGATTAACGATTCCAATGCTTTCTCACATGTCGTATTTGGACAATTGAGGGCGTAGGCCCGTATCAAACCGTAAGTCTAGTATCAAAATCGAACGGCGAAATAGGGAATATGCATGCATTTTTTTTATATTTTTTATCGACTTGTTACATCATTTTACCCTAATAAAAAATATAAATACTCTTGGCAATGTCCAAATTATTTTTTAAAATTACTTTGAAAACATCGATAAAATTTGATCTGTTTAAACGCGGCCATATTTCGCGGGCTTTGGATGATATCACATTACTGATTACACGCTCAGTGACGGATAGAGTGAGGTAACTATGGTAACCAGTGTTTGACGCCATCTTCGATGTCAATGGACGCCATTGATAAATCGCTGCCGATAAATGACAGAATGTGTAAGGTGACGTCACGTTTTGTTTCGACCAATGGTGATGCGTTTTGCAAACTTGAATTTCTCTCCCTTATTTTACACATTTTAATTAATATTTTTTGCAATTAAACACGAACTAAATAAGAAAATAATTGTTTAGGCATAATATCTGGGCCATAAGGATTCAAGGGAAAAAATATCAAGTAAATTTAAACAACATGCATATTCCCTATTATGGAGCGAAACGAAAGAACAACCAACTCTGTATTTTAACTTACTAGAAAAACATTTTCAATTCTGTTTACGATTAGATTTACGGTCATAGTAATGTCTAACGAAAGAAATAATGTCAAATTGCGAACGACGATCTGATGATCCGAAAGATTTTCGTAATAGGAAAATGTACGATCCGTCAGCCGAAACTTTGTATTTTAGTATTAGTAATAGGCCTCCTGGTACGAACGAAATTAATTGTACCGGAAAATTTGCCTACAAAATATAGATTGACGATACGAATTTTTGTCAAGCAGTTCATACGGGCATCTGTAGGGCTATTACCAAAATCGAAATACGAAGTTTCGTTTGACGGAACGTACATTTTCCTATTACGAAAGTGTTTCGGATCCGACAATCGATGCGAAGTTCGCGATTAGACATTTTGCCTTTCGTTTACCTTATTACCAAGTTCACTTGACGATTACTTTTTCGTTGTTTGACATTATTGTAATCGTAACAATAACCTCAATTTTTACGACAGACTTGTAGCTTTCGTTTAATATAAACATTATTTATTTTTATTCTAAAATGGCATGTTTTTTGTTGTACGAAGAGGTATTGCACGAAGAAAATCATGAAAGAGCCAAAGAACGACTTAGGCTTCGACAATATTTTTTAAATAAGCAAATTCCCGATGAGGAATTTGTTCTAAATTATCACCTTAGTCGAACTTTATTATATTTGAAAATCTGTGTGAAGAGATAAAACCAATTATGCCTCCCAACAAAATTGCCAGAAGGATTGATGCTACTATCAAGGTAAGTTATATTATTAAGGTTTCCAACTTTATCACATTTCTTATAAGAACTTAATATTTAAGTCCTAATTATGTAGAACAATCATTTATTAGTAGGTATATAAAATATATAATAATATTTATATTTAATAATATATATATATATATATTTTTTTGTTCCCTACTTACTTATAACTTTACTCTCTAAAAACTTCAAATCTTTAAATTAGTTTACAAAAACCCGCGAAAAAATTGTGAACTAACCACAGATTAGGTAAAGATAGAATGTAATAAATGACATATGTTCCGTCAAACTTTTAATAAAAATATTATTTTCTTGCAATAAAATAGAATTCGTTTTTAAAAAGATAGCATAACAGTTATATAATGCAATTCCACTATTTAATTTCAAGTTTTCATGACGAAAAGCCTTTTTATAAGTTTCTTATTTGTTATCGGTTTTCGCACGTTTTTATCGGAAATATAAGGATGTACACTCAAATCATCTTTTTGCAATATCTTCATGTCTATGGTTACGAAACGAAGTCCGTCCGTACTATTCGAATCCGAACTGCTTTGGTAATAGGTTTGAATACGAAGTTCGTTGTTCTTTCGTTTCGGCCCGAAAGTATATGGTTTTAGAGATATGACTCTCGATGAGCTCTGGAGGCCTATTACGAAAATCGAACGCCGAAGTTTCGGGCCGAAACGAAAGAACAACGAACTTCGTATTCAAACCTATTACCAAAACAGTTCGAATCCGAATACTACGGACGGACTTCGTTTCGTAACCATAGACATGAAGATATTGCAAAAAGATGATTTGAGTGTACATCCTTATATTTCCGATAAAAACGTGCGAAAACCGATAACAAATAAGAAACTTATAAAAAGGCTTTTCGTCATGAAAACTTGTAATTAAATAGTGGAATTGCATTATATAACTGTTATGCAATCTTTTTAAAAACGAATTCTATTTTATTGCAAGAAAATAATATTTTTATTAAAAGTTTGACGGTACATATGTCATTTATTACATTCTATCTTTACCTAATCTGTGGTTAGTTCACAATAAAATTGTTTCGCGGGTTTTTGTAAACTAATTTAAAGATTTGAAGTTTTTAGTGAGTAAAGTTATAAATATTATTTAATTATTTGTAGGGAACAAAAAAAAAACTATTATATATTATTAAATATAAATATTATTATATATATTTTATATACCTACTAATAAATAAATGTTCTACATAATTAGGACTTAAATATTGAGTTCTTATAAGAAATTTGATAAAGTTGGAAACCTTAATAATATAACTTACCTTGATAGTAAGATCAATTCCTCTGGCATTTTTGTTGGGAGGCATAATTGGTTTTATCTCTTCGCACAGATTTTCAAATATAATAAAGTTCGACTAAGGTGATATTTTAGAACAAATTCCTCATCGGGAATTTGCTTATTTAAAAAATATTGTCGAAGCCTAAGTCGTTATTTGGCTCTTTTATGATTTTCTTCGTGCAATACCTCTTCGTACAACAAAAAACGTGCCATTTTAGAATAAAAATAAATAATGTTTATATTAAACGAAAGCTACAAGTCTGTCGTAAAAAGTGAGGTTATTGTTACGATTACAATAATGTCAAACAACGAAAAAGTAATCGTCAAGTGAACTTGGTAATAAGGTAAACGAAAGGCAAAATGTCTAATCGCGAACTTCGCATCGATCGTCGGATCCGAAACACTTTCGTAATAGGAAAATGTACGTTCCGTCAAACGAAACTTCGTATTTCGATTTTGGTAATAGCCCTACTGTTTTTAAAAGTACCTATTAAATTCCGGATGCAAAAAGTAGATAAGAAAGCGTTTTACTTTAAACAAATTATTTTTTTTGGAAGTAGGTATCTATTGTAAGGAACATAGTTTTCTTTGTAATCGCAAAACAATAAATAATTTGTTTTTATTATTTAGAATGTTTTTAGGAAATTAATTATAGATAATTGATTATTAAAAGAAAATGTTTGTTTGATTTTTCTCAAACTCCTTTTAAATTCCGCAATTGGATGAATTGTACAACAACGTAGGTACTTAATTATATACGGCAGTATGCCGCGACCATGGTTGCTGAAAAGCATCCGAAACGTCGGCATAAATAATATAAATAATAAATCGCGTTTTAATCCGTTATTAAGTATTTTATTTAAAAATGTACTTAATTGTTATTCTAAAATCATTTAGGTGATTCTATTGAAACCGAAAGGTAACTTAGGACATATAAATAAACACTATTTCTATTTTATTCAATATAATAAAATAATACAGAGAACACATTCAGCTACATACCATAGATAAAAAATGTCTTAAGTTTTAGAATTACTAATTTACAAACTAATGACTAGAATATTAAAAATCATGGACATCGAAAATAAAATAAAATTAATACAAAGAGGTATGGCCTTTCTAAATATGTATAGTATTACATAATACAGTCAATATCTGTTCTAACGACATCGAAGGAACTACTCGTTTTTGGTCGTAAAAACCGATAGTCGTAACAACCGATGATGTTTTCGAGGTACCATGTACAGCCGGGATCTTTGATTTTGGTCGATATAACCGGTATGTTGTTTAAAGCGATGTCGTCATAAACGGTTTTAACATATAATTATCAACTTTAAAAAAGGAATTTTCCAATCTTTAACATTAAAATACCTCATAAAAACTCTTAACATTAGTAAATTACGTAGGTCTTGGCGCTAAGGCCTTATCATAATGTCAATCATGGAGTGTTGTTTAAAACATACAATTATTATATCGGTAGCCCTGTTATCAATTTGTCATAGTATCAGTACAAAATTGGAATACTTCATAATTACTTAAGATAGCAACGAAGCGACATATGTCTGCAACAGTGATTCTCAACCTTTTTTTGTCGCGGCACTTAAAGCCATGTA
The DNA here is from genome assembly GCA_905404175.1 of Anthocharis cardamines. NCBI lineage: Eukaryota > Metazoa > Arthropoda > Insecta > Lepidoptera > Pieridae > Anthocharis > Anthocharis cardamines. The sequence goes on from FR989955.1 coordinate 3,583,754, forward strand.
TTCACTGCGAAACAATTGTTTATAAACACTGTTTCAGAAACAAAATCTACGTGTTTCTGAAACAATTTATTATGCTTCTGAAACATGTAAAACTGTTGCGGTAAATACTACGTGTTAGAAACATGCTAGAATGTTTTTGTGCTCCCCGATCGTAGTGGAGAGCATTTCCAAAATACGGGGCAAACAACAACACTACCTCCTTAGGCGACATATTAAAAACTACTGAGATGTGGACGGCCAAGTGCCCGAAACATTGTTTCTATTAACATGTAGAATGTTGTTTCATAAACTTTGTATTTGAAACATGTTTCTCAGTGAAAAAATGGCTTCAATTTCAAAATTTGAAGGCACAAAGTAAGAAATAAAAGTGCATAAAAGTGCGGCACAAAAGAGCTGCGTTACAATATTTGAGAACCACTGGTCTGCAACATTACGAATTCGACCTTTGCCTTTGTAAAACGAAATTTATTTAATTTAAACATACTATCAAAACGCGACGCCACGCCACGGCATCGGACGCTGTCAGTACTAATGAATCCCATACATTTAATAAGTTCAGAAACATATACAAAACACGCCACTTGATCACACGCACCCCACGCGATAATTCCATAGCTACGTCAATACTCTTTTGCCTTTCACAAAGCTTTCACTGGTAAAACGTCATGCGGCGTGTTGTGTATTGGCACAATTTGCATCAGGTCGACACGTCACATCGAGTAGCGTTTTAGTAGTATATTTCCCATAGAGCAACACGGGCCACCGGTGAACCGGAGGGGAGTAGCCATACGCAGGCGTTCCCCTCTGTCAAAGTACAAGTCCAAATGGTCCTATGCGTACAATAAAACTAGTTGTAGCCGCACTTTTCACTAGACTAAATCCAGATGCGCGACTGAATCGACCTCCTAAAAAAATGCCGAATTGTTTGTGTTTCTTGTTGCCAAAAAATATCTGCCACGTCAAATTTACAAAAAGATAGCGTTACCTTTCATATGTAGGTATTTTTTAATCATATTATTACTATTTACTTCTTTAAAACTTAAAATATTACAATATTATCGGTCGTGTTGTTTCGGATTTTTTTACCAACACAGTCGCTCGACAGATCCGCGTATTGTATGAGCCCTCATACAATACACGGATCTGTCGAGCGACTGATCCGAGTTTATTTCCGAGAAGTCGCTGTCACCGAGCAATAGTGTTGTTGTCGGATTGTTTTAAGTTATCGAAAAAAAATGGCAAAGGAGTCTTCTATACAGAGACAGTTTTGAGATTAAATTTTCTGATTCAAATATTATATTGTGATAATATACATTGTTAAAATATAATAATATAATACTTACGCGCGTTAGCACATTTATTAAAATCACTTAGTGTAAACTTCAACCATAATGTTTTTTTTTATTTCCTAAAAATCCAAAGGATATGGAAAATTGTGGGCCCAAATTTAATAATTGCGATATGATCTAGAAAAATGACATATTTTTAATCTTATAATATAAAAAATCAGCTCAATTATCAATCTGGGAGAGGAGAAATATGAGAAATATAGTTTTCCTGAGATTCTCGATTAATTGAATCGATTACACAATCACAAAAAAATCCTTTGGACATGGTAATTAACTCAAAAGTGATTAAATGCACTTTAAATACAATATATTGCATATAATTACAGTTATGTTATTAAATAAAATATAAATTATTAATTAAAGAAAATGAATATGCATGATTATCGATTAAAATCGATCTTTTATTTTAGTCTGTCGTTGGCATGCCGCATGACAGTTATTTACTCTGTGCTAATTCGTTTCATGTTTTCTACGTTTTGAGTCTGAGTGCTTTTCCGATTGTCGTCATTTAGGAATTGTTACGATTTGACAACTACAAATATCATTGATCACAGATTTATGATATACGAGTATATGTCAGTTATTGATTGTAACATAACCTTACTTTTACTCAGTGGCGGGACTACCATACAAGCCCAAAAGCCCGTCTTGCCGATTTTAACATAATATGTGTTTATATATTTATATAGCTTATATAATTACGTTATCGTTTTTCAAATTATTTCTAAGATTTTATTATGTACCAACTCATGGTCCACTCTCCGTGACCTGCTACGTGCGCATTACCCGACAAGTTCATTTGTATTACGTAATAAATTAACTCCATCTTTAAAATAAATAAATTAAGTCGAACTTATAAAACTAATTTTCCAAACCCAGTTCTTGAAATTATCGATACTGCGTATCGACAGTTGTTGCAACTACGGCTAAAAGGACTTGTCAGTGTAGTTGCGCCATTTAATTATACTGTTATGACACGGAATGTTTAAATGTGTGTGTGAAATTGTTAGTGTATTTTTTAATTGTCACGGTGTGAGTTTCGTAGTGACAGACGATTGCTTGTGTGTGCGAACTTGAGTACGCACACATAGCGCAGGTTTCCCCCCGCAAAAAATGACAGATTGTTTGGTATCGGTAACGAACGCTATGGCTACTCCCCTCCGGTTCGCCGGTGGCCCGTGTTGCTCTATGATATTTCCACCTTTATATGCTTTTGACAAATCCACGTGTCGATATGGGTATTCAGTGTGACATATTGGTCACATTTTCATTTTCACTACCGTTATTTTTCATAGAAAATGTTTGTAATGTCATCACGCTTGTGTATCGCCATCTGTGAAATGCGAAGGACCTTCAGCAGAGCACACAGAGTCCTCAGGGGTTCTGGAAGCGTCCCCTGCTTCGCTGACCTCAGCGCCAGTTCCCTTATTCCTACCACCACGGCGAGCTTGCAACGCCTAAAAACAGATATTATAACTGACTCCATGAAGGTAACTCCGCACAAAATTCTACAGTGGATACGATGATTTAAGCAAACAGTAAGTTTATAGACATTCACTACATAAACAATTACCTACGTTATAGCCAATTACAAAAGCGAACACATTTTTTAATATGAATGCCGTAAAGGGTTTCGAAATATGTTAAAATTGTATAGCTTTTTTTTAATCTGTAAGACTGTTTTTACAGCAGTAGCTTTTTTTAAATAATTGCCGAGTGCGAGTGCTTGCTACCCCTAGAAGGCTTCTGAATTTATTAAGCTTTTACATATATTTTTTTATAAATTCTATAAACATTCATGTTCATAATATGGAAGTATTGGTATAAGTTCATATATATGTTATCAATTGCTTATACTCCATATAGTAGTTAAGTGAGTGGTGGTAATCAACTTAGTTAGTGTTTTATTAGGTTACGTGTTTTTTTCTAAATAGTATCAGTGTCTTTTTATGATAGAGCTTTGTCTAACTCGTTAGTTCGTAAAAAAGAAATGCGAACACAAAATGAAAACGGACGGTATAGTACAAACCGTAAAAGCTATTTTTTATGAAATTTGGCACGCGAACTGTCTGCTCACCTAATGGTAACTGATTAACGGCGCCCAGAGACTACTACATCAGAGGACACGCAAGTGCGTTGCCGGCCTTTAAGAAATGAGAAAGGTTCGAAAATACCTACTAATTATTTTGTTGGTTACCACCACTTACGTAGAAGGCATAGAAGTATAAGTACAGTAAAATGCTATTCTTTAGAGAATTCCTAACAATTTTGAAAAGGTTAACATTGTAATGACAGAAGGGTCAAAGGTTTTATGGATAGTATTTCTACTATCATGCGGCAACGGTCGGTACTTGGCATAAAGCTTAAACACACTGCTTGGATCGGTGCTTGGGGTGATGGGTGTGCCAGTACACACTATAGGAGACGGCGAAGGCCAACCACAGGGGTCATGCAAGTGCTCCGTATAGTGCACATGCTGAGTATAACGTAACACCTTACCTTCTCACGACTGCCCTTTTTCTACGTGGGACGGAATGGAATATGAAACATCAAATTAATGATAATGATATGAAACAACAAATATATTAAGGTTGTTAGTACCATCAATTGTTTAAAGGCATTGTCCTAATGTTGTTGTTTAGAACATCAACATTAGGACAAACCAAATTAAATCGCTTTGGTTTTAAAATAAATTAAGATATTGAAAATGGAGATATAAAAATAAAATAGCTATTTTCATGAAACAAAGATAATACAGTTTTTAGTACCATAATTTTTTTTAAGGTTATAACTAAAGGTTTATTTGCAAATACAACATCAACATTAGGATACAAACCAAATTAACTTAACTGTGTTAAATTAATTTAATAGGATATCATCAGAAAATAAGGTCATCGAGATAAAAATCATAAAAAGGTTAGAAATTAATCTATAATACGTGGAAGAGACGGCAATCAATAACATCTCAATCTTATACAACTAGCTTTTCTTATCTATAGTAGATTTAATTAATATAGAATAATATAATATGTTTTGTTTCTATCATTAAGTTTTCGGAGGGAAATGTATCTACATAACAAAGGTTAAACCTCTATACACCATATTTATCCTATCCGATTTGGCTTGATTGTTACCTACTTTTAAAATATTTTGTAATCTACTATATAAAAATAAGTCGGGTTTTCCTTCCTGACGCTATAACTCCAGAACGCACGAACCGATTTCCACGGTTTTGCATTCGTTGGAAAGGTCTCGGGGTCGGTGAGGTTTATAGCAAAGAAAATTCAGGAAATATTTCAACAGAAAAGCGGGAAAATCTTTTTTCTTTAAGAATAGTTATATAATTTCGAAGCCAAAATTGTGGCAGAACAACGTCTGCGGGGTCCACTAGTTTCACATATAAACTACATATTACAATTTACAGATGTCTATTATTCGGAAATGCTATATACAAACAGGTGGTACAATGTTCACAATTTCAATTTGTCAAAGATAAAAATTCTGATAATCTATGTATATCGTTGTAGTAACAAAAACAAATATAATTTTTAATGTTAAAGTAATGTAACTATCACATTAAGGCCAAACACAAGAAATTCGCTCATCATAGCTACGAATTTAATATTCCCTGTAATTTGTCATGGTCGCTGGAAAGCTGTGGTGGTATTTAGGTAAAGTTAACCTAATTGATGGAGATTATTGTTAAGAAGATTTACAAACCTGCAAAGAGAATCGTCTGTGGGGTGGTTTCCGCCCTCCCCTCCGCTTGCTGATGTGAGGGTTGTCTCGGCGAAGGGTCTTATTGCGTAATATCTCAAGCTGTACGTAGAGTCTTTTGAGTTCAGCTCTCACCTCTTCGGATGTCGGTTCCTCTTCGCCCTCTGCGCCGAAACCTTCTGCAGGCCCACGGCGCGACACCTATCATTTTATATCAAATCATATCCAAATACTGAATATCAATCAATTTGCATAAAGGATACTAATACACGTTGGTAGCTTTGATTATTTATATGTCTATAATCTAAGGTTGGTAGGTACAAAACATTCAAAGTCAATAACGTCACTTTTTTTTTGATTTTGAAGGACAAATGTAAAAGAATCTCAAAGCTATATTTTTTTAAAACAATATACCTAACTTTCTTTAAAACAACTTAGATTTTAAAATTTTTTGAAAAACACATTTGATGATCTATTTTATTCACTTTTTTGTATGAGTTTTTGTTTCTTTTTAATTATGAAATGACGATGTAATGACACAATTCACTTTTTATTAGTTCCCAAAAAAAATGATTAAAAATAAAAGTAATCTAAAACTGTAAACAGCATATTGGATCACTCAAAGTAGATAAGTATAACAAATTCTGAGCCACAAAAACATTGTTTTCTTTAAAATTAACAAAAATGATGAAAGACAAACTTATGACGGTCAGGGGAACCTGGTGTCCCGAAAGCATATGTGCATGGGTATCGGCGATGATTTAATGCTCGTACATATGCCTTTTTACAGTAAACATGATTATGATACAATAAATAAAAATCTAATACCCCAAGTCAAACATACTAAAAAACAAGAGGACACTGTTAGTCAATATAGCGATAATATAAAAAATTACAGTAAATATCTACTCCGTAGGAATAGATGGCGTTAATGTGGCAACTTTGTGATATTTCAAATCACAATTCACAATTTTTTGGCGCGTTCGGTAGAACACCTGCCTTGCACATCGATGGGTCATGGGTTCGAATCCCACCGAGACTACATGTTTATAATTTTCTGTAAGCATGTTTTCCCCACGTCTGGTAACTTCGGGCATTGATCGGTTGGGAGGAATATCGAAATTCCGACAGGGTAACGAACCACCGTTCATAGATGGAAAAACCGTGAAGTGCGCGTTTCGGTTTCATTCTATGGATTTCCGAATGCTCGAAGTAAAAATTAGGTCGACAGCGCATAATTGACTGATATTCTGTGGCTGAGGTATCACCTAACATCAAATGAACCTCATGCTCGTCTGTCGATACCTGACATAAAAGAAAAAAATGTATAAGATCCCGTTTTTTGTTGTTTAGTCAACTGAGCACTAGAAGCATATTATGCACGTTGTGGTTCTTGCTCAGTACGAGTACTAATCTTATTCGCTGTGACTATAATGGTTTTGTCCTAGCCTTCGCACTATGTTCACTGTTAAGTTGTTTGATGATGTTCTGTAGCTGAGGTATCATCTACCATCAAGTGAACCTCATGCTCGTCTGTCGATATCTCACATAAAAAACCTCTTTTTATTAATTTTTAAAATTTTCTTATGAAAACGGGAAAAAATATACCAGACAATTTATTGATCTACTAATTTGAAATGCATAAGTATGATTCGCCTTTCAATGATTTTGATACTTCTTTTTATCGTTTACCTTAGCCTTAAAATCTATATCTATACTAGTCTATACTAATATTATAAAGAGAAAGATTTGTATTTTTGTAGTAAACTCAAAAAAATTTAAAAATTCTTTCACCAATAGAAAGCTGCATTATCAGCGAGTAAAATAGGTGAATATATCGTGGGCTTCAAACCATAGGGGCGTACCTATAGACACAAAACCGATTTTTTTTTTAACGCTATTCAATTCAAGTTTTAGTCTCGGACAGACACTAAATTTTTCATAATATTTGGTAAGTTTACCTAAAACTTGAATTGAATAGCGTTAAAAAAGACAAATCGGTTTTGTGTCTATACGCCCCTATGGTTTGAACTTTGAAGCCTACAATATAATATATTTTGTGTGTATAGATCTATACTGCACCCGTATGAAGCCGGGGCGCGTTGCTAGTATTTAAATAAACACGATTCTTACTTCCTGGGCCAGAGATCTCGCTCGATACCCATGCCACAGGCGCGGCGCCAACACACACGCGAGGGCGGCGCCCGACGACAAATGCGCTCGGGCTGCGGCCGCCAGCGGAGACCGCTCGGGCGCCGCGCCGGACAGCGCCGCCACGCGCCACGCTACCCCACAAGCCCCTTCTATCCATAGAGCAGAAGCCAGCCATCCTCGTTCCTAGAAAAATGTAAGGAAACTCAATTATTTATTTTAAATAAATAATAATTGGACGCTGTTTAGCAATACAGTGTCAACATGGTTGCCATTTTGAGAAAAAATAGTTTGTAGTTTTAATTCGGTTTTATTATTAGTGTTATTATTATTACACTTAAATGTATATCGCTTTTCTTGGTAGCAATCAAAGTAATAGAATTTAGTACATGATGTGAGGGTTTCGTGCCCACTAGTTTTTTCAATATTTTTGCTATTAAAACGACTTAAATGATATATATCTCTTTTAATATATGTAGTACTCATGTACTACTCCAGCTCATAAGGAAGCGATTGGTATCAAAATTTAAATTGTGTCATTTTGTGGGTTTACACTGTATTGCTTAACAGCGTCCAATTAAAGGGCCCCGAAAAACATTACGCAAACATTTATAAAAAAAATATTTCGAAAAAAATCCGAACAATAAGGTTTTGAACTTCTTCTGCGCCTGTCTTCCCCGATATAAGTAGGACATCTTTAAAACTAGAGTAAACAGGTACCTTCTAGGCAGTTGTGATTTACCACCTTGTCCGCATCACCACTGACCATCATGTGGGGTCTAAAAACCAAGCAACTGCCTATCTATACTAATATTATAAAGAGGAATGATTTGTATTTTTGTATGTTATGAATAAACTCAAAAATTACTGGGCCGATTTCAATTTCTTTCACCAAAAAAAAGCTACATGATCAGTAATATAGGCTATTTTTTGTGTATAGTGCATCTACAATACATTGCACCCGTGTGAAGCCGGGGCGCGTTGCTAGTTACGTTATAAAATAAGGGTGTGTAATAGGTATACGTATTAAGTTAGGTTTAGCCGGGCTGACATAATTATGTATATTTAAATAAATCATGTTGTTTCACGTGTCTATGTAGTTATTTAGTCATTAATATCTACAAGTTCCCACGTTAACAATAACACACTTATTCTGTCAAGCAAATAAATGAACATAATATAAAATACTTGAGATTTTGATTGTACGAAAACACGATAATAAGTTAAAAATATATCACCTGGGATAAAAAAATCAAGATAAAATCTGGATCGTATAGCAGTACATAACAATATTTATCTTTCTATTTATTATAGGTATATATTTCTTGTGTTCTTATTATTAGAATTGCATCGAAAATCCTCCTATAAAAATAATATAAAAAATTAGTTTATAAAAAATGTGGTACACCCACAAAAAATCAAATATTGAAGACTGAAAGGTTGATCTAATGTATTATATATTCTTATGTTGTAGATAAAATTTGTATCTTTGTACGCGTTGACCAGAATTCCAAAAATATATATTTTTTTAAGAAATATTAAATTTAGCTTCTACCACAGTATAGCAATGTTTATGTTATGCATTATTTTAACATAGAACCAACCAATCAATTCATTATAAATTGCAAATGTCAAAAACTAAGTTTAATCTGGCCTTGTATAATAAATAATTATTAACCTGCTCTACGATGAAGCTGTGAAATTACAGTTTATTATGTACCAACTTAAACCTCTTATTAAAATATGTATCTATATTCTATACTAATATTATAAAGATTAAAGAGGTTTTGTTTGTTTGTTGATTTAACTCAAATACCACTGGACCGATTTTTAAATTTCTTTCACCAATAGAAAGATACATTATCAGCGACTTTTTTTGTATATTACGTCTACATTAAACCCGTGCGAAGCCAGACCGTGTTACTAGTCGCATAATAATCTCAACTGTTTGCAACACTATAATAGCTTATGTAATTTTTGATGTTTTACAAATAACTAGTAAAACTCCTACTGCCTGTACCAGAAACACACCTGGAAGGGCACGTTGGCGTTTCTGGCGGCGTGCGCTATCCTGAGTCCGGCTATCAGTAACAGAAGTTCAGCTCCAGCTGTGACGTGATGCCAGGCGGCGCGTGCGCATCCAATTGTGATGTCGTCTTCACAAGCTGACGTTGCCGTGAAGGCAGCTAGGTAACAACTCGCTCCTATTAACATGGCAGCTACTATCCGTAAGACCTGAAATATTAATTATATGTGTGTTTGTATTCCCTTAAAGTTTTTCTTCACAGGCAAAGGTGATCAGTGTTCTGTGCCCTGATCGACCGAGTTAACATTTTTTTATTATTTATTTCACTGAAACTCGAACCCGTGACCCCCCGTACATGTGACGTTGTTGCCAAAATGAAGTTTCGCCTGTATATATTTAAAGAGTTTCGCATTATAATGCAGTATCTGTGTAGTGCTTGCAGTCGCCAAACTGTCTAGTGCATGAATAAGTTCTTGGCTTAATGTTGCCAAAATTTGAGTGCGGTACAACACATCTACATATCTATGTGTATACTGTATAATATAATTTTTGTTAGCGCTTATACAGAGCTTTTTATCAATATAAATAGAAATATGATTGCTCAAATCACGTAGCTACGAAAACCGTAGACTATCCGTATTTTTTATTATTTTTACATGAAATGGACTTTATAAAAGCAATAATTACAATCTTAATCTAATATAGATATGAAATGCTTAAGAGAAAATGTGCGTGTGTGTTTATACTACTGGAACAACAGTGTTTTTGGCGCTGTTTTAAGTTACATATGAATATATGCGACTATTCTATTTATTTCAATGTTACAAGTAATTTTCATTAGTAAACATACCTCAGAGTCCCTAGGGGTCCACCTATGAGCTTTTCTTGTTCGGAATTCCGCCAACAAAACCCACAACCTTAGTACTACGGATCCGTAGCACGCTACGAAGCCTAGCTCGCGTAGCCATGCGCCTGTCACACAGCGCCATTGCGCAGCTGGTATGTACTGAGACGCTGCCTGTTATCAAACAATTAAAAACAATATAAAAACGGGCTAGTAAGAGTTTTGACAGGCTACACCAACGTAGAAACTAATTGTTTTATTTTATGTAAAGTTGTATTATTTATTGGTTAAATGATATAAAACTTATTAAATAATAAATATACACTTTGCTTCTATTCAGCAGTGTAAAGAAAATAATAATAAGGCCTTATTATAAGCCTAATTACAGGCATGAAAATCATCGGTCGCCGATGAAAATGAACCCCTTTGTGTGCTGTTGCTGAGTGTCATTATGAACCCGAAATAAGTTTTATCAAAATAATGGAAAAATATACGTAGGGGAGAGGGGGGCAGTTTTGAACAGAGGCAGTTTTGAATTATTGGATTTACGAACGCATTTTTTATTTTTTATAATCTCCAAAACCTTTTTAATATTGGTTACTTCAACCTACATGTCTATCAGTTCCTAATCATAGTCAATGTAAGTCTCATTTCAAAAAAAATTCACTGGTCACTTTACGGAGACGAAAATAAAAATATTTTTTTTTACTTGTAAGCAAATTACTAACAAAGTAAGTATTATTTTCGAGTTGTGATTATATTATAGTATTGCATATATTATAGCCAAAGTATTACCAATATATAGTCATTGAACACAAATTAGTTTATCGTCTAGAAATGTTTATTTCTGAAGTATGGTATTGGGGTCAATTTGAATAAAATCACTGGGGCACTTTTGAATAAAATGTTCAAAGATTCTCCCAACCAAATAAACAAATGTTATATTTATTTTTAGATAAATATAAGTAAATAACTTTATTTGATATTGTTTTTGCAGTCATAATGGTAAGAAATTATAAAAAAAATGCCGTAAACGAAGATGCCGATAAAGCTGCATAATACAGCCTGTATTGTGGATTTTGAGGCTAGTGTTTATTTTCTCTTTATTCCATAATAACATTATCTTTAAACATAAAGATATGGAAACAAACAAAATCATGTAGCGCGAAAATCGTGACCTTATCACTAAGCAGTGATTTCTTCCAGGCAACCAATTATTACGTGAAAAACATAGGCCTAGCTGGCCATTTGGATTGTTTATTTTATATTTGACACCTTTAAAGTGCCTTCCTAAGATTGTTATATTTCAAGATAATATAAGGATCATTACTTTCTGATATTATAAAAAGTTTAATAAGTTTGTTTCTTTTGTTCAAGACTACCCCAGCCTGTTTAAAGTTTTATAAAGTTTATTGAATTAAAATTAAGTGTATGAAATAAATGACAATGCACAATGATAATATAAAATGCAAATAGCTTAACTATGGTGTTGATGATACTCTAAGTCACATAATCTTCATGTTTTCCTGTTTTTTCTAAACTGCCCCTAGGTGTTTCAAAACTACCCCAGAGATGAGGCACATTTGAACAAAAAAGTGTTGTTTTAAAAATTGAAATTGTGTTACTTTCATAAGTCAAAATAAATAAATGACATTTTTATTATGTAGAATAAGCCCCATATCTATTAATAAAAGAGAATAAATCTTGATAAATAATACCATATGAGAAATATAATACTTTATTTAAAAAGTGTTCAAAACTGCCCCCCTCTCCCCTAACTGATATAATTTATCACACATATAAAACAAATGAGAATAAAGAGTAAAATAAACTTCAAAATATATCTACAGCTACGAGAATAAATCATTATGTACTTACTGAACCATATATAAACATTGCACCAACAAGAACGACTTCTAAAACGGTCCACATACCCATAGCGACTGCCTGAAAAGAGAATAAAAATCTGTTGAAAGCTATTCTTAAGTGTCTTTATTCAAGGGTAGTTAAAGATTAAACTCTTTAAAGCAGGCGGTCATAACTCTTTTGAAGCGCGACTAACAACAGGAACTCTTGAGTTTATCACCGCCGTATACGATTGTACAAAGGATTCAGCTGCGCCATTATTTATATCAGTTATGTGCCAACAAACGTGAAGCTCACTTGTAAGTAAGTGGTACCTCTGCCTTTGGATACTAATTTACCAATTATTTATCGTATTGGAAGAATATTATAAGACAGAACGTAAACCTACTTTGCATTTTCTCTTCTTGAAAATGATAAGCCCAATAATAAGACAGAGGAGCATGCCAGCGAGGTTGGCCGCAAACAGTGCCGCTCTGTGTGTGTCAGCGAGGCAGGCTGTAGCGTTACTGCCGAGGCCGCAGGGAGTACAAATCAATCTTCCGATTTCCCCTAATTTACTGCTGGATAACCAGCCCGCGCCATTCGAGTGATAATGATCGGAGCGGCATTTGCATTGATACTGAAAATGACAGTCATCGTTTAAGTTAACTTGAATTTTGGTAAAAACAAATAAAATAAAAATTATTATAAAAACAACCTTTTTTTTTAACTAATATGAAAGAAATACCTTTAAAAGATATAAGCATTGTTAGGCAATTATCTATTTATTTTGTATCTATTACATAATATGGTGTAAATTATGAATATATTATACCATATCGGGTTGTATTACTTTAAGTTTTAGTTTTCATTAGAACATTGAAGACATAAAGATTACATTACTTCTAACTTCCGATCGTCGCTTCCAGGGAGTGCCTCGCAGTCCGTCGTCATTGAATCACACAGCGGCGAACCTCCAAGCCATTCGTACATAGATTCTTCACAGGGCAACGTCGGTAAACGTCGGAACAGCGCTGCCGCGGCACGCGTGGAGCCAGTTCCTCTGGCGGCTGCCGTACCCCCCCACCAGCCCGGGTCCCCTTCACACGAATACCACGCATTCGACCACATGACCACACTAGCATTCCACGCGGACGCAAGCGTTCGCCAAAATTGCTGCAATGTGACGGAGTTGTTCTGTTGGAACACTACGAGACGTGCTGGTTCCGATATGTATAGAACGCCTAAGTGCAGCTGTGGGGCTCCGAGGGCAACAGCAGCGGGTGGGGGGTGCAGTGGAGTCTTGGCAGCCGCTCGAGCTAAGGCTGATGCTCTTGCCTCATCTGCTACACCTTGGTCTACTAATTCTGATAGCGCGCGGGCGATTTGGACTACAGCAGCTTCATATTCCCGCACGTTCTGTAGAAAATTAAAAACCATACGTTGGATACGTTAATCCACAAATGAGATTGAACAGACAGTTTTTTTACTTCGATAAAAGACTTTTAACTATTTCCTTAATAAATATTTTTTGAAACATATGATTGGATTATGGTCAAGTGCAAATATAAAAATAAAACAAAGGATTTTTTTAAATAACAGACACCTTTATTTTATACATTTAACACGTTCTCATTCTTCGAACAAATATGATAGTATATAATTTAATTTATGCTATTATGAGGGGAAAAATACCCGTGTGACTACAAATGGTATGATGGGACGTATGAATAAAAAATTGAAGGACTCGTTTGGAGTAATAATTTAATCAATGTGACCCCATTTAGAGTCATGGACTTACGAGTACGATGTTAATGTGACTCCTTTGTAGTTATTGGACTGTGAACGTGTTAAACTTTTCGATTATTCCTAACCCTAGCGTTATATAAGTACCGATGGCAATGGTGGTGGATTTCTAAGTTGCAGGGTGTCACAGACGGCGGGCGAGGGCGCGGGCGGCGGGCCGGCGGGTGCGGCGACGCACGCGCAGCACACCATCGCGAGCGCCGCCCACCGCGCCCACATCTCTCACCTCCACCACACACTCTGCAATAAACATACATAAAATCACGGCTGTTTCCCCTAGAGGTAGATAGAGACTACAGCTCTCCACTCAACATTTGAAAAACTTACTTACTTTGATACTCTGGCTTATAGTCCTGGGTACAGGAATAATTCTTACGACCTAACATATGTACGTACTTTAAAAATATCAAACAGATCGAGAATAAAAAGTTAATTTAGAGGTGACATCTTGTCGATTAGGTGATTGTTTGTATGTTTTATATGCTAAGCAATATAATCATGAAGACAATAAAGTCAAGACAGATTCAGATTTTTTTGTTAAAATATGGGAGTTTTTAAATTTATACTCCTCGTACCTCCATTAGTTGGTCTTGCTATTATATTAATTTAAATGTTATGTCTGATATACCAGTATTAATTTCTACTTTATTAAGTAGATACGCTAAGACTCACGAGATTATAGCTACAGTATATAATTAATCTAAAAGATGGGTCTTTCCCAAGATGACTCAAATATCACAGCAATACTCCACACATGAATATAATATATTATATTGTATGTAAAAAAATGTGAGTCAGTCAAAAATTCTGGTTCTCCTTTTAAATATATAGGTTTTAAACGAACAGTTCTGTACATCTAGTATATTGTTGAGATGATTGGAAAGTCGAAGATTCACAAAGCACAATAGAATTTTAACTGATTGCAATAAGGGATTTAAAGAAACGTACTGCAGTTAAGTTTTTTAAAATTGCTTTTAATTGTATTTGGGAGTATTTTATATCCACCGTAATTGCCATATATTTTAGAACGACATATATTTAAATTGTAGAAAAAAACGTGTTTTTATTTTGGGACCAGGAATCTTCGCGAGTGTATGCAGAACAACTCACTCAAAATTTCGTCATAATCGGATGAATTGTTTAGAAGACAAACATTCTTGCATTAATTTCTATTTATACCTATTGGTAAGTGCCTTTCCTTAGCATTTTGACTTTCTGCTACGACTTGTGTATACCTAGTGTATACCTTGTGTATACTAGATAAACTAACCTATTGATATAAAAATATTTAAACCTCCATGGAGTTTCTTGCCGGTTCTTCTCCATGAGACCCACTTTTTGGAACCGTGCAACTAGACGTTTCATAAGAGCCTGCAAAGGCCTATTTGAAATAAAAAACTTTTGATTTTGATTTGATTTTGTACCACAGTCATTTTCAGTCGTCAGAAATCAATTATTACTCAGGGGTTTTGGGGTCGCTGATGACTAATTTAATCCAAATTTCAAAATTGCAGTAAACGAAAAATCACGAATTGGTGCAAATAAATTATGAAAATGTATATTAATGGATTTTTGGGGTCACGGATATGATTGGGCATTCCCCAATCAAATCTCCAAAATTCAAGATACCGGATCCAATATGAGAGATTAAATTCGACTCGATTCTGTAAACCAGTGCTTTTTCAGCGTGAAACCTATTATAAGTACATACTATGAAATAATTATTATCTGTGCGTACTGAAAGATATATACATATTAGTAAAAAAAATTGTATGGATCGACTTGTTAAGATACAATTTATATAGATTTGGCAACACTATTTATTACTGCCCGTTCCAATTACGTCAATACTCAATGCACATTGACTTTGCTCTGCCTTTTCTTCATAGATAATGTATTTTACACTGCTGTTCTGATTTATAACTTTCAAATCTCTCCGATCTTTAGATTATTGATGATAGAAATATTCTGTAGGTATATATTATAAAATATCCATGTATTTTGAAAGGAGTGATAACTTATTATCTATCAATCATATGTATCAGAAAATACCAAAACATCTAAAATGGCTTTTTATGAAATAATAATTAATAATGTAATTGATAAATAAAAAATTAAAAAATATATATTCTCTTTAAACTTTTTATTTTATTTATTATTCTTGCATGTAAAATAGATGTATTGAGACTATGTTGTATATCTGTATGTATGAAAGAATTCAAATCCATAGACTGAAACCGAAACGCGCAATATGCACTTCACGGTTTTTCCATCTATGAATGGTGGTTCGTTATCCGGTCGGAATTTCGATATTCCTCCCACAATCAATGCCTGAAGTTACCACATATGGGGAAAACATGCTTACAGAAAATTATAAACATGTCGTCCCGGTGGGATTCGAACCCATCGATGCGAACGGCAGGTGTTCTATGAACGCGCCAACGAGCCCATCAAAATCTCTATTAAACGTCTCTAAAGTAGAGGCCCCGGAGCTGTAGCCCCGGATGCC